>CM053408.1:111518412-111610522 GCA_028644305.1 Xerus rutilus | reverse complement strand
TGCTGCTATTTGCCATCCAGGCAGCAGGGGGAGGTGTTTCTCTGCTTTTCTTTGCACCTTTCTCCATCTCCCCAACTTGGTATGCAAAATGGACCAAGAATTCTTTAATTCAAATCTATGCACAAAATGTACCACATTTGCTAGATTCATGTTGTTACCCTCTCATCCCCCAAATCTTGAGGGGACTTGGAGCTTCCAGCAGGCTGCTAATGATTATTCAAAAGGGGCTGATTGTTGGGTTTGCTCGTATGAAGTCCTTGTTCCCTCTTCTTTCTGCCCCTCCTTATCATTCCACTCAGCTGCCATACAGCACTTGCCATAATCAAGTCACAGAAAACAAAACTTAAATTATGGAAATTCACAGCTTATTTTTTCATTGTGCAGATGAGACTCAGGATTTGGAAGGCAAAATAAACAATCAAACAAATAAAAAGAGAGTTGATTTTGGACCTCGGTGGAGAGTGCCAAAGTTAAAAAAAAATAAACAAAAAAGAAAAGGAAAGGTAAAGAGAGAGGAGGCTGAGTGCTGGGTGGATGTTTATCTATGTGCCTGGCAATGGGCCTGCTCCAACTTACATCCTAACACACCACGGTACACCGAGGGGCATAGAGCCATTTTGTTAAGGAGAAGATTAAAGCTCAGATGAGCCGAAGCACTTGCCCAACTTCATCTTTCTGAAAAATAGTAGAATGGAAATGGGAAGGCAGACCATGTTCAAAGCTGAAACATTCAAATATTTTATTTCCAACATCCTACTAAACAAGCAGAAGGCAGTGCCTACCTTGTGGATCTGTCTCCTCTCTGCCTGCCTCCAGTCTCTGTACTGGCTTTCTCTCAACGGTGTTCCACCTGCCCCCTTCTGTACAAAGCACCTATAGAGAGGGAAAAGGAAGACCCAGAAACCAGCTCAAAGCTCCACAAATGCCCAATGGAAACTGCCCTTTGTTGTATGTGGGCAGCAGTCCTTTAGGAAAGGGAGTAACTTAGAACTGCCCAAGGTCAGAGGTTCCTAGAGCTATGGACTTGGGGAAGTGCCAGGAAAGGACTATGCTGTTCAAAACATTGTTTGAGAGCATTTTGTACTTGTGGGTTTGTGTGTTTCTGAGCACTTTCCCATCCAAGCTTCCAGGCCATGCCTGCAGGGGAAGTGCTGCTGCAGACTCACACAGCAGCAGTTTGTGAGCACTGGCCGAACCTAGGTGGCTACAGTGAACCCAGAGAACTGTGGTGACCACATTGTATCAAAGGGAAGTTCTTGAGGGTGATCTTGGGTGACTCCCAGTTTCTGTATTAAACAACATCAACACCCTTGAGTCGATAGTGTGTCTCTTTCTGATTCTGATTGGGGCCAGGAACAGGTGTCCTTCAATGCTAGGTTGACTGTGACTTCAGCACCTTCTAACACTTGCTGTATCAAAACAAAGATGGTCTGTCGTTTCAACAGAGAAGAGCAAGCAGCTGGTGGTGGTCTTCTAGCAGCCTGAAGTTCCCACTAGAACTTTCCTAGATTGTTTTATTTTTCTTTAGCCATGATTACATTTATGGTAAATCATTATGGTTTTCTGTTCATGGTAGTGATCAAGTGTCCCGTTGAAATACATGGATTTAAGTAAAAAAAAAAAAAGATCAATTTAAAGGATAATAGTTGAATGAATGATAGGACAGTGGTATGTAAACATGTCAAGAATGGTGAAGATGCACTAAAATAATTGGAATATGGGATGTTGTGGTGGGTTGTTTCTAAACATGTCTTTCATCTCAGGCATTTGTTAATTCTAACATCATCACTTGAAAATTAAGAGAAAATTTGAATTGTACAATTGGAGGTTGAGAAGGTCTGACTGGCCTGAGGCCATGCAGCGTCTCATTGGCTCACATTCTGAGGGTGCATGTTTGTGTGTGGGTGTGAGAGCACATCTATGCAAGTTCATGAGCGTGTCCTGGTGGCATGGGACTGGACTACAGCAGCACGTTGGCCCAGATGTCAAGCTGTTGAGGCCTGTAAATATTCAGGTTATCTTGGCCCTGTGGAGGAAAGGAAGAAACAGGGGTAGTGAAAGAGAGAAACAAACTTTTTGTCCAGTACTCAGAGATAACGAGGAGGGGACAATCCTCTAACTGACAATCCTCAGTTTCCATGCTCACTGCAGCAGCCAGGGCAAGACCTGCTGGTTTCCCCAGAAAATGTAGCAGCAGACTGTTGTTGAGGAATGTGGCATGAAGTGAGGCATGGTAGGTCAGCATCAAGCTTGAACAAGTGCGATGACTGATTCGGAAGACAAGTCAGGGACAATGCATCCCAGTTGTGCTGATTTTCAGCACCCCTGCTGGAACAAGCAAAGCTGCAAGCTGCATTTGCAGACTGGCAAAGCTAGACCTAGATGTCCTGGTGCTGAGATAATTTAATTCTGTCCTGGATAGTCAATCATGAGAAAATCAGAAGTGAGAGGGAGACAGGACCCAACCATACTCAGGGCCTGCTCTTTGGGAACCGCAACCTCCTGCCTCTTCCTTGCTGTGATGCTTGCTCTGAGTCTTGCTTTCCTATCGACACAGTAAGATTGCAAAAGTGGGGTACAATACAGGGTTAAGGATAGCTCGTCTTTGGGTGCAACTGTGTAGCCCAGTGAATGGCCCAGAGAATGGATTTAATGCGTATTTGTGAAATGATTGATGAGAAGCCCGGACAAATCAATAGATCTTGCATGACAGTTGGTGTAGAATCAGGGTGCTATAAGCATCAGTCCCCAGTTCACCCTCATCCCTATGTGTCAAGTCACTAAACTTTTTCAGTGTCAAAGTTTCTTCATTCCTGAAATTCATATGAGAAATTTTGTCCTATATATGTTCTTGGGGTAGAGATATATGGGGAAAAAATGAATGTACTGGTTATCTGCTTACTTACTAAGACTCATTAAATCATTAAATTTAATGACTTTATTGACTCATTAAATCATTTCATTTTCATTCATTCATTCAGTTTATATTTATTAAGTACTTAGTGGGAAGGTAACTTAGGCATTTTGTGCTAACATCTACTGGGGACGTCAGATAATAATCATGTCAATAGATAATCAAGACAATACTTTCCAGATATCAAACATGGTAGAATGAAATAGTGATTAGATAATATAAATGATAACAATATTATTAAAAAACATTACCTATTAAATACTATGTTACACACTGTTTTAAACATTTACCTGTATTATATATTTAATCCTTGTCACCATTCCTAAAAGATAGGTGTAATTATTATCTTTTATTTTATAAAGGAAAATTGAGGTACAGAGCTAGAAAGTAATGGGAAAGGATGGGCTATTTCAGACAGTATGGTCAAGAAAGACATCTTTAGGAAGTGGCTTTTTTCCATATTTTTTATTGATGCATTAAATTGTACATAATGGGGTTTGTTGATAGGCATTTATACATGCACAAGATATAACAATATAATCTTGTCAATATCATTCCTGTGGGAAGTGACTTTAAAGCAGGGGCAAGGAGTTACACTTTCTGAGTACCTCTAAAATTCATGCTTTCTTTTTCATGTTCCCTGTTGTTTGGTGAAGGCCGCCATGTTGCTCATTGGGTGCCCTTCCTGCAGCCAGAGTGTTGTGACAGCATGTGGAAGTGACAGGTTGGTTAAATGCATTCTTCCCTGTTGACCTTTTTTGGATTTGGTTTATTGGTGTCCTCTTTAAAGGACACAGGCTCAGATCTCCAGATGACAGTGTAAAGGATTTCAACTTGCCACTATGAATTCACCCATGGAGGGGTAGGCTGGCTATATCTTATGTTCCCTTAAACGCTATTATGCTGCTTACTGTGGGAACAGGGCGGAAAATGATCCAGGGGTTGCAGCAGAAATGAGAATCATCTCATCGATGCACACAGTACAATAAGTTCTCAGCCTTTTACCTCCAGTCACCCACCTGGTTCTCCAACAACCTTGTAAAATGGAAATTTTTATGCATGATTGAGAAATCAGAGAAACAAAGGCTGAGCTACTTCAGAAGTTTAGCCAAGGTCCTACAGCCACTCAAGACAAAGCTAGTACTGGAGCTTTTCATAATGAAAGGCCTGTTCATCATTTGAGTGTAGGCTATAGGAATGTCTTTCTTAACTAGGAAAATAATCACCATCCTAATAATTATTTAATGTTATAATTTATTTTGTACCAGTGTCTTGGTCTGTTGTGGCTGCTACAACAAAATACTGTAGTATGGATGGCTTACGAACAACAGCAATTTATTTCTCATGATCTGGAGGCTGGGAGTTTAAGATCAAGGAGGTGCTGATTTGGTCTCTGGTGAGGGCCTGTTCTCTGATGGAATCTTCTCATCACCTGCTCACATGATGAAAGACGTGAAAGATCCCTATTGGACCCCTTTAATAAAGGCACCAATGAGAGCTCCTCAATAGTTAATCATCTCTCAAAGGAACCTGCTCTTAATGTCATCACCTTGGTGTGGGTGACTAGGATTTCAACATATGAACTTTAGGGGAACACAAATTTTTAAATCATAGTAATCTGCCCTGGGTTCCTTCAAGTTCATATCTTTCTCACATACAAAATACCAAATACTCCCTAAAGTCTTCACTCATCCCAGCACCAACTTTAAAGTTTAAGTGCAAAGTCTCATTTAAATATGATGATATTTAGATGTTGGATATGGATGAGAGTCATTATATGATTCACTCTGAGACAAATTTCCCTTTAGTTGTGAACCTGTGAAATCAAACAAGTTATGTGCTTCCAAAATACAATGGTGGGATGGCATAGAGCAGATGTTCCTATCCCAAAAGAAACAGGGAAGAAGAAACAAGCCACAGGTCTGAACTAGTCCAAAGCCTTCGGACTGGAGAATAATCTTTTGCTCAAGGCGCACTGGCATAGTGGCACTGCCTCCATGACTTGGAAGCTCTGCTTCTGTGGCTCTGCCAAGCATTGCTCTGGTAAGGGCTCTGCAGTGTCCTCACACACCAGCCCTCTGCCTGGTCAGTGCCTGACTCCTTGGGCAACTCGATCCTTCTAAATGAAGATGGAAGTAGCCAAGCACCCATGGCTCATGCATGCTATGTTGGCAAAGATGGCACCTCAAGATTGCTCTGAAGTTCATCATACAAACCTTCTGGAGGTGTGCCACATGGCCCATGCTGTAGTTGAGCCTGGTTGGAGCCACTCTTGGGTGACTGAGGAGGTTTGCCTTGAATGTGGGAAGAAGAGCATTAAGGAGGTGCCAGGTAGCCAGTGCTAAGGTCCCATGGGTGTCTCTGTGCCTGTCTTTGAACTTGTTTTGTCCTCCAGGCCTTGGAACTCTGGCCGTCAGAAAGGGGATTATCCCTGGGGCGGGGGTTGTGGCTCAGTGGCAAAGTGCTTGCCTTGCACATGTGAGGCACTGGGTTCAATCCTCAGAACCACATTAAAAATAGATAAATAAACAAACCAAAGATATAACTGAAAACATTTAAAAAAAAAAAAAAAGAAAGGGGATTAGTCCTGATGATCTTTCAAAGATCTTTGGGTCACTCTTCCATTGTCTTGGACAATAGTTCTTGGATGATTCAAACAAATCTTTTTATCAAAAGGTTGCTTGGCCTGAATTTTGTTCTCTCCTGAAAACACTTTTCTTTTTTTTCAATCTGGACAGCTTATTAATTTTCCAAACCTTTAATTTCTGCTTCTCTTTTGATTAAAAATTCTGTCTTTAAAGTATTTTTTCTCTTCTCATATTTTGCTATAATAATTTAAGAGAGGCCAAGCTGCACATTCAACACTGCTTAAATATATCTTCTGTCAAATATCCCAGTTTATTATTATAAGCTCCGCCTTCTACAAAATGCTAGGACATGAACTCAACTCAGTTAAATTCATTGCCACTTTATACTAGGAGCAGCCTCTCCTCTGATTTCCATTAACAGGTTCTGCATTTCTGTTTGAAACCTCAAAAGAATGGCTTTCACCATCCATATTTCTACCAACATTCTGTTCGTGGCCTGCTAATTATTCCCTGAGAAGACTGAGGTTCTCTCTATAGCTTTCCTCTTTTCATCTTGGGTCTTCAAGAAAATCACTTATGACAGCAGTCTGTTCATAGCAATGTAAACTTTTCCTAGCATGAAACTTCCAGCCAGTTCGAAAGCTCCATCCATGTTTTTAGGTATTTGTTACAGCAGCACTCTCACTTAGTACAAATTTTGTCTTAGTCCATTTGAGCTGCTATAAAAATACCACAAACTGAGTAGCTTATAAAAACAAAAAAATTATTTTTTAAAGTTCAGAAGGCTTGGAAGTCTAAGATCATGGGGTTGGCTGATTCAGCTTCTGGTGAAGGTCTGCTCTCTGGTTCACAGATGAGGACTCCTTTCTGTGTTCTCAAGTGGTAGAAGAGGCAAGGGGTCTTTTTGGTCCTCTTTTATAAGGGCATCAATACTGTTTGTGAGAGTTGTCCCATGATCTAATCATCTCCTCAAGCCATCAACTTCTAATACCATCACTTTGGAGACTAGAATTTCTACATATGGATTTCAGGGGAACAAAAACATTCAGACCACAGTATACAAGTCCTGAACCAAGAGCTTCATTTGTGCTCACCTGTTCAATCCTGTTACATACTTCATGGGAAGCATTTGTCAGAATGCTTAGCACATGGTAAGAACCTCATTAATGTTAACTTATAAGACTACTTTTCTTTTGGATATGAGGAAGCTGAGGCCTAAAAATGTTAAGTAACCTGTCCACAGTTGCACAATAAGGAAGAGATGGGGCTGAGATTTGAGTTCAGGCCACGTGGTTATGGGTTTAGCTCTCATCTGTGGTGCACAGTGCCCACCTATGTCATGGCTGGGTCCTCAGTGCCTCAGTGTAGTGCATTCTGAGTTTTAGACCTTTGCAACTGGTTTTGGCAGCGGGCAGAGTTTCTTCAGTTTTGCATTAGAATTGCTATTTGAAGACATTGCAACTGTGAATTTGTGTTCTGCAGAGACTACTGGGGCTGTGGCCCACACTGTGTGTGCTCTCTAGACTAGTGCATCTCCTTTTCACTTAGGAGGAGCTGAGGATCTGGGACACTGGAGGAGCCTTTCCCCTGTGGTGTGTGAGGGATGCATGTCTCTTGGAAGAATTGGTAGAATTCCATCCCTGCGAACACAATAAGATTTGTAATCCAAGTTCTAGGATTTCCTTTTATATTTTGCCAAGTTTTCAAACCTAATGCCATTTCTTAAGTAGACAATGTCTTGGCATTTCCCCATCTCTAGTCCAGGCTGCAGCTTCGTATTCTCTTTGCTTCATTCCACTAAGATTTTGTCTTTCAGGCTCTGTGCTCAGCAACACAGGGAGAGCAAATTGGGTGTGTGTGTGTGTGTGTGTGTCTGGATTCCATTCCCAGGTCTCTCAGATGTTGTAGAGAAAGGGCAGATGATTTCCAGTGGAAGTTTCATCGAGGAAGCAGAACCTTAGCCAGGCCTTGAAGGATGTTGGGATTTTGACAGAAGGACAAGGATGTGCAATCTGTGAAAACCAGAGCCACCTGACCTCAGGCAGGGGGATGAGGAAGGTCAAGGTGAGGCAAAGGACAGTTTCAGACAAGCTTGAAGTCTGTGTTTGTAACAGAGGAAAGAATGACTCTCTGAAGCTCTTCCTGCATGGGAGGTGGCTCCCTCAGGGGACACTCCTTCTGTTCTTTCTGTTGGAGATCACCTTGGGGAGGCTGTACATCCACACAGAGCATGGCCACTTGTGTCTCATGAGGTCAGCAATAGGAGCCGACATTTATTGTGCACTGCAGTGGCCTGTTCAGGCTGCTATAACAAAGAACTCCAGAATGGGAGGCATATAAACAATAGGAGACTATCCCTCATGGTTGTGAGAAGTCCAAGGTAAGGGGCCGGCAGGTTTTGTGTCTGGGGAGGGTTGCTTCTTGAATTATAGATGGCACCTTTTCATTAATCTCATATGGCACAGGGTGAAAGGGAGCTCTCTGGGTGTTTTATAACGGCACTACCCCCTTCACCTAATCACCTCCCAAAGACACATCTCCAAATATCATCACATTGGGGTTGGCAAGTCAACATAGAAATTTCGGGGCAATACAACTTGCAGTCTGTAACGTGCACCTACTGTGTGCCGAAGGCAATGCTAAGACATTTTTGAGTGTCATTTCATTTTATTAGTGCAAGGAAGGAACCCAGAGACTCAGAGAAGCTTTGTTCCAGGTCACAGGCCTAGCCAGCACTGGAGTGGGCTCAACTCCAGGCTCATTGGACTTCAGCATCTGGGCTCCCTTTATGCCCTGGCTCTAGAAGGAAGTCTTCCAAGTGACGGCTTCAAATGCAAGAAGCGGGCAGTGGCCATCACTTTCAGTTGAAGGCTTCGAGGCAGCCCCATTAGCTAGAAATGTGACACTAGCCACATGTTAGTCCTGTTAAAAAAGAAAGAAGAAATATGTGGAATTCATTTTAATAATGCATCTGATTTGGCTGAGTATATCCAAAAATATCATAGTTTTAACAGCAATCAAAATAAAGAATTTCTAAGGAGATGCATATATGTATGTACTTTTTGTGTCAAATTCTTGAAATCCTGTGTGTATCTTACACTTTAGGTGCATCTCACTTTGATTAACCATGTGGCCAGTGCTCAGCATACCCAAGGCCGTGGCTGCCATCCTGTGTGACACAGGTTAGAGGGAGCCAGAACTACCTTGACAGTGACAGCTAAGGACGATCCAGCACTTAAGAACTACTGGCTCTTGCATTTGTTTCTGGGCTGCCGTAGCAGAAGACTTCAGGTGCATGCAGCTGAAACGACAGCTAAGCTGCTCAGAGTCCTAGAGGTGGCAAGACCAGGACCCAGGACACGGCAGGTCCTTCCTTGCAGAGAGCTGTCCTCCACTGAGTCTCATGTCTTCCCGCTGTGTTAGCCCATCCCTGGTTTTTCTCTGCATGTCCAAATTTTCTCCTTTTACAAGGGCACGAGTCAGATAAAATCAGGGCCCACTTTAATGGTCCTGTTCAAACTTAGTCACTTCCCCTAAGTCTATCTCCCAATACAGTCACATTTGGAGGCTTTGAGGTTAGGACTTAAATGTATGAATATGGGGGAGGGGACACAATTCAAAAGACATCAAACAAAATTTTTTCTTTCTTCTTTTTAAAAATTTTCTTTCTTTCTTTTTTCTTTCTTTTCTTCCTTCCTTCCTTCTTTCCTTCCTTCCTCCCCCCTCCCTTCCCTTTCCTTCTTTATTTTTTGGTGACACTTTCTCACTGATCTACATTCTTAGACTTTTTTTTTTAATTATGTTTTAAGACAGGGCCTTGCTAAGTTGCTGAGGCCATCCTCAATCTTGTGATTCTCCCACCTTAGCCTCCCAAGTCACGAGGATTACTGGTATGTGATTACTGGTATGCACTTGGTGATGCTAAACATTTTACAAAATCATTTTTAATTTGCACCAAAATCCCATGACTAGTACTACTAATAACTTCATTTACAGATGTAAAGTCTGAGGCAAAAAAGTCAGGCATCTATTTTAAGGTCATATTGCTGGTGACGCAGAGCCATAATTACTCTGTCCCCAGGCCCATCTGATGAGTCTTCATTCTCACCACCCAACCTGACCTGATGTTTGGGGAATCCAAGAGCCTGCTGCACTGCTGTGGTTTAGGCTTATCCCCAGAGCCATATGCAGGAGACTTTAATTCCCAGTGCTCCAGTGTTGGGAGGTGGGTTCTCATGGGCGAGGTTTAGTTCATAGAACTCACTGTTATGAATGAACTAAGTCCATTCTCATGGGTCTGGGTTAGTTTTCTCATGTGTAGCTCTGTTACAGAAGCAAGCTCTCTCACATCTGCTTGCCTGCCCTTCTGCTTTTCTACCGTGTTTTGATATAGTATGAAAACTCTCACCAAAAGCTAGTGCTGCAGCTCTGGATTTCTCTGCTTTCAGAACCAGGAGCCAAATAAACTTTTCTTTATAAATGATCTGGTCTGTGGTATTCTGTTATAGCAACAGAAAACAAACTATAGCATGCATATTATTATCAGCTCCTTCTAATTACACATGGAAGACACCACCATCAGGGAAGGATCTCCAGAAGCAGGAGAGCTTTTGACCACAGGCAGGAGTTTATTGTTTCTTCTGATAGACGCTGTGGTCTTGGAATGGAGATCAGGTCTGGGAGAGGTGGAGCTGGCTCCATACATGGAGTTGAACAGTGGGATCATAAGACAAGGTGGAGGGTAGAAATCATAAGATAAGGTGGAAATCATAAGAGGGTGGAAATGGTGGTAGCTTCTCAGTCTGCCTTCATCCCTGAGGATGAACAAGTTGTTTTTTTATGAAATCCAGATAGCCAAAAATGCAGGAATCTAAAGGGAATATGGATGGTATTGTGGGTTGAATTATGAACCCCAGAAGATATGACAGACTCCTAACCCTGGTACTTGTGAATGTGACTTTCTTTGGAAATAGGGTCTTTGCATATGACATTAATTAAGGAGGGGTCATACTGAGTTAGAGTAGCCCTAAGTCTTTTGATTGATGTCTTTATAAGTCTGTTTGTGGACACAGACACGCAGGGAGAACACCATGTGAGAGGATGGAGAGATTTGAGTAATCTACATGCTAAGGAATACTGAGGATTTCTAGTAACCTCTGGAAGCTGAGTGAGCAGCCTGGAAGAGATTATCCTTCTGAGCCTGCAGAAGGAAGGAGCAGAGCTTGCTGATGTCTTGATTTTGCACTTCTAGTCTCCAGGACTTAGATTTTCACCATTTTAAGCTACAAGGTTTGTGGAACTTCTTCTTCTTCTTCTTTTTAAAACAAAAACCTTAGAAAACCAGTACAGATGGGAAGGGAAAGAGATTCATGGAAATAATTGCTTTGGATACTAGTATGTGTGACTCAGAGAGATGAATACTAGTATGTGTGACTCAGAGAGATGAATGGACTTATAGCAAAGAAAGATTTCAGAGGAGGATGGGAATCATGGTCTTGGAATCTCCATACAAATGGGCAGCCCAAGAAATAAAAGAAATGAGTGGCAAAGGTGGTAGCTGTGATATTTTCTAGTCATCAAGAGTTGGCAGAAATTCAGCATTGGTTTGAACTGAAACAGGCAGTGCAGCCAGATCTCTAGACCCATAGTTTCTGCATCTGCAGTGTCAACCAACAGTGGATTGAAAATATATTAAAAAAATTGTTTCTATAACTGAACATGTATAGACTTTTTTCTTATCATTTATCCCTAACTAATACAGCATAGCAGCTGTTTACATAGTGTTTACATTGTATGGGTTATTGTGAGTAATCTAGAGATGACTTAAGGTATAAGAGACGATGTGAGTGGGTTAGATGCAAATCCACACCATTTTACATAAAGGAATCCATATCATTTTATATATACATGGTAGGTTTTGTTATGGAGAGGGGGGACTAGAACCAATTCCCTGTGGATATCAAGGAATAACTGTACAGCTATTAAATGGGAAAATATTTTTACATTAAAAAACAAACTCACAGGCTCATGGTCACTGGAAGTCTTGAGGGAAGGAAACAGGCAGCAGAGCTCAGAGTGAAAATATATAAAGGTGCATAGGAAAGACATTCTTGAAGGCATAGAAAAGGTCTTGTGAACACCCAAGAGAACTGATGTCCTTCTTACCTAGGCCACAACTGGCTCAGAGGTAGGATTTGGTAGATGGGATCTGTCAGCCCTCTAGATACCTGCTCCATACTTATCTAACTGAAAGTGCTTGGTATTTGTTGAGCTTTACTGGCAACTTCACTTCCCAGAGGTAGTGACTAAAGAATTTCCACTCAGAACTTATTAATGAGCTGCTAACTGGTTGGTGAGGTGGAAATCACAAGGGTGTTAACGTAAAGCCAAATGGGATTTCTCCTTTTGGGATGACCACAGCTTCGTGGAGTTCATGAGTGCCAGGGAGAAGAAAAGAAATGCAGTCAGAATTGTACCATGGACTTTGGAAGGACAGATTTTTAAAAAATTCAAGGGGATTGGGATATAGCTCAGTGGCATGGGTAGGAACTTGCTTAACGTGCACAAGGTCCTAGGTTCTATCCCCAGCACCGTCACCACCACTGCCAACAAAAAAATACATTTAAAAAAATTCAGAGTATCCCTTTTGTAATTCCTATTGATGAATTTTACAAAATTGCATAGGCTCTCTGTTTTAGACAACTTTTTCATTGTTGGGACCAAAAGACCAGACAAGAATAATTTTAGAGGAGGAAAAGTTTATTTGGCACTCAGGGTTTCAGAGGTCTCAGTCCATAGACAACAGCTCCTTTGCTCTGGGTCTGAACATAATGGTAGAAAGGTGTGGTGTAGGAAAACAGCCCAGAACATGGCACCAGGAAGCAAAGAGAGAGAGACTCCACTCATCAGGGACAAAATATACTCCAAAGGCACACCCCCAATGATCTACCTCCTCCGGCCACACCCTATCCCCCAGTTAATCCCTATCAGGGGATGAACGCACTGATTAGTTTAGGGCTTTCATAACCCAATCATTTCATCTGTAAACTTTCTTACATTATCTCACACATGAGCTTTTGGGAGACACTAATTTCTAAACCATAACACTCTCCTTCTTTCCTACCTTTTTTTCCCTCTTTCTTCCTTTCCACAATTGAATGTCATGTACTTATACTTTTGTGTGAATCATTGGGGGATTAAATTTGCACTTAAAACATTAAAATTCTCCAGGACTGGAGTTTGCGAAGGGGTGAAATTGGTGCCCAGGCAGACATCCCGGGCATGGCTGCGTGTAGGCAGCAGGCTCTCCCTCTGTTTTCTGGAAGGACTCAGCACATGCCATCAGGGCAGTCTGTTAGTTGTGCTTTTCACATGCTGCTATTCATACTTATTAAATATAAATGACAGTCTGTTTTATTTCATCATTAGTTTCAATAGTTGCACATTCTTAGATAAACCTTATGGTATTTTGTGAGTGTTATTGTAGGAAAGGAAAACATTGGCATCATTTACGTTTTGAAACTATAGTTTTGTTTTAGTCAGTTGTTTTGCTGCTGTGACCCTAAAACATAACAAAAGCAGTGTAGAGGAGGTAAAGTTGATTTGGGGCTCATGGTTTCAGAGGTCACAGTAGATAGATGACTGACTCCATAGCTCTGAGTTCAAGGTGAGCTGAACATCAAGGTGGAAGGGCATGGAGGAGGAAAGCAGCTTAGAACATGGCAGTAAGGAAGGAGAGAGAGAGAGAGAGAGAGAGAGAGAGAGGGAGAGAGAGAGAGAGAGAGAGAATGTGCTCTACTCACCAGGGACCAAATATATCCCACAGCATTTCCCCAGAGACCTACCTCTTCCAGCTGCACCCTACCTGTTTATAGTTACCATTCAGTTAAACCATTCAAGTGAATCAATGCACTAATTAAGTTATGGTTTTCATAACTCAATCATTTCACCTCTAAACTTACGTGCATTATAGCACACATAAGTTTTTTGGGGGACACCTCGTATCTAAACCATAACAGTTCTTCAGTATCTATACTTTGAGATATGTACTTCTGAGTGTTACAATGCAAAATGATAATTTTCTATGGTAAAGTAAAGGTACCCACTAGCCTCATCAATCCCAAACGTTGTATGGTACATGGTTTGGTGCTAGCCTTTGAGGCAGATTACCAGTATGAATCATGGTATTGCCTAAGACATTCAAGCCTCATTTTTTTTCACTATAAAATGAGAATAATAGGACCTACTTTAATGAGGCTTAAATGGCATCATGCACATACTGTTTAGACAATGCCAATAAATAACTAATACTCATAGTTCAGGAGTGCTTATAATTTTCTATGCACTATATGAAGTATTTTACATATGCTGACTATTTCTCAGAAAATCCCACAAAGAAGGTGCTATTTATCCATATTTAATTTAGTTTTTGGTATTAGGGGCTGAACTCAGGAATCACTGAGCTACATTCCTAGTCCTTTTTTTTATTTTTTATTTTAAAAGTGTCTTGCTAAGTTGCTGAGGGGCTCACTAAGTTGTGTAGGTTGGCCTCAGAACTTGTGATTCTACTCCTTTAGCCTCCAGTCGCTGGGATTACAGATGAGTACCACTGTGCCTGGCTATCATCCTTATTTTATAGATAAGGAAAGCAAGAGGCACAGTGCATTTAGGTAACTAAAAATTACATAGCTCTGACAGCATAAGAATTTAAACCCAGGAAGCCTGATTGTAGATGTCTTGCTGATAACTGCCACAATGATAATATCAATAAGACACCTGCTTCTTATCTAAAAGGGTCATAGAATAAGATCTAGGTCAAGTGCATAGTCTCCATTCATTTGCAAACTACTTCTCTGCTTGCTTCCTGTGCGCATCAGGAAGGGCTGTGTCTTGCTCACCCCATTCCCAGCACTCAGCACTCTCAGCTCAGCCTGGCTTAATGAAGGACTGAGGGATGGCTATTGATGCACTCAGTGACCTTTTCCATACTCATAGTCTTTCCAGATGATGTTAATAAAGCCTTGTTCTGTCTGGGAACATCACCTGGAGAGAAGTCTTTCTAGATTCCACTTCAAACCCAGTGCTTCTGACCTGATTCTGAGGTAAATCTTATTGAAATCCCAAGAGCTTAGGCTGGCCATCCAGCTGAACATATCAGAATGTTGTTTTCCACCTGTGCTTAAAATTCACACAGCTCACTGACTATAGATGGTTAGTATTGAAATGAAGTTTACACGGGAACAAATAGGTGTCCAAAGATATGAGGTTACTTTCTGCAGCTTACCCAGACAGTTGGGGCTTGATTCGGAATTGGGAACCAGGACACTGTCCTTGGCAACTTGAATGTGGAAGGAAAACTTGGAGTATTAAAGATATCACAATAAGGGCTTTGTTAATATGTCCATACATTTAAATTAAGCTGAAATAAACCCCTCACATATTTTTTTTAAACAAATGGCTTTAAAATTCTCTTTTAATGATGACAAATTTTAGGAGTGATAAAAGTACAAATATAGAATGCTGATAAAACCATGATGGTATTACATATGACTGAGACATCAGCTAAAGTTCTGTACAACTTGGCTTTTATTTTGCATATCATACATCAAATAAGTGCTTTATAAAAGATTTAGGCATTCAAAACATTCAGAAGTGGATCATTTGTGGGAATCTTTAAGCATCCATGAACCAAACTAGACAGTACTTTGGACAAAGTCAAATTATTCCACTAATGGAAACATTAGAAAAGAAGGTTTAAGTCAAAGGCTCTGTTTGAATCAAGATCCATTAAAATATTACTTTAACAGGAGAGTCATTTGTGGAATTATATTTCCAAAGCAATGGCTGGTCCTTATTTCAAAATGAGTAGTTTCTGGTTGTACTTGAAAAGAAAGAAATTTGTGAACTTAGGGGATAGATACTTTCCTAAAGACAATATAAAGAGGTGATCAAAGGTAATAGTGATTATTAGTTACTCAATGCCAGATATTTACTGGCATTACTGATGCATGACCCAGATATAACCCACTACTCCTTCCTCAGAGCCAACTCTGTCCTTTGTTTATATTTCAGGCATGGCGATAATCTCAACCTCACATTGCATGTGGGTTTTGTGTTGGGTATGAGCAGGGACTGCCTCTTTAATTATTTTTAATGGGTGGGGTGAGTTATTTGAAGCCACATATGATGTGCATGGCAGATCTAGCATTAGGTTCAGATCCTTGGACTGTAAGTTCTGTGGAAATAAGTAAAGACCAAACAGATAAGAATAAGTGAAGGGTCTTTATTTGGAGTTGTCATAGGAAGGAAGTCAGCCACTGCTACTTGTGTTTTCATACAAACTTACAGGCAGGCAGAGGAGCAGGCAAGTACCATAGTGGAAAGAAGAGAGGGCATCAGATGTTCCAGGGTTTGAGGTGGTTGGCCTGGGAATGTTGGAAAGCATCCTGTACAATTGGTTAGTGGTGTGCCATTGATGCTCTTTGGTCCTAAGTTGGAATCAGGGACAACAATTAGGGAGACCATCAGTTATGAATCAAGTCCTGACTGTTTTGTGATGATTGTAAGGGGGCATGGGAGTTTTTGTTGGCTTCCTGGACCAATTACTGAGACAGTTGTCTGACTTTCTGGAATACTCTCAATCATAGACAGCAGGCTAGGTTCCTGGGCAGATTCTAAAGATAATGGGTTGTTTTTCTGGGTTGGCTGCTCCAGATTGTGGTTCAGAGTTCTGATGGGTCCATGAAGGTCAGTTTTATTTGTCATCTGTCCATTGTGTGTACATTCAGTCTGTCAGTCTGTCTTGTTTCTTCCAGATCCTGCCTCAGCAGGCCTTCTGTAAAGAGCCAGATAGAAAGTATTTCCAGCTTTGCAAGCTGTGCAGTCTCTGTGACAATCACTCTACTCTGGCATTTTAGCATTAAAGCACACACAGATAGTAGTAGGTAAAGAATGAATGTGGCTGTGCTCTAATAAAACTTTATTTTCAAAAACAAGCAGTGAGTTTGATTTGGCCCTCCTGCCAAATTGACCCTGTTCTAAAATCAAGAATTTCCACAAAATTTACAAATGTGTGAGTAACAGCTGTCTCTTGTGTTGTGACTCACTTTCTCCTGACATAGCTATGAAAGCTATGATCCTCGTGGTCTAATTTCTGAGAGGTGACACATTCAAGAAGCATCATTTAACAACCAAAAGATCTTTCAAATGTCATTATTTTTTCCCTTTTTCTCAAAAGATATTTATATTACTCATTTAATGGCTAAAAGGACACTTCTTATCCTGCTGGTCTCCTTCTGTCTTGTTCCTTCATAGCACACACTCCCATCTCATAACTTCAGTCGCCAAAACTCTTCTTCAGTCCCCTTGATGCACAGTGACTCAGCGCCATCATCCCCTCCACATATACCCGGCAAGAGCAATATTGTCAAATTGTCTAGGGTAGGTTTGCAACATGGCTGCCAGGGCTCCAGGAATTCCAGGCAGAGAGAAAGAATAGTATCAAGAGGAAGCAGAGGCCATTTCTTTTCCTGCATTTCTTTGAGAGTGAAGAGCCTTCTCTCACGAGCTTCCCCGCAGACTCACCCTCATGTCTCATTGGCCTGATAGCATCACACTTAAGTTAACCCTGTTAAGAGCAAGGTGACCACCATGACTGGTTTAGCTCAAGCCAGGGTCACCGGCTGAGGCCGAGAATGTATCTTGCGGGGGAAAGTTGACGTGAATGAGTGAAGCTGAGGATCCGCAGGAAGGTTGAAGAGGGGATTGACATGAAGAAGCCAAGCAGCTGTGTGGTCAGCAAGAGGCAAAGGGGTAGGCAGGGGAGGAGCTGTACAGAAAAGGCAGCAGGAGAAGAGAGCACCCATGAGGAACCCGTCTCCAGATTTTCAACACTCTTTAAAGTAGAAACAGTCAAGGATATTTCTTCTTGTGGCAGAGGGAAGGCTTGGATTCGTGGATAAATTGTTGGCTCTGATTTTCCTCTTAGCACATTGCATGCTATGCAAGAGCAGGTAAGAGCAAACTGGAAAAGATGGTGTGCCTTCTTTTCTCCAGCCCAATTTTGATGTCTACTTTCACACTTTCCACAGATCTCACCCTCTTGCATATGGACAGCCTTGTACGCCCCACCATGAGTGCTTTGAGCAGAAGGAGCACCATTGTGGAGAGGGAAACAACAGGAGTGAACTCTGGCCCACCTGATATCTGCTTGCAGACTTGGACAAGTTCTCTGGCCATGAAGGATAGTATCTACCCCATCCATGAAGAGGGATGCTGGCTGCCTTCCTAGCTCAGGTAGTGGTGGTGAGGATTAATGAACAAAATAAATTTTCAGAAAGTGCCTGGCCCTGGCTTTTCCTTTGGATTAATCAAACCCATCCAATCATTGTTCCCTGAATTGCTTCCTTCTTTTGTGAGTTTCTATCTTCACATGTAGCATCATGCTATTTGCTATTCCTACACTGCCATCCTCGCCAGCTATGATGCCTTTCCCTGTCATCTCCATCTGGGATCTCATCTACTGAAGCAGGGCCCATATTTATTTTATTTATGAATTTACCAATTACAGCCAGTTCATAGTATATAACCTGGAACCATAAATACTTGCTGAAAAATGAATGAGCAGAAAACAAGAAAACATAGATGCAAATGTTTGCAAACTTATGGTATGATATGAATGCACAATACTCTGTTCTCTCCAGCTCCAGAAGCTTAGCATAAATCTATAGAGAGCAGGCATGCAGCTGAGGTAGTCCATGTGTCCTGGGTGCAAAGTAGAGCAGAACTACAAGGTTGTTTTAATCAAAATCTGGAATGTTTTAGAGCACGAGAAGATTTGTTTTGTGTCTGACCATTATTTATCTTGCTTTCAGGTTGTGAAATGTCTAATGGCAAAAAGGTAATGTCCTGCCTCTACCTGCCTCCTTCAAACCTAAGACAGTCATTGTGAATTGACCATGATGCTTTCCCACTGAGCCTGGACATGGCCTCCACATTTTTCTAAAGCCATTTTTGCAGGTGGCTGGTATCAACTGATCAGAATTGGCCCTTAAATTGAAGTTTAAACTTTATTAATTCCAGAGTACTTTTAGGGGGGAGGTACTGGGGATTGAGTCCAGGGTGCTTAACCTCTGAGCCACATCCCTAGCCTTTTTTATTTATTTATTTTGAGATAGAGTCTCCCTAAATTACTTAGGGCCTCACTCTCACTACATTGCTGAGGCTGGCCTTGAACTCATGATCCTCATGCTTCCTGAGCCATTGGGATTATAGGTGTATGCCACGTGCCCAGCCAGAGTATTCTTTTTTTTGCTTGCTTGTTAGTTTTCTATCAATAGAGACACTCTCTTTCTGTTGATCACTTCTTCATTCTCCTTTTTGGCCATCAGAATGTTCTTATATCCAAATACAATCTGTCCCGTGGTAAAAATATGGCTGTTTTTCCCTTTCAACCAGAACAAGTATCTCAAAGAAATATGATTTGTTTTTGTTTCTATAAAATAAGAGAAATATCAAAGGAGAAATGAATCAGTCCACCTCAGTGAGATCACTATGAAAAGTATTAGAAATGAGCCCCCGTGCACCAGGACGGCACCTAGGACGCCAGATCCACTTTTAAGTGCATTGCTGTTCCCACAATACACTGCTCGTATGCACCGTTCTCATCACTTAAAGCGTTTTACACACATTTCCTAATTGATTTATTACCCTGGAACTGGTTCAGAACTCAGCAAGAAGAGTTGTTAAAAAGCCAGAAGAACTGATTTATGATGAAAGATTAAGAACTGAATAGGTTCTGAACTTTGACCAAACAAGCGTCCATGGCATTTACCTTAGCTACCTGTAATTGCCTGGCAGCATGTGAACTCCAGAGCAAGACAGGGGTTATTTTACTTGACCATTAGAGGTTTCAAAACCAAAGGATTATTTATTTATTTCTTAAGTGAAGAAAAATTCAGTGAGGCAGATTGATCCCCTAGGGCAGTGGGCTGTCTCAGAAAGCTGCGCACTCACACTCAACGCGGCCATGAGATCAAGGTCAAGAGTAGGGAGTGATGCTCTTGTACAGTTAGGAAAACACAAGAACCTTCTTCTAACCCCTTTTTCTTGTCCCCCTATCTCCAACAGCCTATCTGTTTTGAATATATGATTTTGGGAGACTTTATTATCTTTGTGTCTCTGGAAATAAACTGAGAATCTGCAACACTAATTCTAAGAAAAATGACTAATCTACTGTGGAGAACGCTTTCTGCCAAAAAGATTGTGTCTGTGCTTATAGGCACCGAAATGGGCACTTACATGGTTAATTCCTCCAGGTAGTTGACTTAGAAACTCTTTCTGCAAACTCTCAAGTTTGCAGGAAAGGTATAATGATAATATCAGCAAAAACACAGTTCAGAGGTTCTTTATTTTTCAAAAAACTCTTTGAATTTTATTGTTTTAGGAATGCATGTCTTTCAGAGATATTGTTTCTTTGCTCCACATAATTAATTTGTAAATGTGTTCACTCCCAAAGCTTAAATGACTATTTATGATGCACATCATATGAACTAGCTAATTTGGAGAGAAAGAAGAGTTTTGAGAAAATTGAAAGTGTCACTCCTCTCTGAAGGGTGATAAGGTTGGGGACAGCATGGCACTCTGTGGTGAATTCTTCTCAGGGGTGACAGGAGGCCTGGGACTCTAGTTAGCCATAGGGTCTGTGCTTCAGTCCTTGTCAGATATGGCTCCAGTGGAAATCAGTGACACTGACCCAGGCTAGGCTGAACTTAAGAGCTAAGGGGAAGACCAAACTTTTTATATTCCAAAGCACAGGATTCACAGAAGGAATTAGTTTAATGCAGTAAATTGATTTAAAAGGATGGGCAGGCCTAGAAAACAATATGAGGACTGGCCATAAGTGAAAGGTTTTCAGAAGGGAACTTAAAGAGGGTGGGTGAGAAAGTTAAGCAAATGATTCAGGTGCAAAGATTCAGGATCTCTATGACACAGCTCCAGGGAGTCCCATTCTCATTGCATTGAATGTGAGTGACGGAGTTGGGGGACACAGAAGAACTGAAGAGGCTTTAACAAGACTTACAGGGATGCAGAGGAGGAGACCTGGGCTCTTCAGAGGTGTTTGCAGAGCTTCTGAGGAGGCAACATATAAGCTAATTCATGGTGATGTGGAATTAACTAGAAGATGGAATGTTTCAGGCATAGGAAAAAGTGGTTGCAAATCTTAAGGGATCGGGAGAACATGGGCTGTCCTGGACCTGGACTGTGGAATGGCAGGAGGACACACTTGGGTATAGAAGCAGATATAGCTGGCAGTAGTGCTTATTTGTGGAGAGCATGGATGGCATGTTGGAGGGTGGATGTTGTTCTGCAGGAATGTAGAAACCACTGCAGAACGTCGTAGGAAGGTTCTTGATCAGAGAGTGATTTGGAGAGGTCACATGCTGAATGGTGTGAAGGATGTTGGTGGGTGAGACTAGTGACAGAGGACTGGTTAGGAAGTTATTGAAATAATCTGGGCAAGAAATACTGAGGGTCTCACAAAGCCACTGAATGGGGGCTGCAGAGGCAGCAGAGACAAATCCTCGTAGCTAACTCCTTCACACTCTTGCTTATGTCGGTCTTCTTTCAGATGAAATCAGGTTGGGTGTCTTTCACGTTTAGGTCACTGCTGGTTAGCACGTGGAGATATCTAGAAATGATTTAATTTTAACTTGCTTAGGCACAGAGATTGACAAATATCTAGAATAACAGTAGCTGGCATGTTCTTTTTCATTTGAAAAGTAATTCTGTTTTATTAATAGTAGGATGTAGTTCAAAACACCTTGCCATACTTCTTTTTTTCTCATTGATATTTTAGAGTATTTTCATTTATATTTACATAAAAATATGTATTCTATGTGAAATGCATATATCTAACAGGCTTGAGAATACACAGCAAAAAACGATTTTGCATTCTTCTTCTTCCCCTTCATCCTTTTCCTATAAACATTTTCCATTCCACAAATAATTCTTAGTAAACATAATTTTGAATGGTTGCATAATTCCTTTCATATTGTTATATTACTACTGAATTAACTAATTGTGGGTATTTAAGTCATTTATGCTTCTTAGCTATTATAAATAATATTATAATGCACCTTTTTCCAAGAATGTTCATAACAGTTTTAAAAATAATGGCCCCAAGTGGAAAATAGCCCAAATAGACATCTGCAGAAGAATAACCAAATTGTTGTGTATGCAGTATAACAAACAAACCAAATTGTTGTGTACTCTCATAATGAAATATGAAGCAATATGAAGGAAATAAGTACTGGTACACAGAACACAGATGAATCACAGAAAGATGTTGAGTGAATAATACTGGACACAGAAGAAGGCACGTTGTATGATTTCATTTACATGTAGTTTTGGCTAAACAGAACTATAGTAAGACAGATCAGAAAAGTGGTTGCCTCTTGGAGATACAAATGACTAGAATGGGCTGGATGGAACTTTCTGGAATGATGAAGATGGTCTATTGAATAAAATGAGAGTGATGTCTATTCCTTGAATAGAATGAGGGTGATGTGCATATATACATTTGTCACAGTTCATCACACTCTACCTTTAAAATTCATGAACCTTGTATATAAATTATGCCTTAATTTTTAACATTTCTAACAAACATTTCTTTCTCTTGGGTTGATGAAATTTATGCACATTTCTAGTAGTATGGAAAGGTTGTGTTAAGCATATCACATATCCCAGGGGTCAAAAAACATGAATTTCAAGTCACAGACTGATATTGCAGGGAACAAGACACAGAAATTATTACAGCAAGTCTCGAGCACTAGGCCTACCACAACCTCCTGTGTTTATGACCCTCATACAAGATACCTAATATATAAGACTGCTGTGCAATGCTGTAAAAGAACCTACACAGTCTATTCCGAGAAATGGTTACTTCAATAAATAAGATAAGTGGAAAAACAAGGATGTAAGAAATTTAAAAACTTTTAGAAGGTCAATGAAGCCTGGGGAGATAAAACTCAATAGCATAGGGAGAAATAGAAATGGAATGGAGTTTTCTATGTCTTAGATAGAAAATAACAAAGCACTGCTTGAGTTTGTAGCTGCCATTAGAGGACCTTGCAGGAGTGCAATTTACCAACCAGCTAGGAACCTGATCCCACCCGCACAAAGGAAAGTGATGGACAACTTCCTTTAGACTTGTCATTGTGATGAGAAGTGTCCCTCCAGCAAGGGGACTAAATTATGGCCAGGTCAAAAATGGTCTGTCTTGTTCTGGATGTAGTTGCCATGCAGGTATACAATTGTCAAAACTCATAAAAATGAACATCAAAGGCCAGTGCATTGTATTGGTATTGGTATCTTAATAAAAATCATATAAATAATAAAAAAGAGAAGAAGAAATATTTTTCTCCTATTTGCTACTATCCCAATGGCAAATTAACAACAACTAAGTAGTTGGGCAGATGGTGCTAGAATTGTCAGAGTCAGACTTAATGTTTGGAGGAGTGGTCACATTCATTTAATGTATGAGGTCCAGGTCATCACCGAGTAGCGATGAGCCGGCCAGAGCAGAGGCACCATCCATGCAGTTGCCCTCTCTGGCCAGGCACAAGGCAAAGAAAGTCTCTCTGTGAACTTGGATCCCAGCATGGGGATAACAAATAAATTTCATCTTCTCTCATCCATGAGTAGCACAGGGAGCCTTGGGTAAATGAGGACACCAAGACCTCATCCTAGTTCAAAGAGGAGACTCAGCATTGATTGGTGATGTCTGTGAAGGGTGTGATAGGGTGGATTGGAGGCATGTATGCCAAATATTTGCTAACCACTCTTGGCCTGAGGTTTTACTTGAGGAGATTGGGTGGGTACTGGATTCTCTACACTACTAGATTTTTTTTTTTTCCAGGAGCATTGGCTCCAGTGCTTTTGGGAGTATTCAGGCATACTGGACTGGAGATCAGATTCAGATTCCATTTCTTTTAGAAGCTTTCAAAGGTGAAGCTGGTTTACCCAACAGTTTCCTGAGATGATGCTTGGCCACTGTGGAGAATATGTCCATGAAATGATGACTGAAGCCAGATAATATGGGGGTAGAGGAAGCGAGTGTGGACTAATTGGGAGAGTGGCCCTGGACTCCCTGAGTGGATGAGGGCATAACCCCAGGGGCTTTGTGGGATGGTCACTGCTGTCATGGTGCATAACTGGTTTGGACCATGAATAAAAAACTGTGGACTGATGACTCCAGAGCTCTTTTGACTACCCTGCCTACATGGAGCACAGGACTGGTACTAGGACCTGGAGTCCAGGGGTCACATGTTATCCGTTTCTAGTCCCCCTTCTGCAAGTTTCCTCTGGTCCTTTCCAAGTCTCTAATCTCCTGTTCTGGGATAATCATTACGGTGATCAATTGTCACAGTTTGCCTGAGATTGGCATTACTGGGAACTGAGGGATTTCCTGGAATGTGGGGTTTTAGGGAAAGCTGGGAAAAATCCTGGGTAAAACCGGACAACTGGTCACCTACGACCCCTCCGGTCTGACCTCAGTCATCACTGGTTAATTTTGCCTGGTTTTGAACTTGATTTCATATGGAGTCGGACCCTGTGTGCTCTTGCATGTGGATTCTGTCATGTAGCTGTGAATCTGTGTGAGTTCAGCCCTTTCAATGGATGTAGCAACAGTCTTGTGTTTTTTTTCCTTTTTGCTGAAGAGGATTCTCTTGTATGAACATACTTCACTTTATCGATTCTCCTGTTGGAAGGTTTCTGATGTGAACTATAAAGGAAAGGTACTTTATTACAAATGTAACTGTACTTTCATCTTTAAAATATACTGATTAGTGTGCAAAATATACCTATCTTTGTAGTAAGTCTCCTCAAATTCTTAGGATCGGGAGGGGTAAATTACAAGCATTTCTTAGTCCATTCAGGCTGCTCTAATGAAATACCATAAAATGGGCAGCTTACAAATAGCAGAAATTTATTTGTTAGAGTCCTGGGGATGGGGAACCCCAAAATCAGGTTGCCAGCATGGTTGGGTTCTATAAGGACCCTTTTCTGGATTGTGGGTTATCAACTTCTTGCCATATCTTCACATGATGGAAAACGTGTATGAGCTCCTGGGCTTATTGTGCAAGGGCACTAATCCATTCATGAAGTCTCCTCCCTCCTACCCCAGTCACTCCCTAAACACCCCACCTCTAAGTGTCATCAAATTGGGATTTGGATCTCCACCTAAGAATGAGTGGGAGGGCACAAACGTTCAGACCATAGTTCATACCTATAATCAAATAAGGTTGGTAAGTAGTTTATTTCCTTAAGACAATTTCAGGGACTGTGACAGGGCCTAGGCAAAATGTTTAGTTATTTGATTTCAAGATAACTCTCTATGGCAACATTGTCATGACCCATTTAACTGATGAGAAATTTGAGGCATAGGAAGGTTAAGTGACTAGTGTATGCCAGAGGTAGAATTGGAATCCAGGCAGTCTGCCCAAGGGCTGGTTTTCTTGACCACTTCACTCAGTGCCTCGCACAGAAATAGACAGACTCTCATTAGGAGGAGGTTCAATCTTATGCCTCTCTAATAGGATACTGAAATCTGTATGACCCCTATAACCTTAGAAAGTAAGCACTGTCTTGTCTACTCCCAGGTTATGTATGATTACAACTTTAAAGTGATATACAAAAATAAGGAATTGAAGTTCTATGGCTTCTACTTAAAGATCTACCACACCTTGTCCTTTATTAGGATGGCCACTGATTTTCCATGATGTATTCAAGGCGAGAAACACAATATTCCAAGAGTTATGGAAGCTATCATGTTCTGTGTTTCAAAGAGCTGAACGCTGTAAGGACAGAAGAGAGACAGAAAATAGAGATCTGGATTTTATTAGCAGAGTGAAAATTACTGTTAACCACATTGTGCCTCTGGAAATATTGAGACCCTGGAAGCTGTCAACTTGGACAGGAGGGAAGTTTTGTCCACAGGTTCTTAGTGCCTGAGGGTCTGGAAAGAAGGGACCTGTGTTTGGTGGAATGGGGTTAATCAGTACCATCTTTAACTGAATTGTTTTCCACATAAACCAAAGGCTAAAGGTGAAGTGGGCAGATAACACAAATAATTGCTTTATTTCAAGGGTGAGTCATTTCTGGCCTGGGGCACTAGATCCAGATTTCAGTTTGATTCCATTGCATTCCTACAGTCACTGGTCACTCCTGCTTTAGCATAGAGATTAATTTCTATCCTGGTGGACTTGTGTGACAAAACCACTCTGGGAGGTGTTTAAAAGTTTAACTCTTAAAGCAGAAGAAGATCTGTGAATAACTGAAGGTTAAAAGAACACGGGGCCCTGGTGAACAATGAGGGGCATTTAAAATAAAACATCTGAGTTTTCAGAGGTGCTTGCCTGTCTGCATTTCTCTCTTACTAGCTTTCTCTTTCTCCCTCGCTTTCTTCTGTTGAATGGCTCCCCATCTCCTTCTCCCTATTCTTCCTTCCACATCCATTCTTCTCCTCACTAACTGGCTACTATGGTTAATGGAAGCAACAACCTTCGAACATTAAGAGCAACCCAGAGTTCACAGATCAGGAAACCTAGGCACATAAAGCAGGATGTGGAGCAGAGTCAGAACGTGAACGTGCCTCTTGTGATTCACTACCCAATATTCTGATTTTTTAATTAAATTTTTAGTGTAGGAGATTGGACATAGGGCCTTGTGCACGCTAAGCTCAGGCTCTACCCCCAAGCCACACCCCTAGGCCCGCAATATTCTTTAGCATTTGCCAAATGTATTTTCAAATATTATTTTTTTATGTTAAAATATTACATGGCCTTTATAAAATATGTTTCAAAATAGAGAAAGAAAACAATAAAATATGATCCCTGGGTAAAATTTCTTTTGCTTAGATATAAACATTATTAACAATTTGGGTATATTTCCTTCCAATCTCCTTTCCATTCAAAGGAACAGAAACTACATTTAAATGAAATATAATAATAACGTTTGAATCTTGTTTTTCATGCTTGGCTTTCCCTTGCTAGCATTACCTCATGTCACTAAATATTCTTGGAGATATGATTTTTAGCAGAGGCATAGTATTCCAATCTATGGCTGTACCATAATTAATTTAACCATTTGTGGCACTTACTGAGCAAGTTCCTTGTTTTCAATTTGCGAGCAGGTGAATGAGACATTTGATGTGTCCTAAAGGGGAGAGGAAAGATCTCCAGCAATCCTACATGTGTTCCTTTTTATTAAAAGCTTTAACCTGACTCTTCTCCCTATGGGCTGCCACCTCTCACGAGGAAGCAAAATGACAATTCTGTCTCTGTTTGTGTTGCTGGAATTACTTTATTTCTTGTGACTTCCTGTGCCCTCTGTTCCCACACGTGGTACAGAATCTGCTTCACCTGGTGCTCTCTTCCCTTGCTGTCCATCGCATCTTACAGCCAATGGCTCGTTCCTGCTCCCACATCTCACTGGCATTGGCTTTGTTCAACAGCTTCCCTTTTCTTTTTTAATTTTTAACTTATTCTCCCTCTTCCCTTCCCTCCACCCCTCTTTTCTCCCACCTTCCTTCTTTTCTCCTTCCTTTCTTTTCTCTTTTCTCCTCCTCACCCCTCCCCTCCTCTCTGGTTCATTCTTTCATTCCTTCCTTCCTTTCTTCCACCCTATCTCCAGCTTTGTTGAGGTATAATTGTTAAATAAACATTGCATATACTTACAGTGTACAATGAAATGCTTTGATTCATGCATACACTGTGAAATGATCACCATAATCAAGCTAAGGAACACATCTATCTCTTTGAATGGTTATTACTAATTTTTAGTGTTGAGAATACTTAAGATCTATTCTCAGCAATTTTCACATATATGATGTGTTATTATTAACTTAGAGTCGCTGTTCTATATTAATATTCTCTCTCTCTGTCTTTTTGGTACTGGGGATTGAACCCAAGGGTGCTTAACCACTGAGCTACATCTCCAGCTTTTTAATATTTGATTTAGAGACAAGGTCTTGCTAAGTTGCTTAGGGCCTCACTAAATTGTTGAGGCTGGTCTTGAACTCACGATCTTCCTGCTTCAGCCTCCATAGTGGCTGGGATTATAGGCATGAGCCACCACAGCCAGCAATATTTTCTTGAACCAGAAAAAGCGCCTGCTGGGCACATGCCAAACATAGCCGGGGAGGGCAAAATAGAAATTTGTTCATTGTTGGCACTTGGCACTTTATAGTTTTTAAATCCTTACCTGCCCAGGGAAAGATAGATGGAGACATCCTTGAGGTCCATGGAGAGTCTCTTACAGTACTGTAATCACAAATTGGACACAGTTTTTGGAATTTTCCCTTTTCAAAGATGAAGTGGCACAGATAATACAGTGGGTGAGAGTGTAGACTTTGAAGGCCAAGAGACCTCAGCTGAATCTCACCTTTGCCCTAACTTGCTGTGGAACTTTGGATAGATAATCCATGTCAATCAACTGAGTCTCAGTTTCTTCATTTGAGTTAAGGAATAATAATGGGCCCTCACTGAAAGGCTTTGGCAAAGACTTGAAGAATAACACATCCAACCTGTTCAGCATGGTACTTGAAGTTCAACTCAGTCAATGAATGGTAGTGAGACTATTACTTTATTTTGCCTCATCTCTACATTCAAGGTCAATGTTTATGGTTTTGATAATAGAAAGTGAAAATTAAAGTGACAACCATAGAATTATTCCCTACATATGTATCTGAATAGATCAAACATACTTGAGTTTAAATTAAAAAATGGAAACTTTGTGAGAACTTGATGAGGAGCAGGAGATCAAGTTTCGAGAGCATCTTAATAGACATATTTAGAGCAAAGTACTTAGCTTTTCATGTTTCCAACACTATCAGGCTTGTGAGTGACTGACTTTGAGGATCTGAAGCTGCACGCTGAGGCTTCTGGGTAATGGTCTGTTTCAGGGAAACTGCACAATCAAGCTTCCTGGGTCTAAGCAGGTGGACGGGCTGCCCTTGGGTTTCAAAACTGGACTAGAGCTGTCACATCCACTTACTCAGACAGACGTGACCTTCTTTCCACACCTGAGGCTGTTCTCTGTGAGCCAAATATGGATGTTCCAGGTGCAAAAAAGAAGTTCTTTGCTGTGGAGAAAAATTTGGAGTAATATCTGCTCATAAACAGAGTCGTTTCCTCTGAAAGTGATGCATTAGCAGCCCGGCTGGCTGCTCAGTACTGTTCTTTCAGGCAGAACAGCAGCAGGTCTGAATCACCTTCCAGAAGCACCTCGTGACAATTTGCTCATTATTTTTATGAGGCCAGATCAGCCATAAAGGTGGCCTTCCTTCGTTTTTATTCCCAGCCATGTGACAGGAGAGAGCATTTCTCACACCTGCATGTGAGAGCCCAGCCTGCCAGGTGAGGGCGGTGTGGAGCCCTCTGGCAGGTTGCTGTGCACTCTGTGACTTTGCATGTCCTTGTTCTGGTCCTAAGTTTTCGTCCTTCTTGAAGTAGGAAGCTGGGTTATTTTCCTTGAGTTGCCTTAACAAAGTACCATCTTGAGTGGCTTAATACAACAGAAGTGCTTCTTTCACAGTTGTAGGGGCTACAAGTGTGAAATCAAGGTACTTGGCAGAGTCGCGCTCTCTGAAGCCTCTGGAGGAGAAGCTTTGAGTTTGTGGTGCTGCCAGCCATCCTCCGCACTCTTCCCCTTGCAGGGGGGACACTCCAGTCTCTACCTCTGTCATCCCTCTGCATTCTCCCTGGCTGTATCTGTCTCTGAGTCTCTTTAAGTAAGGATGCCAGTCATATTAAAGACTCACCCTATTCCTCTTAACAACTTGCATCTGCAGTAACCCTATTTCCAAATAAGCTCACGTTAGAAGACATTGGGAGTGGGGTCTCAGCATATCATTTTGGGGAAACAGTGGTAGCAGAAGGTATCCAAGGATACCATATATATGAAGGCTTGGGGCAGCCTTTCTGAAGCTGGTTAAGAGCTGCTTCAAGTGTGTACTTGGTAGGTAGGTGGAGGTGGGCTCAGCTCCAAGCTGACACTCGTTGTACACACACGTGTTTACGAGTGTGTCTGCGAGCCACTTCTGTTTGCTTAAGTGAACACAGCAATTTAGTAAAATGGTCGCATTCCAACCAACAAATAAAAAGAGGACTTCCATCTCTCTGCTGGGTCATGGTTCATATTTGAGGGTTGCCATCATTCACAGCTCTTCTGTGACATGAGCCATGTTTCCTGAGGGAAGGAAAAATATGCATGGTCGTATTGAAAGTACCATGGGAAAGTTAAAACTCTACAGTTAGACATTTAAGAAAAACCAAACTCTTTGAACCAAACAGTGCAGCTTCAAAGTTTAATGAAAACCTTGTGAGATGTACTACAATGTCATTTTATGAAAATATGGGCATTTCTGTGGGTGAATTTCATTCAAAGTACCTCAAGCGCTATGCTAATTTTATAAATTATGCTGTTTATGGAGCTTCTACATCCTGACCACATTTAATTCAAAATTTCCAAATTCTGTGGAGGTGCAGTCCCTTCTGCAGGCAGTACCAACTCTATTCAGACAAGGCATTACAGGATTTTGAGAATATTTCATTCCTTATTTATATCACAGAGATACTTGGCATAGTAGGAAAAAATGTGGATGTAAAATTTGCTGTGTGAGTCTGGGCCTCAGTTTCCCCTATTGGACAATGAAGACTTTGAAGTTCTGACTTCTAAGTTTTTTCCTCCCATCTATCCTTCTTGGAGTGTATGGTTTGTAATGATTTTTCTAGACCACTTTCGAATGTAGATCAGGGAATTAACCATGCTTTTAGGGGACCGTCTGTGACTTGGCATTCTGCTCTGTTCTGTAGACAAAAATCTTCTGTTGCATGAAGGATTTCCCTGGTATTCGACCTCCACGTTCTTTAGGCTTGTCGATGCCTGTAGCACAGCAGTGACCTTGCAAAGTAAAACAGCCACTTTGCATTTCTTTCTGCCAGCAATCATGCTCTCCAAAGGCTGTCCCAGAGATTATTGATGAGGAGTATGGCCCAATGTGATCCCTAATATTTGTGTAGCTCTTTATACTTTCCACAATGAATTCACGAACACTCGTTTATTTAATCCCCATGATAGTCTGAAGGAGGCTAGACTGGCATTATTATTCTCATTTGAAGAATGAGGAAGCCAAAGAACATTGAGGCTATATCACCTTAACAAGATCACAGAGTAAACTAGTGGCAGAGGAAGGACTGGAATACAAATTACAAATTTTTCTGGCTTCTAGTTCAAGTTTCTTTCTATCATATTCCATTTGAATTGAACTGACAAAGAGGAAAGAACTTCATGTGCACCTACTATGTGCCAGAAAATATATTGGACAGAATCCAAACCATCATGTATTTGATCCCAAGGACTGTGTTCTTTTCATTCCCAATATTTCTTTCTTGATACCTAGATGCAAAACTGTAAGCTCGGGGTGCTGTGATATAAAATTGATCAAGTAGGTTTGGTTTCATAGGTAACTCAAACACTCAGTTGTGAAGGGCTTGTACACTGACGGATGAAAACAGCCCTGGAGTGGGGTCATCTTCTGTGTCCTCATGGTAGGTAAGTAAGGAGTGACGGAAGATGTCGGGAAATGTGTTGCTTTCCCCCACGAGAGATCTCTGGAAGACAGGAGGACCCAGGAATGTTGCTTTCCTCTCTCCTGAATGGCTGCTGTGCTGTTTGGAAATGCTAGGAAATCTTTATGGCCACTCTGAAGTCTTTTCCTCTGATGGCTGGGCCCACAGTGATCTTGCTAGGGACTGAGCTGGTGGCAGTATTGTTAACTAACTATAACAGTGCCTGTCTTATTTTCTTCATTGGCCATTGGCACAATCAAATAATATTATATAAGTGATTGTGTTATGGAAACAAAGCTCATAATAAGAAGACAAGATTGTGTTTCCATGAGAGCATGGGCTTGGGTTATAAGAACTGTTCTGGGTTTTTTGGAAAGTACATTATCTCCCTGGGCTCCAGTTTTCCCATCTTTCTTGGTGGCGATTCTGAGGCTTCAATGAGATGATCTGTGTAGAGTGCCATACTAAGTGTTTGAGCCTTTTGTACAGTTAGTCCTGGACAAGAAGCTCTTCTTTCTTCTCACCTCTCTTTTGAGTTAACAACATGATTTTATTAAAATATTCTAAGATAAGGAACACTTTATTTGAAAGTGGTTTATGATTTTCAAGAATAAATATCAGAGCTTTCCAAACAAGTTTTCAATGTTATTTCCTCCCTCCAAGCCTTAATAGCATGCTGCATAGTTGTTCCTTTTCTGTGTATTTAGCATTCCTTCCTTCTCGGAACTTTCTTCCCTCTGTCCACATATTTCTTGTAGGTGTTGATAATGATGTGGCTCTGCCTTCATTATTACAGTGATTGGTTGAGGATGGACATGTGATCCTAGAAGAGCCAATCATAGTCTTTATTGGAGTTTGCTGTAGTCACTAGTGGATAAAGAACAGCACTTGTCCCTGAGATTGCTGGCTGTGAGCAAGAGTGAGCCTGAAGCTGCTGGTGGCTGTCTTTGATGCTTTTAAAAAAAGCCTCCTGAGGATGAAGCCCCCATGATGGAAAGGGAAACAAAAGAATATTAAAAAGAAAGATTATTCTGAGCTGCAACTGTGGCTCAGTGGTGACTTGCCCAGCATGTGTGAGGCCCTGGATTCCATCCTCAGCACCACATAAAATTAAAGAACAAAAATAAAGGCATTGTGTCCATCTACAACTAAAATAATAAATTTTTAAAAAAGAAATATTATTCATGGTGCATTTGAACCTTTGAATCTATTTGACCATGCTATGGTTACCCTGACCCTTCATCTGACTGCTTGCTTCTCTGAGACCAAACATACTTTATAGTTTAAGCTAGTTTAAACTTTTTTTTTGGTCTTTTGACTGAAAAAAAGAAACCCTAATATGTACTTGAAGTGGGTGTATGAGACAAGGGTTCTGGTGACACAGGAAGCATATAGTGAAGGGTCCCTATAGTTAAAGAGGATCACTGAAGACTTATTGTGCCTAATCACAGTGGTCGAGAGATGTCTTGTTTTTCAGAATAGACTTGCATAGAAAAAGCAGGGCACACATATTGACTCATGATTTCTAACACAGTTATAAAAATGACAGACATTTTTTCAGAATCTGTCTCTTGTCCAAAATTCTATGTGTTCTTTTAGCCCTGACTATAGGCAATTAGAAAGCTCTGCCTGGCAGTCCTCATGGGGGAAGATGCTCTCCTCACATCAAACAGCTAACACATTATAGTTGTCTGAAGGGAGATGCAGCTAAGGACTCAGCCCTGGGGCCAGCCATGTTTACAGGTTTATCTGCATTCCTAGACAGGTGCCTCCTCCTGGAAGTCCCCATAGAGAGAGTCTTGGTGGAGGTGCTTTTCTCCTTTTGATTCAGTGCCTTTCAACTCCTGGTGTGTCTGTTTCTCTCCTCTTAGCTGTCTAGTCCTAGGAGACAGGAGCTTTTTGTTCAGGGTTCCTTCATATCCAGACTCTCCACCTGTGCTGCATTCACCTGATTCTCAGGTGTGCCATTCTGTGGGGAAAGTGGACGCTGAGGAGATGGTAGCTTTTCTGTCTGTTGTTTGCAGGGTTGCAGTAAGTGCATAAAGCCTTGATTGGTACTTTCAGTTTGGCTCATTGTTGGAATTGACCACCTGGACACTTGGCAGCTTGACAGTTTTAAATTCATTCCCATGGATTCTTTTGAACATTATCATGCATGATTTTCCAGACTGGCTAGGAGCAGAGAAACATGTCTGAGAGTGAACCTCAAACTTCAGTGCAGGATTTTCAACCCCCTCTATCCATTGTAAAATACTGATGCTCGGGTCCCATCCCAAACTAGTTATATTGAAATTTCTGTGACTATGTTTCACGCATGGTAATTTAACAACTCCTGGTGACCTAATATTAGCCAAGATTGGGAACATTGTTTAAGAAGCATCGGAGTCCTGATCTGTGACATCAATAGCATAGATTCTGGAGGTTTCCTTCACCTACTGGATGAAAATTATTTTAAGGCAGTGTCTGGAAAACTGGGGAATACATACAATTCTCATGTGGGTGGTAACTAATTCAAGGATGGTTGAAAAAATATTGATCTAGTGCATGTGTCTGTGCGTGAGTCTGTGCATGTGTGTGTGCAATCTTTGTCGGGAAGATGGACCAGGAAGTAAGGGAATAAAGAACCCAGAATCAAGAAATAGCCAGTGCTAGACCTGAGTGTCCAGAAGCACAGCAAATCAAAGCATGGGTTTTCAGACATCTAAGTGAACATGGTTCCTTTTAAAGGACACCTCAGCCCTCTTTGGTCTTGGAGACTGCCAACTGCTTATTTCTAAGGGCTAAACCTTGGATTTTCCTCACCAAGTAGCCAACTGTGATGAATCTTCTTGCTCATCCCATTTCTTCTTCTGCCCAGTGTCCCAGACAGAAACTACCAAGGTAAAACTCAAGCTGCTAGAGGAGCGAGTGGTTAGTGGCTGGAGGAGACAGCCTTGGAGGGGACAGACCTGGGTTTGCATCTTGGTCTTGTTGCAAAGCTACATCTTTAGGCAAGTTTCTGAGCTTTCCCCTCATCTGTTAAGTGGGTATGTCCCTACCAACATTATAGGGTTTCTGGGAGGATATGAGGAGGATATGGGAGGATATGACCAGTTCCTGAAGGTGTTATGATGGAGTTTCTTTCTCTTCCCTGGTTATTCACAATGGGAGAATGTTCCTGTAGGCTCCTAGAGGAGGCAGCAGTCAGAGGAAATTCAATAACAATGTGGTCTGAATATTACACAAAGAGAGCAAAGACAGCTTTGAATGTGGCTTTGTTTAATATTCTTTAATTACAAAATCATTTTTCTGTTTTTTTTCTTTCTTATAGTTGTTTTTAGATGATCATACAGATTTACAAGCTGTGAGTTCCTGGGTTCAATTCATCGTGTAAAGTTACTTGAGGTATCAGTTAAGTTATACATGGACATCTGCTTGACTGTTACCAGATTGAGAAAGATACTCATCGTCCTAATTCCTGGTTGAAAGCCTTTTCTCAATCACTTTTAAATTTGTGGCCACCTATGATGTCAGGATAAACTGAAGAGGGGGAAACCAGACTGTTTTTCCTCACAATGTAGCCATCCTTCAGTACAGCTGCCTATTCAAGTCCCAGCCATTTGAGGAGGAAATTTTGTTTAACTTGGAAGACAACACAGTCAACTTGTAGTAGCTTAAGACACTGGTACTTAAGACAGTCTGGGAAGGGGTCCGAGTTCCTATCTGGCATCCACAGAAAAAGCTGTGGTCCATTTATGAGGTCCATTGCGGGCAGGATTGATGTTTGGTGCCACATGTTTCCCATATCAGTGTGCCCCTCACCTCATCCAGCCCCAGCTCTCCATCATGCCGCCTAGGTCCTCTCTCCATATTTTATCTTCTTGAAGGATATTGGCAGATCTCAGGAAGGAAATGTAGGAGAGGGTGACATCTATTAATCTCTCCCTGCTTGGTGTGCTCTAGGAATTTTGTTCATATTTTAGCCTTTACTTAATGCATGGTGATCATGCTTTGTTTATTGCCATTGCATGTGTATTTCCATTGCTACTCTGTAGAAGTCTTGAAATTAAGAACTGTTAGTCTTCATTCTTATATGATCTGTATCTTCTGCCTTCCACTCCCAAACCTGGTACCAGGCCTGACATAATAATCATTGATTTTTATTGTATAGTTCAAATTTTCATCTCTACTTTTTAAATCACCCTACACATGGCCAGCAAAAATATCTTTCTAAAACATAATATGATCTTGTTTAATTTCTACTTAAAACCCTTCAATAACCTCAACTTCCTAAAAGATAAAGTTCAAGTTCCCAATTCTTTGTTTTAGCAAAACAAGTCTTTGGAGGTTGTGTTCTCACCTACTTCTTTGACTCACCAACGGCTGTTTGTTCTTCTGCCTCAACACCAATCTTATTTTGTGCCTTTGAGCCATTACATCAGTTATTCATTAAGCATAAAAATGCCTGTTCTCCACTGTCCATCCCACAGACTACCTTTCCTCCTTCACAATTCGAGGTCTTGAAGGGTTGAGTCATAATGCAGCAGATAAACATGTGGGCCGGGCATCAGGCTGCTTGGGTTCAATTCCTGATGAGTTTTCATTTGTCCCAACTTTAGTACTCTTATCTGAAAAATGAGGTAGTAGTGTGCTTGGTGGGAGAAGTTGAGGAACTAATCTATATAATCTATATGAAGCACTTAGCAGGATGCTGGTACAGAGTGAGTGTTCAGTGGTTTATCTAATTTCCTAATGGATTCAAGCTCAGTGTTTTTTTTGGGGGGGAGGGCGTTGTGGAAGCTGACAAGATAGCTGGTAGTGTAACCAGGGCTGTGTCTATGGTATAAACAGGATGTAGAGGTAGCACAAAGTTAAGCTCAGAAAAAGAGCTCCAACCCCATTTGAGGTGCTTCTGAGAGGAGGAGTGTTTGAACCAAGTACCTAAGGATGCCCCAGAAGTGTTGCATGGTGGTGAGGTTGTAGGGAGTGTGGACTGGTGCCTCATGACCCATAATCAGCCTGTGCAACTGTGACAGGGAGAGAGTATCAACCGAAGGTGTCTGTGGTGGTTGGTGGCTTTGGGATGCAGTAGTCTCCTGGTTAGCTCACGGGCATTCCAGCCACCTTGTCTCTTTCTTGCATGCAGGAGAAAAATGGAGGAGAAGAGGGCTCAGGAAGGCAGCAAAATCTTTCTTTCTGTTGGAAGGTCAGGTGAGAGGTAAGTGTGTGCCTGTCTTTGTGAGCCTGAGTGTGTGATGGCTGCTCCCAAGGGAGTCTTTCCTTGATCTCCCTTTTAACCTTGATAAATGGAGTTGGTTTGTGTGGAACAGCCTTTGTCCATTTCTTCACAGATACGAAGGCAAGGCTGGATAAGCCAGGGTCCTCTGGGGTCCTCTGTGAGTGAAGATGAAGTTGTTTCACCCTTGATGTCCCATAGGTAGACCAGTAGGCTGGTGGCTGTGATCAGGATCAATTTTTGCAACTGCCTTTGGCACGTATGAAACAAAACTCACTCTGGATCTTTATCTCTCTGCTCATGTCAGTCATTCACAATTAGTTAAAATCACTTCCCCTATCCAATGTGAAAGAAAGAAGAGTCATTCTTACCATAGACTGGGGCCTTTATGAGACTTTTCATTGAAGTTCAGTTTAATGAGATAGGAGTTTGACAGCTATGTAAATGTAGTTAGGGTCAGGTGGAGGGAGGGCATTGGAAACAGAGGGTATAATAAGAATAAAAGAATGGCATCTTGATAAGTTAAAACTTAGTGGAGTTGTCACAAGTTTATCTCTTTTTTCAAAACTGAAACTGATGGACATCAACATCATTTAGTAAATCTGGAAAAATCAAGTTAGGGATGCAAAAATAATTGTGGTGGGAGAGGTTATGTGGTGACTTATTTTGTCTGAAAAGAATGACAAAGAAACAAAATTATTATATTTGGTAGTAATTATCCTGTGGCTGATTGGAATATTGTATAAAAAGTAGACAGAGCACTAAGTATCCTAGAACGATGTTTAAGTGCTGAAAGAGCCCTCAGTGCTTTGCACTCTTTAGGGTAGAGTTTTGTTATTGTTTTTGTTTCATTAGTTTGATTCAGAAGAGAATCAATATGTCAAAATGTTATTAACTATAAGGTATTCTTGAGTTCTGTGAGCAAACATCTGAGAAGTAGACACTGAGAAATTGATCAACATTCAGGTGTCCATGTATCTGTTTGCCCAAGTGATGTAGTGAGAAGAAATGGGCTTGTTAGCTGGACAGACATGGGTGAAAATCCAGGCTCCTCCTTACTAGCCAGGGAAGATGATCTGTGGAAAGTTGGGTAAACTCTCAAAAATGGAAGTTGACATTATCACCAGCTGTTATGTGGGTATTTAATATGAAGTGAGCATTGATTTGTTTGGGAGCAAGGAACAATAAAATTAATACAATTCTATTTGCTGCATGGGGAGTGTTAATTTGTTGTTCTGATCAACATTGACCTCTCATTTTCCATAAGAGGGCATGATGTTAGAGATTCTTACTGAGAGTCCATGAATAGGTTTTATGGGGTCTGAGTATTCTAAAATTGTGTTGAAAATGTGTGTGTGTTGGTGCACATTTGTGTGTGTCTGTATGAGTTTGTGATATGTCTCATTCTGTAGGTGAATGTGAATATTGGATTCCTTTTCTAATTAATACTTGAGTTACTTGTGAAATTTTATAGTCCACTTTAATTTTTTTCAGTTAAGAAAAAAAATCAAGGCCTAAAATTTACATGACTTAACTAAGTGTTATTTGGAACACCTGAGGATTGACACTTAAGCTTTCTGCATCCAAATCTGTTGGCATTTCTGTTATATTATCCTGGTCCTATTTGGGGACATAAGCAGTAAACATGGTAAAGGGAAATTCAGTTGGTTCTGGGGAATAGTGACCCTTTAAAAGTCCATTTTTGTTATAGTCAAGTTTGCCATTCTTAGCGAGGTGTCCCCCCACTTGGAATTCATAATGATTGTCAATGTCATCTCTGTCAGAACCTACAGACAGTGCTTCCCCATCCCAGATGCCCACGTGGTAACTTAAAGACCAGTCAAGGGTTCACATTAGGTTTCAAGATTGAAAGCTAATGTCTTTTTACCTGGCTGCTTTTGCTTTCAGGAGACATTTGAGTGCCATGGAGTGTGATCAGAACATTCTCCTGTTTTATTCTGTGATTCCTAGGGATCAGGCACAAGACTAATGCATCTTGCAGACAGTGTTCACCTGTCAAGACCAGTGACTGCTGCCTGCTTGATTCCTTGTGATAAGTTGGAATTCCAGGGCCAATTTGCTCAGCCTTGCTCACCTTGTTCAGTCATGAGGACGACTTCCCAATGTGAGTCACATTTTATTTTACAATTTAAATTAAGTTCATATTTCTTTGTTTTCTTGTTTAGAAAAATAACCTTTTCTATTATTTAAAATAATCAAGTAAATAAACAGATCAAAACATTTCAACAGCACAAATGGAACAAAATTCTGAAAGTTAAAATGAGAGCCCTTTTCCCATTGGAGAAGAAGTCAGCACTAATCGTTTATTTTGTATTTGTCTAGAAAATTTCTGTATAAATTCATGCAAAAATATGCAAATACATCTTGAAACAAAATTGAGATTATTATACAATTCTCCTTTTCTCTGTATGATACAACTCACTATTTGAAAGGTCTGTCTGGCATTCCTTTGCATGAATTAGACATTATTTATTTATATCGTACCATGGATTCAGTTGTTTTTCCTTCTCTCTCTTGGCTAATGTAAGTAATGCTAAAACAAACACCCCTCTAATATACACCTTTGCATACACAGTCATGGATATTCATAGAGTATCTGTAAGGTTAGTTTTCCAGAAGTGGAATTGTTGAGTTAAAGAATCTGTACACCTGGCCTCATTTTGTAATCTTTATTTCTATATTATCTAATATCATAATTAATGAATTAATTTAATTTAACAATTTAAAAACATGAGCTCCCTAGTTACTAATATTTTTTCTCTCACAGAATACTTCTAATAACAAATGTGTATGTTTTGTTCTCACATAAACCAATTCTCCAACTCTCTGGGCACTACCTATGTTTCCAATTATCTAACTCAATTCCAGCACCACCTAGAACTTCTGCAAGTCCTTAAGGACTTGGTCCTACAAGACTGCCTTCACAAGATGTCAATCACAATCCATATGCTATAAAGCTGATAGTCTCCATGACTGTCTTGTCTGGTTGGGTAATTTGCACATGGCTCAAGAACTCAGAAAAGCACCCTATATCACTGTGAAAAAACACCTGAGAAAAGCAACTTGAAGAAGAACTATATTGGCTCTTGGTTTCAAAGATTCCAGTTAATTATCAGCTGGCTCCATTTTTTTCTTGGCCTGTAGTGAGGCAGTACATCATGGTGGAAGGAGGGCATAGTGGAGTGAAACTGCTCAACTCACAGTAGCAGCAAGCAGAGGAGTGGGGGAGGGTCCAGGGAAAAATATACCCTTCTAAGGCGTGCCCCCAGAAACCCTTCTTTTTCATCTAGGTGCCACCTCCAAATGTTTCCATCACCTCTCAATAGCACAACTATCTGAGGACGAAGCCTTCAGCATGTGAGCTTTTGGGGAACATTCCAGACCCAGGTATAACACTTACTATTACATTGTTATAAAGGATGGATCTCAAGAACCACCAAATAGAAGATATGCTCTGTTGATCAATGTTCTCTAGACATACAGAATGGATAGGATCTATTTATGTGTCTATCTAATTATCTTTCATCTATATATCTAAATTTATGCAAACACAAGCATATATAACTTGAAGAATTACCTCAAAACTTGAAACAAGGTAAGTGCCAAATTTCATAGTAACCTGCCTTCATTTTTTTAAGTCTTATATACATGTTTTTGCATGAATTTGCACATATCCATATACTAAGTATACATACTATAAATGTGTATGTGTGTGTGTATATATATATATACACACATATATATGTGTATACATATATATAGACAAACAAATGGATGGATGAGTGGATCTAGGTATTTGAGAGGAGATTTGTTAGAAGGACTGGCTTATGTGATAATGGAGGCTGAGATGTCTCACATCAGGATGGCTGTGAGCTGGAGACTCTAGGATGCCAGTAGCCTAACTCAGTCCAAGTCTAAAAACCTTAGAACCAGAGAAGTCAATGGTATAGCTCTGAGGCTGAAAGCCTGAGAACTCTGTGAGGGGTTAATTTGTGGGGGTACTGAGGCAAGTCCCAGAATGCCCATGCTGAAGAGCCTGGAATTCTGATACCCAAGGGCTGGAGAAATGTCCAGATCCAGGACATACACACATATGCATACACACATGCATGGGTGCACACACACATGCACACACACACACACACACACACACACAGATGGAGTGAGTGCAAATTCACCTTTCCTTCACTTTTCTGTGCCATCTGGGTTTGCAGTTGATTGGATGGTGCCTGACCATATTGAGAATGCATCTTCCCTATTCAGTCCACCAACTCATGCTAATTTCCTCTAGACACACCTTCACAGATGCACTCAGAAATAATGGTTTACCAGTTTTTTAGATATTTCTTAATCTAGTCAAGGTGACTATAAGATGCAAAGGGTAAGATGTGGGGGAGCTTCATGCTCTCTCTGGGCACATTGTTCACACAACTCCTCCATTTATATACCAACTGGGAACCTCTCTAAGCAATCTTTAGAGTTTTGATGGAGGTTCTATTATATAGGCATGATGGATGAAGTCACTGGTTATAGGTAATTAACTCAATCTCCAGTTATACTCCCATCAGTGAAGGTTGGGAACTAAGACTAAAGTGCCAACCTTCTAATTACATGGTTGGTTCCTCTGGCAACCAGTCCCAATTCTGCAGCCATCTAGATGCTCACCAAGAGTCAGTTAGCATCAACTCAGCATGATTGAAAGGGCTTATTATGGACAACAAAAGACATGCTTCTCACCCCTCTTACTCAGGAAATTAATTCCAAAAATTTTAGAAGCTTTGTTTTAGAAATGAGTGCAAAGATTTTATATATATATATATGTGTATATATATATATATATATATATACATACATATATATACACACACATATATGTTATATATTTATTAAATACATATATTTCTTATATATAATTATAAATAAACATACATAATGAGAAATATATATATATATATTCTGTTCTATCACAATTTCATACTAGTCATTAAATTGACTGTTTAAAAATATCCCATATGGGAAAATTTCTTTCACCTATGAAACTTCTCCAGGAGATTTTTCTTTCTACCAATGGATTGTTATTGTCCCCTCCAACCTGAACTTGACTAAGTGTGAAAGCAGATTACTTCTTTAAAATCAATGTTACTTTTGAGAACTCTGTGACCATCAGTTGTCTTAGATTTCCTCTTCACTATTTCCATACTTGGTCTTTCTACCCTACAGCTACCTGGACATCTCAATATATAGACACATGGCATCTTGTGTTATGGTAGAAATCTCCACTATGTGATCAAAACTTGGAAAGCAAAAATTTTCAATTCTTGATCGGTTACATTTAGTATCACATGAACTCATATAAGGGGTTGAGGATCTTCTGTGAGCCCTGAAATTTGTCCTAATTCTGGAAAATACTTTATTCAAGAGATGATCCTCACATCAGTGAAGTCTCCAACTTTCCTCACATTTAAGTTGACCCAACCCAGCAGCCTCAGTATCTGTCACATGTATCCTCATCTATAAATTGCTGGTGAATGATGACCAGGTTCTCCACTCCTTCACAGAAGGTACCCTTCCTCTCTCAGCAGGCCAAGTGCTTCATTATGATTTGGCTCTAGTTAAAGGATCTAGTGGCCGGGAAGGAGATGGAAACAGTTCTGGGGGTTGAGAGTGGTCATGTTTTGTTGTAAGTCAGAGGTTTAAGCATTATTTTTATGAAGGGGAGGAGATATCAGCTTTCACATGGAGAAATGGACCTCTTCTTTAGGCCCAGAGGGGTTAGGAGACTCTGGGGATTCACAGTTTCTGAGTGCACTGACATCAAGGTTTCCATCCCACATGTCAGGGCCTTAGTGCTTTCTAATTAGAATTCAGGCTTAGGTGGAATAGATTTGTTGGGGTTCAGATGCTTTTCTCTGGAGCTCCATTTCTCTACTTAAATCCTGGATCTGATCCTTAGTTTTTTCTATCCTATGGCTGCAGAATATGGAGAGTTTCTTATATGCTGCCAAAGAGGACCTCTGGCTTTTGTTCTTTGACTTAAGTTTGTGATTCATCATCTTTAACCTTTCATTTCTGTTTCTTCAATACATAATAACCCCAGCAAAAACCACCCACTTCCATAGTCCTTGGAATTATTGCTTTTCTTGAACAACTGCAATACTTGAGATATTGGCCCTGCTAGTTCATCCACTGGTATTCCATCTCAGTTCTTTATCAGCAAAGACTAATGATTGCAGCTACAATACATGGAGGATTATTAACACTTCATCTACCACTTATGATGGAGTCCCTATTGTAAAGCAGCTGGCTGGTGATCCAGCTAAAAAATACCATTTTAAAATCCATTTTTTTTTTTTTTTTACTTCTACTTCTACTGTTTCTAGTTGGGGTCTCCCAGGAAATAATCTGAGACAAAAGATTTGTGGGTAGGGAGTTTATTGGTGGGAAATTTTGGCAACAACACCAGATAAAAAGGGAGGGAAACAAAATTGGTCAGAGGGACAAGTTGATGTACTTGCAATAGAGATCCTGGATGAATTCTTGGAGCGTTTTCCCGTTGGGATGGCCTGTTAGAGTTGCTCCAAATCTAAGTGCCAGCTGTACCTCGACATGTCCTGGTGTTCCTGATAAAGGAGTGCTGCATGGGGTGAGGTACTCGCTCTGCCCAGGATGTTGGAGAAGGACTCAGCTGAGGATGACCAGCAGCCAATATTTGTAGCAGTAGAGGAGGAAAGGAGGAGTGTGTTCTCTGCTAATTAGGGAGATGTGAGCTGTGGGCAGAGCATGTCTATCACCTCCTTGAAGACACTGCATTAGTTCATGCTCAAAATTGTTCATAGGATAAGTGAGAAACTGGCAGTGCAGCAGAACACAGAGACAATTTCAAGATTGTCAAGAGACAATGTGTGTAAGTGTAAGACTTGGAAATCTTAAAACTATTAGAAAAAAATACAGGGGAAACACCTTGAGACATCGGTACGGGCAATGATTTTTTTGGATAGGGCCCCCAAAGCACAGGAAACAGAAGCAAAAATTGACAAATGGGATTACATCAAACTAAAACGCTTCTGCATAGCAAAGGAAATAACAGAACAATGAGATAATTTACAGAATGAGAGAAGATATTTGCCAACCGCTCATCCAGCAGAAGGTTAATATCCAGAATAAATAAGGAACTCAAAAAACGTGACAAAAACTAAGTAATTCGATTAAAAATTGGGCAAATGATCTGAACAGACACTTCTCAAAAGAAATAGACATTTTTCCAAAGAAATGCAAGGAGAGATATATGAAAGAATAATCAGTCTCATTAGTCATCAGAGAGATGAAAACCAAAATGAGAAGGAGAGTCCATCTCACCCCAATGAGAATGGTTATTATGAATAAAATTTTAAAAACATGCTGGCAAGGGTGGAGAAAAGGAACTCATGTACATGGTTAGTGGAAATGGAAATTAGTATGACCATTATGAAGACCAGTGTGGAGGTTCCTCAACAAACTGAAAATAGAATTACCATAGGATCCAGCTCTCCTATTTCTGGGTATTGTCCAAAGAAAATGAAATCAGCATATTAATGAAGTACCTGCATACCCATTTATGGCAGCTATTCACAACAGCTAAAATGTGGAATCAGCCTCAATGCTCATCTACAGATGACTGAGTAAAGAAAATGTGGCATTTATGTGATAATGGAGTATTATTCAGCCATGAAGAATGAAATCCTTTCATTTGCAAGAAAATGAATGGAACTGGAGAATCTTCTGTTTAGTGAAAGAAGCCAGACCCAAAAAAGGCAAGTATCACATGTTCTCTCTCATAGGTACAAGCTAAATATGTCAACCTGAGAGTAGAGTATTGATTACTAGAGATTAGAAAGGGCATGTGGAGGGTGGTGAGTGGAAAAGGGAGATTGGATTTGATCAATGTATACTTTAAGCATGTGTGAAAATAACACACTGAAACCCACAATATGTCCAATTAATGTGTTAATAAAACCATCAGACAATTACAATGTGAAGCTACAGGTTTATAACGGATAGCATGCTAGCCCAAAGCAGCAAGTGCCCCCTGGGCCTGTTGTGTGCATGTAGATGTGCTCTCCAAAAGGTGCATGCACTGTCTCTAGTCACAGGAGTCTGCTGTGGGAGCCTGAGAGAAGGTGTAATCTGGGCAGAAGAAGCAGCAAATGTGAATCCATGACATTCTGGGCACTGTTAGGTAGCCATAGGGAGGTATCATCAGATGCTTCAATTAGAGAAAATTGAAACTAGTCAATATAAAAGAGGTGACAAGATGTATTCCATGTCATTAATAGAAACCTAAAACCTTGACATTGTCCTCTGAACTACTCCTTTTCAGGCTTATCTTTCTACTTTTATTTTTAAAATGGAGCTTTTTATTTTGAGATAATCGGAGATTCCCATGTGATTGTAAGAAATTCATGGGTGAGATTCTGTGTATCATTTATTTACCTTCCCCAATGGTAATATCTTGCAAAACTCTTGTGAACACCATCGTTAAGAGATTGCCAGCGATGCAGCTGAGATACAGTCACCCAACACCAAGAGGATGGCTCTAGTTCCTCTTTCACAGAGGCACTCCCTTCCCTCCCAAGCCTATTCCCCCAATCCCTGGCCACAACACATCTCTTGTCCCTGTCTATAATTCTGCCATCTCAAGAATGCTGAATAAATGGAATAATACAGCAAGAGACCTTTGGGGATTGACTTTTTCCACTTAACAAGATGCTCTGGAGATTCATTCAGGTTGCATATAACAGTAGTTCATTCCTTTTTATTACTAAGTAGTATCCATGGTGAATGGATACCACATTTTAACTACTGAAGGACATTAGGGTTGTTTCCAGTTTGAGAATGTTATGAATAAAGCTGCTATAAACATTTGTGTTCAGTTTTTGTTTTGTGTGAACATAAACCTTCATTTCTTTGTAATATATGCCCAGAAGTGCTATTTCCATGTTGTAAGGTGGTTGCATGTTTAGTATTTTGAGAAATGTCAAACTGTTATGCAGAGTGACTATACCATTTTACATTGCCACCAGCAATGTATGAACAAGGCGGTTGTTCTGAATTCTCACTAGCATAGGGTGATGTCACTATTATTACTTTAGCCCTTCTCATAGTTGTGTGATAATATTGCATGTGGTTCTATTTATTCATTTATTTATTTAGATACGTTTGTATGTATGTATGTACGTATTCTAATTAAGTATACATGACAGCAGAATGCGTTTTGATTCATTGTACACAAATGCAGCACAACTTTTCATTTCTCTGGTTGTACATGATACAGAGTCATATCATATATGCAGTCATACATATACCTAGGACAATGATGTATATCTCATTCCACCATCTTTCCTGCCTCCAGATACCCTCCCCACCCTCCCCTCCCTGTTTTGCCCATCCTTCCTGCCAGCATCCTCATTATGGATCAGCATCCACTTATCAGTGAGTACATTTGGCATTTGGTTTTCTGAGATTGGCTCAGTTCACTTAGCATGATGCTCTCCAACTCCATCCATTTACCTGCAAATGTCACAATTTTATTCTCTTTCAATGCTGAGTAATATTCCATTGTATATATATGTATGTATATATATATATATGTACACACATCACAGTTTCTTTATCCCTTCATCTATTGAAGGGTATCTAGGTTGGTTCCATGGTTTAGCTATTGTGACTTGAACTGCTGTAAACATTGATGTGGCTGCATCTTTAAGTTCTTCATTTTCCTAATGTCTAATAATGTTGGACATATTTTCATGTGCTTATTTGTTATGTCTATCTATATTATCTTTGGAGAAATGTCCCTTCCTGTCTTTTGCCTATTTTATAATGGAGTTTTTTTGTTTCTTACTGTTGAGTTTTAAGATTTTCTTTCTTTTTAACACATTCTAGATACTAGCCTTTTGTTGGCTGTATGGGTTTTCAAATTGTTTTCTCTCATTCATAACTTGTTTCTTCATTTCTTAACAGTGTTTTTTCACAGAGCAACATTTTTATTTAAAGTGAAATTTATCAATATTTTCTTTCCTTCATCTTCTTTTTGTATTAAGGATTGAACTCATTTACTACTGAGCTATACCCCCAGGCCTTTTAAAAACATTATTTTGAGACAAGATGTCACTAAGTTGCTGAGACTAGCGTTAAGTGTGCCACCCTCTTGCCTAAGCCTCCCGAGTCACTGGGATGACAGTCATGCTCCACTGTGTCCTGCTCAATATTTTCTTTTGATTGTATTTTGATGTAGAGTCTAATAACTCTTTGTTTAACTCTAGATCCAAGAGATTTTCTCTTATATATTGTGTTCATGTACCTTAAGTTCATAACCCATTTTGAGTTAATATTTTTCCCCTCTCTTCCTATCTATCATCTTCTTTAAAAAATTTATGTATTAATTTTTAATTATCCAATAGAATCATGTATATTGTTTAATAAAGAATGAGTAGAAATAATACAATGTAGATCTAATAAACTCTAAAATATTCAATATATAAAACTATTCAATATATAAAAATTATGTAAATTATTCTATATAAAGAAATGAAAAACAGTCTACAGAAGATGTAGGAATAAGATAAAAAATACAAAATGGAATTAATCACATTGGATTTCTGTATTCAACAAAAGCATGGATAATAAAGTGGAAGGAAAATCAGAGAAGGAAATAAAGAATGTAGAAATGAAAAGAATGAATAATGTTAAACAAGTTTTTAAACATTGTTTTAAAAGAAACTGACTTCATGTTTCATCTCTGATATGTTAACTAATTAAAAGTCATCAATCTTATTCTTACAGTAACAAAAATGTCTGAAAATCAAATTACATTTCTTGAACCCAACAATGTACTGCTAGAGCTGTCAACTGGTATATATAATCTTGAAGAATGGCTGGAGACAGGATATGGGCTAATTTGAGATTAAGGAAACCTTGGGGTCCTATAGACTTACGGAAACCCTCAGAGTTCCATAGTTTTCCTTCTAGATACCATACCAGTTTCCCACTGAAGTTTCCAAAAAGACTTCATGTTTCTGATAGGATTAGGTTGTGAATTAAAAATAAAGTCAATTAAGAACAAAGTTTCAAAGAAAAATATTGGAAATATTACAGTCAGAGACAGGAGTAAGGGTGCCAGTGGGTGTGGTACACGTTGATGAAACACTTGTGAAAGTTGTAGTCCTCAGACATAGACCCACTTAAAGACTGGATAAGATTAGGAAAAAAACTCCTTTGTCCCATATCTGACCTGTGCAGCAGCAAGGATCTGGTATAATAACAGTCAATTACAGCTGAAAGAGTTGTAATGCACAGATTTTCTCCCTGAAGTAGTGTTTAAGGAAACTCAAACAGTGAGATTAAAAAAAAAAAGTATGGAGTGAAAACTTAAAATCTCTGGTACCTTTAGCTGCAAGCAAGCATTAAACACCAGACAAGTCCTCCCAGATAAAATAAACACTCTTATCAGTGACCTATTTACCTCATTTTTAAATTATTCAATAAAACATTTCTGGCTTTCAACAAAAAATTACATGACAGGCCAGAAGAAATGCTAAAATGTAGTCTGAAGATAAAAATCAGACTCAAACATATCATGTTTGAATAACCAAGTTAAAAAAAACTAAAGTAATCATGATTAATACATTAAATACTCTAATGGGAAAAAGTATATAGCATGCAAAAACTTATGAACTATGTTAGGGAAAATGGAAACTTTAAGAATCAAAACAGCCAGGAGCAGTGGCACAAGCCTGTAATCCCAGCACTTAGGGAGGCTGAGACAGGAGAATCGCTAGTTCAAAGCCAGCCTCAGCAACGGTGAGGCGCAAGCAACGCAATGAGATCCTGTCTCTACATAGAACAAAAAAATAGGGCTGGCGATGTGGCTCAGTGGTCGAGTGCCCCTGAATTCGATCTCCAGTACCAAAAAAAAAAAAAGAAAAGAATCAAAACAAAATTCTAGAAATCAAACATCCTGAAATAGAAAGGAAGAATGCTTCTGATGCCATCAATTAAATTATGTCCAAGGAAAGAAACCATGATCTTGATGGTAAGTTAATTAAAAATTTCCCAGACAAAAATACAAAGGAAATAAAAGCAATCCAAGAACTGTGGGACAATATAAAAAAAAAGCATGCATAATTAGAATACAAAAAGAAGAAAGGAAAGCAGAGCAGAAAAAATATTTGAAGTAAAACTATCTGAAAATTTTTCAAAAACTAAGATGAAATAAAAAGCACAGATTTTGTGAGAATACCAAGTAGGATAAGTAACAAATATAAATAGGTGAATAAATAAAGTAATACCTAGTCATTTCATATCCAAATTACAGAAAACTAAAAACAAAGAAAAATTTTTGAAAGAAGAAAGAAAAATAATTGCCTTACTTATACAGCTATAGAGGAATAAGGATAAGAAATTCATTGGATAGCATGATAACCAATTTTTATCTTCAGCTGATGTTCCTAACACAGTCCTTTTCTCCATTGTGGGCATAGCCATGAGCCAACATCAGGGTGAATTCCACAATTTGAGTCTTCTTTAAAGTCAATCTACCAGTCTGTGTCTTGTAATTGATGAGTTTAGGCCATTAACATTCAGAGTTCTTATTGAAATATGGCTTCTATTCCTGTTTATTTTAGTTTATTTTTGGTTTTTAAATTGACTTAGTTTCTCCTTTGATTGGCTTTTCCTTTAGTGTAGTTCCTCCCTTTGCTGATTTTCATTGTTGTTTTTCATTTCCTACTCGTGGAATATTTTGCCAAGAATGCTCTCTAGTGCAGGCTTTCTTGCTGAAAATTATTTTAACTTTTGTTTATCATGGAAGGTTTTTATTTCATCATCAAATCTAAAGCTTAATTTTGCTGGATATAAGATTCTTGGTTGGCACTCATTTTCTTTCAGAGCTTGGTATTTAATGTTCCAGGACCTCCTGGCTTTGAGGGTCTAGGTTGAGAAATCTGCTGAAATCTGAATTGGTTTCCCCCTGTATGTAATCTACTCCTTCTCTCTTGCAGCTTTTAAAATTCTATTTTTATTGTGTATGTTAGCCATTTTATTATAATGTGCCTTGGTGTGGATCTGTTGTAGTTTTGTACATTTGGTGTCCTGTAAGCCACTTGTATTTGATTTTTCAATTCATTCTTCATGTTTGGGAAATTTTCTGATATTGTTTCATTAAAGAGATCATGCATTCCTTTAGTTTGTACCTCTCTGCCTTCCTCTATCCCAATACATCTTAGATTTGTTTTTTTTTTCATGTTATCCCATAGTTCCTGGATATTCTGTTCATAGTTTCTTAGCATCCTCATTGTGTGGTCAACTTTATTTTCAAGATTATATATTTTTTATCCATTGTCTGAGGTTCTGTCTTCCAAATTCTCTAGTCTTTTGGTGATTCTTTCTATTGAATTTTTTATTTGGTTTATTGTTTCCTTCATTTCAAGGATTTCTGCTTGGTTCTTTTTCAAAGTCTCTATCTCTTTCTCAAAATAGTCTCTTACTCCCTGTATTTGCTCTCTTATCTCTTTGTTGGAGTGATCAATTCTTGCCTGTATTTGCTCTCTTATATTATTCTGTGCTTCACAGATCATTTTAATTATGTACGTTCCAAACTCCTTCTCTGACATTTTGTCTACTGTGCTGTAAATAGATTCTATTATAGCATCTTGGTTTGTTTGGGGCATTTTCTTCTCTTGTTTTTCATGTTGTTTATGTGTCTTTCTCTCTAGCAATGCTGATATGAGGTGTCCCTGCAAGTACTGATCTTGTAGTGTCCCTGCAAGTTACCAATACCTCACCTCTGGTGTAACCAGGCCTGTAGGGACCTTGGGGATGAGCTTCCTGGTCATGGCTGTTGACTCTAGACAGATGTAGGCAGGCACAGCCACCGGTTGGTAGATGGGGAGCTGTAGCACCTTGAGTTAAATTTTGAAGAAAGTGAGCCCTGGTTTAAGCAGCCACCAGTGCTGCTTCTCCTCCTCTTCTTCCTGCTCTTCATCCTTGTCTTGTTCATTTTCCATCTCTCCCTTTTCCTCCTCTTCCTTCTCCTCTTTCTTGACTATGGTCCATTGCCATTTCTAGAAAAAGCTATATTTTCTCTTGAATTGCCTTTGCAGCTTAGTCAAAAATCAGTTGTCATGTTAGTGTGGATCTACTTCTGTTCTGTATCTGGTTTCATTGATCCACATGTCTGTCCTTTTGCCAGTTCTATCACCTTAATTACTTTAACTAGAGCTTATGAAATTGGGTAGACTAATTTCTTCTACTTTGTTTCTCTTTTTCAAAATTGATTAAGCATTATAGTTTCTTGGGTTTTCTCCATACATTTTAGAATATTCTTGTCTGTAATTTCAAAACTCTTGCTAAGATTTTTCTTTGCATTGTGTTAAATCTGTATACCATTTTGAGGAGAATTGACATCTTTACTAAGTTGAGTCTTCCAAGAAAAAAGTATTTCTCTCTATTTGTTTGGTTCTTCTTTGATTTTTTTTGGTCAGCATTGATATTTTTCAGCATACAAGTCTGATGCACCTTTGTTAGACTCTAGCTCAAGTTTACATTAAAAAGAATAACTTTATCAATGCACAGATGTTTACTTTCAAAGGAATCATGAATCTCTTCACTGTTATTGTAGCCGGTGAGATATTGCATAGGAAGGTATCTATGAATGGTCACATGTCACAAAATCCAAATCACATAGTGGCAACATGTAGTGGAGCAAGGGTTTTGACAGTTAGACCTTTTACCAGCTGTGTTGTATTCCATTTATTCCTTGTTCTTTCTGAGTCTTGATTTCTTCTTCTGTAAAAAAGGGGAGAAACGTATAGTTCTTTCTAGGGTGTTCTCAAGGAAAATGGAATCAATGCTTATCAATGTGTGATTTTAAAAACTGGACATTCCTGTTACATAGTAAAGAGTTGTACTCTCCCTCTGTCCATATCTGCTAACTCAGGCAGCTCTTATCCTCACTGTTCTTTGATGTTCAATATATGTCACTTAACAATGACAACCAGGAGCTTGAAAAGGATGCAGATTTTATTAGATTGGGAGGTTTAAATAATTTAATATCTCCTTTTCCACTGCACAAACTGTGTTGTATAAAACTCTTTTGGAAGCAAAGTAAAAGAGCTCATCCAACAAGATAATGAAGGTTGCCTGTCTGGGTAAAATTCCAGCTCATTGGACTGGTGAAAATTGAATACTGAGTCTTGGCTTCCTCCATCGTCAGTATCTGCCTCTCCAAGTAAAAGCCAATGACAACTTGCCTGCAAGGGGAAGTTCCAATTGCATCTTAAGGATGAAGATCAATACAATCACTGCAAGTAAACCGTGTCTGACCTTATCCTTTAGAAGAAGGAAAAGAACCAACAGGGCATGAAAAGTGTCAGCATTTTTGGATTTGGCAGGTGATAAAGGGGAAACAGTTTATGCTGTGCTCATCCATCATCGAACATCAGTAAGATCATTAAGGTTAAAACTAGAGCTAAAAGAGTAGCGATTCATCCAATTCCTCTATTGGAAACCCTAGCACTAACTCAGTTCAGTTCAATTCAATTCAACAAGCATCTATTAAGTACTGATGCTGTGTATGTCAGTGTGAACTTCAAAAAACCCAACCTCTGACTGTTCATTCTGTTTCCAGAATGCTGGAAAGAAGCATGCAGTTACTCTGCAGATATGCAGAAGCAGAAAATCTACTCTGATGATTACTGAAGGGCGTAGATAAAATCCTGTGGAATTACTGTGGAGGGAAACACAAACTACATTTTTATAGAAAAAGCCAGCGACTTTTGAGTTGGGACTTCTTGCAAAATGAGTAGACATTTATGCATGGACGGAAAAGGGTTTAGTTCAGTTCAGTCTGACTATCATTTACTGAGACATGACATGGATGGACCTAGGACAGATAGTGGTATTGATGAGGTGAACAAATCCACTTTTCTGTCCTCAGGAAGCTTACAGGTACAATACACCAAGTAGAGGAGGCAGAGGCCTGGAAGGCGGACACCCTGGCTGAAGAAAGAGACAAACTAGTTTATAGGGAAAGGTCTCACCTACAACCTTGCTCAACTGAATCTGCTTTCGAAGATTATCTTTGGCCTGGTCACAGTTGTTAAGTTTTCTTCTTAATGGCAGCAACATTTTCAGAAAAATGCTGGGGAACTGGAAATGGCCAAGGACATGTGCAGAGACATGGTGACAGTCCAGGGACAAGTCTTATAACTGCTGCTACTGCTGTGGCTGTCTTTATCATTTCATTTCCATGGATTGATACTATTTTGAGGTTTAAATTGGTGTGCTTTCTTCATGCTCATCTTATATGAAGGACACAAGTCATCTTCCTCAGTACTAGAAACAAAGCCTGCAGACATGTTCCTTAGAAAAATTTGGACATCTTCTATTGACCAAATTTTCCTGTGGTCAGAGATTGTGAAAAGCAAAGAAAAAAAATAATAAGAAATTTTGCAAACTGAGGAAGGAAATGTGCAGACAGGAAATCAGAATAGAGAAGAATGGAAAGATGTGACCTGGGGACCCTGGGACTGCAGGGAAGCTGAATGGGGACCGTCTTAGTGCTCTTGTCACCATTGAGGAGGGGCCACCAAGTGAAGGTCATCTGCCCATCATCCATCAGTCTTCCAGTTTGGAGTGAAGCTCATCTGTGGCTTTAGATTCTTCTCAGCTCCCAGGCATCCACACAGGCATTGCCCATCTTTTACCCTTAACAACTCGTGTTTTGATTCTCATTTATTATTGATTTGAAGAGACAGAATGGTTTTGCCTACCAGTTACCAACAGTGTCAGAACTTGAACTCGAGAGTCACCAATTCCCATAAAGCACTCTTTCCAGTACCCTGTAATCCTGCCTAAAACTTGATTTGTGGGTCACACAGTGTTTCAAAGCTCATAGTTTGTCCCTCATTGCTCTGTGGGCAATTACTCCTTCCCCTGATGAGAAATAAACAAGATGGTGACAAGCTCCTGAAGTTCTTGTGCCATTTCAACTTGATACTTCACTCCTACATCTAGAGACAGGGTTATTTCTGGTGAAATCCTTGCTGTAAATACACCAATCAATTTTCCTTACAAATGATTTCTAATATGTAATTATGTAATCAAGCTCTCCCATAAACAAGTTGGGCCTTGACATTGAATGATGGGATGCAGTAATATTTTAAATAAAAGATGATCACACCACCATTTATTTTGAAGTACAACTTTCAGGGTTGGAAACTCTATATTAATGGCAGTTTAGAGATTAACAGCAAGCTAAATGTGAAACCCTAAGAGCCAATGCCTTTGACATAAACAAATGTATAAAAATAGCATTCTGCAACTGTTTGCAAAGTCTTACAGAGCTACAGGGTTTTCTGCAAAGCAGAGGGTGCAAAGAGTACCAGATTCATCAAATTCTGGCAGTGATCTGTTAAAAAATAATGATTTTGCCTGCAAAGGGAAACTGCTAACAGCTTTCCCGTCCATTGCAATTGTCTTTCCATCTGCTTGGGTTTTATAATCGTGCTGCCTTTGGAAAATTACAACTTAGAGCATATTCTCCTGGAGGTCTGTTGTGTAGCTGAATATTTAGGGCCATGAAATGGTGACAACAGTTGAGTTTCCCTGCAAAAGCGCTAGAGCCACTGCATCCCAACAAGTCCCCCTGGTGCCAGGAGACTCTGGCAGGAGTGCAACATTATATTATGTTGGAGCACAATTAAAAAAACTCTCACATCCACTTGAACAGCCATGGTCTAACTCACTCAGATCCTTGGTGTGATGGCTGAGCCTTTCTTCCCTCTTTCCTCTTACTTTATGTCCCTCAACTCATTTAACTCCCCCAAATTATTATCTAAGATATTATCATCTAAGTGCAAGGCCACGATGAAGCTGGAAGGCTTCTCTAGCCTAGGACCTGCTCGGGGAAGAGCATCATTGCTTTGTGTCTCCAGATCCCTGCTCAGGACAGTTGATCTTTACTACTGAATGAATGAATAACAGACACTGTCTTTGTATGAGTCTTCATATTTTACAAAGCCTTATGTAGTTTGTAAAATATTTTTGTTGATACTATCTTCACAACAGTGAAGGGAAAGTAAGGTATTGTAGTTCCACCATGTTAGTTCAAGAAGGGAGTGTTAAGTTTGAGTTCAACATGCAAGAGGTTGATCAGGGAGACCACCACTGGGGAAGTGGTGAAGGGGCAGTTGAAGCTGGGAAGCCATTGGATCACGGTGCAGGTCTTGCTCATGTGGAAGAGAGAGGAACCAAGTTTAAGTGGGAAAAGTCTTAGACTGCCATGCAGCTTGAAGAAAATTTAGCAAAGCTGTAGGTGTCCTCAGGTCAGAGTTGGCAGTCAGAGGAGTCCCATGTATTCCAGAAACATTCCAGCCTCTCCTAGGAATGCTCCTGCCCTGCTTGGATTTCAACTGGGAGCTCTTGGTGGTGCCATGGTGGTGATGGATTTTAGATGGCAGACTAAGGTCCTTAGTCAGCTCCACTCCACACAGTGGAAGGTCTCACAAGAACATTCTCATGACCACCATACCTTAATTTGAGGTAATGAAACTGACACCCAGAGAGGTTAAATGATATTCTCAAGATGTGATGCCCAGTGATTAGCAGAGTGTGGATTAATGCCAGGCTCCTGGACCCTAACTTGTATGCTTGTGCTTCTGATGTCCCCCTACCTCCCCACCCCTCGCTTGCCCTGCCCCATCTGATTGGGGGTGTTTGGTAGAGAAGGAAGATCATAGTGAAGCCAAATGGGTGGACCAAACATTTAGGACAGGAGAAGAGACAGGAACGAGTTTTCTCCTAGTCATGCTAGAAAGCAGAGTAAGAGACTGGAAAGCAAATAGTCGAAGTCTCATCCTAGAGTGGGAGGATGTAAGAACTCCACTGCCTCATAATTAAAATATTCCATGAATAAAATCAAACTTTTAAGAATTAAATGGATTATGCTGTAAACAATTACATAAAATCCTGCAGGATGGAGATGGCCTCAGTCTGCTTTCCAAGGCTCTATTTCCAGCACCTTGACAGTACTTGGCACAGAGGTATGGAGCAAATATTTGTCTTTGTTGAATAAATTAATATTAACCTTAGCCTTGGAAGGAACCCCAGAGAACATCCAAGGCACTTTAGAATATAAAGAGAATGAGCCCTGGATAGTTGTTCAAGTCACCCCTAAGGGAATGAGTGAGACCCCAACGTCCCTGTCTATCTGATCAGAGGATCTGTCTCCTCCCGTCTAAGGCCATCTCTAAGGTTAAGTCTCTGCTCTGTCAACACAAGATGTCATGGAGCAGATTGATACTGTATTCTCTTGTATCTTTTGCCAAATGGCCAATTTCTTCTATCCATTTTTCTGAAACAAACACCAATGTGATGAATAGACAAAGCCAAATTCTCAGATAAGAATGAGCGGGGACAATGATGACTCATTTCAAGAAAAACATTTCCTGAAACCTACAAGATAATACTAAAATTTGGGGACTATCATAGGAAGCCTCAGCTGACACATAGTAGATACTGAAGAACTGGGGGGACACTGCCATACATACTACCACTTGGTAGCTTTGTGAAAATACCAGCGTTTAGGGACTGTCCTTCAGGGCTGGATGTGAATTCACCTATCCGTTTATTGAGCACCAACTCTGGGCCAGGTTTGTGCTAAGCTTTGAAGATGGACGGCAAATAAGAGCATATTCGTTCCGTCAAGGGGCAGGACATGTGGTGGGAGAGACAGGTGGAAGTGCACAAGCACAGTTCAGATAGTTGAAAATGTTTTGTTTTTATTTTTTGTAGCTGTAGACGGACAGTATTCACTTGTTTATTTTTGTATGCCGTGCTAAGGATCGAACCCAGTGCCTTTCAAGGGAGAAGTAAATGCTGTGCCACTGAGCCATAGAAATACGGAGGGTGATGGGGAGTCTGAATAATCTTGCAGTGATAGGAAAAAGCCAAGGCCCTAGCAAGACCTGCAAGGAACAGTGTAGGGAGGATGTAGGAAATGAGGCAAGAGAAGTAGGCAGGGCTATATCTTGCAGAACATTGTTTGGGTTTTATCTTAAGTGTGTCTGGAAGCCATTGGAGACTTGAGCAGAGAGCATCATGATCTGATTTAAATTAAATAAAATCAGGGAGGCACACATGGAAACAGAAGTCTGCTGCCAGCATTCAGGTGAGGGAAAATGGAGACTGGAGTGCAGCTGAGTGGACAAGCTTCTAACGGCCAGGAGGGCGACACAGAGGGATTTTGGATTGAAGGAGAGTGTGTGCAAGAGAGCGAGGCATGGGCCTGAGGACGGATGTGTTTGGGGACTCACAGTTTGCAGGGGGAGTATGGAGGTGCACTGGAGAGCAGGGAAACATGTAAAAGAGATGGGCCATTGCCTTCATGGAGCTGTTGAAGCGGAGCCCAAGAAAATAGCCTCCTTCCTTCTCCATGCCTCGGTTTCCTTCTCAGTAAAATGTGTCTGGTGTGAGAAGGGCAGTCACTAAGGGCCTTCCATTCTGTGATTCCCTGCAGCCCAGGGTGTGAATCATGACTTGACTGTCTTGCTTCTGTGGCATCACAAAGCTGCACAGTGAATGTGGGTTTTCATGGCTCCAGGAGTACACTTTGAAAGGTGAGAATAATGCATGCATCATGGAAAGAGGCATTGGATAGCACCAAATGTTGAAAGCTCTTTTCAAGGGCAAACAAAATAGGTTGTTCCAAGACATGCCTGGTCCAGGCTGTTTACTTCCTGTTTTTTTGTCCTTGCCAGAGCTCAATTGCCCATGAATGTTCGAGGTATCCTCTGCTGTTGCAAACACAAAGAACTTCCTACTGCCTAAAGCAGTAGAGGCCAAGGGTAGTGATGACCGATCTGTGCCTTTGCTTTGACTTTGTGCCAGATGCTGGCCTGTTCTTACTGTATGCCGGGTGCTAGTCGCCACAGATCATTTGTAGCAGCTCATGTGGTCTGTGTAACTCTCTGATGTTGGGGACATTAACCTCCCCATTTTAAGATAGGAAAATTGGAGACTAAAAGATCAGGTAATGTCTCCAGGCCATGTAGCCTTTCTACAGTTGTGAATAGTTGGGATGTAGCAGAAAGCACCTTGAACTTAGCCTTCAGAGGCAAGGGCTCTGCCATTCAGCAAGGTATGACCTTGACCTTCAAGCCACCTAATATTCATTCTCTATTGATTTCCTCATCTATGAAGTGGGGAAAATAATAGGTATGTTAGGGAGCTGTTGTAAGCATTGAAAAATTATGTAAAGTGCCTGATTCAATAAATGGTCGTCTCTTCACACATTAAGATGCTTTATAAACCTCTCTTATTAAAAATTTTAATACAACCTCTCTGAATATTTCTAGGTCATTAACTTGGTTTTGTGCGAAGTTGCATTTAATGTGAAGATATTTGTATCAGAGAAGGATTCTTAGGGCTCTTGGTTTCTGTACGGGCATGGAAGGTAAAAAATGTATGGGCATGGTATTGAGGTAAATATTTCCTTTGGAGATTAGAAACAGTGAGGCAGAAATTTGCACAAGTTGGTATTAATTTCAGGCAATATTTACTTCTGCTTTATGAAGTCAACCAAGAAGAAATAACCCAAATATTTATTAAGTGCTTGTTGCTATTGTAGGCACTGTCTGGGAAGAGTAGGGTATGGAAATGCATAGAGCTGTTTGTCCCTCAGGGAGCCGGAAATCATCTAGAGCTGGGATGAGGAAGGGTGGCCTTCAGGTGGGGCAGAGGAGCAGGTTTTAACAGCAAAGTGTGAGTGAGAGAGAGAGAGATGAATGGATAGACAGACATGAACAGAGATACAGAGGCACAGAGAAATTGTTTTCATGTTTGTCAAAAAAAAGTTTTAGATTAAAAAATGTTCAGAATTTTCTAGCAGCTCAATTCACAATAGTTAAACTATGGAACCAACCTAGATGCCCTTCAACAGATGAGTAGATAAAGAAACTATGGTATATATACACAATGGAACATTACTCAGCCTTAAAGAAGAATGAAATTATGGCATTTGCAGGTAAATGGATAGAGTTGGAGAACATCATGCTAAGTGAAATAAGCCAATCTCCCCAAAACCAAAGGCCAAATGTTTTCTCTGATATGTGCATGCTGATCCATAATGGGGTGAAGGTAGGGCAAGGAGGAATGGAGGAACTTTGGATTGGGCAAAGGGAAGTGACAGGAGGGGAGGGAGGATGGGGATGGAAGAGATGGAGGAATGAAATGGACATTATTACCTTGTGTACATGTGTGATTGCATGAATGGCGTGACTCTGCATCGTGTACATCCAGAGAAATGAAAAGTTGTGCTCCATTTGTGTACAATGAATCAAAATGCATTCTGCTGTCATGTATAACTAATTGGAACAAATAAAAAGGGAATGTTAAGAACCCCTGGCTTAGACAAAGAGATTCACGAGAGAAGAAATGACTTGCTGCATCCATGAGAAACTAAAACTTGTTTTCAATGCAGACAATACACTTAACCAAGCATCAGTGCGGTCACTCCTGGGCCTGGAGGACGAGGTTAGACTGTCAAAGGCAGTGATTTACTCTCTCATGCCCCATTTTTCTAACAAAATTTCATAGTACTTCCTTTGCTGTATTGAAAAGATACTACAATCCATGTATAATATAATTTAAAAACCAGATTAATATAATATCCTCATATAAAAAATAATAAAAGGAGGAATTAAAGGAAAGCTACTTAAGATAAAATAATATATACAAAATACTTTAGTATGCAAATATTCAGACATGACTAGAGAACGTGTCCAATCTCTTGCTAGCAAAGAATTGGGCCAAATGCTTGACCCAAGACAGGCTAGATGGGCACATTGGGCCTTGGTGGTGGCTGTTGGCTGACTTCTTTGTTTTTCTCCAGGTTTCTGCCTGCATGGGGTCTCTCATCCCGCATTGATTAAGCCTGAGACCCTTCACACAGCAGCCAGCTCCCAAGAGAGAAGAACAGATGCTCTGAGGCTTTTAAGTTCTAGGCCTTGAAGTCAGCAGGCGTCACTTCTGGTGACTTGTATGGATCGAAGCAAATCACAGGGCCAGCCTAGCATATTCACGTCCTGAGGTGGGTAGGAAATGGACTGCACTTCTTGGTGGAAGGAATAGCAAAGTCACATCACAAATAGGCGTGCAGGATGAGACTTCCTTTTCACTGCATGTGGAAATAACCTACCATAGGGAGAAATGGACTTGGAAAAGAAAAAATAAAGTCTGTTAAACTCTTCCACCATGTTAAAGTTCTACATGTTACATTAAGAAAAGCTTCCAGCAGCCTCATGATGTAGGTACTATTATTATCTCCACTTTACAGATAAAAGAACTGAAGCTCAAAGAGGTGAAATAATTAGCCATGTTCACACCATCCCTAAGGAGCTGAGATGGGATTCATCTCTGTCTGACTCTGTTTCATACAAAGATAGCAGCTACCTAGAGTAGAGAGAAACATGCCCTCTGAATAGAATAAAGCCCTTGGCTTCAGCATATTGGGCAGATGGAGGGATTGAACATAGAAGGTGTCCAATCTCTTGCTAGTAAAGAATTGCAATTACCCATTTGATGCATTTTAATTTAGGGAGAAGGGGACTTTCACATGGTGGATCAGTCCTAAAGGCACTGGTAATGTTGTACACTCATATATTTCAGTAACTATAAGACATTCAGGTATTTGTGCTTCCAGAAAATGTACACCTCTAGAGTGCCAGGCATTTGAAGAATGGGCACATTAGTCAGTTTGCACATCAAGTGCAAAGGGTGATTACTGAATGATCTGGGACATGGCAAAGAGGACCACTGCAGAATGATGGATGTGGCTTGTTTGCTAGTACAACTGGCATGGGACAGACTCTGGGAGGAGCAAAGCTGGCTGAGTGTGACCTTAATATAACAAGCTAAAACACCCTGATCCTTCTGATCATTGTCCATCATTAAGCAAGGTTAATCTTTTCTGGGAGTGTGAGACTCAAGTCAGAGTTGGTCTTAATTATTTGACTTGACTTAGAAAACAGAGCATACCCTTTGTGAACTCTCTCCGTCTGGGATGACCTCAACTTAGCATTTATTTCTTAGAAGGTTCTGATGCAGGGCATGGAGATGCTCCACAACATTACAGTACAGAAGCTGATTCTGAGTTTTTATTCCTGCCTTTATTGTAGCCTGGATGTGTGAATGGTCTTTCTGGAAGGCTTCAACAACACCACAGCCTAAGAGTTTGTTAACCCAGTCATCCATAAACTGCACTAATTTTTTGATACCTATAGGGATGTTATTCTAAGTAATGGCAATGTAATATTTGAAAACAAAACAAAACAAAACAAAAAAGACATGAAATACACAGTCTCATGGAATTTTTTTCTGATAAATTCATGGAACTTTATTTTTTTAAATGAATACGCTGTATTAAGAAAGTCAAAGTTCAAATATTTTTTCCCTACATAAAATTTTAAAAGGATGATATAAAAAACTAAAAGAAGAGTTGGGGAGGAAAGAGGATCAGAAGATGAAGTGAGGGAAATGGGAAGAACAGAAAATAAAATGGAGAAAATTATGTTTATGTTTGAGTATGTCACAATAAACACAGTATTATGTATAAAGTGATAGAAAAAATATTGTAACATTCTTAAGCTTACAAATTTTAATTTTATTTGGTATTTTGTTCCATGTTTTAGTTCTGAGATAAGTTAAAGGAGATAACAGATTATTTAAATTAATAAAAATTATATATACTTTCTGTTTATGACATTACTTTAAAATAAGCTAGAATTGTGATGAAGTTTTTATAAGTTAATTATCAGTCTTAGTGCTTTCAGAAATTAACTATCTATACCTTCAAAAACCTAAATGTTTATATATTTTCATATTTTTATTATGCCAGTATAGTTCCTTGTATTCTAAAATGTTTGACATTTAAAATGTTTTGTCATTAACTTTTAAAATTAGTTTTTATCTTTAATTTTCATAATCATTTTTTGAAAAGGTTTTTGTAAAAAATAGATAAATAATATTCTTATTAAAATTTGATGGAATTTTTATTCTATCACAGGCAGGGAGCCGCATTACATAGTATGCCAGATGGGGGTAGGTGCGAAGAAAAACACCATTCTAGGGAGGACACAGTGGTGGTGCAAAGCCATTATGAGCAGGTTACCTAGGAGCTGTTACTCTACTAAGGTGATATTTCAGTATAGATCTGTGTGAAATGAAAGATGAAACGCACCGAAGATGTCAGAAGGAAGAGATTTCCAGACACGGAGAGCAAGCAGAACAAAGTTCTGTAGGTAGATGTGTGTTTGGGTGAAACACATAGTGAGGGAGCCAGTGTGGCAGGTACAGAGTGACGGGAGGGCACTGGTACCCTGAGAGGAAGGGAGTCAGGCTGGGACGCCAGGGGCCTTGGAGGTCTGGTAAGGACTCATTTTTCTGAGTGCTATGGGAATCTATCAAAACGTTTTTTAGCCACAGGAGAGAAATAATGTGAGTTATGATTTTCGGAGGTCATTCTGGCTGTTATGTGGGAAACAACCAGGGGATAAGAATGAAAATAGGGAGACCACTGGACTAATTCACAGCTATTGCAATTATTATTTAGTCAATGAATGATGGCTACTTGGACCATGGTGGTAGCAAGGAAAGGTTTGAAAAGTGGCTCAAGGTTTGAGATATCTTTCAAAATTAATGTCAGCAAGATTTATGGACAAATAGGGTATGGGATGGGATTGAAGGATGACTCCAATGCTTTTAGCCTGAGAGATAAGAAGGATGGGGTTGCCATCTGCACAGATAAGAAAGATGGAAAAAGTAGGTGTGCAGATAAAAGATAAAAAGCTGAGTTTTGGTAATGGGAAGCTTAAGATGCCCACAAGACATCCAGGAGATCTGAAAGAAGAAGTTGAATGTAGGAGTCTGATGTTAGAGGAAGAAGTCCAGATTAGTGGTGACCAGATAAGTGATGATTTAGATGCCAACAGCATGCAAATGGTATTTAAAGTCATGGAATTGGATAATCTAGAGAGGAAAGGTAGATAATGTAAATGACAACAGAAATCTAGAGGCTGGGTCCTGAGTATTCCAAAATTCAGAAGTCAGGAGAAAAGGAGGTGACAGTGAAGGAGGAGCTAAGAGAGTCAAGTGCTACTCTGAAGGTAAGCCAAGAAGGTATTTCAAGGGAGCGAGAGGTCAGTCTTCTCAAATGAAGCTGATGGGTTGAGGCTGGCAAGAAGCATTGAGAATGCCAATGTGCAGGTCATTAGTAGCCTTGATAGAATCAGTTTTAGTGGAGACAAGAAGTTCAAAGCCTTACTGGAATATATTTGAGAGAGAATATAAAGAAAGTGGGGAAAGAATATAGATCACTCTTAGGAAGAGTTTTTCTTTAAGAGATTGGGACTGTGGCTGGAAGAGACTGATGGGGAAATTATATCAAATCAATATGCTGCTGCTGATCCACAGAGAAAATAATCGCAGATGAATGGAAGGTATAGATGTGTGATATAATTTATCAACAGCGGTAAGGACCCTCTAAAGCATGGTGTTCATGAATTTAAAGTGGAATCAATCCACGTGGCCATGTGTTTCCTTCTGCCATGTTTGCAGGCACAGAATTGATGGAGAATTGTCCTTAAACATGGCTTGCCCCCATGCCCAGGCAAGAATGGGGGAGAGAAAAGTCGAGAAGGGTACATATAGGACTGATTGTAATGATGGACCATGAATTTTAAGTTGAATATGAACAAAGGGATGAGGAGTGGTGGACATGAAAAAGTGAAAAGAAATAATACCCTTTAATCTACACTGTGTTGAGGAATAGTTGAATGTGGGCACAGCAGGAGAGAAGTGCATATGGGTTTGGTGGCAAATATGGGATTGTTACATTTGATGTTTTGAAGCGATAGTGGTAGAGTGTGGTAGTCTGGGATATGACAGTGGAATGGATGCCTGGAGGAGGATCATGGGTAATTACTGAAGGAGAAGTAGTCAAAGAAGCCTGGGTGTTGGCTGAGCTATCTACATGGATATTGAAGTTGACTTCCTGATACTGTCGGTACTGCTGCTAGGAGGGTCAGGTCCAAATAGTGCTCCTGGAACAGTGTAGAGATTCTCAGGGAATATTTTTGAACAAAGAGTTGTTTCACAATGACAATCAAATTATAGTCTAAGACAAAAGACTTAAGAGGGGATAAGGCAGAAATAAATGGATCCCATTCTGTGGTGAGCCAAAGTGAGGACACTAATCTTTAACAATAGAATGTGATAAATTAACTGTTTGAGGGAATTACTCCATAACTTCTTTCTCTCTGAATGTTGCAAGCATTTAACTTCCCAAAACCCTAACAGAATAAATTCATAAAACACCTATAAGCAATTTTGTTTTTTAAAAATGTTTCTGTTTCTTCTATAATTATGTTGTTGGAAAGGAGAAAAACCTAAGAAGAGGATTTTATGTACAGAGAAGAGGAAAGGGGAAAAGAGCCATTGGAATTTGAATTTTTTCCCCTCATCATTATGACAGCTCCTAGAGTTTAGAATTGGACTTTTTATTTTTTCCAACCCTCTCTTGAGAAATAGTACTGCAGGAATATAGTGCTATATTTATACTGGTAAAGAACTGAGTTCTCAGCTTTTGGTTTGTGGGTTGTTTGGAAGGCAGAATGTGTGTGTGTGTGTTTTTCCCACAGAAACAATATTACATATGGAAGTTAGGTTTCTAGGCAAGTCTCTTTAATGCAGCATCCCAAAATACAGAGTATTACTTTATTTTGTCTTAATAAATGGAGTTATATATATATTATAAAACTATGTCAATGTAGTTAGGAAAGAAAGGCTCCCCTTTCCTTTGGAGCTGTCTTGGGTCATAAAAGAGTCAATTCTACCAAGATTTCTTTCCTTTTAAGGAAGAATTAGAGTCTGGGTCAAAGTGTTGAAAAGTGATTCTTGTATCAGCCTAATCTCTTAGTTCCCTCTGGCAATAGAATCGGGAGAAATGTGAATGAAAGAAAAGAATAAATCATTTCAAAAGCTTATTTTGGCCTTGAGTCCAAACAGCATGCCACAACCCAGCCTCAGCTGCAATAAATCAAACGCTTTTAATTTGTGCCTGGTTCCTGGGTCTACTTCCCAATGGACCAGAATTCTTAGGAGAGAAGAAAGACAGACATTGGCCTTCTAACCCCAACAACATAGAGCAGCAGCCAGCATGCCCTCAATGTGGGTGCATGAAGGCAGATTCCTCTACCAAAGTCTGACAGCCTCTACCTCCCTGTGCTACATGAGAGTCTCCCTGATGTGACATAGCTCCCTCCCTGTCCTTCCCTTCCATACCCTCCTCTGGTCATGCATGTCACGTTCTTGAAGGCAATACTTGATGTAATTTAAAGAGCCCCAGAGAAAGGCTTCTCATTTATTACCATTCCGCCTGTCTGCTACAACCCATCTATTCTTTGATGGACGTCAGAGTGGTGTGCAGGAATGCTATACTTTGGGGTTAGACAATTTGATTTAAACTTAGGTTGACCTCTACTCAGTCAGGAGCCTCAGAAAACTTAATTAACTGTCTGAGACTCAGTTTCCTCATATGTAAAATAAAGATGGTAACTAATATCCAACTTAAGAAAATTCAGGTAATGCATTGCTCTTGCTAACTCTAAGAAGTAGGAATGATCTCATTTTACCAAATGAGATAACTGAGGCTCTGAGAGCCTTAGTGTGGTACAGAGCTGGGATTCAAGGGCAGGCTCTCTTCCCATTATAATATACTTTCTGCCTGCACAGCTGGGGGCCTTCATGACATCTGCTGTGGTGGAGATGTTAATTGAGGCTGTGGCTGGTGTTACCCACAAGTCTCTCTCAGAATGCCCTAAAAGTCAGGCCATAGGAGGTGCCTGTGAAAGTACTGCAGAATAACTGGCTCACTCCACACTCCTTGTGGGAATGATTTTGGCTTCTGGTGATAAAGCTCCTGATGTGAAATGATGCTGTTTTCTTCTTCCTTGAGATACCAGTGTGCTCCATTAAGAATGGCTGTTTCTTTTCAGACTATGATAAGAAAAAAGCCATACTAGGGTGGAATTCCAAATGAAGGAACATCAGTCTGATTAGAAACGATGGTTAGAATCCAACAACAACAGGATAACAAGCCAATGGTAAGAGACACACGAGACATATTATTTTGACATTAGTGTTTTAAATAACTGGAGATGACCTACAACTTAGTTATAGATAAAGATATGGCTGATCACAGTTTCTCATATAAAGTAAAACAATAAATGTCTGGAGGTGCATGGCTCTGAAATGTAGCAAGTCTGTCGTGACATGCCCAACACACATCTTTCCATTGCCAAACATCAAATAGGAGGAATTATTGGAGTTTCAGGAGATTTTAGGTTACAGGTCACTTTTTGATGAAAAACTTAATATTGGGAATATTTTTCTGTGTAAAGTTCAAAAAGTTGACCAAATCTCTCCCTCAAAGGATTAAATTGTCTTCCAAGAATGTATTTTACTTACATAACAGCGAGATGGGGAGGTAAAATAATAAGAGGGGATGAAAACCGTAAAGGAGACTTTGAGATGGAGACATGCACTAAAATCGGATGGGGAGATTGTATATTATGAAGGAAAAGAAGATATTATGATCTGGGTGGCTTCCAGCCAACACAATGGACTTTATTTGCTTTTTCTCATCAGAAATTGTGGGGAAAGACATAATCATTTCTTGATTGGAATTTGATTCCTTTTTAGCTGTGTAGGTGGGAAATAACCTGAGATTGCTCTGCTGGCCTCAAGAAGTCCAGGTACATCATGTCTCCCTCCTATATTACGGCTATCTGTTGGTAGCAAGTCTCTGCATGACTGCCCTGTGAGGCAGAGGGGAGGAACTTCATGTTTCTTTATTCAGGGAACTTTGCATATAGTGTTGGTTCTTCAAATGACCCCAAGGACACAAATTCACCATAGGAACCAAAAATCTTAGGCAAATAGACATTTTTAGACAGGATTGCATGGGATTAGAAGAATCTGGCACTATAATTCAAGCTTGTGTGATCTTGAGTAAGACTTTAATATCTCTGTATCTCAGTTTACTCATCCATGAAAGGAGGACAAAGTCCCCATAGGGATTCTGTAAAGAGCAAATGTTACTACAGTTGAATCGGCCAGTGTTCATTTAGGAAAGTAGAAACTCCACCCGATATTTGAACACAAAGAATTTAATAGAGAATCAGTTAAACAGGGATTGGAGGATTAAACACGCAAAAGGAACACTGAGGAAACAGATAGAAACTGCAGAAGTGAAGGAGGAGGTTGGGGTGATCAGAACCCAGAAGCTGGAGGGTGGGGCTTGGGACTGAGCCTCTGAGGAGGGACACGAGTCCTTCTGAGATACCAAAATGAGGGGACTGTTGAGTGAGTGTGGGAAAAACAAACGGGAACCTGGAGCCAACTGCAATTGCCCTGGTGAAGAGCTCGTGATGTTGTGACCCAGACAGGAACAGAAGCAAAATAGGCAGGAGCTGGTCCCTCCTCCTCCCCCTCCTGTCAGACTTCACCCTGTACTACCCATGGGTAGATCATAAGTGATGGTAGGAGGCAAAGTGGAAATGGGTTTCCCTGACTTTCAGGCCTACCATCAAAGTGGAGCATAAAAGGGTGGATTTGGAGTTGGGAGATAATAGTTGAATAACTGGTACTTATGTGTTGCATTAGTCTGTTTTCTATTGCTTTAACAGAATGCTACAGTCTGGGTATTTAGTGCACAGTTCTGGAAGGCTAAAAACATGGTGCAGCATCTGCTTGGCATCAGGTAAGGGCCTTCAGCAGAGTCCTGTGGCGGCCCAGGGCCTCACCTGGTCAAACAGGACAGGCTCTCTAACTTGAGTGTCTCTTCCTCTTCTCATAAAGACACGACTGCCATCAGTAGGCCCCCACCCTCAATATCTCATCTAAACCTGATTACTTTCCTTTTTTGTTTGTTCTTTTTTTATACATGTGACTGTAGAATATATTTTGACATATTATACATTCATGGAGTGTAACTTATTCTAATTAGGGCCCCATTCTTGTGGTTGTGCATGATGTGGAGTGTCACTGGTGCTGTATTTATATATGAACAGAGGAAAGTTATATCTGATTCTTTCTACTGCCTTTCCTACTCTCATCCCCAATCCCTTCCCTTCATTCCCCTTTGTCTAATCCAATGAATTTCTATTCTCCTCCTCCCTCATCCCCTTGTTGTGTGTTATCCGCATATCAGAGAGAACATTCAGCCATTGTTTTTGGGGGGTTGGCTTATTTCACTTAGCATGATAGTCTCTAGATCCATTCATTTACTGGCAAAAGTTATAAAGTCATTTTTACTTATGGCTGAGTAATATTCCATTGTGTATATGTATCACATTTTTTTTATCCATTCACCTATTGAAGGGAATCTCGGTTGGTTTCAAAGTTTGGCTACTGTAAATTGAGCTGCCATAAACATCAATGTGGCTGCATCACTGAAATATGCTGATTTTAAGTCCTTTGATACAGAACAAGGAATAGGATAGCTGAGGCAAATGGTGGTTCCATTTCAAGTTTTTCCACACTGCTTTCCAGAGTTCCAATTGATTACTTTATAAAGGACCCATCTGGTCTCACCTTTTACTTCATGATGGGGATTAAATTTCAACACGAGTTTTGTTAAGGGCATTCAAACCAGAGCAAGTTCTCAATGAATGTTAGTACTATTTATTTATCTGCCCTCTCCTCCTCTCCTTTTCTCCCTCCATTTCTCCTCCAATAACCTTGACTGCCCCTCCCCTATGCCCCCTGTATTCTTAGAAGAAACCAAGGAAGGAAGGGTGCGTGCACCCCAACAAGAGATGAGATGAGAAGGAGCGGAGGAGACTGACTTCCCACACGAGGAGTGGAGCTTCCACTGGGTGTCATTTTCTGGTATCTATTTTGGCAGATTGGGGCTTCTGGAGAAACTTCGTGAGACTCTTCCCCAAAGGAAAATTGGCTGATACTTTAAATGAAGAATTTTTTGTATGGGAGGGGAAGACCTTCACATGCAAGGGTCAAGGTGAAGTTCGTATACTAGTTGCACTTGCACTGGAGGGTGAGTGGCTGGTGGCTGGACCTTCTTCCACTGGAGGGAGAGGCATGAGCAGTAAACACTTGCTGTGTGTGACAGAAGAGGCCACATGGAGGGGTCAAGGACTTGGCTGACTCATTAGTTTGACTCAACATTTATTGACTGTGGTTTTGTCTTGCAGCAGGTATGCTGGGGATTTGGAGAAGTTCAAAACCCAGTTTTCATTCTCAAAACTTCTCAAAGAAGGCAAGGACAGAAATGCCTAAAATGCCAGGCAGGTTCTAGAATAGACCCTACTTGAAGATAGAGTGGAAAGTTTTTCTTCTTTCCTGGTTCAGTCCCATTTCTTGTGTCCTTTTCATATCATTATTTTTTTAAAAAAAATTTAAATTATGAGCATAGTGCACGGGTTCTCTATAGCTCAAGATAGAAAATAATTAAAGATTATGGGCATATGCAGTAAGGATGGAGAAAATACCAATTTTCAGGATGATCAGATACCTCCCTATAAAACTTGCAATGTGAGTCATCTCACCCTTCACCCACCCATCCACTCAGGCCTTCTCACCTGCTTACTCACCCACTCTCTCTCCATCCACACGCCTCCCATCCATCCACCCAACCACTCACTCACACACCCACTTCTTCACCACCTATCCATCCATTATCATCCATTTTATTCATCCACCCTTTACTCCTTCCCTTCCTTATGTTTCTAACCCAGCAAATCTCTAGCGAGTGATATGTCTCCCTACAATAGGCCAGTCCCAGCACACAGGGCTGGGACTGTTACCAATGGATGCGGTGAAGTTCCCTTCCTCCAGGAGCTCACAGACTAGTAAGGGAGACAGGTTTGTAATGCCCAAATTATAGCAAAATGGCATGTGCTTTTATTGAGGCATGGGCAAGGAACTGATTTCTTAGTGCTATGGATATTATTAAAATCAAATCTAAAGCAATAAAGAAGCAACTTCTAGGATGTTCAGTGGAATCATGGTTAAGGCCTGGTCTCAGATCCTGGATGTTGCATTACTGGCTCTATCATTTAAGCAAGTTCTTAATTTGTCTCCTTTTCATATTTAAAATGTGTCTCAAAGTACTTAAATCCAATTGCTGGCAGTGAATCAACAAATATAAAGCGTTTAGAATCATACTTAGCATTAAAAATATTGGCTACTATTAATATGTGTATGAAATCTTAGGATTCAATTCATCATTGTGTTTAATTCTGAAAAACTCTCCCCAATCCCAAGAAAATTGACCGAGTAGTTACCACTTTCCAGTCAGACACAGGGAGGTCCCAGGAGGTTGATTTTTGGTGAGAGTCGTGAATGGTGGAGCCCTGGAGCCTCAGACCTACCTCTGCTCTTTCTGTAGCGTTCTTTCTCTTATGCCGCAAAGCCCCATGGATTGACTTGAAAAGCAACTGCTGATCTCCCAAGTGCCACACCTGCTGACTAGCTGCTGCTGGGCTGACCATAAACACAGCCACATGACAAGAGCAACAGCACAATGGAATCACTATTGCTTTGTCCACACCTGCCACTCAACACAAGGTCCCTGGGGTTGGAGGGACAGAAGGCGTGGGTCAGGAAGCTGCCAGACACCATATACACATTTTAATCAGTGGCAAGCAGTCACCTTCATCCAAGTCCTCTATGATCAAATGTCTCTACAGGGGTCTGGAGAAGTAGGAATCCAATATCCTTCTGAAATGAAAACTTGTTTTGGAGTCTAAAAACATGAGTGAGAAATTTTTGACTGAGATTTCACTTAAAATGTGGACAGATTTCCTTGACTGTTTGATTTGGCTCTGAGGTTGCGTCCTGTGAAATTGCATCAGAACTGTGTGTGTTGAAATGTGTGAAGTTGAGGGAGAGGCAAGAGATGGTGCAGCAGCCTAGGATTTTCCTAGGATTTTCCCAGGAAAGGAGGTTCAGACCTCAACTTGCAACTACCATAGAATTGCAGGGGTGTTGAATATGGAAAGGGACACAGGAGGCATAGTTCATATTCCTTATTGCTGTGTGTGGAGCCCTGGCATGGTGAGATGGAACAGCACATGCTCTCTAGAAGTTCCATCCTGTTTGGAGAGAAGCATAGTACATAATTAAAGTACAGTGTAATTTGGGGATCATGCAACCTTGCACAGGAAATGCAGAGGAAGAAATGATGGATTTTTGCATCTGGAAATCTGAGAAGACTTCAAATAAGCAGATGCTTTCTAAGTAAAGTTTGAAATCAGAATGAGAGTTTTATAGACAGCCACCTTGAGAATGCATGTGCTAAGTAGAAGCTATAGTGAATCTAAAGATCTGGGATTATTTACATGGTCAACTTAATTCAAATTGGTTTCCTAAACAGTTGTACCAATTACCAACACTTAGTATTTTCTTCTTAGTTGTTGCCAAACTAGTGGGTGTGAAATGGGACCTCACTGTGGTCTTAATTTGCATTTCCTTAATCACTAATGAGGTTAAGCATCTTCTCATATGCTTATTGACAATTCATGGTTTTGTGTGTGTGTGTGTGTGTGTGTGTGTGTGTGTACGTGTGCGCGCTGGGCATTGAACCCAGGGCCTGGTGCATGTGAGGCAAGCACTCTACCAACTGAGCTATATCCCCAGCCCAACAATTCATGTTTTATGTGCGGTTCATATTTATGACTCACTCTCATTTTTCTATTTGGGGTGTTTGTATTTTCTTATTGATCTGTGGATATTTTCATATATTCTGAGTACTAATCCTTTGTTGGTTTTTGTTCCAAAAATACGTTCTCATGTATTTATTCTTATTTGTTTATATATATATAAACACACTTAGATATATAATAATATACTTACATATATTAAAGAGCTCCTATAGATCCTACATATTATATACCTCCTATGGCTCATATTTTTATTTTACAGGATTTTTTATGTATTTGTTTAAGAAATATTCTCCACCCTGATTCATATAGATATGTTCTTTTGTATATATTTAATTTTTCTTAAAGTTTAGCCTTTCATATTTAAGTATATAAACTACTTAGAATCCATTTCTGTATATGGTGTAAGAAGTGCCAAATCATGCAGGAATCTGAGGAATTAGGGTTTTATTCTACAAGCAATTAGAAGCCACCAAAGGCTCTAAGTAGAGGAGTGACATACTTTGATTTATAATTGAATATGCTTTTTTGGTGGTTGGATACAGTGTAGGTTGTAAGGTGGCAGACATGGATTGATGGGGCACCAAGTGGAGGGCTCTTACAGTGGTCCAGGTGAGAGATGTTGTCAAATGGGACTTGGAGAGCTTAGTGGGGGTATACAGGAGCAAAAGGATCTGAATTACATTTTTAGATAAGCTCATCATAACTTGCTGTTCAAGTGACTGTCATTAGAATCTGAGAGTAGAATCTTGGAGAACTTTGGATTGAGCAGCTGCATAATGATGGTGACCTTGGAAAGAGAAAAGATGAGAGTGTAAAGCCAGATGACCAAAAGGAAGCAAATTAAAACCGCTGGGCAAGGTTTTATTGGAAATACAAGCTCTCGGGCTGAACTCTCCCGTCCATCAGTGTGTACAGGAGAATCACGCCCAAGCCTCGTGGCACAGAAAATTTAAAGGGTCCCGCCCAGAAAAAGAAGACTTAAGGCAGGAAGGGAAGGGCCTGAGGTAGGAAGAGGAGGTGATTTAGAGTCCGGTGTCTTCTGAGATTTGTCAAGGGATCCTGCTAAGGTCAGAGTCCTTCTGGGATGAGCCAGGAAGCATGGCGGCGCCCATGCTGGATGTTCCGTGTTCCTCTGCGCATGCGGCCCATGGTGGCCATGTTTGTGCAGTCTGCATTTGCCTCACTAACCTAACAGAGGGTATGAGGGGAGCTGGGAGAGCCAGGTCAAGCTTGAGATACATGTCAATGTGGTACACCAGTGGAGATGCCGTTAGGCACTCAGCACACATGTTTGGAGCTGTGGTGGAGAGGCAGTCTGATCTGCAGCTATCCACTTGGATGGATTTGCGGCTTTAGCTGGAAGACCTATACTGCAGCAGTATTATACAGCATCTAAATTTTGGTGAGCTGAAAAAGTGGATGGGAAGAGGAGCTGGAGATCTTGCAAGCTGACACATCTTCCAAGGGGCTTGGTGGTAAAGGAAAAGGGAGAAAAGGTAGAGGGTGCAGAGCTAGAGGTGAACAGAGGGTTGAGGGACATCTTGCTCAATGTGAGAGAGATTTCACACTGAGGAGGGAACTGAGAGAAAAGTAGTGGTTGAAAATACTGAAAGGAAAAGGGGATGCTAATTTAAAAAGCATTCCCTGGGAGTCTGGGGGATGAGAGACAGGGATGGAAGGGATGCCCTTTGATGGAAAGGTGAACAAGAAGCATGTCATTACCTGACAATAGCAGAAGTGACACTAAAATGTGACCTTTAAGTGCCAGGATCCAGGGCCAGGCAGTCTGGGTTTGAATTGAATTCTGCTGCTACGAGTGGAGGAACTCTCATCTTAGTTCCTTGGTTGGTGAGATGGAGATGGCAGTCCTGTGACCCCCGTGGAGGACTCTTCTGTGGATTGAATGGCATTACAGAGCACCCAGCATAGAGATCAATACAAGTAAGGAGATATTGAATTAATAAATACAGTTTACATGTGTACGTCAGGAGTCCAAAGGGTACACATTGCATCTCTCAATTTGTTGTGAGGTGACATGTATTGGGACAGGTCAGGAAGAAACACAGTGTGAAAGATCTGTTCTAGGACAATGATAAAGGGAACCAGTCACCAGCATCGACCTCCTGTTGGCATTGCATGGCAGGTAATTGGTTTAAACTGAGGATAAAGGGTACTAGTTCAGACAGTTCTTTTCCTGTTAACATGAATGAGCAAAATTGGGACAATTCTGGAATTGGTCACCAAGAAGCACCGTGGGTTTTCTGAAACCAGAAACTAAACCATACTTCTTTCCCTGATGCTGGATCTGTGCACTGAGCTGCCTTTTTGGAGAGTCATTTACTTGAAACACAGTAAGATATGTCTTGTTATACAAAGAATGTCTTCGGATTTCAACTGTTTTTTTCTTTTTTCTTTTGAGTGTGTTGTCTGCAGGTATGGGAGGGCAGATTTCAGCTCCTGGAGATTACAGAGACATTTAGACAAATGCAGTTCTAAAGATATAACAAAGACAGACAAAATATGCACTGACATCTAAAAGAAAGTCCTAGCTGCACAGTGGTGATGCACACATGTAGTCCCAGATACTAACGAGGGTAAGGCGGGAGAATTGTGATTCAGGACTTGTCTGAGCAATATCGATAGACCCTGTCTCCAAGAAACCAAGCAACCAAACAAAAAACTCAGTGAAGAGTACTTGGTAATTTGCAAAAATATGGCCTGGATAATGTAATTTCTGTTTTGATACATCATGGAAAAAAGGGTGTGTGTGTGTGTAGGAAAGGGAATTAACATTTGGTTAGCATTTTCTAAATAAATGACACACATTCAGCTCCTTTAAATACACTTGTTAATGCAATTATTTTTAATTGCTTATATATTTAGTTGAAAAAACTGAGGTCAAGAAAGGATATGTTATTCAGCTATTATACAGCAGATACATGATTTAAGTCATTATCTATCTGACATCAGTGATTATGATAATCACCTTGTTCTATTTCTTTGTTTTCTAGAGTTGCAGGAGTTACTGCTGCACTCAGATGCAAAAAACCCTGACCAGTCCTATTCCATAAGTAAAGGCTCCATGACAATTTGGGGACTTCTAGGTCCTGCCTGCCTTGCATCAGGTTTTCTCCAGCTTCACTGTAACTGACCAGACAGGTTCCAAGGGCTATAGCCTGGAATGGATGCACCTTCTGATGACATAGAATTACAAACTGAAGATAAATAAGTGTAATTGTTGTTTTAAACACATTGATGCTAACAGCCTACATGGACATGAGTCTTTGTACCTTGCAAAGCCCTTGTCTGAATGTCCACGCTCCTGAGAAGTAGGCAAGGCAGGCCAGCAAGGTCACATCACTCACCTGAGCTTTGCCTGCTGATTACAGGCCTGGCTGGGTCTGGTCTTTTTACACCTTGTCCAGTGACATGTAGAATAATGAGACATTCTCAGTTTGGAGTTACTGTGTCTATACAAACTACAGACTAACCCAGAAGATACATGGATTTGTGGTCAGGCTTAAAATAGCACCAGCATATTTCAAAACAGCTTACAATTTACTTTCTCTGCTGGAAAGGAAAGATGCCCTTTCTTTTCTTTGTTCTTGTAAGAACACCCAGCTGCAGGCTACAGCCATGAACAGAGAATGGTGTCCTCTCAGTTTGTTCCATTTTCAAACCTTCACAGAAAAAGGAAAAGCTTTTCAATCATTTGCAAATGGTAACAAACTGAACTCTGTGCCAGGCATTTACAGGGGACCTGAGCAATCATGACATTTTCATAAGTTCTGAAAGGAGTTCCCCTCACAGATCTTCCAATTGCTTCTATCTAAACCTGCAACCAGTGAGGGCACTGGAAGTCACACCTGATTTTTCTAACCAAAGAAGCCAAGATGCAGCTCACCCTTGCGCCAGCTATTTACCGGATCACACATTATTGCTTCTGTGGGTTTCGGTGGCATTGTTTGTTTTTCTGTCCCCTTTGCTCCTCTGAGTTAGTTTCTGTGCTCTGAGCAGCTCAGTTCCTCTGGAGGCAGACAACTTGATTCAAGGATGTGCATAGTGAATTTAGAAAGCAACACCAGGGCAGATGCCAGCTGTGCCATTTTCAGGCTTTGTGCTCTTGAGAGAGCCACTTACATCACTGGCCTCACACTCTTCATCCATGAAACAGGTGTGAGGTCTGCCTCACAGGCTTGTGAGTGAGTGGAACATGACATACGTGTAAGTGTGCTTGCACACAAAATGGTTAATTACCTTTTAAATTATTCTATCTTTCCTATATTTATGGCTCTTTAAAAAACATCTCCATTTCTGGCATAACGTTCTTTTATGAAGTGGACCCTCCAAAGGCCTCGTGGCCAGCCTGTGGCGCCCTGGGAGAGGGCAGAACCTTTAGGAGGTGGGGGCCTTGTGGGAGGAAGTTGGGTCATTGGAGTCCTGGAAAGGGATGTTGGGACCTTAGCTCCTTCCTCTTTCTTTGCTGCCTGGCTGCCCTGAGGTGAGCAGGATTCCTCCGTCATACACTCCGCCATGATGTACTGTGTCCCAGAGGTCCCAGGGATAGGGACAAGCAACCACGGACTGAACCTCTGCAAACAAAGTGGAAATAAATCTTTCTTCTTTTCAGTTGCTTATCTGCAGTGATGGAAAGCTGACTAATACATGATCCTTCCCCAAACTTATCTCAACGTGTCCTTCATCATTCTTTCTTGAAAGACCTTTAGCGACAGCATGCATGCTTGTGAGGATGGCATTGAGCACAGTGATGCCCCTCACCTGAATCTCTCGTCCCTGGGCTGGGACCATGACCTCAGCTTGGTCTCCTGCTGTGAACACAGCTCCAGAAGGATGGGCACTGCCTCACCCCTCATGTAGGAGGCTTTGGAGTTCTGTTCCCTTTCCATGAACTTCCTTTCCCAACAACTCCAGAAGAAATCCGAATCTTTTCAGTGTCCCTCCTCCAGAAGTTGGGAGGCTTTAGATCTTGTGTCCTTGTCCTTGCTTAAAACAGGAGTAACACCAGTCCCTCCCCTCCTCATACATCCCCAGTGGTTCCCCATTCCCACAACATCAAGTCCAAACACCCTTGCTTGGTTCTGAACATGTGAGCGCCTTTCCTTCCCTGAGTGTATGCTCACTTCCGCCCTGGGTTTTGCCCATTCTCAAGAGGATTCTTCATTTCATTCAGAGCTGCCTCATCGTCCAGCCTCCTCTCAGGAGTTGCCTCCCCAGTGAAACTCTCCTTGGTGACTCCCATCTGATCTTTTCCTTTGCCTCTGAACTTCACCCCTCTGACAAGTCTACTGTAGCATGAGGTTTAGCACCAAGTTACACACTGCTTGTGGCAATGTTTTTAAAAGCTAGTTTTTTGATCCTTAAGTGAGTTGGAAAACTCGACCCTCTGCAAAATGGCAAATGGAGTAATTACTATTCACTCCTAGTCATCAGATAAGTGTACAAAAGACATGGCTTAATTTCTTAGATGGTTCATATTTAATGGGAGTCGTAGACCAGTAATCAGAAAATGTGGTGTATTGTTAAACATGTTATATAATAGAGATATGTACAAAGTCCAGAAGAGGGAATGCGAGTGTGGGAATGTGCCTGGGGAGGAGGGACCTTTCATTGAACATCTTCAAGTTCCAAACACTGAGTCAGTGATTTGGATGCATTGAGACCAACAAAGAAGTGACCTGACAGGATTAGAGAGGTGAGCAGGGTCCTCGGGTCTGTTGGCTCCAGAGGCCACACCAAGTGCATTTCCATTGTCCTGCCTCAGGAAGGATGCTTGGCACCTCCTACTCTGCCATTGACCCTTTGGATCCTTGTCAGTCCTGTGGTGGTTTTGGACCATTTGCAACTTTTATTCTACATGAATTTCAATTTTTCTGATAATTACTAAGGTAAGACAATAAACCAATAATGATGCTAATCAAAACAACAACAACAGCATTCTGCTTTGTAATGTCTTTCCTTATTAATTTGCTGATTTGGAAGAGTGAGTTAACTTGTTTTTTAATTTATTATTTCTTTGGTAGCCAGATACAATTGTTAGAAATTCGGCACATTAAGATACTCCATCAAACTTAGTTTATCAGTATGGATTTTTTCTTTTTGATGACTTTGTTATATGATCTCTTGTTATATGTAACAAACCCTGTTATTCAAAGAGAGTTTGTTTTTTCCTCCAAAAAATAAAGCTTCAAATATGCTTGTGATAGGAAGGGAATGAAGAAGGATCAAAGGAAGGAAGGAAATGGGAAAAGAAGGACGAGAGGGCTGGGATGGTGGGACCCTGCAAGGAATTCTGGAAGTGATGGTCCACTAGTTCCTCTGGGTCCACTCAGGGTGGACCACCTGTGCTCTTCCCTTGGACAGGATTTAGATGTGGTATTTGCCAGCTCAGGTGAGGAGTGCCTCTCTTGACAGGGATCCTCTCAATATGATAGTTCTCAGCTTGTGTCTCCTCTTTTCATCTAGAACTTAGAATGTTTAATCCCATGTGGTCTTATTATCCTGTTGGTGGGAATGAAACACCTTCCACTTTACTGATGGGTCTTTCCAGCTACAATCTACAATATTCCTTTTTAACTTTATCTGCCAAGGCACCTCTTCCCAAACCTGCCTGCCTTTACATTCCAGCTAACCTGTGATTCCCTGCTCCTCAGCTCTCCTTTGGCTTTAGTTGTTCCCTCCCTTTAGGTCCATCTCTTTCCATTTCTGCCCTGATAGTCAAAACCACATTTTTCAAAGTCTTCCCTGTTATTCTCAATCAAAATTCATGTTTCTTCCTTTGTTATTAACGTTTCTAGGTGGAAGGACTCAGATCAGATCCAAGTCCTAGTCTGTTAGCCACCAGTTTTGATCTTAGGCAAGTTACGTAACTCTTGAGCCTCAGCTCCCTCTATTTAATAGAATCTTGAACCTCTCATGCCTTTGGGTCTTCAAACATGTTACTTTCTCTGCCAAGAGAAATCTCCTTCTCTTATCGAGTTACTTGGCTAATTCCTTCTTCATCCTCAGCAGTCACTCCGTCCTAGAAGCCTCCTACACGTCTCATCACATTATGTTTGTGTACCTCTTAAGACAAATTACCAGGCCTATACTACAGATTAGATGATCAACAAATACTTCCCAAAGATGCTTTCCTAATGATATGTGTAAGGCACCAGTAACATAATAGACATTCAATAAATCAGTGTTCCCTTTCCCCATGTTTTAGTGTACCCTACTCTGAAGTTAACAATATTCATTTATATCTCTCTGCTGGCGTTTATATATCTTAAAGCATATATCCACTTGTTGTACAACTCAACCATCTTTGTATCACTCATAGGAGATAAGATACAGCATCACATACATGTTGGATCAAACCATGATGCACATCAGTCTGAACTTGCTGCAATTCAGATCTTCAACTTAGGAAAACATTTTGCTTCCCTTCACTGGTGTCATAACAGGGAACCAGTCTTCTTTTTAAAAGTTTCCATTTTAAATAACAGGTTCTTAGTGAGTGTTCGTGGAAGGAATGGATGATGAATCCATGCCCTGCATTCTGAGGTGGCACCAGGAGGACAGCTCACCACCTTTCCTTCTTCTTGTGCCTTGCACTTGAATTGGGGATTGAAAAGCCAGAGTGAGTGGAAATGGGGAAGGAGCCGCTGTGACTCTTGCTATTTGGAGTCCTTTTGGAGAACGGCTTAAGTGGTTGCTTTAGCACACACACAGGCAGAAAGTCAGTGGATATATAAAGAGTAGAAGCTAACAGGAAGGGCAAGGAGGGATTGTAAAAGCAAACAAAATTACATCAAGTCATGGAAGGAAAGCCAACCCTCAGTTCTCTCTCTCTCTCTTTGCTTCTCTCATTTCACAATTATCCAGAAAAGACCACGAACGAGCCTGTAGTTTCTTCAATGGACTATAAGGAACCAAAACAATAGCTGGACCCACCAGGGATGGAAGACCGACCGAGGAAGCCTGAAGAGGCAGGTCTTTCCCACTCTGTCTTCAGCCCTCCCAGGCAGGCCTTGCTTGGCCTGGTGTTCCCTTGCCAGGAGTGTCCTACTCATCCTCCCAGCCCAGCTGCTCCGCCTGGGCTCTGAAAGGCACAAGTGTGAGCAGAGCTGGGAGGTGAGGGCAGGCACTGCAGCAGTGGTGCCAGGAGGAGGCTTGTTCATCTTATAGCTGGGCTTAATGGGACAATGAGGTTTTGTCTGTTGATTGTCTACCATCCATCAACCCTGTCCTGCTAGAGGCAATGCCCAGGTCCCATGGGCCTCTGACTTGGGTCTGTTCTCTTCCCTGCCTATTAGCCCCAGTACATAAAGGAAATGGAGCCACAGATGGAAGTTGTTTGCTGCACGAGTGTGTCTGGGGGCCAGCAAGGCTGTGGCTGATGTCCCTGCCAGGGAACACACCAGCTGGTGATATTTCTATGTCTGCTCTCCCCAGTTCTGATGGGGAGCAAGTGGGAGGATTGATGTGCTCAGCCTGCCTTATTTTCCCTCCAGCTTCCATTTGGGTTTACACACCCTTGGCAGGAGGGCTGCCCAGCTGCAGGCTCTGCTTCTCTGGCATCCTCAGACTGAAGCTGTGACGACTGGTCCTTGGGGATGAAGCAAGGAGGCGGATGGCTTCCTGCACCTGCTCTGGTTTACATGAGGGATTCCCCCTTCTCACCCATTAGGCTGAGACTACTTGAGACAAAGAGACTATTTCTAGCTTATTGTAATGAAACAAGAGGATTGAATTATAAGTTCAGAAAGGAAGCCTCCTGGATAACAGAGTGCTGGACCTTGAGAAGAGATAGCCTGGATCCCATTTCAAGCCCATCAGCTCTGTTACACTGGGTTCCTCAAAGCTAAAGGCATTGCAAAGCCTTTGGACTATACAATTCTGAATTCGTAGATTTTCTAGGTGAGTGACTTTGTGAAGTTACTGTCTCTAGCTCTCAGTGACCTCTTTGTGGAATGAATGGATGGATGAATGAGTCAATCTGTTGTCTCTTTATCTATCTATCTATCTATCTATCTATCTATCTATCTATCTATCTATCCATCATCTATCTTCTTCCCTCCCTACCTATCTGAACATCTATCTATGTTTTAATTCTAATCCTTGTAAGTTTTCCTACTTTTATAAATACTATTGATTTGTATATAAGTTTCATGATTTTCCAAAATTCCATTTTACAATGAGATGTTTATAGCTTGGGTTTGTTACAGTTTCTCTTTTCCAAATCATAAATGTATGTATAAATATTTGCATTTTTTCTGTTAGTCTTTAATACCTTATTTTGAGAGACATATGTCATCATGATGGGACTCAGATCGCCCAGGTTGGATCTTGGCTTTCCTTCGCCAGTAATTCCAGCTTAAGTCAGTGGCTCCCCATTATTGTATTCCAATTTTTTTTGATAAGATGGACATAATAATAATGCCTACCTCTTAAGGTTACTGATAATCAATGAATTTATGTAGTGAATACTTAAAACAATGTTATTATTGTGGGAAATGGTTGAGGAATGATTTTGGAGTTTCAGGAAGCTGTTAAACATCTTCACCTCGTGCATAAGACCTCACATTTCATATCCATGTGAAGTTTCTTTCCTTAACTCTCTTTTCTTTCCTCATTTTTCCTTTTCTTCCTCCAGCATCTTCTCTTTCCTCCTTCCACTGGGGCCTTCCTTTTTTCTGTCACGAGAATAAAGTTCCTGCCATATAGAATAGATGTACACACACACACACACACACACACACACACACACACACGGTTATGCTTGTATATGTATTGGAAGTTATAATTCCAGTTCCTTAAGGAACTAAGTTTTTCCTCATTAAAGAGCAAAATGTTGGGATGGGATTGTAGCTCAGTGGTAGAGCGCTTGCCTCACATGCGTAAGGCATGGGGTTTGATCCTCAGCACCACATAAAAATAAATAAATAAGCTGGGCGTGGTGGCGCAAGCCTGTAATCCCAGCACTTAGGGAGGCTAAGACAGGAGAATCACGAGTTCAAAGCCAGCCTCAGCAATGGCGAGGTGCTAAGCAACTCAGTGAGACCCTGTCTATACATAAAACACAAAATAGGGCTGGGGATGTGGCTCAGTGGTCGAGTAACCCTGAGTTCAATCCCCTGTACCAAAATAAATAAAGAAAGAAATAAATAAAGATATTGTGTCCATCTACAACTTAAAAAAATATAAAAAAAGAGCAAAATGCTAGTAAAATGAACTCCTGATTTGTTTTTTCTTAAATAGAAAAATAGTTCTGTCTAGTGAAAAAGCCAGGGAAGAATGACTGACTAACCTGGTAGGAATAAGAGTACTTCCTATCCAAATGTTGTCTCCAGACACCATTTCTGAGAAACTGGGGCTTCTGCAAGAAGTAGATGATTACAGGTGTGGGATAGGAAATGCATAAGATGATTCTGGACCATCTTTTCACCTCAGAAGGCAAGGGAGCTACCAGAGGCCCTTGGGGACATGTTAAAATGACTTAAGAGCGATGTGAAGTAGTTTATAAGGTCTAAAGATGAGCAACCTAAGCATCAAGAGAAAGAACAGCTGCAATATATTGAAATATTCAATGTACGTAAAAAATCCTTGACGTCATAATGTTATTTTAGATAAACAAAGGAGTCACTGTTACATTTAGAGTCTAGGGACTCTATTAATTATTGAGAAAATTAGTAAATAAAAGGAAAGATGAACCATTTACCCTGTCTTTTTAGTCAAACATTACCTAAAGGCAACCAAGTAATTGATATTAGAAAGGTGTTTTCTTTATGAAAGTATTCCTGATTATAAATTAAAGAGGAAAATTCAAATAAAGATTATTATTATTATTAATAGTAGTAAAATCATTAGGTGAAATGCTAATGGGGAATATTATGAGAGATGGATTTGGCTGGTAACACTGATACCCATGGATCCATCTGAATATCATATAAACAGAGGTAATCAGGTATTAGGTGCTCCCTGATGGAAACTCACCATATCATAAAAATTGACAAAATTTTTTTGAATGTGATAAAATCATTAAATCTACCTAACAGTTTCCCGGAAATACAGACGACAGAGGAAGATACTAAACAGTACATATAGTGTGCACTTGGCCAAATGTAGAGTGAGGAAACTCTACCAAAAAAGTTACATATTATGTCAACAAATAAATTAGGAAAAACAAAAGAGGTTGAATAAACCTATAGATACAAAGAGATTAAAATACATGTTAAAGCCAGGCGCGGTGGCTCAAGCCTGTAATCCCAGCACTTTGGGAGGCTGAGACAGGAGAATCGCGAGTTCAAAGCCAGCCTCAGCAATGGCGAGGTGCTAAGCAACTCAGTGAGACCCTGTCTCTACATGAAACACAAAATAGGGCTGGGGATCTGGCTCAGTGGCTGAGTACCCCTGAGTTCAATCCCTAGTACCAAAAAAAAAAAAGACATGTTAAGTGCTGCCACAAGGAAATGGATGAATGAGCAGACTGGATATTTGATAATACAATCAAATTATTATTAATTTTTAGATATGTAGTGGTATTGTGCATATGTTTGAAAAAAGAGGCCCTCTCTCTGAGCGATATGTACTGAAATATTCAAAAATAAGACAATATACATGGAATATGCTTAGAAATTATGGGATATGGGAATGGGTGGGGTAAGAATAAAGAACAGTTACCATAAATTATTTTTAAAAGTTGGAAATGGATACACAGAATTTTGTTATTTTGGTCTCTTGATCCTTGTGTATGTTTGAAATTTTCTCTAGTAAAAGTTTTAAAATCCAATGACAGCAGTGGTGGCTGTTTTCATGGAGTTTCTCCACACCCTGATTCCCAAGTTCATCCTGCGTTCTCTTGACCCTGTGCAGTCTGGCCATTTGCTGGTCATGATCTCTTCTTCCAGGCCCAAGAGGGTTATGACTTTTTTGGAGAAGCTGTCTAGTATTTGTTTCTGTGTTGCCACTGAATGCTTTCCGTTTTCTTTTTCAAAAACTAGCCTCCATCTTTGTTAAGGTTTAGACCTGGTAAGTTCCCCCGAGTGTCATGTTTTGAAGACTTGATCAGAGATAGGGTTTGGGGAAGGGATAGAATCATGAGGGCTCTGACCTCTGATGGCTGAATGGACTACTGGGAGGTGGTGGGAGCTGTGGGCCATGGAGCATGGCGGGAGGAAGTAGGCCGCTGGGGCGTGCCCTAGTATTTCTTGTTTTCCTTCACTCCTCTTTCTCTGCTTCGCAGCTCAGTGAGTTGAGTGACTTTCCTCTGCCTCACCCTTCCACCATGATACTCTGCCTCACCTCGTTACTGAAGCAACGGAGCCTGCCAACCATGGTCTGAACTTCTGAAACTGTGAGCCAAAATTAATCTGTCCTCCTCTAAGTTGTTTTTTATTTCAGCCAATTGTCACAGTGAAAAAACAAAACAAAACAAAAAACTGACTGACAACTTTCATGACAGCCCTTACTCTGCCTTAAAATAACTTTACACATGATACTTTCAGGGATCTATATCTCACCCCTACTTTGCTCCTGTTACTCCCTCAAAAGGGTTTGAGAATTGTTCATTCTTTTATATTCTCTTCCACAGAGCCAATAAAATAGCACCTTGGCGGTGGCATGACTTATCTGGGAAGGCCAGTAGGACTGTTAAGAGCGATAAAGAGCACAGGTGCATGGCAGAGACAGAAGTCATGCTTCTACTATAACAGTGTGAGTTAGGTGGAATAAATTGAAAGTCCCTGTGGTATGCATCCCCAACTCTCTTCTCCTTCTTGCAAAGGAGAGCTATGGAGATTGGAAAAAAGGCATTTTGGAGTGACAGCTTCTCCAGAGGGTTTAATCAACATCAGTCTTCATTAATATGGAGGGATTTAAAAAAAGCACCAGTCTAGGGCAAGGTGAGTGAACTGCTGGCATAGTAGCGACAAATAGTCCCAATTTTCACAGACCTGAGGGTTCTCCTGTGACACAGGTTTCCAGGTAAAACCAGAAAATTACCACACAAACCAAGACCAATGGGCCACCCAATACTAAGACCAAGGGAACATTTCTTAAAAAGAATACAAAACAAAATGTGTGAATGAGAAAATCATTTTATCATTAGCAACAAGTCTGTTTTCTTTAGGAAAAAAATAATTGCTATGACAACATATGTTTGCTCTTGAGTATTTACCTTGCCACAGCCAAAGCTGATTGAGAGACTGGCCTAGATCTGGAGTTGTCAAACTTATGAGAGACCACTTTCTGTGGTTTTCTACTCCAAAGCTAACAGAAGCCCAGACAAAGAAAATATCCAAAAACACTTCGGAAAGACTTACAGTTTCAAAATAGCAATGTGAAATGAGTACAAATAATATAATTTCTAAAAGAGTTTGCAATTCCTTTTCAGTTGTCATTTTTGTCTTTCAGAAGGTTCTGTGGATTTGTTCTAAAAGTCAGTGGAATAATTCCTTTCTCTGAGTGAGCAGGCATTAATTGCAAACACTGGCTTCATTTTTCTTTCGCTTTTTAGGATTTCTAATATTGCAATTTAAGAACATTTTGTTATGTGACTCCTATTTTACAAATCTAAAAGGCATCATGGGGCTATCAGACTTCATCTAAAGCTGTGTTGTGAGTAAGTGCATTTTTCCAGCTAGAGTTTCCATAACTTTCACCAGATTACAAAGGAGACTTTACTACAAAAAAAAAAAAAAAAAAAAAAAAGATTAGGATCATTGTATTGGAGTGCTGAAGGGCAGAAAGAGAGACCAATAGAAGTGTCTTCCACCAATAATCAGAAGAACCACTGTTCTCCTGATAGATACTTGCTATGCCCTTGATTCTGACACCCAGAACCATCAACACCTCGAACTGGGATGGATATTGTACCTGATGGCATCTTAGGTAAGATGAAATACAGTAATACTTTGTAGAATCTTGATCTTATCTCTTATTTCTGTGCTTCTAAATTAGGGGGACTTGTCACAAACCTGGGTCGAAACACTGTAAAAAGAACTTTGGATTCAGGGCCAGGAAACCTAGAATTCCTGGCCCTCACACTTTCAAGCTGTAGGAACTTTAGCACATCACCTTTCTAGGTCAAGGCTCATTTCCACATCTTCAGGATATCAAGGTGTAATCATCTGGTTCTCAGAATGCCTTTAAAGACAGCCAAGTGGGAAGGGGGTGACAGGTGAGTGATTCCTGAAGTCCACTTGATCTTCAACCTAGAATAGTTCTTGTTATGAGTTCTACAAATCAGACTTGTTTTTAGAATTTTGTTGGAAGAATAGTTTTTGTTATTTTTCTTTTAACAGTGCCAAGTCACTTACTATTTGAGAGATGATCAATGTGATCAGAAGCAAAGATGTTAGGTCAGAAAGACTTGCTTTGTAACATTGGTCCAGTAATTATAGCCGGGACAACTTTGGTACCTCCCTAATTGGGTTGAAAATCAAAAATATAGTTCAGAGAAAAGGCTCATCTGATTCCTGTGAATTCTGTCACTTCGTTGTTCATGAGGGTTGAGGTCTTCATATCTCCCCAAAGATTATCTACTTCATTATTTTGTCTTCCCAATCCCATCTCAAAATGTCTTGCAGGTCTTTGGACCCATAGTCAACTCCTGCGAGATCACCACTGGAGATGACCTCAGCATTTTGGACGGGTTATTATTTGTCACAGCAAACCAAAGGAGTAATGAAGAGCTCTCAGACTGATCAGGAATAGCAGAAACGCCTATAACCATGATGAAGACAGATTGAGGTTTAATTAAACAATATTCACTGTGAGGGCACACAGGTAGTAGGATGTGTTCACTACCTGTAGGGGCCAGTGGATTAACTGGTGATCAGGTGGACATAAAGGAAAATGAGATGCCAGGAAGCTCAAAGGAGGGCCTGAATGGTCTCATGGTGTAGATCTTAAAAAGTTTCTCAAAGAAAATAGCATTTGAACTGAACTTTGAGGGAAGAAGGAATGATCACAGGTGGGAGAGTGGGAGGGAGAAGGGCTTCTCAGTCAAGTGAATGGCAAAAACAAATTATCTTTAAACATAACAATAAATAAAATAAAGCAGAGATTAAAAAATCTTCATAACATTGTTTCTTAAGCGTTAGCACTTAATGAAGTACTTTATATGCACTATTTTCTTGTAGTTAATTTGGTCCTTAAATAATTCTGTGGACAAAGTTTATCACTTTTGTGTTTTGGACATGAGATGTCTCCCCCAAGCTCCCGTATTAATGCAGGGATATTTGAAGGTGAAATGAATGGATCATGAGAGTTTTAACCTAATCAATCCATCCTAGTTTGAATGGACTGACTGGGTGGTAACTGTAGGCAGATGAGGTGTGGCTGGAGGAAATGTGTCACTGGGCATGTGCTCTGAAAGGGGGACATCTGCCCTGTGATCCCTGTCCCTATCCTCTGCTCCCTGGCCACTGTAAATGGAGGAGCTTCCATCTTCCATGCCTTGCTGCCCTGATGTTCTGCCTCACCTTGGGCACAGACCAATGGACTTGGCCTATCAGAGACGGAATCTCTCAAACAATGAGCCAAAATAAACTTTTCTTCCTCTCATTGAGTATTTTGATCACAAAGATGAAAAGCTAACACAATTGCTATGTTCATTTGATAGATGAGGAAAAGGAAAGCAGAGAGAGCAGAGTGTCTTGCCCAGACTGGGTAAGTGGACTCATGTGAATTAGAGCTTAGAAGTTCATCCATTTAACTAAATGTTCTCATCAATGATGAAGCTGGTCAACCAGCCTGGAGCCAGGCTATGGGTAGTTAGGACTCCTATGCCTTGGGCCAGCCACAGAAATCCCACTGGTTCCTCCTATGAGACAATGGCTCTTAACTGTTGCACTACTGACACTTTAGGCTGGATAATTTCTTGTTCTTCAGGGCTATTCTGTGCTTTGTTCAGCAACATCCCTGTCTTCTACCCACTAGATGCCAGTAGCACTTCCTTCCCAAGTTGTGACAAACACAAATGTATTTGCAGACATTTCTAACTGTGCCCTGGGGGGCAGGATCTCCTCCAACAGGGAACTGCTGTTGTAGGCAGCCTCATGCAAGCACTGGTTTGATGCTCTGCACAGACTGAGCTGAAGCCAGCAGAAATTCTCTCTGCTGTGCACAAAATTGTCTCCAGCAAACTCTCAGCTTTGAAATTGTGCTTCTCAGCAGCTGGGGTCTTGATTTCCCCAAGGTGACTCACATAGCCCCAGTCTGTGGGAATCAGTTGGTTATCTGTTCTGACAAGGCCCCTTGTGTGTTTGAGGGAGTGCCCTCTCCAACTCTTCAAAGCACACTGGATGCACAATTACATCCCTGTATTGTGCTTGCCAAAGCATGACAAATGGAACGCTTTGATCCAAGGTTGTTTTGTTCTGACCAGCATCAGAAGTTCTGAAGCTTAGATTGAGTAGTGAAATTGATTATGTATTCCATTTGCTCTAAGCCTACCGACTTGTACTTCTGTTCATCTTTTCATTTTCTAGGTCCACCTCCACAGACAACACTTATGTAACCTTCTTAATGGCATTTTCCATGGTGACTGGGCTTTCCAGAGTAGGTTTGGTTGGTATAGCTGCATTATCAGTATCCCTGGGTAGGCTCACTAGGAGTTTTTGTGATTGGGGTTTAATTAAGAAGTTAAAATCTCTGAAGACTAAAGCAAGGACAGTATGAAAGGCCAAAATTCACAGCCAGAAGAGCATCAGGAAAGTTATTATAAATAGAAGCACCGAGAGTAGATCCTGGTACTGGGATATTGAGCCACATCCTTGAATAAGGGAAATGAGAACAAGGAGAAGGAATCAGGGGTGATGGAGAAGAACAGTCACTGCCATAAGGCATGTCAAATATTTCATAAACATTAGTTGTACGATGGACTCTATGCTGAGCATCCTCAGAGCCAATGCAGGATGCAAGCTTCAACACCCAGAAATGGAGGTGGAGAGAAGCTGAGTCACATGCTCAAAGTCATGTGGCTGGAATATGGGAGGACCAGGGCTAGAACTCAGGCCTGTCTGATCCCAGAGCTTGGGATAGGAATCACTGAGGTCTGTACCACTTTCTGAGCAGTGTGTGCCCCCAGGGTGGGCTCTAGAGGACTGACACAATTTAAAAGATCAGAGAAAACATAGATCAGACACTTCAGATACTTATTTTAAACATGCTCTCAGAGGTGGAGCCAGGGAAGAAGAGGAAGAGGCCCTTGGTCACAACTGCTGAAACAGCCATGGAGTGTTGGTTGTCAAACCTCCTAGGAATACACAGCAGAGGTCTTGAACCCCCGTTCCTCATCCCATTGCCTATACCACAGAGGGTATATTAGTTTGCAGAGGTAGCTGCCACAAAGTACCATGCACTGTATGATTTAAAGCACTCTGGAGGACAGAAGTCCAAGATCACAGTGCCAGCAGAGTTGGGTCCTTCCAAGGTCCATGAGCAAGGATCTGTTTGTGTGTTTCCTTGCTACTAGGGGTTGCTGGTCATTTTTGGTTCTTCTTGGCTTGTAGATGCCCCATACTGATGTCTGCCTTCCTTTTCTCAAGGAGTTCTCCCTGTGTGCACGTCCATCTGTGTCTAAATTTTCAGACACCAGTCATATTGGATTAGAGTCCACCAAAATGACTTGTTTATTTGCAAAACCCTACTTCCAAGTAATGTCACATTCACAGGTACTAGGGGGTAGGGAATTGATATATATATATATATATATATATATATATTTTTTTTTTTGTTGGGGGGGTGCAACTAAGCTCATAATGAGAGCATATCAGTGAAATACACAGTTGTTATTGGTTTGGGCTGTGGTTTAAGGTCTTCTGTGAGCTGAGTTGGCCATGTGAGATAAGTGAAGTGTCTGTGCCCCTTGAGACTTTGAATGGAGGTGTTCCACCTAGGACTGCCAGCACTGGGAGAAAACAGGAAACAGAGCAGTGATTGTTTTACCTGTGATTCTTTTTTTTTTTTTTTTTTTTGGTGCCAGGGATTGAACTCAGGAAGACTTGACCACTGAGCCATATCCCCTATTTTGTATTTTATTTAGAGACAGGCTTTCAGTGAGTTGCTTAGTGCCTCGCTTTTGCTGAGGCAGGCTTTGAACTCACAATCTCTCCTGCTTAGCCTCCTGAGCCCCTGGGATTACAGGCATGTGCCACTGCACCCAGCTACCTGTGATTCTTCTCTCAGTAATGCCGTCTTCTTGTTTTCCGATCCCTTTGTGTGAGCTTGAGACTCCATTCCCTTTTTGGCCCATCTCATGGAAATTTCTTTTTAACAGTAATTAGGCTTTCTCTTCCTCCTTTGCTATCTCTCCCTATCTTGGGTTGGGGGGAGATGGAGTGGAAGGAAGAAGCCCAGCTCTTCTCTAGGAAATAGGGTATGAATATAATGTCCTGAGGAGCAGGTTGGAAGTTGAAGCTTTACTTACGCTTTGACACTGGTCCGTCTTCCTTTGCCCTGTCCTCCTGGTGTGGAGGCACAGAGTGTTCAACCCTCAGGCAGGACTCAATCCAGAATGGACTGTGTGAGGAGCACACAGTGGTGGGAAGGAGACAGGCTTTCCCATGAACACCTGCTCTCGTCTGGCTCTGCCAGTGACAAGCAGACAATTGTTTAGAATAGCTTCTTTTATTCTGATGTAAAAAAATGTCCAATAATCCAGCTGTGCCGGATGTTTGCATCTTGTAGAAGTGTTGCCATTAATCACCACCTTTAGTTGACAAACTGGCAAGCTAAATGATGGGAGAGAGGAGGAGCTGATATTTTTTCTTTCTTCCTTTTTTTGCAGTACCAGTCATTGAGCTGATGGTCCTGAGCTTCATTATGGATCAGGCACTGTATGAGGGCTTTCTGCACATATTGTCTTATTTTCTCCATCTCAGCTAGGGAAGTGATTATGACAGATCTTACTTTATTGATGAAGATTCAGGAGATTGATAATTTGCTCAAAGTCAGACAATATTTCTAGGCACCATAGGCCCCATTATGTAAATGGCTTTATCTCATGAATCCTGACTGACCTCATTTATTAATCCAATCAATTTTTTGGGTGGATATCTTATGATCTTCTATGTATACAGTGGTGCTGTCTATGAATAGAGATAAGTTTATTTCTTCTTTTCCAATTTGTATGCCTTCTATTTTTATTTTTGTTAACTCTTGGCTAGAATACAATACTTAATAAATACAATACTTCAATACAATACTTAAATAAAAGTCATGAGAGCAGTCATCCCTGGGCTATGTCTGGTCTTACAGGAAAACATTTTCTCTTTTCCCAAGAAAAAAAACCCCAAGTGTTACTTGTGGGTTTTTCTTGGATGACCTTTGTTGAGGACATTCCCTCCTATTCTTAGTTTAAGTTTTTTTTTTATTGGAAATATGTTGGATTTTGTCAAAATTTTTATTCATTTATTAAAATGGCCATATGGTTTTTGTCTTCATTTTATTAATATGCCAAATGACATTGACTGATTTTTATATATTGAAAATATATCCCAAGTTTGCATTTCTGGGATAAGTAATGCTGTCTAAACCTTTTAAAATGTTGTGATATCCAGTTTCTTATACTCTATTGAGAATTTTTGCATCTATATTCATAAGGGATATTGGCCTACAATTTTATATTCTTGTGCTTCCTTGTCTGATTTTGGTATTAGGGTAATAATGCTTTCATAGAATAACTTAGGAAATGATTTTTTCTATTCTATTTTTGGGAAGAGTTTGTGAAAGATTAAGGTTTGGTATTAATTTCTCTAGATAATTGTAGAGTTCATCAGTGAATATACCTGGGTCTAGGGATTTTTTTTGTAGAAAGTTTTTAAGTAATTCATTTAATGTCATTGTTATAGATCTAATAAAATTGTCCACTTCTTTTTGAATCAGTTTTAGTAATTTGTATCTTATAAGAATTTCACCTCTTTCGTCCTGAACATCAAATTTATTGGAATAGTTGTACATAGTATTCTTGCATGATTTTTTTTATTCCCTTAAGATAAGTAGTAATGTCCCACCTTTGATTTCTGATATTAGTATTTTGAGCCTTCTCTCTGTCTCTGTCTGTATAACTACAGAATTGTCAAATTTTTGGTCTTTAAAAAGAAATAACTTTTTGTTTTATCAATTGTTCTCCTATTCTCCATTCCATCTGTTTCCTCTCTAATCTTTAATATTTTCTTCCTCTGCTTTACTTTCAGTTTACTCTTCTTTTTTTCTTTCTTCAGATAGTTAGGTTACTTTTGATTTAAAACATTTTTTCTTCTTTTCTTTAAATACACATTTACAACTGTAAGTTTGCCTCCGAAGTACAGCTTTAGCTGCATCCCATAAGGTTTTGATAAGTTGCATTTTTGTTTACATTTATTTCAAAGTATTTTCTAATTTTCCTTGTGATTTCTTCTTTGATCAGTTGGTTACTTAGATGTGTGTATTGATTAATGTCCATATACTTGTGAATTTGTTAATTTCTTCCTGTAATTGATTTCTATTTTCATTCTATTATGGTCAAGAAATGTGATTTGTATCATTTGAATCTTTTTAAAGTTATTGGGGCTTGTTTTATGGATTTGCATACAATTTATCCTAGAGAATGCTTCATTGTATCTCGAGAATAATGTGTATTCTGCTGTCATTGGGTGGATCACTCCATAGATATCTGTTAAAAGAATAATTTTAGACAAATTAAATTTAGTAAAGTCCATTGAGCAAAGAACAACTCACAAGCAGGGCAGCACTCAGAATCCAAGAGCTAAACTCAATAGTGCAAGCAGTGAGCTTTCATGAGCCAAATATGGACACAAAGTAGATGGATTAACATTTTTATCTACAGAAAATGTTCTTTGTCTCCAGTGCCAATTTATAAGGTTTAGCTTGTCTAATTTGTCTTTTAGGAGTCCAACATGAGAATAGAGTAGAGGAATCACTTAATTAGTTATAGCTAGACATCTGCCTCATCCGAG
>CM053408.1:111475059-111517912 GCA_028644305.1 Xerus rutilus | reverse complement strand
TATTAGGCGTTGGGTCTCTGGTGTGATTCCCAGGTCCTTGATCCACTTTGAGTTGAATTTTGTGCATGGTGAGAGATAGGGGTTTAGTTTCATTTTGCTGCATATGGATTTCCAGTTTTCCCAGCACCATTTGTTGAAGAGGCTATCTTTTCTCCAGTGTATGTGTTTGGCTCCTTTGTCTAGTATAAGGTAACTGTATGTAAGTGAGTTCATCTGTGTGTCTTCTATTCTATACCATTGGTCTACCTGTCAATTTTGGTGCCAGTACCATGCCATTTTTTTTACTACAGCTTTATAGTATAATTTAAGGTCTGGTATGTGATGCCTCCTGCTTCATTCTTTTTGCTAAGAATTGCTTTCTACTGATCTTTCTTGTGCCCATCTATTTATTTATTTTTATCAGTTATTTTTAATCATACATAAAAGTGAAATTCCCTGTGGTACATATGCATATAGCATAATCTTTAGATATTCATTCCACATTTTCCCTTCTTTTCCATCCCTCTTCTTCCCCCTCAATCTCCTTCTACTCTACTGATCTTTCCTATATTTTTATAACATCCGACCCTCCCCTCTTTTTTTCTGTGTTTCACTCCAGCTTCCATACATGAGAAAACATTTGACCCTTAATTTTCAAAAATCCACTTATTTCACTTAGCATTATGTTATCCATTTCCATCTATTTGCCAGAAAATGCCATAATTTCATTCTCCTGTATGACTGACTAAAATCCCATGATGTATATATACCATCATTTCCTAATTAATTCATCTATTGATGGATACCTGGGTTCATTCCATAATTTGGCTGTTGAGATGTACTGTCACGACATTGAGGTGGTTCTATTTTAGTATGCAAATTTTAGTTATTTGGGTAAATACTAAGGAGTGGCGTAGCTGGGTCCTATTGTGATTCCATTCCTAGTTTTTGACAAATATCAAAACTGCTTTCCAGAATGGTTATATTAGTCTGCAATTTCACAAGCCATGAATGAGTATACATTTTTACCCACATTCTCATCAGAATTTATTATTGTTTTTGTTCTTACTAATTGCCATTTTAATTGGAACAAGTTGAAGTCTTAGTTTTTTTCCCCTAGAGTGGTGAATCTTTTCCTCTTTCAACATATTTTAATTGGTGCATTATAGTTGTATATAATGATAATATTTGTTGCTATAGATTCCTAACTGCACAAAATATAACAATATAATTTGGCCAATATTGCTCTCCACACTTTCCCTCTCCCTCACCATCTTCTACCCCCAATCCCTTTCCTTTAGTGATCTCCCTTTGATTTCCATGATATCCCAAACTCCCATGTTTCTTTTCCTTTTTTCTCTCTAGCTTCCACATATGAGAGAAAACATACAATCCTTGGCCTTTTGGTCTGGCCTGTTTTGCCTAATGTAATGGTCTCTAGTTCTATCCATTATCCTTCAAATAACTGAATAACTGCAAATAAATGAAAATAATTTCATTTTTCTTTATGACTGAATAAAACTCCATTGTGCATATATATCATATTTTATTTATCCATTCATCTGTTGATGGACACCTAGGCTGGTTCCATAGTTTGGCTACTGTGAATTGTGCTGCAATAAACATGAGTAAGCATGTATAACTACAGTGTGATGACTAATTATTCAGGGTAAATAACGAAGAGTGGTATAACTGGGTCATATGGTGGTTCCATGCCTAGTCTTTGAGAAGCCTCCATACTGATTATGAGTGTGGTTGTACTAATTTTGCAGTTATACCAGTGGTGTAAAGGTATTCATTTTTCTCCACATTTTCTTTAGCATTTATTATTGTTTGTATTCTTGATGACTGCCATTCTGACTGGTGTGAGATGTAATCTCATATTTTTGAACATTTTAAAACATATTTGTTGGGTATTTGTATTTCTTCTTTTTAGAAGTGTCTGTTTAATTCATTTGTTCATTTATTTATTGGGTTATTTGATTTTTTTAGTGTTAAGTTTTGAGTTCTTTATGTATTCTAGATATTAATCCTCTGTCAAAAGAGTTGCTAGCAAATATTTTCTCCCATTATGGGAGTTCTCTCTTCACATTCCTAATTGTTTCCTTTGCTGTGCAAAAGCTTTTTTAATTTGATGTTGTCTCATTTAGTAATTCTTGGCATTATTTTCTGAGCTTTAGAGGTCCTATTGGGAAACTCATTGCCTGTTCCTATATACTGGTGTGTTGATCCTACTTTTTTTCTAGGAGTTGAATGGTTCCTGGTCTATTTCTGACGTCTTTGATCCATTAAGAGTTGATTTTTGTGCAAGGTGAGAGATGGGTCTAGTTTCCTTCTACATATGGACAACTAGTTGTCCCAGCACCATTTGTTGTAAAGGCTGTCTTTTCTCCAGTGTATGTTTTTGGCATCTTTGCCAAGAATCAGATGACTGTACCTGGGTCACCTTGTAGTACTTTAACCTTTTGCCTCACTGTTTGAATTTGAAGCTTTGTGTAAATGAAAACCATCTTTGCTCTGTTCTCCATGCATGTGAACACCTGCAGGTATTTTTCTGTTCTATTCCATTCCATTTAATATCTATTTCAGTGGTGTCAATTTCAGTGCTAAACACTTCTCTGTTTCTTTATTCACTTGCTGGGATTTCAGGCAAGTTACTCAACACCTCTGTGCCTTCATTTCCTCATCTGCAGAGTGGAAGACATTTATCCATAGGCTTTACGTTTTTTTGCAAAACTTGCGATATTTTTCACTTTGGATCCTTTTTAAAATATATTTATAGCAAACAGCATCAGAAAGCAAATCTCCCTGGAGTGGAGAGGACATATTTGTTTTATGATCAATATAATAAAGACAATGTGTCTTTATCACAGGCAACGTTTGGGCAGGTTGGCCCATGAGTTCAGCATAAGATTGGGAAGAAGTTGACACATCAAATGACCAGACACCCCATTGTTCCTAATTGTCTTTCTTGTTTCATATTTGCTATTGTACCTACAACATCTAATTCCTGAGTCTATATATCTTGCCAGTTGTCTTTATCCTAGACTAACACATAAAGCCCAAGAGAGCAGATTTTTGAGTCTTTACTGTTGTATTTGCTTTCCCTACCATGGTGCATGGCCCATTGCAGTAGAGAGCCTATAAATCATACTGAATTGCTGTATGAATGAAAATGAAATGCTCTCAGAATGGCCTGTGACACCAATAAGTGTGCACTAAATGCTAGCTAGTGATATAATAAATGTGCACATGATACCAACATAAATATTTTGCATTTATGGGTCACATCACATTTTTTCCCACACATTCATTTTTTATTCCCAGATACTTTTTCAATAGTACTGCTCACCTTCCAACAGGAACCCAGTCTCCTTTTCTAGAGCCAGGCCCTGGAGACTCCTCTCCCAGCACAGTCTCCACATAAACTGTGGACCTCTCAAATGCATCAAGTGCTTCCATGGCCTGGATTTCTATTAGTCCCTCAGTGATCTAGGCTTTGCCTCCTGTGTCTTCCCCCCACACTGCACAAACTGTTCTCTCAACCATGAATGTTTTACCTAAATTTGAAGTCCTTTGGCTTAGTCTTGTTGTATTTATTTATGTATTTGTTTATTTATTTATTTATTCATTCATTCATTTATTCATTCATTCTAATTAGGTATACATGACAGTAGAATGCATTTTGAGGAACTTTGGTCAAAGGGGAAGAAGGGAAGGAAAGAGGACATGGAGTCTTGTTGCTCTTTTAACACTGAGAGCATGTGTTAATTCCAGCTTAAGCTCCTTTCTCTGCTTTAAAACTGCCTCCGTTTTTTGTGCCTCCGTGGGGTTCTGTACTCCGCTCTGTTCTCACACTTGACCAACTCCAGTGCTCTATTATAACCATTTCATTCATTCTATGGTGAAATCCTTGAGGAAAGATAATGACATTCATCCCTGCATCTCCAGAACATGCATAGTATAGTTTCTGGCACAGAGAGATGCTCACTAAATTTTGGCCAAAGAAGTGCTGTTTGATGAGGGTTCCCAAATGGTACAGGAGCAACTACTTTGCTGAGTGTTACCAAAGTGCAGCACTTCTCTACACCTATCCTGCAGTAGGGTCCCAACAGATAGTTTTAATATGTGGTATCTGGATCTCTACCCAGGAAATTTTGATTCAGCCTTGCGTGTTTGTATTCTTTAGAAGCTGTTCAGGCAGTTTTGGTGTGCAGTAGGGGCTGAGTACCACAAACTCTAGGAAGACTGGGAGCTAAGTTCCTAGTTTATTTGCTCCCTATCTGGGTAGAGAAGCAGGGCTGCCCTTTTCTCACTGTTCTGAGAGCAGCTTATTCCCTTAGGAAGCTTCGTAGCTGGAATAGCTGCCCCTGTCCATTCACTGCTTGGAGTTAATGGTGCACCTGTAATTATGGCCCCAGGGGGTCTGACCAGGAAAGAAATTTATAGTTTGACCACATTTTCATTGTTTATTGAAAAGAATGACTTGTGTGATCACAAGCAGCTGCTTTGAAGGTAATAAAAATGATCCAGAATTTGTCATGCAAGCTCACATTGGTTGGTAGACCATGGAGGGTTTAAGCAAATCAGCCTGTCAGGGTACTTGTATCTCCACAAGGTAGGGGAATGAGTGAGTTCTGGAGTTCAGTGACTGAGCTTAAGTCTCACTTCATGTATTTAATAACTTAGTCGCTTTACCCTCTTTGTTCCTCAGTTTCTTCAATTGTCCCAGAGACTGATTGCCCTATAGCATACAATTTTAAGGATTAAATTATGTGATGTATATAAATTACCTGGCAATAGCAGAACCCAAAGCAAAGCTCCCCTTTGTCCTCTTCTTCACTGTGGGACCTGGCCTCAGGTGAAGCCCATGTGATAGCTCAACTGCAGTGTGACAGTGGCCTCCTGGTGGGATTTCTTGCTTCTGCCCTCTTTGAATCCAGCTGGCACAAGGCCCGCCCTGCTGCTTTCTGGGTGCTCTGTTTGTACCAAGGAGTCCACTCGTCTAACCGTCTTTAGTGAAGGCTCTTGCTGGTCGCAGTGACCCTCAACTCAGTCTCCTTTCCCTATGTCCTACGATGTAGAGCTCCCTGTCCTCAGCTGGCTAAAGATCCCTGGCACTCTTCACTCAGACCCCCTCCACTTCGCCATTGCAATGTTTTCTGTTTTTCCCCCACCATGTGTTTTAAACTTTCCAGTTTCCCTTTGCTGAGCACAAGATCTTGATTTTTCTTGATGTGACGAGGTGAATTTGAACTCTACACCGCTGGTCTCAGCTCCTTCCATTACCTTCTACCTGCAACTTCAGCCCACACCACTGTCTCTTGGCCACACTTGCTTAGGGGTATACTAGTTTATATACAAAGCAATTCCCCAACTTCAGTGATTTAACTCTGAAGTGTTCTTTTTCTCAGCCCTGTCCAGTGTAGGCCTCTATGAACTCAAACATGGTCTGCTATCCCAACAGTTATCAAAGGCTTCAGGCTTCTTCCCTAGAGTGGACTGAACATCTTCAGGGCCTTGGGTCCTTTGCTGGATTCTCTGCACTGGTCAAAGGAGAGCGATTGAGGCTGGGTTTAAATGAGGCATTCATCATATCCACCTACATCTCTTTTTCCCTAAGGAATGTTAGAGTCCCATCTAATAGCGAGGGAGGCTAGGAAATGGAGTTTGTCTTCATTTGCTGGAGGCAAAGGTATTGCTGATGGCAAACACGCCACATTGTTTCTGCCACTGTTGCTACAGTTTCATAGTTGACATTTCTAGTGGTTTCGCAAATGGATTTTTGGTTCCCCTAGATTGTACTACTTCGAGATGTGTTTTATAAACTGAATTCACGGGTCATTTCTTTTCAGCACAACATTGGCAAGAAGTGAGACGTGATCAGCTTTGCTTTGTCTTGATTTTCACAATGACCTTGATTGGCATTCTCTAAGGACACAGAGGTGCCATTGCTAGCAATGGCTGACAGCACCTCTGATATAAAAGAAGGTGTGGAGCCGCTGTCCCTAGTTGCCTTCTTTATAAAGCATCTTCATCTAGGGCCAGGGACCGGACAACTAGAGGCAGCCTCTATGCCGCAGGAGTCCACTAAATTATTCACACTAGCCAATACTGAGTGTACCCACCCTCTTTCACCTGCGCCTGTGGATACCATGAAAGATTGGCTTTGCCCACAGTCTCTCCTCTCCCTTCTGCCTCCTGTCTGACCTGGTGCCTTCCCATGTGGCTGTGCATGGGATGGTGTCAGAACTATGAGTAAACTCTCCCTTCATGGCAGTCATTTCTGGGTTTGTGTGTCTGACCTGATTAAAACAAATCCTGCTACCCACCAGAAACCACTTGATGAAAGGGCTCAGGGAACTGCTTGGAATTCAGTTCTGAGGATGAAGCTGAACAAAGGATGAGACTGCATGGAGAGGGCATGTGGCAAGTAAGGAGGCTTTCTTGCTGTAAATTCTATTAATTTTTGTTTATCTTGGAAGGTTTTGATTTCATCATCAAATCTGAAACTTAATTTTGCTGGATATAAGACTCTTGGTTGGCATCCATTGTTTTTCAGAGCTTGTTCCAAGCTCTCTCTCATTGTTGTTCCAAGCTCTTCTAGCTTTAAGGGTCTGGGTTGAGAAGTTTGCAGAGATCCTAAATGATTTCTCCATATATGTAATCTGATTCCTTTTTCTTTTGGCTTTTAAGATTCTCTCTTTATTCTGAATACTAGGCATTTTCATTATGATGTGCCTTGTTGTAGATCTGTTGTGGCTTTGTATATGTGGTGTACTGTAAGCCTCTTGTATTTGATTATTCAATTTGTTCATTATGTTTGGAAAATTTTCTGATTTCATTGAATAGATAATTTATTCCTTTGGTTTGAAATTCTGTGCCTTCCTCTATCCCAATAATTCTTAAATTTGGTCTTTTCATGTTATCCCATAATTCTTGAATGTTCTGTTGATGGTTTCTTACCATCTTCACTGTGTGGTCAACTCTATTTTCAATATTAAATATTTTGTCTTCATTGTCTGAGGTTCTGTCTTCCAAGTGATTTAATCTGTTAGTGATGCTTTGTATTGAGTTTTTAATTTGGTTTATTGTTTCTTTCATTTTGAGGATTTCTGTTTGGTTCTTTTTCAGAATCTCTATCTCCTTATTGAAGTAATCTTTTGCTTCCTGTTTTTGCTTATGTAGCTCTTTATCAAAATGATCTTTTGCTGCCTGGGTTTGCTCTCTTATATAATTCTTTAATTCACAAAACATTTTAATTATGTACATCCTGAACTCCTTCTCTGACATTCCATCTGCTGTGCTGACCATGGATTCTAACAATGTAGCATCTTGGGTTGTTTGAGGCACTTTCTTTCTTTGTTTTTTCATGTTGTTTGTGTGCCTTCCCTTCTAGCACTGCAGATCCGAGGTGTTAGTTTTTATCCTATAGGCTTATAGATTCCCTGCAAGGTTCCAATACCTCTCCTTTAAGAGAGAGATCAATATTGACAGAGCTCAATACAAACAATACGTAGTTTTAAACCAAGTAGCTCCTAGTAGCTCCTAAATACATTTATGGCTTTGTCACAATATATAGAAACTATGAGTTCAATTAGCATATATTATATAAACAACAGGTTTGCACAAGTGTCTACAGTTTCAGCTGGTGGGTTAGAGAGAACCAGGGGTGGGGTGTAGAATGAGATGCTAGGGAGGTAGGAAGTGAGGATATAGTTATTGGATCCTAGAAAGCATGAAAGAGGAATCCAAAAGAAGTTGGCTATTAGTAGAAAAGAGAGAAAGAGATTTGAGGAAGATCAGTAAGTAGGAAGAAAACAGAGTACAACTAACAAGGAGACATAAACATTAAGAAAAATAGAACATATAAAGGTGGAAGTTACAAAACTATATAATACAACTGTAGTATACTAATCATATATCCCAGTCCACAGTAGCCTAATGCATAAAACATACTTGGTTTCACAAATGTTGGGCATGTGAGGGTGGGAAAGGAACGAGAGGGAGAAAAGAAGAAAAAGAAAAGAAGAAAAGAGAAAAGAAAAAAAAGAAAAAAAGGAATAGAAGAAAAAAATAAAAAATAAAATGTCTCAATGTAAATAAACAGGGTTGCTTCCCTTCTCTTCCAGTAGGTGGTGCTGTCTGTTGCTTACTGGTATCTGCCTGCTCACTTCATAGATGGTGAAGCTGGAGTCTCACAAACAAGGGATCTGCTTCAGAGATAGGGAGAAGGGCCAGGTGGGCGGTGGTGTTGGGTGACCTGTTCAGAGATGCAGCTCTGTGGTGTGCTGTGCTGAAGTAAAAGTTTGTCTCCAGATCCTGTCCCATGTTCCCAGGTGTAGGGGAACAGGGAGGTTCTGTCCTGGTAGATGGAGATCCACACAAGAGCAGCAGCCAGGGGTCCTGCTCAGGAGCAAGAGTTAGGGGTCCTGTGTGAGTGGGTGACCCCAGGTCCTGCAGGGTGTGTGGGCGCTGGAGCCGGGGATCCTGTGCAGGAGCGGGTTTTGCACAGGCAATTAGTCAGGGTCCTGAGCTGGAGTGCGCGGCTAGGGTCCTGTGCAAAAGCTGGGGCCTGGCGACCCTGCGGACACGTGAGTGTATTTGTGTGGAGGCAGCTGTAGGGTGTCCTCTAGAACCTCACTGAGAAACAGTGTTTCCACTACTTTAAACCTCGGTCCTGGAAAGACTAGGAACACCGCTTCCATCTGGGCCGCCATCTTGGAACTGGTCTCTGACCACTCTATTTTAAATCACAGTACTTCCTGCCCATTCACCTAGCCCCTAAGTTTCCATGGCTATCTTTGTTATCTTGCTTTACTTTTCAATAGAATTTATCATCACATAATACATGCTATAATTTAACCATTATTATTTTTCATAAATTTTGTTCTAGCTTTACTTTTATATGGGAATTTATGATGCATGAGTAAATTTTCCTGAAAATGACATGACTTCATTCTTCTTTATAGCTGAAATATTCCATTATTTGGAGTAAATACTACATTTAATTAATTCATCTGCTGACCAGCACCCAGATTGATTTCATATCTTGGCTATTCAGCTTAGTGTCACAATAAACATTGGGGTACAGGTATCTTTTGTGTGTTTACTTCATTTACTTTGTATATGTACTCAGAAATGGTATATATCTAAAGAAATCATATGGTAGCTTTAGTTTTAGTTTTTTGAAGAAACTACTGCTTTTTCTGCATCTATTGAGATTATCAAGTGATTTTTATCTTTCTTTCTATTCATATACAATATAATGTTTCTTGGTTTTTGTATGTTTAACAATTCTTGCATGCATTGAATAAAATCAACTTAGTCATGGTGTGTGATCTTTTTAGTGTGTTGTTGAATTTGATTTGCAAGTATTTTATTGAGGAATATTTTGTCTACATTCATCAAGGATATTGGTCTCTAGTTTTCTTTTTTTGATGTGTTCTTATGAAGTTTTGGCAGGAGACTATTACTAGCTTTGTAGTGTTAGTTTAGCATGGTTTGTTTCTTTTCTGTTTTATGAAATAGTTTGAGGAGCAAGGGTATTAGTTCTTACGTAAAAGTCTGGTAAAACTCAGCAGTAAATCTGCCCAGTTGTGGACTTTTCTTTGTTGAGAGACTTTAGTGCTCATTGTTAGTTATTGACCTATTTATGTTTTTTATATCCTGTTGATTCAATTTTGGGAGATGATATGCATCCATAAATTTGTCCATTTATTCTATATTTTCAACTTATTGACATATGGTTTTTCAAAATATTCCCTAATGATATTGTCAATTTCAGTGGTATCTGTTGTTATGTCCTCTTTTATCTTTATTTATTTGGGTTTTCTTTTTCTTTTGGTTAGCTTACCTGAAGTTTCATCATTTCTTTTATCTTCTTGAAGAACCAAGTCTTTATTTCATTTATCCTTTGTATTTTTGTCTCTGTTTCATTTATTTCTTTCCTGGTTATTATTAATTTTTTCCTTCTACTGCATTTGGGATTGGTTTGTTCTTATTTTTATAAGGCTTAGAGATATATCACTGGATTATTTATTTATTTATTTTGTATCAGTCTGTTTTTAATGAAGGCACTCATAGCTATAAACTTTCCTCTTAGTACTACTTTCACTATATCACACAGATTCTGGAATGATGTGTGTTTCCATTTTTATTTGATTCTAAGAATTTTTACTCCCTCCATTTATTCAATGACTTATTTTTCATTCAAAAGTGTATTGTTCAATCTCTGCGTGTTTGTATAATTTCTGTAGTTTCCATTACTGTTGAATTCTTGTTTCTCTTCATCATGATTTGGTAAGATGCAGAAAATTATTTATTTTTCAAAATTCATTAAGCTTTGCTCTATTGGGCTGGGGTTGTGGCTCAGTGGTAGAGTGCTTGCCTAGCATGCATGAGGCACTGGGTTCGATCCTTAGCACTACATAAAAATAAATAAATAAAATAAAGATATTGTGTCCATCTATAACTAAAAAAAATTAAAAAAAAGATTTGCTCTATGGCCTAATATATGATCTATTTAGAAAAAAAGTTCTAGGGGTTCATGAAAAAAATGTGTATTCTGTAGCTGTTGGATGAGATATTCTTTAGAAGTATGATACATTTGTTTGATCTATAATGTAATTTGATTAATTTCTGATATTTCTTTGTTGACTTTTTGTCTAGATGATCTATTGGTGAGAGAGAAATATTAAAGTCATTCACTATTATTTTATTGGGGCTACTCCCTGTATGCCCAGTAGTGTTTGTTTTATGAAATTGGGAGTTCTGATGTGGTATGTGTATATATATATATATTCATTATAATTTCTTGAAAAATTATTCCCTTTATCAAGGTATAATGACCTTGCTTGCTTCTTCTAGCAGATTTTGGCTTAAAGTATGTTTTGTCAGTTATGAATATAGTTACTCCTGGTTTCTTTTGTATTCCATTTACTTGGAATGTCATTTCCTTCCTTTCAATTTCAGTCTGTGTGTCTTTGCCAGTGAGGAGAGTTTCTTGCAGGCAGCATATTGTTGTATACTGTTTTTAAATTCCAATTAGCCAGTCTGTGTCTTTTAAATGAAGAATTAAAAACCTCTCATACATGGTTATTTTTTGAAAGATGTGTAATTTTTCCTGTCAGTCACTGCAGAAATGAGACTATGTTAAGTTGTCTTAACTCCAGAGTAGTCTAGTTCCTAAGAATAGGACCCATCTCAAGATGCTGAGAGACACAGTGAATTCCTTTTTTAAAGCTAGCTTGGGCAGACACAGGCCACCTATTTATTTAAGCTGTTAATAGGCAGGGTGTAGGGGCTGGGATTGTAGCTTGGGGCTGGGATTGTAGCTCAGTGGTAGATCGCTTGCCTCACATGCATGAGGCCCTGGGTTCAATCCTCAGTACCACATAAATAAAAGAAAAATAAAGACATTGTGTCCATCTATAACTAAAAAAAAATAAAAAAAAATAGGCAGGGTGCAGCCTTCTGTACCACACAGTAACTTTCTCCTTCACTTTTTCCTTCTTCGAGGGGAGCATCCTGTTTGTTCAACTGAGGTGCCAGGTGCCAGGAGCTAGGATATTGGGCTTCTCTTGCTTTGCTGTTTTCCTGATTCTCTGCGAATGCCAGGTTTCATTTCTGTACTATCCATTTTCAGTCCTCACCACAGCCTCTCACCTCCACCTGCACTTGCACACCTGTGGCTTTGTTTCCATCCCGTGAAGAAGCAAACTAATGCTGGCTGTCTCTGTTTTTCCATCTTGACATCAGTCCTAATGATTTATTAGTAAATATATTTTGCTGAATACACACATAGAAGATTGCTGGACACAATGAAAGAACAAATTTGAACCTTAGTAAAATTTGTAAAATCTTGGGTGTGAGTATCATAAATGAAGGAGTCTTCTAAAAATACATTTGAGATCTAAAGTTTCTTAATAGTGTGCATCATGAGGAATGTCAAGGAGAAGTGAGAATTGCGAATTCTGAGCAGAGGCCATCACACTGAGCTCATTCACATCAGTATTGAGCATAGCGTCGTAGTACTTTCTCAGTAAATCTCTATGAATCCTTTTGAACAGAGCATAAGATAAAATATTATCTCATACTGGGGATGAAGCCCAGTGGTAAAGCGTGTTTAGCATGTGCAATGCCCTGGCTTTAATCCCCATACACATATTATCTCAAACACACATACACACATACATGAACACACACATACATATTTTACCAGAACTGGGTGCTTAAGAGGAAATATTTCTATTACTTCATCAAGAAAAAGAAGCAGAGAAAGAGACATAGTATTTTATGCCTTCATTATCTCTCTCTACCAACTTGCTCTTTATCTCCATGGGAAAACTAGAGGCAATAATTAAAGAATTAAACCTCCTATACTCACTCATGCAGTGCACACGATCACTTGCTATTTGGTATTTATTTTCCAGATGAAGGACTTTAATTTATTTCTCTTCCTTCCCTAGGGAACCCAGCTGCCTGACCCACAACTGTCTCCCAAGTGTGGCAGCAGGGGACCTCCATTTTCATTCTTTCTTGGGAATCTCACCTTTGGGCAGGTGAAGAAATGTGCCAGATTCCTCAGTGGGATTGACTCTTCATCCACCTTGGATAGCAATAGGTGATGCTCCCTGTGGATGGGGAGGGTTCCTTCTTATTTCCGAGATGTATCTTTTCCTTTGCCTCTTATTATTGCTGCTGCCAGCAAATCTGTCTTCAGATATTACAGATGTTACTTTCACACAGGTGTCTTAGGTGGACCTAAGTTCATGCCTTTATTCCCCATGGTATATCTGATGCAGGAAAGAATGGCCAGCAGGGTTCCCAGATATCAGAAGGGAATTAACCTAGAGAGTAGCACTTGATATTTTGTTTATAGGATTCATGAGATATAGTATGCCTAGGCTTTCTTCACCTTGTCAAGCCACGTATCTATACACGGATTTGAGGCAAGAGACAAGTTTCACCCACTTTCTTTCAAGTATGTTTAAAGGCATCATAATCTTAACTAAAGAGCTTGAGCTCAGAGACCAATGAGCATGCTTTATTCCTTGCCCACCCAGGACCTGCCTTACCAGGCTTGGTTTTCTACTCCAGGGTTCATTTCTTCTTTGATGTCTAAAACCAGGGAAGATCAGACAAGGGCAAAGATGTTTTTCTTTCCCTGAGCATATGAACTTATTTTATAACCCCAGCTAGCCAGCTCTCCTGGTAATAGTACAGCAGACTCTACCTTCCTATGAATGAGATCTCTTTGTGCCTTAATTTCTTTTATTCATTTTTCTGTGCCTTAATTTCTCATGTGCAAAATGGAGACATATTGGCATATCACAAGCTGCTTTGAGCATTATATATAAAATATTTAAGAAAATGCCGAGCATATAGTAAATGCTATTAAAATTCTAACTGCTACCATATCTTTGGGATCCAGCACAAGTAACCTAAACAATAAGCTGAGGCTTTAGGAAGTCCAGGCTGTGGGGAGCTGCATTCAAAGAAGGGCAGACTGACAACTGGAAGTAGTTTAAGGTAACTCAAATATTTACTCCTGATCTTGAGAAATATCCAGGGACAGGAAATAAGTTATCACCACCAAGTTGCCAAATGCATTCTGGGATTGCCCATGGGGTGCACAGTCCTGGGCAAGGTGCAGATGTGTGTGCTGAGGAGGAAGCAGACAGCGGGTACAGAGGCAGGATACCCAGTATCTTGGGGATAAATGAAAACAAGCGTACTAACCAACTTTCGTTTCATGCTTATTAAATGCCAGAAACCATATGAAGATCTTGACAGGTACTATCTCATTTAGTGTTCCCAAAAATGCACTGAAGGAGGTGTTGTTCTCATCCCCGTACTCCTGCTGGTGTGTGTGCCTCTTTTACAAATTCAGGAGAAGTCGACTCACTAAGCTGAAGCTACATAGCTTCTAAGTGGCAGGGCTGGAACCTCACAAGGAAAACACAGTAAACCTGTCTGATTCAACAACCTAGTCACCCAGTTCAGAGGCAGCTCATTATAGCAGCAACCAGATGCCGAACTCAAAGGGCTGAAGCTGACGTGTGGTTAGAAATGAAGAGTTCTGGTCCAGGCAGAGAAGAAGATGGACTGGTTCCTGAAGATACTAAGTGGCCTCTGTTGCGTTTGTTCCTTTTATGCATATTTTGCCCTTCTCTTCTGTTGGGAATGCTCATTCTTAAAAATTTGTGTAGTACTGGTAGCAAGATCCTGTAAATCATGCTGTTTGTCTTGGTCATTTCCTCCATTTGTTATCTATGTGCAAGGACTCAATTGTGCACCGTGATGACAACTTTCAGAGTCCCTGTCACCTAGGACCTCAAATTCCAGTATAAGAGACTAACATTTATAAAGTAATAAGAACTAATATGTAGCTCATTACCATAAGGACACTGATCTTGAGGGACAGGGAGGCTTCCTGGAGGAGGTAGCTAGCTCTTATAAAAGGAGCAAGAATTTGTCAAGTGCATGAGGAGTTCGGGGGAGGGCACCCCAGGCACAGAGAAGTGCATGTCTTGTTTATCTTTCCTGGTCTACCTTGGTGTTGCTAGTCCTAAAATTCTGGGCTGTTTTCTACACATACTTCTTGCCAGAGGCAATGCTGCTTTTCCAAGGCTGGAAGAGTGTGACGATGATGCCCTTTTTTCTCCAACGCCCAACCACGCACTGACGAAGCATCCCTCCCCAGCTAGCTATAGTTTCTGCATGGAGTCAGCCTGACCCTTGCGTTTCCCTGCCTAGCTTTTGGCCTTGGGGATTCAGGGTTCAGTGGCTGCCTTGGCTTCTCAGACATCTCTTCGATGGAACTTTGCTTCTCTCCATACCAGCTATGCCTTCCTCTACCTTGGCAAGTGCCCCAGCCCTGTTCTTCTCCCTGCCTAGGGAGGCTGGGCAGTGGGTCTATAAATGATGCATCAGCCCCACAATGTTTGGGGAGCCTGTGAACCCATTTGATCTACATGGAGGTAAATTATTTAGCAAAGGCAGTGTAAATGATTTGGAGGTGCTGCTGTGGACCTGCTCTGAAACAGTTTGTCTTGGGCTGTGTAACTGACCTTGCACGCAGTGGCTCAGCTCAGAGGCAGTGCTGGGTGAATTCTACTTGCTCCTACTACCTGTGGGTTCTCTGTCCTGCCCGAGCTCAGACACTATGTCACTATAGTAATCATTACAGTATAAAGATCAATGATCTTATTTGGTGGTCTAATGAAAAGAGCTGGATCCGCACAGGTTTGGGTATGAGTCCTTCTTTTTAACCTTCTGGGCCTCAGTTTCTTCTTCTATAAATTAGGGATAACAAAAGCAACTTTGAGTTCTTGACATCTCCAGTTGGATATCTTATAGAAGGGACCTGGCCGGCACAGACTCCTTAATATCCTACCTGGCTCTGCCCATGAGCCTGGCCTGGTGGAGTGTTTCCTTCTCAAAGAGAGCGAGCCCTGGACCCAGTAACTCAGGACTCAGCCTGACACATAACATCTGATTCTTTCTGCACCACAGAGTCGTAGTGAACCTCCTTACTACCAGTCCTGCCTGCTCCGTGTCCCGAACCTGTACCCCATGGATCGACCTCACCAGCTACTCTGCTGCTCCATGGTCGAAGCCCCCATCGCTTCAGTTTTGCTGTTAAAAAGCCTCCTTACTCTTCTCCCTTCTGCTGCTGCCTCTATCCCTCCATCCCTGTCTTCTCCTCACCAAACCAAAAATCCTTTTAAAAGTAAATAAAAACACATGAACTGGATCACATCCTCCTTGGAACAGCCCTCTGCTGGCGGTCCACTGCTGTTAGAATAAGTTGGATTGTCTTCCAATCACCTACAGACTGCACTCCCAGGCCCATCTCTCCGCCTCATCTCTCACTAAACTGGACTTGGGATTCTGAGATATTCCAAACCTGGTCCCTCCTGAGGCCCTCTGCTTTTGCTGGACTGCTCCTCCCGTGGCGTGGCTGGCTCCATTGCGACCTCCAAATATCTGGGGAAACATTAACTCTTCCGGGGTTTCTCTGACAACTTAAAGAGCCACCTCCCTGTCATACGGCAGCTGCTTGATTTCTTCATGTCCCTCATCCTTGAGCTCAAGTATGACACTGAGCTGGTTTATTTGTGTCACTTCCTCTGGGAAGGGCTCCTTGAGGGACAGGCCAGTTCGTTTGCCATGATAGTGCCAGATAGGGTCATTAGGTAAAAAATAGAACACTCAGTTAAATTTGAATTGCACAAGGCATACTTAAATTTTAAAGATTGTGGTATTTTTTCATTTTCTAAATAGGGGAACCCTCAGTAGAGCCACTATCTCTGTTGGGGCTTGTAAATATTTGTTGAGAAAGGAAGAAATGGTGAGTGTGGTCAATGAGAGGTGATCTTAAAACAACACCTGCAGATGGGATTCCTTGTATCCCTTGCCTTCATATTCTTAATGCCATGTCAATGTTCAGCGTGTGACAAGCATTCAGTAAAAGCATGCTGCCTGAGGAGAGAGGACCGGCTCTCATATCACAGTGTCAGTCTTGTTTTGTAGTTGAAGAAACAGGGTCAAAGAACAGGAGACTTTTACAAAGTTAAGCAGCTAGGAATATGATCACAGAGTGTAGCAGAAAGCAACTCCCAATGCCTTCAACGAGCAGAAGCTTATTTTCCTCCACAGTCCTCAGAGCTAGTTTCTAACCTCAGATTTACTGCATGGCCTCAAGATGGCTGCTGAAAAGTCAGTCATTACATTTACATTCCAGGCTGGTGGAAGACAGAAGTGGGCAAGGACAAAGATCCTTCCCCTTTAAGACCACTCCCTGAAAGTTACTCACACATCATCTTTTTTTGCATGTCATGGGCCAGAACTTTATCTCATTACCTCTTCCTGATATAAAGGACCGTGTTGGTCTGAGACTTTCCTTGTGTGTAGTCTAGGAGGCAGAGGGGCGCTCGGCAGTTCACAGGGCTGGAACTATGATGCAGAGACAAGTGGAGACAGAGGGGTCTTGGGGAGTTAGACGAAAGTGAGTCCTGAGAGGTTACGTCTGATCCGTTGCTGTTCTGGGGTGCTCCTAGATCTCAGCACCCGGCAACTACCATTGTCTGAGCACAGGAGGCAAAACTACAGGGAGCCAGCCACGCTACACTGGAGTCCAGAAGAAACCACCAAGGTGGACTGATGTGGCTGCATCCCTCCCTACAGGATAAAATATGATGGACAAGTTTAACTGGCAGTAATATGAGCCATCATGTGTTGGGAAGATCTTTGACCCAAGCCCACATTGACAGGAGTGAGAATTTCAGCGACTGAGGTCTGAGTCAGGCTCTGCCCGTCGCAGGCCAGACAGCATCTGCCGTGGAGCTCACAGTTCTAGGCTCAGCACTTTAATGAGAAAAGGACAGTTTTTAAGGGAGAGTTTCAAAGATGGAACAGAAGGACTCCTCTGCCTATTTAACACTGTATCAGTCACTCGGGTCACATCTGCTTATCAGATTTGTGGATTGCTCTAGTCTGACAGAGGCAGCGGATAGAGTGACTGTCAGAATCAGTCAAGAAGAACAATGAACTGGCATCAGCCTACGAGACCAAAAATGGATCAAAGCAGCTCATCACAAAAATGATAAACATGTGAGGAGATGTGTATGCTAATTAGCTCGATTTAGCCATCTGCAAAGTGTGCTCATCGAAAAACAACATGTTGTACATAATCTACATATTCTTTTTTTTGATTAAAAAGAAAGAATAAAAATAAAAAAGAAAATGGATAAAGGTAAGGTCTTGACATTTGGTCAAGCAATCCATTGTTAAAGAAAGGGATGAAAGAGACCTGGTACTATGACTTTTTAAAGGATTTTAGTGGTGACAGGGCCCATGAGGCACCTGTGTGTATCTCTGTGTGTCCAGGGGCAGGTGAGTGGGGGCTGCCAAGGAACCTCCAGGCCGAGTGACATTCATGACTTTTTTGCAAGTCAGGGCTTTGGCCTTGGCTTTGTGGGTTCAGAGATGGAAAGGTTCATGTCTACTGGGCGTGGGGAGGATGACACATGTTAAGAGTTCCTATAGAATAAGGAATAATAACCACAGATGCCCAAAGTCTAGATTTCCTGCATGAAATGTACTTGTTAGGTGCTCCCTACCTGATCTGCAATATAATTACACATTTTTTTTCTTTGCAGGAAGACAACATAAAAATAATAATAATACTCCTGAGGAGTTTGGGGGACATGGAGTGAGAAAGAGGGTTACTAGTGGCATGACTGGAGGGCTCGATGCTGCTGTGTTGGGAGAGCCTGGTGTTGCTGTCTGAGGCGGGTGCTCTGCCCTGGGACGTCTCACACCGGCAGCCTCTGGATCACCTCTTACGATGTCAGGTTTTGGGTGACTCTTGTAGGCCTGGAAACCATTCTGTGACTTCCTGGTGACTTGGCAGAGCTGTTTCTTCCTTCTGTTGGTCGTTTTCTGCTGTGACCCTCAGAACCAGTGTGATCTCCCTTTTCCTCTCACATCTGAGGTGTTCAATACGCGCACGTTCCTTTGCTTTAGGTCCCGTGGTTGTAGAGGGAGGGGGTTGGGCTTGAAGGGCTAAGTCATAGAGACTTCGTTGCCATCCATCCCAAGAAAACTCTGCCCCCTCAGCGAGTCTCTGGTGGAAAGGCATCTTTCCTTGCCCTCGGCATGCTCTCCTTCAGAGTGGATTTCTAGAAACCTTCAACCAGCCCCTGCATCCCTGGACACGGGCACAAACCCCAGGGTGTTTGGCTTTGGCTCTTTCCGGTGTCCTTTCCCAGAGGGCAGCCCTGAGTGTTCACTCACTCTTCCACAGGGATCCCCCTTTCCATCCTCTGTTAATCCACGTTCTTGTCACATGTCCCCTGGGAGCTCATCGTATCAGTCAAGGTCCCAGTGAGAAACAGATGGCACACTCACATTTGGATAATTTGAGAAGAATTTAATAAAAAGCTGTTTGCAAAACTAGTGCAGGGTTTAGGCAAACCAAGATAATATTCATCCATGTCATCACAGGCCTGAAGGAAAAGTGAGTGGAGAGAGAGAACTGGGAAACAGCGGGGCAGGGCTCTGGACCAAGGAGACCCTGCTGCAGTGCAGATGGATGCCACACCCTCGCTCTTCCCACACTGACCAAACACAAGGAGGAAGTCAGTGAGCAAGGAAGCCCAATGGCGGTTGAAGGAGTTCAGCTCCCCAGGCTGCAGCAGCGAGGATGAAAGTGGAGGGTGGGTTCACAAAGGCAAATGGAAGAATCTAGTACAGGCCCCGATGGCCGGAATTTGTTTCCCAAACTTTGATTTTCCTGGTGTCCCACCTTGCACATATAGATCTGAAGCAGTTTACCTCACCATAGCTTTCTCTACAATGGGGATCTGGTCTCTCATTCTTGTATTCCAGGACCTAGACTGGTGCCCAAAAGATGCTCCAGAAATGTCTATGGGATGACCAGTGAGTAAAGGAACGGGTGAAGTGAGCCCAGGAGGACGTGCCCTCATCTGCTGGTCACTGTGGCACTCCCCGGAGGCAGCTGCTTCTCTGCCTCACCCTTAGCCTCGAAGACCAGCTCCAGTTGTCAGATGAACCTAGGCTGACCCTCTGCTGACGTGTTGGGAGTCTTTGCTTCCACCCAGGAGCTCTGACAAGCCTCTGGGATGTGTCACACGTTCTCTGCCAGCTGCTTAGCTGGGGTCCTCCTGCCAGGAAGGCTTTGTGAGGAAGCCTGTTGCCGGGGGCAGATGGGACTGCCTTCTCCCTGCTGCACACCTGTCTAGACAAACTGTTTCGCAAACATTGATTTGTTCATCTGCCATGTTCTAGCTGCTGTGATAAGATCTGGGAATATCCAGGTGGATCAGACAGAGTTGGATCTAAGGGACAAAAAGAGTTGCCAGCTACAGGGAGAGAAGACATGGTCTAAATAATCATTTTACAGTGTGGGAAGTGGAAATGGTCCGAGGTGTCTGAGGGTGAGGCAGGGGAGTGGCTGCCTCCAGGGAGAAAAGGATGTTGTGGGTGAGCAGGTGCCATGGTAGCTCAAGGCAGGCTTCCTGGAGGTCTTGATTCTTGCTGTTTAGGATGCGGCAGGGCTGGACAAGGAGGAATGTTCCAACTCAAGTGATATGTATGAGTGAAATGAGAGATGCCCGACAGCATGTGTGTGCAGGGGACACCAGTGTATGTTGGCGATCACAGTCCAGGTGTGCTGGGTTAAAGCAGAGGCTGAAGGGGCAGGTGGGGTGAGAATGTGGAAGGCTTGATGTAAACTGAGGAGTTCACAAGACTGTGACCAGGGTGAGCTGAGGGAGGCATTTATCTTAGATGCAATATTTAAAAGGACTCCAAAGCCCACTACTTGGGATACACAATGTTTTCATGCAATATTTTAAATAATTAAAATTAATGAAAATCTATGGTAAGAAAATAAAAATTTCACATAACGATGAATCTGTAAGTTTTTAAAAAAATTTATTTATTCTACTTAAGTATACACTATAGCAAGAATGCATTTTGATTCATTGTACACAAATAGAGCACAATTTTTCATTTCTCTGGTTGGACATGATGTACAGTTGCCCCAAATGTGCAGTCACACATGAAACTAGGGCATTGATGCCCATCTCATTCCACCATCTTTCCTGTCCTCATGTCCCCTTCTTTCCCTTCCTCTTCCTCGCCTTTGACCAAAGTTCCTCCATTCTTCCATGCCCCCTCCCACATTATGGATCAGCACCCACTTATCAGAGAGAACTTTAGCCTCTGATTTTTGTGGATTGGCTTACTTCACTTAGCATGATATTCTCCAGCTCTATCCATTTACCTGCAAATGCCATAATTTTATTCTCTTTTAATGCTGAGTAATATCCCATTGTGTATATATACCACAGATTCTTTATCTATTTATTTATTGAAGGGCATCTAGGTTGGTTCCACAGTTTAACTATTGTGAATTGAGCTGCTATAAACATTGAAGTGGCTGCATCACTGTAGTATGCTGTTTTTAAGACCTTTGGGTATAGAGCAAGGAGTGGGATAGCTGGGTCAAATGGTTCCATTTCAAGTTTTCTAAGGAATCTCCATACTGCTTTCCAGATTGGTTGTACCAATTTGCAGTCCCACCAGCAATGTATGAGTGTCTTTTCCCCCACACACTTGCCAACACTTGTTGTTTGTATTCTTGATAATTGCCATCCTGACTGGAGTGAGATGAAATCTTAGAGTAGTTTTGATTTGCATTTCTCTAATTGCTAGAGATGTTGAATATTTTTTCATATGTCTATTGATCAATTGTATATCTTCTTCTGTGAAGTTTGTGTTCAGCTCCTTGACCCATTTATTGATTGGGTTGTTTATTTTTTTGGTGTTAAGTGTTTTGTGTTCTTCATAGATCCTAGAGATTAGTGCTCTATCTGATATGCATGTGGCAAATATTTGTTCCCAGAATGTGGGCTTTCTGTTCACCTCACTGATTATTTCTTTTGCTGGGAAGAAGTTTTTCTGTTTGAATCCATCTCATTTATTGATTCTTGATTTTACTTATGGTGCTTTAGGAGTCTTGTTAAGGAAATTGGGGCCTAATCCTATGTGATGAAGGGTTGGGCCTTCTTTTTCTTCTATTAGGCACAGGGTCTCTGGTATAATTCCTAGGTCCTTGATCCACTTTGAGTTGAGTTTTGTGTATGGTGACAGATAGGGGTTTAGTTTCCTTTTGCTGCATGTGGATTTCCAGTTTTCCCAGCACCATTTGTTAAACAGGCTATCTTTTCTCTGATGTATGTTTTTGGTGCCTTTGTCTAGTATGAGATAACCATATCTATGTGGGCTTGTCTCTGTGTCTTCTATTCTGCACCATTGGTCTATGTGTCTATTTTGGTGCCAGTACCATTTCCGTTTTTCCCTAAGTTTTGAATTCTTATATTTCATGTTTCCTCAGCATCCATTTTGAATATTGGTTTACTTGCTCCTGTCAAAAGCAGGGTCAGGCACCCTTGACAGTTTCCAGTCTTATACCTCTTCCTAGTTTCAGACACTAGTGCCTCCTAGTGACCACCTCCCTATGGGGCAGCTAGCCACAACCTACTTGACTGGTCTCACTGACCCCCACAACCACATGACAGCACAGACGCACCACAGTGGCCACCTTTTGGACACAGTGTGACTCCATGGACTCGTGTCAGCTTGCTCAACCCTAGCAGTTAGAACTCCCTGCAGAGAACCTGCTTGAGAAACTCTCTGGAACCCGGGAAGGATCTGGCCCACAGACACCCTCCCTCTTTCTGGTGGAGTGCATGTATTCTGCATGGCTTCCTCCTTCCTTTTGGTCCTGTGAAATGTGCTGCCCTCTTTCCTTTGGGATCTGTAGGAAATAAAATATTTCTGTTATTTCCTGTGTTTGGTTGTGTTGGCGCCTCTGTGTCTCACCTGACCAACAGAGAGGAACCTAACTTCTTTCATGGGTAAGGCTCTCCTAAAAAGTGACTATCTTGGTAGGAATAAATTGGACACAGGTCAGATAAGAGATAAGGTCATCTTTTGGTATAAACAAGCTTCCTGTATGAGGGTAATTGGTCCTGGGTTAGATGCTTTCTCATTAGGCTACCCGTCACGAGAAAGATGTGTCCTCTGAATGGCATACTACATAAATATCCATAGACACCTGCCCTGGAGCCTTGCCAGTGCAGGGCTGGAATTTATAGCCACTCTCCAGAGAAAGACTTCAAAACAAAATTAGAAAGAATTTATATTTATGGAACACAGTATTACTGATTTTTTTCTTTTGCCTAAGGCTCCATTATGGCTCAACAGAGCACTATTATTGATCCTGTCTTTGTTGCATTAAAATGTTATTTATTCTTTTAACAAATGGTGCTGGGAAAACTGCACATTCACATACAAAAGAATGAAGTTGGACCCTTACCTCACACCATACACAAAAAATAACTCAACTCATAGACCTAAATATAAGGACTAAAACTATTAAATTCCTAGAAAGAATCACAAGTAAATATGCATAATCTTGGGTTAGGCAATGATTTCTTAGCTATGACACTAAATTTTAAATGATAAAAGAGAAGATTGATAAGCTGGACTTCATCAAAATTAAAACTTTTGTGTTTCTAAGGATACCATCAGGAAAGTGAAAAAAAAGAAAAAAAAAGCCCAAAGACAGGGAGAAAATACATGCAAATCATATATTTGATAAAGTACTTGTATCCAGAATACATAGAGGACAATTTCATAGCATCCACTGTATATTATTCAAGAGTACAAAGTCTTATTATTAGTTATAATTATCCGGCTGTACAACAAATCTCTTAAAAGCCATTCCTTCTTTCTGACTGTAATTATGTATCATTTGACAGAAATTTCCCCATCCTTGCCTCCCACCCTACTCACCTCAGCCTCTGGCCACCACTACTGTACTCTACATGGAAGTCTTCAGGCCTCTGACATAGGTAAAGACTTGAGTGTCTATAGAATGCAAAGAGTAATGGTTCTCAAGCTTGTCAGTCCATCAGAAGATGTTCATTTGTTCATGTACTTAACAGGGTTTATTAAGCACCTCTGGGTACAAGGCACTATTCTGCTGTGCATGTACCAGTGAACAAGATAGACTGAACCATTACCCTTACAAAGCTCCCATCTTCTGCAGAGCTTCCCTTAATACAGATGCCTGGGCCCACCAGTCACTCTGGAAGTCTTGCCACTTTGGTGAGGAATGATTCTAACTGGGAATGATTCTAACTTAATGATTAAGTCCAAGTTAGAATAATGCCATTCTGTTTGATTCTTACCATTTGTCCATCATTCCAGAGGGAGAATGTTCTTGAAACAATGCTTCTAGAACCATCTGCAGTGAAGGCTAAATGGATTTTCAGTTCCTATTTTTATAAAATATAGTAAAAAAGAATTGCTGGAAAAATTTAGTGTTGCTTGCTTGTGATGTCAGTGTATGATGCTTATAAAAGTCTCTAATCCCTCTCAGTTTCTATACTATCATCATGAGTGAGTGACAAAATGTTCAGGGAGAAGTCTTAGTACTGGGTTTGTGACTTAGTCTCAACTTTTTCATCTGTAAAATGGGAGCAATTTTACATGTGGGCCGTTTTTAGGACACAATTGGATAATGTAAATAAATCACCAAGTTCACCACCTAGCTTCTTGAATGATAATCGTTAATTAATGTCTGCAGCTATTGTGCTTTAATGATTCTTAATACTATTGTAATATTCAATTTTTGGAGCCAAAGAAATCAAATTGAGAGGGAACATACTCCAATTCTTTGGCAAACAGCAGCATCTTTTCAGCTTTTATTGAGCATCTGTGCGTGGCATTTTCTTTGATTATATACAGCACAGAGAAGACATGCCTTCAAGTACTGTTGATGAATAATAGTCACTGAGAAACCCTATTTACTTTTTAAACACCAGCCAGATGTTACCCTGAGAAGAAATGCTGGCTGTCACTGACTGACAAGGCTGGGGATTGGCTCCTTTTAAATAGCTACAAGGTCAAGGGGATTAAGCGTTCTCCAGGGAGTCACAAGAAAAGTAGAATGTCAGCATCTCCTCTTCTCTGTGAGAATGGCTCCATGACATTTTCAGAAAGGAAGGACTGCTGCTGCCTGTCAGCACTGAATGGGGAACACAAGGTCAGATGCAGAGAGAGCAGGTTACTCACCACCTGGAGATTGGTGATATGGCTACAGTTTTCATTCTCAGAAGCAGCCCTAGCATGAGGCAACTGGAGGACTTTGCTGAGGGTGGGGACCTGGAGAAACAGCCTGAAAACAAGAGGCAACGGAGTGGAGGGGGAAGGTAAAAGCTTGGGCAGTGGACAGTCCTGGGTTTGATTTTGAGCCTTAGTGTATGTTGATCTCAAGACTTTGGGCACATCACATAACATTTTGGACAGCAGAACCTCCATTGAGGCATTGTTATGGATATTAGTGATCTTGGGTCTGAGTGTCCAGCATTTGGTGAGTGATCTGTGAGGCCAGCTAGTGCCAATCTCGTTTTAGTCACCTAAACAACAAGGTCCATGGAAAACACCTCCTTTATCTGTTTGCCTTGTCTTGTTAAATCTTTGTACTTGAAGGACTTTGGTTAATGCTCATGCATTACAGATGCCAGCTCAGACATGAAGGAAGTGTCCCCACGAAAGCTGATATGTTAAAGCAGGGATGTTCAGAAGTGAAATGATGAGCTGATGAGAGCTAAACTCAACCAGTGGATTAATCTGTTCAATGTTTAATAATCTGAATGGATTACTGAGTGGTAACTCTAGGTAGGTTGGGTGTGGATGGAGGAAGGACATCACTGATGAAGTGCCCTTGGAGATTATATATTGTCCCTGGGTCATCTCTTTTTCTTTCTTTGTCCCAGCTGTCATGAGCTGAGCAGCTTTCCCCTGCCAAACCCTTCCACCATGATGCTCTGACTCATCTCAGGCCGAGAGCCATGGAGTCAGCTGACTGTGGACTGAGACCTCCGAAACTGTAAGCCCGAGTAAATTTTCTTCCTCTAGATTATTCTTGTCAGGTATTTGATTACAGCAATTAAAAGCTAGATAACACACCAACTGTTCCCTCAACCACACACCTTTTGTTTCCATATCTATCTAGGTACAAAATTGGAATCTTTAATAAAAAATCCAACTATGTCAAGCATTGTGAGTGTGTGTGTGTGTGTGTGTTTGGGTGGGTCTACTAATGATTTATAGCATCATTGAGGAAAGGTCTCACTGTGCCATGCTTAGTCTCCTGCTAAAAACTCTGTATTAGACTTTTTGTCCCCAGGGACTTCAACTAAGCTAAAATGGAATTAGAAAGATCAAGTCTCTCCTTTAGAAGAAAAATGTGAAATAAAAAAGCAGGTAATTTCCCTTTTTCTCAGGCTTGGGAAGCAAATGGGAAGAATGGATAACAACTCTTGGAGAGATACAAAGTAATACTACAGGACTTAAAGATATTTGTTTGTGGAGGTGTAGTGTTTGAAATTACCTTTCATGTGATGATAAGAGAGTGAAAAAAGTCAAAATATTTATGACCCAGTGAGCGAGTCAAAGCACATCATTAGCAGGCTGAGCAGCTGGGGGCAAAGGGTGTTAGGCAGAATTAAACCTGACCATGCTGTCCCAAGCTGGCACCTGGAGGAGGGTTCTCTGAGCTCTGAGAGGCAGCAGTTAGAAAAGATGAAGAGATTTGTTTCTGCTGCCCTCGAATCCAACACTTGAACCCGAGGACTGTGATGATGCCGGTGTGAGTGAAATGTGGCGTGGAAGCCACTGGCATTTATCAGAGCAACTGCCATTGCCATAGGATCTGAGATGCCACTGATTGTAAGACACATCTGTTTCTCCTTACCTGTAAGAAAAAGAAAGGAAAAAAAGTAGAGCATTTCCAACTCATGTAAACACACCATCAGTTGTAAGAAGAATCCTGACTGCAGAGATGCTAAAATGTGAAAATCCAGTGCACAGAATGGTGAAGCAGCCGGTGCTGGTGTGTCCATGGCTCATAGCTTCAAAGTGCAAAGACCTCACTGAACTAGTTTTAATGTAACGTCACTATATATTTTGCAGATCTCACCTTAGCCCCTTAGGTTGATGATTTTCACCCTGCAGAAAGCCATGGCAGACAGAAGCAACAGGTCTACCAGTTTGTATCTAAATATTAGAAAAAGTCACATTCACTAAACGTCCATTTCCTATGGACTCGCTTCCTCTCTTCTCATTCCAGAAGGAAGCCTCAGTCTCTTTTTCTTGGGTTTCCTTTGAGAGAACTCCAAGTTCTGCATCTCTTTGGTAAGCAGAACAAATTCTTCCTTTCCAGATTGTGTCCCTTCATTGACAGAGCCAAGAACAAGTAGGAGTGCAACAAAACAAAGTCCACTCAGCCAGAAAAATCAGACTTTCTTCCTTTCTCTCTCTCTCTTCTCCCTCCTTACCTCACCACCCTTCCCTTCTGATCTTCGTTAGGAAGTTGCACAGACAGCATCTATTTTAAGTTGTGCATATTCCTTGACACCTTATCCTTTAGCTAAAGTACCTGACCTGTATTTTCTCCTCCTCCTCCTCTTCCTCTCTCTTCTCTTCCTCTTTGCTACTTTTTCACCCTCTTCCTGTTCCTCCAATTTCTCCTTCTATTCCCTGTCTGGCACTGGAGCTTGAACCCAGGGTCTTCACGTAAGCAAGCAATTTACCACGGTACTACCTCCCCGATTCTTTTGTTTTTAAAAATCTGTTCTGATTAATTATACATGACAGTAATTATATACAAATGGAGTATAACTTCTCATTCTTGTGGTTGTACATGATGTAGAATCACACTGGTCATGTAATCATATATGTGCACAGGGTAATAATGTCTGATTCATTCTACTATCCTTTCAACCCCCAAACCCTCTCCCCTCCCTTTACTCCCCTCTACCATTATAATCCAAAGTGCTTCTATCCTCCCCCCCATTATTGTGAATTAGCATCCACATATCAGAGAAGACATTCGATCTTTGTTTCTTTGGGACTGGCTTATTTCACTTAGCATGATATTCTTCAGCTCCATCCATTTACCTGCATTTGTCAAAATTTCATTCTTTTTTAAGGTTGAGTAATATTCTGTTGTGTATATATACTACATTTTCTTTTATCAGTCATCTGTTGAAGAGCATCTAGGTTGGTTCCATAGTTTGGCTATTGTGAATTGAGCTGCTATAAACATTGATGTGGCTCCATCACTGTAATATTTTATTTTATTTTGAGACAGAGTCTTGCTAAGTTGCCCAGACTGGCCTTGAACTTGTGATCCTCCTAAGTAGACTGTTATCTTAAAAAAAAAAAAGTAGGATCCTTCACAAGGGAAATTCTTATAATATCTGTGACAGTAACCTTTCCCCAACATTGCTCCACATGTAAGTGTGATGTATATTTGCGTACAGCACTATGATTCTTGGAGAGGTAGTCTTTCTGGGGCTGTAAAAAGGCAGCCTCCTTGTAAATACTGGGGAGCATTCTGAGGAATGAAATGCTGAGTTGATTCATTCTCCTTACCTGAGCCAAGTACAGGAGGCTCACCTGGGAGACAGAAATGGGACTGTAGTGGTGATCACTCTGTCAGGGAGATCTGACTAGGAAATCTCTGGCTGGACATGCTACTCTGCTAGTGCCAACAGCAGCTCATATGAACTGAGCGCTCTCTGTGGTTGAGGCCTTCTGTTATGGAAGCAGGAGCTATTCTTCTGTTTCTCACATGTTGCAAACCAGAAATGGAGGCAGGAGGATGTAAGAAGCTGTCTCCAAGTCATGTAGCATGTTGGAGAAAAATGACAATGATGATCATGTTGATAAAAGCAATGGTTATGACTTTGGTCTTGGGGGACAGGTTTTTTGTATTAGGATTTGGGTGGATAAGACTACCTGGGATTCCTGGCAGGTGGTTGTGAAACAAATTCTGGACCAATTGTCAAATCACAAACTGCTTTAGAACACCTGAGTGGCACCTTGACACCTGTGTGCAATAGATAGCTGTGGAGTGAAATGTCTGTCCTTTCTCCTTCAAAGATTTTTATCCAGGGAACCAAGGACTATGAGTGAGGGAGAATAACACTGGCTGTCTCATGAATGCTTTTAACACTTTAAATTTCACTTGCCATTGCGCAGCTTCACATAGAACGTGCATAAATCCTTCCTTTTCTTTCACAATCATAGCATATCCTATAATTTAGCAACTGTAAAAATGAATAAGTACAATTAGCAATGCAGAACAAAAGACAGTGAGCTTATAACTGGTTATAAGTCAATTGAATCTCATTATTAGGGAATATAATGATCCTAATTAATATCCTGGTTTTCTGGTCTCTCTATAAATCAGTAGGCCACTGCGTAGCTACTTTGCATTCCTGATTTTTGTATCACGTCCTGATTCAGGGCTGGTCAGAGGCCTCTTTCTTCCTTCTTGACATTTGTCTGAACACTGAGGTTGGTCAAGGGATTCTGTGGTATTCCAGAGAGAGCAATGGGGTGCAGGTCAGGACCCTTTGGTCCTGGTTGAGTCCTTCTCCCATCATCCATGTGGCTTGGGAGATCAGCCTCAGGACCCAGTATCAGGGGGACTTTGGGAGTAAGAGCGAGGCTTAGTCATGGACTCTGACCTGGGGCAGTCGGTTGTTGATGGGCTTTTCAGAAAGCAAACGGGAAGAGCGGATTTTGAAGCCAAAAAATTCTGGGTGGGGGTGTTTGGAACCTGAGGTTTTTGAATGGTATTCATGTGCAAATGATTGGGTCTGGGGAGAGGGGCTTAGTGGGAGCTTTGGGGACAGATGAGGGAGAAACAATGAATTGAAGGCAAGTAAAGAACTCCTGCTGAAAGCGCCTCAAGGTCTCACGCTGAAGGCAGATACATCACTGAAATGCTGAATAGTCCCCTCCTGCAGACACCTTGGCCTGACAGGAAGGAATGAAATACACATTCAGCATAATAGCCCAAGTCTTGTCCCCAAGGATCTACATTTTGTACTGGCTTCTTTTCTCCTGTCAGGGAAGATGGTTCATTTGCTTAATAAGGAAATCTGTACCATTCACTCATTTGCCTACAGATATTAAGCTTCAGGTAAGATGTGGATTTTTCTGTTACTTTCTAAATAAACCCAGCTGCTGGAATGTGTGTCTAGTGGGAGAATCTGTGAGCTAAGATGCATTAGTGTTGTAAAAGATGAGCTTAAGGTAAAAAATGACTAAGATAAAGACACGACAGTTGATTTAGGGTTGTCTGAATTGTGTGTTTAGAGACTTAATAAGAGCTTCATCAACCGACAGGTGAGGGGGGCTTCAGTCCTGCAGAGTTGCTGGTCTCTTGATTGTCTCTTGTGGCCTTCCCTTCCTTTGACAAACACTTTGTGTCATCTCTAATGTCAATAATCCCTTCCACTTACGAAGCCCTTTGCAGGGTTTCTGTGATGACACATGCCGTAATAATCCTGGGAAGGAGACTCCACAGGTAAATTCATCTCATTTGTAGAGGGGGACACTGAGGCCCAGAGAAATGAACTGTCTTTGTCCAAGGGAGCACATCTGGTAAGTGGCCTACATGAGGTGACTGTTGCCACAGACCCTCCTGCTCACCCCTGGAGCAGCTGTCCTTGTTCAGGCTGCATTTTCTCAATGGGACCATGAAGAGTCAACTCAGTGATGCCCCCTCTTCTGGTCTTCTGCCTCTTGGATTTTTTGGTTTATACTGTAGAAGACTCATATTCCCATGACCGAGTTTGAATTGGGACCACTCTCATCCTAACATCTTTACTGGCACCACAAAGCCTGTGAGCAATAGCTTGACATCCTTGCGAGAGGCCTAGGGCCTACCATAACCTGTCCCAGATTGTGTGCTCCCAATAGGCCAGTGGCCCTGGTCCCCCTCTACCTTCTCATTGCTCCATGAATTTCTCTGTGATATTTCTTCAGCATGGAACACTTCTCTTTCTTTCACCTATAATTTAAATCATTCTTGAAGGCCCAGTTCAAATTCCATGTCTTTCATGAAGTCTCTCCATCATGGATGAAGGAAGTCCAACTCCATGGCCTCCTTCTCTCTATGGCTGCACGTCCTCATAGAGCTGTTGTCTTCATGGAATCCAGGCCTGAACCACACTATGTTTTCAGTTCTTTGAGGGATACCAGGGATTCTACTTCATACTTCACTTACATTCATTGTGTATACTCAGTAAACACTTATTTAATGAATGAAGTTGTTTGTAAAAAATGTTTCAGGAAAGTTAACAGGCAAGGACACATATGTAGTGTTGGACTTTTAGAGAAATAGACCATTTTGGGCTCCAAAGAACAGTGTTCCCCAAATTGCTTGTGTCCTGTAGGTATCATCCTGTCTGGCTGTTATAAGAATTCTGTGGATCACTTGCTAAAAGTACAGATTGCCAGCTTTAGCTCCACAGCCTCTCATCCAGGCACATGTACCTTAACAGACTCCCCAGGGGATCTGCATGCTAAACCATGCTTAGGACTTTCCAGCACAGAATACTGCAGATCTTTAGCATCCAAAGTCTTGATCCAAAAAATGAGTCAAGTTGGTTGAAGATGGGATGAATTCCTTCATAAGATCAGGGTTACTATTTTGGGATATTCCTCCTGGTTACAAGTTTCTGAGCCTCATGAGTGGATTCAGGAATGTTTTGCGTCCCAGCAGGAAACACACCAGTGGCTTCCAGACATGGGCAGGTGCAGGTGGATGCTCTGATTGTCGTCTTCCTCCTGTTTTGACTTTTCTCTATTCTCTGATACCCTATTTTTTTTATAGTTGGTTTTTCACTGTTGGGTTTTAGATCTCCTTTAGATCCTAAAACTGTACCCCCAGCTGCTCATTTGATGAACATACCTTCTTCCTCCTGCGGAAGGAATCTTTTATAAAGCTCTGGTTGCACATGCCTGCCCTCTCTATTTGATCTGGTGCTGTCAGGTCTTGGCATTTCTCCTGGTTTCCACCATGGAGCCCACTGTAGGAACCTTCTGCTGGAGGTATTCAGAGTAGGACCTGTGGGCCTGCTCTGTCCCTTCACTAAATATTTTGCATCTGAGGTGGACACAGTGGTGTGTCAGGGTGGGTATCTGTGGGAGTTTTGTGTATTCATCAAGGTGCCAGAATGGTAAATCAGGTTTTCCTGCTACTGAAGAAATATATATAACTATACATATATACATATACATATATATACAAATATATATAATGTATATATTTTTTCCTTTCTTTTGTGGGGTTAGTGTGGAAAATTGTGAAGGATTCTCTGTATCATAAAGAACAGAAAATTAACACCAAGAACCACAACTCCTTTTATTGCCTTCAGTATTAGTACAACCACTTCTGCTGCTGTAACGTGCAACTGTCCTCTTGCAGAAGACTAGAAGTGGGGATAGTATTTAGTTGATTGTTTAGAGTCCCAATGAGAAAGAAGTCCCACATGTGCCTGTTCAGCTGACTGAAGCATCCGAGGTGCCGTTCTGATGCTGTCTTTGTGTCTGTTGGCTGGAGGTGGTTTTCCCTGGACATCTCCTCTGGGTTGCTGTCTCCTGTACCCTTCCATCCCACCTCCAGGGGACCCAGTCACCTTCTCTTGCTCCTTGGATCCTCACTGTTATTATGCTAGTTTGAGAAACTCATCAGCTTCCCTTCCCTTACTTTGAGGATTTCAAGTGTTAAAGGGATTCTGCAGGATCTATCTTGTCAGGATCTGAAAATCACAATTTACCCTCAGGTTGTAAAAAGAAAGAAATGGAACTCAGCGTGGGAGGGGCACTGATGCTGACTGCATCCCTCTTGCAGGTGGGGTGTGGGTTCCGACTCCCTGGTAACAATGAAAACCGTAATGATGCTCTTCTCTCCTAACCTGGTACGAACCCCTGAATGTGCTTGATGTCAAACCCTCACCACAGCTCCTGTGAGGAAGGCAACCTCATCCTTCCCATACCACGAGGATGCTGAAACTTGAAAATCAGGTCATTGGCTCAAGGACACAGAGCAAAGAAACAGCAGAAGCTAGATGTAAAACCAGACGCTGCCCCTTCCCCTCTCTGACTGGAGTCCTGTGGGAATGATATGTCTTGGGTACAGACACCAAGAGATGATGCATCCCTGCCACCAGAGTCCCGCCAGACAGCTCCAGATTCTCAGCTCTCCTTGTCACATGCTGCGCTCAAGTTCCCTGTTCTCTTCTTACTCTACGGACAAAGATGTCAACCAGTCCTTGGAATATTTTCTGGAAGTTACTGAGTGGAAAAATACCAACAGAACCTAGGAAGGAAAAAAAAAGTGAAGAGGAGAAGACAAGTACCCTATTTATCACTCTTGACTTTGTTACAAAAGATCTGCAAAGCTTACAAAAAAATCAAACTGCAAATCATGTTATGGTTAATAAAACAGTAAATTAAGCCTCCCTGGCTCTACCTGCAGTGTCCTGAAGGGACTCACAGTGCCCTTTCTGTGTTTTATTTTAGGGCCCAGTACAAAAGGTTTTCACCTTAGAGTAATTAACTTTTTATCATTAAGATTCTGAAAAATTGAATTGTGCTGGACACAGGTCACCATAATGAGAATTTAATGGCGACGTATCACAATGCAAGCTCAGCTTTGAATGCATGCTGAAGGCATCACATTGCTACTGACCTATGCAAATCTCCATCTTGCGGGCCCTTATTCTTCCCCACTGTGGCATCCAGGCCCCCTCCCCACTCTCCCCTCATCTCCTTAAACAATGATTCCCTCATTTTCATATTAATTGCATCACTTAACTGAGATAATGCTCCCTCTGAAATGAGCAAAGGGATGAATCACCGAAACGGGCCATTATTCTTTTTGCTTAACCAATTTCACAGGCCCCGCACAAAGCACTGCCTTCATTTGGCTTCCTATAATTGCTTATCATTAGGCCCAGCCGCCCCACGAAGTACCTTTTTATTTATTTAAGTCTCATCTCTGATGGATGGAAAATGATTCACTTGCATATCTGAGGAACCCAGACTGTTCTGTGACCAGGCGAGGGGGCGGTAGAATACCCTAGAGAGCTTTGGAGTCAGAATATCAAGGAGGAGCAGCAAAGGTGGCTGGCTCTGCACTTGCCCCATTTGCCATGGAGATTCTGGGGACAGCCACTGCTGCCAAGTGACCTACAAGCATCTAGTCACAGCCCCAAAGCCTTCCCATAACACAGAGGGAGAGAGAGCTTAATCCACCTCAGTGCCCACAGCAGGTGCACAGGGCTACCAAGTGCATTCATCACCAGGAACCACGGCACCCCACTGTGGGCAGGTGAGTCTGGACCTTGACTTGGTGTTCTAGACACATGGGCATGAGGTGGATGAAGGAACACTCTGGAAGACAGCCATTCATTTCATTCTCTTTCTCCTTTAGCAAGCACCGGATGGTGAATGAGAACGAGAGGAAATGTTCATTTCCAGGGGAAATGATGCTGTTATCAGCCACAGCCACACTCTGAAAGGCATCCGGGCGAATGGCTCCGTCACTGCAGAAGAGAAAAACTCCCGCTAGCCTGTCAGCACTTCTGGGCTAGCACGTTCCCTGGAGGTTTGCTCAGAGAACATGGCGTGCTTTTGTTCCTGCAGATGCGAGGGCCTGTCACTGAGCTAGCTGTCCCTGGCCTTGCAATACTCTGTCATAATATTGTTTCTCAGATCTTGCTGCTGTGACTCACGCTCCCATCCTGTTTGGGGGCTGCTGGAATTTTACCTGTGCATCTCATCCACCCTGGTGCTGAGCTCTCACCAGGGCTCCTCAGCATGGCACCTCCAGTAACCCATCAAGAGCGTGGCAGGGCATAAATAGCTTCTCCGAGAAGGACAGTTTCCCACTGTGTGTTTGAGATTTCTTTGGATGGCTGTAAGGAATCAAAATCCAGCCCACACTGTCACCCTCCTTCACACAGAAGGAGATGACTTTGATAGTACATGTGGAACACTCTGATCAGAGAAGAGATTAACATAGGGTGGTAGCTCTCAAATGTGCCCTGGAACCAGCAGCAGCAGCACCTGGGAACCATTAGAACTGTAAATTCCTAGGCCAAGCAGACAGCCAAGCAGAAAATCTGAAGATGGGCTCCAGCAGTCTGGGTTTTCACAAGCCACACTCACTGTGTCATATATAGCATCTTGCTGAATCTTCACATGATTTTAGGTAATTGACTGGAGAAGACAAAGCTGTGAGGTTATGCCCAGTTTGCAGATGAGAGGGTAAAAATCATCAATGTCACATAACTTGCTCATGGTCCCTCAGTGCTGGGGCTGGAAATTGCCTTTCTACTTCTTGGCCATTTTAACCCAGAGATGGAAGACAGAGATGCATGTTCTAGAGAACAGCAGTGGAACATGAAAAGGAAGGGTTTCATAATCCTCTAAGTATGATGTAAATCACATCATCACCCTAAGAATGGGGAAGGCCTGAGGGGAAGGCTCAGTGTCCTCATTAGCCACTAAGAGTGCAGGGATAGGATCTAAAGTTGGAAAGCCAGTGGGTAAATTATGCTCTATTACTTCTCATTTACAGTGGGTCCTTGACCAAAGTCTCAGCGTCTCTAAACTTTGATTTCTTTTTTTTTTTTTTTTTCTAAAATAGCTGGTATATTTATTGTTTCCTCGCTGGGCACAGATAGATACAGTGAACCCTAAGAAGAAATTTTTTATTGCTATCTAGAAAATGCATATGCTCACATACAAAGTTAAAAGCAATATAAACTTTGATTTCTAACTATAAAAGATGGCTGACGATAGAAGTACATAGCATTGCAGTTGCATTGAGGATCAAAGAACACAGTGTGTGTGAGTTCATTTGCATTCACTTCAATCATAATGAGCAATTTTTTTTTTGGTACTAGAGATTGAACTCAGGGGCACTCGACCACTGAGCCACATCTCCAGCCTTATTTTGTGTTTTATATAGAGACAAGGTCTCACTGAGTTGTTTAGCACCTCGCTGTTGCTGAGGCTGGCTTTGAACTCGTGATTCTCCTGTCTCAGCCTCCCTAAGTGCTGGGATTACAGGCTTGCACCACCGTACCCAGCTGTTACTATTAGGAATTTAAGTAAAAGTGAGGTAAAGGCTAACTCATTACTCAGCTCTTAACTATTCAAGATGGTGAGTAATATGTTAAAAGGAGCAGACATATACTGAACTCCTCTCCCATGCCTGGGTTTGCTTCAAGGGGTGCCCTTATAGGTACAGAGCAGGGAGTTGGGTGAGATTTCTAGCTAAGAAGGCTGAGCCTAGACAGGAGCATTTTCTAGGGTGGGTAGGATTGCAGAGATGGAGAGAGACCTTGAACTGCATTGGGCCTGAAGTTAAGAATGGAGAACCCAGCAGTGGAGACCATGGGCTGGATGGGTACCAGTACAGAATGGACAAATGGGGACCTAATTTACAGAAATATCTGCAACTCTTTTAGGACAGTTCTATGAACTATGGATGGAAATGGAGGCCTATGTTATTATGGGGCTGGTATGTGGCACAAATATGGTCTGATGTTAGCCCTCCGCTGTACTAGATGCTGTAGCAGATTAAACTTAATATTGTATTTTTGAAGGATGTTGAGAATTACTGGAAGAGAATCTTTTCCTTATCTCCTGCAATAATAAGGGAGAATGCAAGGATCATTTGTGGTGTTCCCTTCCCCTTTGGGAAAAAAAGTCAAGATTTAATTTATTGGAGGTGTCTTCCTTGGTCATGCTTAGAGAGTGGAATGAGTCCACTACATGGAAAGGCAAAGCAGGTCTCTACCTGTCTCTCTGTCCTACCCCTGACTGGACAGCTGAGGTGGACCCTGGTTTTATGTATGCATCTGATTGGGAAAGTTCACTCAGGTTCTGTTCTCCAGGCTCATTTTCCCTTTGTACTCACCCTGCCAATCTCCCTCAAGGCATATTTGCTAGGTGGGAGGGGGCTTTCTCCCTACTAGTCACATTCTCCAGTTCAGATTTTATCGGAACTTGGTTGTGGAATATCTTATGTCTATATGACTATTATTTATTTGTGTTTGTATTTAATTGTTATGTATGTTATTATTCTATAGTTGTACACTAATACAAATGCAATTAATTTATATTAGTTGATCAAAACATGCTATGAACTGAATGTTTGTGTCTTCCAAAATTTATATGTTGAAACCTGAACCACAATGTGATGATATTTGGAGATGGGGACTTTGGGTGATTTGGTTTAGATGAGGCCATGAAGGTGGGCCCCCATGATGAGATTACAGTTCTAAGATTAAGAGGAAGAGAGATCCATGCTTTCTTTCTTTACCCCATGCTAGGATACAAGGAGACAGTGGCTGTCTTCAAGCCAGGAGGAGGGCTCTTACCAGGAACGGAATATATTAGTATCTTCATCTTGGATTTTCATCCTCTGTAACTATGAGAAATAAATGTCTGTTGTTTAGGCACCCAGCCTATGATACTTGGTTAGAGTAGCCATAGCTGACTGGCACACACCGGTTCATAGTTTGCCTCCTGTTTGACCAATGATCCCTGTGGCTGTACCTTATTGGTCAGGACTGCAAAGGAATTGTGAGCAGCATCCTATCTCCACAATGACACAGTCTGTGCAAGCCTCTGCTGGCTGCAGGATCCTTGCTACCACTTCTACTACTTCTGAACAAAATCCTCATTAGCTTCTGATTGAATGGTACCATTGTGGGGAGCTTACTGCTTTCCAAAGAAAACTTCTTCATCTAGATTATGAGAAGAAAAGAAGATAAACGGCCAATGAATTATCAGTAGCTAGAGTCATGTGTGAAATTTATCAGAGGCTCAATGAGTCTTTTTGGAATTAGTGACTATATGAATATAAAGTGCATCTATTCCAGTGATAGGGTTTGATAGTTCATCAAAACTTATTTCTAATAATTTAGAAATGAGGACCAGGGATCCAAGTGACTTTCTCAAGTTCAATCAGTAGAAGGTCTAGAACTTTAATTGCACTCCCTTGATACTTTGGTGTCAAGAGTGCTATCTTTTAGTGTGAAAAAAGTTTTTTCCTTGTTGAATTTAAAATCCACAATAGAAAATGAAAGAGAAATACATAAAACCAAGTAGAAAAATGCATGAGACTAAGCAGCCATTGGGTAGTACTGATATGAAAGGCCATAGACTTCAGAAATAATTTTAAAAAATTGATGTGGGCTTCAATTTTTAGCATAATCATCCAATATTAATGTAGGTAGAATAGACTTGAGCAAGACTTAAAGGGGCACAGAAGCAGGGATGAATGATCTTTAGGCAAGGGTTTTAAGAACACCACAAGTTTGGTGAATGTGGAGAAGAGGAAGAGACTGAGGGAGAATGGTGGGAAATAAGGTAGAGAGAAAGTAGGGACAGGTGGTGGAAGGGTCCTTAAAGGACAGGTTCAAGGACAGCACAGAGGTGGTGTAAGTTCTTGATTTGAGGAAAAGCCAGAATAAGGTGGTGCTTTATGAAGTGTAATGTGAAAGTGATATTTGGGATGTATTGGGGCAAGAGAGGCCAGAAGCCCATATTATATCTACTGTATTCCAAACTAGCACATTTAACAAATTTCAGTACAGTTCCTTTCCCCATCAATGTTCTGTAAAAAGCAGGCAGACTAATTGGGGTGGGCTTCCTTGATACTCCTAAATCACATCATATTGTACACCTCTCTGGATCTCACTTTATTTGCCTTTAAATAGTAATCGACCTATTCCATAAACCACCTCTTTGCACAGGGTATGACTATTTTATTTCTTGCATCAGATTGTGCATATAGTTGGAGTTAGGAGCCACTGAATTTCCTTGCTTTTGAATTGAAGTAATAAAAGCTGTAGTTTAAGAGAAATTTCAGAGTGGCAGAACAGAGATTTTCATTGCTGTGAACAACATGTTATTAAAATAAACAGGTTGACTTAAGTTGACATATAGCATAAAAATTAAACTGCCAGAGAGCTGAGCTTAGAATAATTATACTACAGAAAATGTATCCTTTACAATTAAAGAGCACCTGGTTATTTATATTAGTTTATGTGGGTTCAACTGCTGCACAAAAGAAGCTAAAAATGTAGTAGTTCAAATGCAAAGTTAGTTTCCTTCTCACTTGAGAATCTAGCTGGAATATTCCAGGTCAGCAGAAGTGGTTGCTGGTTGGAAATTGGGGGCACATTTCTCCCCTCTGCAGTCTTTTAGGAAGTCAGGAACATACTGGCTCTGCCATATTCAATGCATGAGGTCCAAGGCGATCTCAATTCCCATAATTTTAGCTGAGGAAGAGAACATGGTTGCAGGCTGGACAGTTTTATGGGCTAGGTCCTGATGCAGCATGTAACTTCCTCTCATAATCCGTTGGTTCAAACTCGGTCACATGGCCATGCTGAATTACAGGAGAGGCTGGGAAATTCAGATGAGTTCTGCATCCAGAAGAAAAAGACAACATCTTAGTGGAGAGCTGGAATTCTTCTCACAGAAAATCTAAAAGGTACTTTAGTCTGTGTTCTACTGGCGAAGACAGTGAGACTGGCTAGATGGATTATTTTAGAAAACATTGATCTAGGAAAGTTTCAAGGTCACCTAGTTCTCTCCTTATTTATACTTTAGCCAAAAAGTTAATTATTCCTAAAGCCAAGGATTTGAAGAACATCTACAGTGTGCAGCAGCTGCTTGTCTGTGTTATGTGGTGGTCACTGTTCTGCTGGCTTCCTAATTAAAGAGTGATTCCTACAGATGTTGAATGGAGAAGAGGCTCCCTCAGCTTTTCATCTGTAAGCACTATTTGAAACCATAATCACACACCTTATTTCCAAGATGGGCTGAGTCTCTCTGGGAGAAGAATCATAACATTTCTTGTTATTTTATAAATTTTTTGCAACATCTTGCATGGAGTGTTGACACAGGAGTTCTGCTCTCAGTTCCTCACCTTTAGCCAGTTTATTAAACCATTTAGGTCAGTTTACTTCTTGTAAAATTTTATTTTGAAAAATTGAACCAAAGTTTGATCAATTTGTATATATTTGTAAATAAATGATTCATATTTGCATATATATAAATTCATATATGCATGAATGAATGAATCAGCTACAGATGTGGAGCGGAGAGTAAAACTCCCTGTGATAGATGTTATAAGAACTTATTATTTTTTTATTCTACTTGGGTACACATGATAGCATAATGCATTTTGATTCATTGTACACAGATGGAGCACAACTTTTCATTTCTCTGGTTGTATGTGATGTAGAATCACATCATATATGCAGTCATATATGAAGCTAGGGCTATGATGTCCATCTCATTCCACCATCTTTACTGTTCCCATGTGTCCTATCCCATCCTCTCCTTTGACCAAAGTTCCTCCATTCTTCCCATATCCTCTCCTCCATTATGGATTAGCATCCACTTATCAGAGAGAACATTTGGCATTTAGTTTTTTGGGACTGGCTTACTTCGCTTAGCATTATATGCTCCAACTCCATCCATTTACCTGCTAATGCCATAATTTTATTCTCTTTTATTGCTGAGTAATATCCCATCGTGTATATATACCACTGCTTCTTTATCCATTCATCTATTGAAGGGCATCTAGGTTGGTTCCACAGTTTAGCTATTGCAAATTGAGCTGCTATAAATATTGAAGTGGCTGTGTCACTGTAGTATGCTGGGTATAGACAGAGAAGTGGGATAGCTGGGTCAAATGGTGGTTCCATTCCAAGTTTTCTAAGGAATCTCCTTAGAGATTGATTGTACCAATTTGCTGATCCACCAGCAATATATGAGTGTTCCTTTCCTCCTATAACCTTACCAACACGTATTGTTTGTATTCTTGATAACTGCCATTCTGACTGGTGTGATATGAGATCTTGGAGTAGTTTTTATTAGCATTTCTCTAATTGCTAGAGATGTTGAATATTTTTTCATATGTCTGTTGTTCGATTGTGTATCTTTTTTTTTTTAATTTCAAGTGAGCTCTTTATTTGGCAATTAGTTGGAAAGGATAACTGCTTAGTTTTATTTTCCTCATTAGCCATCTTCCTTCTTTGTTTTCTTTTAACACATTAAAATGAGTCTGGGATATTTCTTTTAGTGAACAATTTTCCTTTGTTGTGTGAAAATAAGATTTGTAACCTCTGAACTAATTTCAGTAAGAAGACATTCCTTTTTTAACATTTGTTCTTATTTGTCATCCATGACAGTAGAATGTATTTTGACAGATTGTGCATATATGGAGTGTTGCTTTCCATTCTTCTGGTTGTACATGATGTGTAATTACATTGGTTGTGTATTCATATATGCACATAGGAAAATAATGTCCAATTCATTTTACTGTCTTTGCTATTCCCATTTCCCCTCCCTTGCCTTCATTCCCCTTTGATCAACATCTCTAGCAATTAGAGAAATGCAAATCAAAACTACCCTAAGATTTCTTCTCACTCCAGTAAGAATTGCAATTATCAAAAATAGAAACAACAATAAGTGTTGGCGAGGTTGTGGGGGAAAAGGCAAGCTCATACATTGCTGGTGGGACTACAAATTGGTACAGCCAATCTGGAAAGCAGTATGGAGATTCCCTAGAATACTTGGAATGGAACTACCATTTGACCCAGGTATCCCACTTCTTGGTTTATGACCAAAGGACTTAAAAACAGCATACTACAGTGACACAGCCACTTCAGTGTTTATAGCAGCTTAATTTACTATAGCTAAACTGTGGAACCAACCTAGAAGCCCTTCGATAAATGAATGGATAAAGAAACTGTGGTATATATACACAATGTATATCTTCTTCTGAGAAGTGTCTGTTCAGTTCCTTGGCCCATTTATTGATTGGGTTGTTTGTTTTTTTAGTGTTAAGTGTTTTGAGTTCTTTATATATCCTAGAGATTAGTGTTCTATCAGTTTCTATTTCTATAAGGAATGGCATTGGAATTTTAATTGGGATTGCATTGAATCTGTATAGTGCTTTGGGTAGTATGGCCATTTTAATATTGATTCTGCCTATCCAAAAGCATGGGAGATTTTTCCATCTTCTAAGGTCTTCTTCAATTTATTTCTTTAGTGTCCTGTAATTTTCACTGTAGAGGTCTTTCACCTCTTTTGTTAAATTGATTCCCAAGTATTTTATTTTTATTGAGGCTATTGTGAATGGGGTAGTTTTCCTGATTTCTCTTTCAGAGGATTTATCACTGATGTATAGAAATGCAATTGATTTATTGGTGTTGATTTTATATCCTGCTACTTTGCTAAATTCATTTATTAATTCTAGAAGTTTTCTGGTGGAATTTTTTTGATCTTCTAAGTATAGAATGTTGTTGTCAGCAAATAATGATAGTTTGAGTTCTTCTTTTCCTATTTGTGTCACTTTAATTTCTTTCATCTGTCTAATTGCTCTGGCTAGTGTTTCAAGGACTATGTTGAATAGCAGTGGTGAAAGAGGGTGTTCCTGTCTTGTTCCTGTTTTTAGAGGGAATTCTTCCAATATTTGTCCATTTAGGATGATGTTGGCTTTGGGTTTAGCATAGATAGCCTTTACAAAGTTGAGGTATGCTCCTACTATACCTAGTTTTTCCAGTGTTTTGAACATGAAAGGGTGCTGTATTTTTTCAAATGCTTTCTCTGCATCAATTGATAAAATCATATGGCTCTTTAAGTCTGTTGATGTGGTGGATTACATTAATTGATTTCCTTATGTTGAATCAACCTTGTATTCCTGGAATAAACCCCACTTGATCATGGTGCACTCCTTTTTAAATATTTTTTTGTATGCAATTTGCTAAAATTTTATTGAGAATTTTTGCATCTATATTCATCAGTGATATTGGTCTGAAATTTTCTTTCTTTGATGTGTCTCTGTCTGGTTTTCCTATCAGGGTGATTCTTGCCTCATAGAATGAATTTGGAAGAATTCCCTCCTTTTCTATTTCATGAAATAGTTTGTGAGTATTGTTATTAATTCTTCTTTGTAGGTCTTGTAGAACTCAGCTGAGAATCCATCTGGTCATGGGCTTTTCTTCGTTGGCAGGCTTTTGATGGCATCTTCTATTTCCTTGCTTGAAATTGATCTGTTTAAGTTGTGTATGACCTCTTGGTTCAGTTTGGGTAGGTCATATGCCTCTAGAAATTTGTCGGTGTCTTCAGGGTTTTCTATTTCGCTGGAGTATACATTTTCAAAATAGTTTCTAATTATACTCTGTATTTCAGCAGTGTCTGTCATGATATTTCCTTTTTCATCATGAATTTTAGTGATTTGGGTTTTCTGTCTCCTTTTCATTAGGATAGATAAGAGTTTGTCAATATTGTTTATTTTTTCAAAGAACAAACTTTTTGTTTTGTCAGTTTTTTGAATTGTTTCTTTTGTTTCAATTTCATTGATTTC
>CM053408.1:111456883-111474559 GCA_028644305.1 Xerus rutilus | reverse complement strand
TATGTCTGTTAAGTCTAAATTATTGATAGTTTCATTGAGATCTATGGTTTCTTTATTTAGTTTTTGTTTGGAAGATGGAGCCAATGGTGAGAGAGCTGTGTTAAAGTCTCCAAATATTATTGTGTTGTGATCTATCTGATTCTTGTATTTGAGAAGGATTTGTTTGATGTACGTAGAAGCCCCATTATTTGGGGCATAGATATTTATGATTGTTATGTCTTGTTGATGTAAGATTCCCTTAAGAAGTATGAAATGACCTTCTTTATCTCTTTTCACCATCTTTGGTTTGAAGTCCACTTTATTTGACACGAGGATAGAAACTCCTGTTTGTTTGTGTGAATGATATGTTTTTTCTCACCCTTTCAATTTCAGTCTGCAGATGTCTTTTCCTGTGAGATGAGTCTCTTGAAGACAGCATATTGCTGGGTCTTTTTATAAAATCCAGTCTATGTCTTTTAATTGGTGCATTTAGGCCATTCACATTCAAGGTTATTATTGAAATATGATTTGTAGTCCTGGTCATTTTGGTTTATTTTTGGTTTTTACCTTAACTTGGTTTCTCCTTTGATTGCTGCCCTGCCCCCCCCCCCCATTTTTTAGTTTAGTTCCTCTCTTTGCGTATTTTCATTGTTGGTTGTCATTTCCTCCTCCTGGAATATTTTGCTGAGAATGTTGTGCAGTGCAGGCTTTCTTGCTGTAAATTCTTTTAACTTTTATTTATCATGGGTGGTTTTTATTTCATCATCATATCTGAAGCTCAATTTTGCTGGATATAGGATTCTTGGTTGGCATCCATTTTCTTTCAGAGCTTGGTATATGTTGTTTCATGATCTCCTGGCTTTTAGTGTCTGTGTTGAAAAATCTGCTGAGATCCAAATTGGTCTCACCTTATATGTAATCTGGTTCCTCTCTCTTGCAGTCTTTAAAATTCTATCCTTATTCTGTATTTTGGGCATTTTCATTAGAATGTGCCTTGGTGTAGATCTGTTGAAATTTTGTACATTTGGTGTCCTGTAAGCCTCTTGTATTTTATTTTCCAATCATTTTTCATACTTGGGAAATTTTCTGATATTATTTCATTGAAGAGATTGTTCATGCCTTTGGTTTGAAATTCTGCACTTTCTTCTATCCCAATAAATCTTAGATTTGGTCTTTTGATGCTTTCCTACATTTCTTGTATTTTCTGTTCATGATTTCTTACCATCTTTACTGTATGGTCAAGTTTATTTTCAAGATTGTATACCTTGTCTTCATTATCTGAATTTCTGTCTTCCGGGTGATCTAGTCTGCTGGTAATGCTTTCTATTAAGTTTTTTATTTGGTTTATTATTTCCTTCATTTCAAGAATTTCTGACTGCTTTTTTTCACATTCTGTAGCTCTTTCTTAAAGCAATCTTTTGCTACTTGTAATTGCTCTCTTATCTCTTTGTTATAGTGTTCAATGATTGCCTTTATTTGCTCTCCTATTTCTTTGTTGGATTGATCAATTTTTGCCTGTATTTGCTCACTTATGTCATTCTTTAATTTATAGATCATTTTAATTATGTACATTCTGAATTCTTTCTGTGACATTTCATCAACTGTGTTGTCAATGGATTCTGTTACCGTGGTATCAAGGTTTATTTGGGGCACTTTCTTCCCTTGTTTTTTCATGCTGATTGTGTATCTTCCTTTCTTGCAATGCTGATTTGACTTATTGTGGCTTCTATCCTATAATCTTGTATTGACACTACAAATTACCTGTATCTCACCTTGGAGTTACATCTGGTCCCCAGCAGGTGTCCCCAGATGGGCACTACTGTCACAAAGTTGGTGGTGGCAGTATTGGATGTACCTCAAGAGGGCAGTGGGAGTGGCCTTGGATGGGCTCCTGTGGTGGTCCCTGAAGGTGGTTACGGGCCTTCTGTCACTCTCCTGCCGATCTGCAGGAACTCTGGAGCAGAACTAGGGTGGGCCTGGGCCTCACTTGGGTGTGGCCTCCTTATGCAGGGGTCTGTGCAGGGACTTTTACTGTGGGTGTGAGCTCCCCTGTGACTGGCATTTAGCAGTCTCTGATCTCCCCTTGGCTGGGCACCGTGGAATTCCCTGAGGGTGGTTTTGGGCACTCTGCTACTCCTGCTGGTCTGCAGGAACTCTGGAGCAGAACTGGGGCATGCCCTGGCCTCACTTAGGCAGGGTCACAAGCAAGAGTGTCTGTGTGTGACTCTGACCTTGGGTGTGGGCTCCCCTGGGGCTGGCAGCTAGCAGTCTCTGGTCTGCCCTTGGCTGGGCACCCGTGGAGTTCCTGAGGGCGATTTGGGCCCTCTGCCGTGCTCCTGCTGGTCCACAGGAATTCTGGAGTGGAACTAGGGTGGGCCTATCCCATAATTCTTGAATGTTCTGCTCATGATTTTTTACCATCTTCACTATGTAGTCAATTTTGTTTTCTGGATTGTATGTTTTGTCTTCATTATTTGAGGTACTGTCTTCCAAGTGATCTAGTCTGCTGGTGATGCTTTCTATTGAGCTTTTTATTTGGTTTATTGTTTTTTTCATTTCAATAATTTCTGATTTTTTTTCACAATCTGTAGCTCTTTCTTAAAATAATTGTTTGCTACTTATATTTGCTCTCTTATCTCTTTGTTGGAATCATCAATGGTTGCCTTTATTTGTTCTCTTATTTCTTTGTTGGAGTGATCAATTTTGCCTGTATTTGCTCTCTTAAGCCATTACTTAATTTGCAGATCATTTTAATTATGTACATTCTGAATTCTTTCTCTGACATTTCATCAACTGTGCTGTCAATGGATTCTATTATTGTAGTATCTAGGTTTATTTGGGGCACTTTCTTCCCTTGTTTTTTCATGTTGATTATGTATCTTCCTTTCTTGCAATGCTCATCTGAGGTATTGTGGTTTCTACCCTATAATCTTGTAGTGACACTACAGACTATCTGTATCTCACCTTGGAGTTCACTTCCAGTCCCTAGCAGGTGTCCTCAGATGGACACTACTGTCACTAAAGATGGTGGCAGAGGTAGTGGAAGTAATTCAAGATGTCAGTGGGAATGGCCTTAGCTGGGCTCCCATGGTGGTCCCTGAAGGTGGTCCTGGGCCTTGGCCTGTGCACCCCCTGGTTGGCAGGAACTGTGGCATGAACTGGGGGTGGTCCAGGGCCTCACATAGTCCAGGTCTCCTGCAGGGGTCCCCAGAGGTAGCCCTTCCCCTTGGTCTGGGTTCCCCTGTGATTGGAGGTTAGCAGTCTCAGATCTGCCCTTAGCTGGCTTCCCGTGGTGGAACCTGAAGGTATTCTTGGGCCTTGGCCTGTGCTCCTGCTGGTTGGCAGGAACTTTGGCATGGAGATGTTATAAGAACTTTATAAAACGATAATAAATTTCACTCCCTCTTTTTTTGGTAAATTTATAGCCTTATATCAAACATAAGGGTTTGATCACCTGGTCCATTCTGCAAGATGGTTGAGGTCAATAAAATGAGATTAAAAAATGTGAAAGAGATATGAAATCATAAAATTTGATGCAGATGCATACCATCATTATAATTGAAATCTATTAATACTATAAACCTTATTAGAATACTGAACATGCAAATGCTATCATGAAACATTCCCAGTGGTGTGTGTGAGGCTGGCATATTATTGTGTCACTTGAAAATTCATATGCTGTAATTCTAATCCACCCTATTATGCTATTTAAGGGTGAGACTTCTAGGAGGTCATAAAGGTGGAGCCCTCATGAATGAAGTTAGTGGCCTTCTGAGAAAGACCCTGGAGAGCTCCCTTGCCCCTTCAGTCTTGTGAGGACACAGTCGAGGGTGCTGCCTATGAACCTGGAGTCAGGCCTTTACCAGACATCAAAACTTCTAGGGCCTTGATCGCAGACTTTCCAGACTCCAAACTGTGAGAAATAAATTTCTGTTTTTTTTAAGTCACCCAATGTGACTACCATTGAAATGTAAAAGCCACTTTGGAACTAGGAAATGGTGGAGGCTGGAAGAATTTTGAAGTGCATACTGGAAAAAGCCTGCATTTCATGAATAGACTGCTAAGGATGATTCTGACGAGGGCTTAGGAGGAGTGGAGAAGAGCTGCCGAGAAAAACCTGCCTTCTTAGAGGGCATATTTCTAATCCTGAATGGAATGTTGGCAAGAGAATGAGAGGCAAGGGCCATTTTGCTGAGATCTCAGTGGAATGATCCTCATGTCACTGGGTGTGGAGGAGAGGCAAGGCTTGGTATGAACTGGCGAAGACTTGTCTGAATTGTGTGTACATACTCATGTTTTGTGGAAGTAAAACTTGTGAACAATGAAACTGGATATTAAGCTGAGGTTATTTAGTTAAGCAAAACTTTAGAGGAATATCCCCATTCCTTTTGGCTGCTTATAGTAACATAGAAAAAGGGAGAAATGATTTAAAGATGAAATTTTTAATTCAAAGAGAAGCAGAAATTAGAGGTTTAGAAAATTCTCAGTTTATTCATATAGAGATGAATGACAAACCACGTTTGGGGGCACAAACATGAAGAGTGTGGTTGAACATTGGCTTCATGAAATTCGTATGGGTCTGTCAACTTAACTGGACCTAGGAGAAGCTTAGTATTCTCCTAGACAATGAAATAGTGACCTGAAGGCCCATCACAGGGCTGCTGGGGCAGGGCAGCTTTAAGGGTGGTGCCCTGGACCACTACTAATTGCAGGCTGTGCTCCCTGAACTCTGGTGCTGTGCTTCTCAGCCAGCTGGGACTCTGATAGGTCCTGGTACAACATGGGAACTATGTATAATATTGAAGAAAGAACATTGACTTCTGACAAAGTCTTGGATTTGACATCCGCCTCTGGTAAATATTAGCTATGTGAGCTTAGAAAAATGACATTTCCATTTTATTTCTTCGTAGATATAATAATATGTTCTCTCCCTTAAAATCTTAAAGGACTGTGATTATGATTATAAAATCAATATATCAAAAAGATGCCAGGGTTTTTTATAGTGACTTGGTAAGAGCCATTCCTTGGCTCTGTCTCTCAAGCCACTCTGTGTTGTAGGAGTCATGTTAATTGAGCTGTACATTATTATAATTTGCTTAACATTGAGCTGAGGTCAGAAACAAGGCTGAGGTGCATGGGATTCCAGCTGCCAAAGATGGATTATGTGCTACAGGATATTAATGTTGGAGACCTTTAAAGTTTAATCTAGTGTGAGCCACCATCAAACATAGAACCCCACCAGGTGGTATCTTTGAAAGATTGTCTTCTGCCTACATTTGTGATAATTCTAAAAATGGGCACTAACTTAGAAAAAGGTATTTTCTATCTAGGCAGTTGGTTTAACCAGTTCTTATTGAGGTTGGCACTGTACTAATGAGCTAACTCAGAAGACTGGATTGTCCAATGAGACTCACATGAATCAGAAATCTTCCCCAGGATCAAGGTTTATCAATACTTTCATGAATATGCACAACCAACTCACACAGGTGAAGCAGGAAGAAGTCTAGGACATTCCCTGTGGCTCTCTGACTCTGTCCTTCAAGAATCAAATATGACCTGCATAAGAGATGGTGTTTCTAAGTGAACCTTGGGGTTACTGCACACAGTGGGCAGTGTCTTCCTCAGACATTATCCTGCTCACTGGGAGAGAGGTGATTCTAAGGCCAGTGACTTGAATTCCTTCCTCTCCACTAGGTAGGGGACAAGTCATATAAGATCTCTGCCTTTGCTCAATTGACTGAGGAGAAAAGAGGAGATCACCAGACAGTTTAATAGGGCCAGCTAGTCTACTGAGTGCTGATGGAGGACATTTCTCCACTGTGGTTCAATGTCATACTTGTGAAAAGCAATTGCAATTTGGAGCATCTGTCCTGGTGAGTTTTGATTTGGGATTTGAGTTTGAAGGCATTGTTGTTTCCTTCTAGCCACAGCATTTAAATACACATGAATTGATATTTTTTGTGTGTGTGCCTTTCTTGTACCTCAGCTTCAGCTGCTCTGAAAGATGATCATTTGGGAGAGTTACCAAGGTCAACTTGAGTGAATTTTATGCTTGCTGAATAGTCTATGCTTTGATACAGACCATTCCATAAAGAACCCAAATGAAATGAAAATCCATTTAGCTCTTTCTAACCATGATAATAACTGATATATTGTCAGAAATTGATTTTGTTTATGTGCATGCTGAAGGGCAGTGATGGAGAATGTCATGGGACCAGAGAAGAGGGGCGTGCCAGTCAGAGTGATGTGGGTCGAGCCTTAAGGTATAAGCAGAACATGGCCAAATCAGGAAGGGGAGATAAGACATTTCAGGCAGAGGCAAGGCAATGAGAATAAAAAGCTTGCCAAACTGCAAGCAGTTTAGTCTTTGCTGATCATTAAATGCCAGGCAGGGCTGGAGATGTTGGAGCTAGTGTTAAAGGCAGAAACCAGACAGGTTATGAGCAAACCCTAAGAGCCACAAGTCCTCGGATTTTCTCTTGTTGACATATTGGAGTAGGATGCAATATAGTTGGTTTATTGTCAATGAGCTGTGACTGCTGAAATTTTATCTCTTGTTGAGATTAAATATGCTACTCTATTATTTCTGAACATTGATTTTAGTCCTGCTCTTAGAGCTGGTAAGAGAAATATCTAATTTCTTTCCAATCTGACAGCCTCAGACATTTGAAGACATATTTTGTGTTCTCTTTGAGTCTTTCCAAGGGCCATATATTCATGTGACATGAATTCTGGATTCCTCACCATCATGGTGTTCCTTTGAGATTAGTATCTATTGAGTGCCAGAATTAAGGGATTGATACATAGGTACTGTCTTTGGGGCTGAGGAAAGGAAGCAATTTTTCAGTTATGGAAACAAGGGAACTGGTTGCTTCACCCTCCACTGTATTAGTCAGTTTTGTATCAGTATAACAAAATACTTGTGAACTAGAGAGGTTTATTTTGGTTTGTGGTTCTGGAGTTTCAAGTCCAGGATCTGGAAACCCCATTGTTTTGGGTCTCTGGCAAGGGAAGTACCCAGATGAGAAGTACCTCTCATGGCAGGGACACATGTTGGAATCAGTGTTCACATCTTGAGCCAGGAGGCAGAGAGGAGTGGGGAGCAATGAGTGGGGTGCAGCCATCGCTTCAAAGGCAAGACACCTCTAATCTAGGCTTTGACTCTTAAAAGTCCATAAGACTTCCTAATATTTTCACCCTGAGGACCCAGCCTTTGGCACAGGCGCCATTGGGGGATATTTAGCATTGAAGCTATAGACCCCACTGAGTCTCTGTGGGATTCTCATTTCCTATATGAAATTCAGTTGCTGCTCCTTTCATATCCAGATATGATTTTCTCAGAATTTCACTGATTTTGAGGAAATGTTAGAAATCCTCCACCAAATTTCTATGTGTTTTCTGGAATTTGCCTCCCACATATCCTCACTCGTGTTTCTGCTATTGCATGTATCGTGTGTGCATGTTCCTGCAGCTTCATGCCTACAACAGTACCTTTGAACAGGGCAAGTGCCCAATAAATATTTGTGGAATGAATGGACTCATTCAGGCAAAAATCCAGCCTGTTCACTGGTTTCTCTGTGACTTCAAGCATTTGTTAAGAAGAACGTATTGCAGATTGACAGTCTCAACAACGTAAGGCAGCGATTTTTTTCTCTTTGTTCCTTTTCTCCTTTTCCTGTTCTCAGGTCCTTTTTTCTCCATTGAAAAGCTGCATTTTTTTTCTTTCTATAAGAAATGATCATTCAGGTCTCCCAAGCTCCTTCGAAGTTCGTGTATTTAGTACATCCATGAAGAATAATAGTGTATTGGTGAATGCCTAACAGTTGGCTCTCCCAAAATTCCTACCATGGCTGATTTCAGTGACATGTGGTCACTGAAAATAGAGTTGGGAAGACATCTGCTAGATTAGTTTTGGGGAACTGGGATGAGCTGCTTCTGGCACTCCAGTGAAGTAGGTCACCATGCAAAGTGGGTCACCTTAAAGGACGGTTGAGATTAAAAAAAACAACAACCCTACATTAAAAAAATTATTTAGCATAAACTATACTCTCAAAACTAAACTGTTTAGATTTAACTAGTGCTCAAGTAATGAACAGGGAGAAGGGCTGCCTCCCAGAGGGCATTTTGACATATTTTGAATCTCTTTTTTGGTTGTAGTGGTAACTGTAATGCTATGGACATTAGCCAGCAAAGGTCAGGAATGCTCAATATTCTACCATGTGAAAGACAGTGCTGAAAAAGAAAGAAATGTCCTGTCCCCAAAATGTATGGCATAATCCTCAGCCAATTCTGCAGGACACCATGCCTCCCACAGGTTGGCTTTCTACCTGATCATGGTCCTTCCTGTTCTGTTAAACTTTTGTGAGGAAAGCAATCATATACCCTGCTGCTTACAGAAGAGGAAGCCCTGAGCTTAATGACAGATGCTTGTTTTATTCCTAAGTGATTGAAATCAAATGTGTTGGAATGAAACTTTTTTTCCCTATTAACCTTTAGCAGCATTTATAATGACCATGTTAAATCAAACCTCATTACAATGTAATGGGGCCTGACTGAAATACTGCAGGTATGATGCTGAGTAATTTCATAAATTATTAAATGGTAATTGAAAGTAATATGGCAGAATACATTTTACTCTTGAGAGGGAAAATACAGGAGACTTTGGAGGGAAATAAAGTTGGTTAAAATATAGCATACAGGAAAGAGTTGGAGACACGGCAGAGAGGAAGGGTAGCAGAAGAGCTGAAAAGAGCCTGTAATTTTTGGCACTATGTTGAAATGCATCATTTTGACACTGAGATTACTCTGGCTGGTTGAGTCATGTGGCTTCTTTTTGAAACATTGCAGGCTCCTGGAGTCCTCTCACTTCCTGTGCCCAGGTGCCTAGTTATCAGGGCTCAAGGATAAATTCAAATTATTATTATTTTTTTTTTAAATTTTTTTTTAGTTGTAGATGGACACGATATCTGTATTTTATTTATTTTTATGTGGTGCTGAGGATCAAACCCAGTGCCTCACGCACGCGAGGCAGGCGGTCTACCACTGAGCCACAATCCCAGCCCCTCAAATTATTTTTTATACCAAATGTCTCTCTAATGTCATGTCTTTCTTTCAATTACAATTCAATTCAATCCCTCATTTCCAAAAGCTTTTCAGAAGCTTTTTCTAAAAAACATACCCATCAGTAAGGTCATTAATACTTGCTGTAAATACTAAAATACTAAAGAGCATAAATGATTGACAGAGAGGCAAAGTTCCTCATTATCATACACAACATTCACTAGAGGCAGTGTGTTCCTTCAGATCCACACGTTATGCTTTATAAGTTTATTTTTCCAATGTAGATTCATCTATCTGTATTGTTCTACATTTTGCTATTTTTATTTTATTATTTATTTCATTTCATATTTATTACCTGAGCTATAATATAAAGATTCTACTCTTTCTGCATCACATGGACAGAACTTGCAATAAATCAGACATCTGACAGATGTCCATTTCATGGACAGAACTTACAATAAATCAGATCTAACCTTTAGAATGTTTAAAGTATATAGTAAAGTGTAATGTTTAAAAAATTTAAAAAATATACTGTATTCCGACACAGTGGCACATGCCTGTAATCCCAGCAGCTCGGGAGGCTGAGGCAGGAGGATCATGAGTTCAAAGCCATACTCCGCAAAAGCAAGGCCCTAAGCAACTCAGTGAGACTCTGTCTCTAAATAAAATAAAAAATAGGGCTGGGGATGTGGCTCAGTGGGTGAATGCCCCTGAGTTCAATCCCCAGTACCAAAGAAAAAAAGGGAACAAAATTTTAGCGTAGATCTTTATGAGTTTTTCTTCCAAATGAACATACCCATGTAACTTCTATTTAAAATATAGATTATCACTACCCTTGATTTCTCCCTCCTATGCTTCTCAGTAATTAACTATCCTTGAATGTAACCACTGTTCTGAATTCTATCACCATAGGTTGGTTTTACTTTTGTTGAGATTAGTATAATTTGAGTAAATTGAATCAAATTAAACTCTGTGTCTTGATTTTTTTGTTGTTACGACTATGAAATCATTCTACTCTATTACATGGAATACTCGTCTATTTTATTGTTATGTAATATTTCATTAAATGATTATATAATAATTTATGTAGTCATTCTGCTTTTGATGGATTTTTAGATTATAATTTTGGGCTAATATGAATAATGCATTTATATATGTGTATTTGACGAATATATGTACATATATGTTACATCTACTTATTTGTATACATTTTTCTTGGATACATATGTGGGAGTGAAATTGCTGTGACAAATTATGTGCATGTTCAGCATTAATTATTGCTGCTGGCAGTTCTCCAAAGGAATTCTAAGTAATTGATCCGTCCACAGATTGTGTAGACATGTTCTAATTGCTCTATGCCTTTGCCAACACATGGTATAGCATTTTAAAAAGATTTAAACTTTATTCAGTTTTGTGACTATCTATGGTAATTCATCGTGGCTTTAGTTTGCATTTCCCTCAGGATCAGGACGCTAAATATATTTTTATACACTCGTTTGAGTAGCCTCCTTTGAGAAGGGTTCTGTTCATTCATATAGATTTGTAGTAATTATGTTTTGCAGTTCTGGGGGTCAAATCCAGGACCTTATGGACCTGGTAGTACAGCTAAGCAAGTGCTCTACTACTGAGCTACATGCCTACCCCTGTGGTAGTTTTTAATACATTCTGAATATAAATACATTATTAAATATAGATATTGTAAATACCTTCTCCCACTTTGCAATTTACCCTTATACTATTCAAGGTATCTTAATGTCCAATTGATCTTCATATTCTTTTATGTTTTCAGAGTTTTGTTGAAGAAATATTTGCCTACTTCAATGAGGCTATTTTCTTATCTTCTATGAATGTTATTATTTTATAAATAATAATTAGATCTATGATGCATCTAAAACTGATTTTTGTGTATGGTGTGAAGAAAAGGGTAAGATTAATTGACTTAGCACTACTTATTGAAAAGACTGCATTTCATGGACAGAACTTGCAATAAATTGGAAATATGTATACATGTGGGTGTGGTTCTTGAGTCTGTATTTTGTTCCTTTAGTATATTTTTTATCTTATTTCCAATGAGTATGGTAGTTTTCTGAGTTGGTGTTTAGTACTATGCATTTTTTAAACTTTGGTCTTCTTCATGATTATATTCACTGTTCTTTAATTCTCATTTTGACATTTATTTCATAAATATGATTCCATCAGTTTTCATGGAGTTTTTTTTTAAATTAAATTTATAATTCAATTTGGGATAAACCAGTATCTTTAGTATATTAAGTCCTTTCATGAACAAAAGTAACTGAGTAACCAAGCTTCTTTTAGTGCTTTTTTAATAGATCTGCTAGTGACAAATTATTTTTATTTCTACTTTTATAAATATGTATTTGGTCTTTATTTTGAAAGATATTCTTATTTTATGGACAAAAGCTTTCTAGACTGCTAAGTTACTTTTGCTTAGTGTTTAAAAATTCATTATGTTGTCTTGGGCTTTTACAATTCCTGCTAAGAAGTCAGAACAAATTTTTTTTTACTTTAAGAATATTCACTTTAAATTTTTTGTAACGGAGTATTTATAATGTTCCTTTCATGATTTTGTGTGTGTGTGTGCACACATGTGTGTATATGTGTGTATGTTTATACTGTGTTGTTTAGGTTCTGAGATAATCTTGAATCTGTGGCTTTCTGTCTTTCATCAGCTTGGGGAAATTCAGAGCCAGAATTCAAATACATTTTTAATCAATTCTTTTTCTCTGGGACTAAAATTATACATATGTTGGACCTTTCCTCCATGTTTCTGATTTTTTCTCTGTATTGAGTTTTTCATTCCATGCATAAATATAGATTTGTAAAACATTTGTTTTCCAGTTCACTAGTTCTCCATTTTTGTTTTTTAAAAACTGCCTTTGTATTTTAATTTCAGCTGTATGTTTTTAAGTTTTGGAATTTCTTATGACTTTATGTCAAAAAATATGTATTTTGAATTAGCTGGATAAACTCTGAATGATCCCAATTTTGTTGGCAACATCCAAAGCATCATGCCTATTCCTTCTGATTTCCATCAGGCCTGGTCAGAGTGTTGACCTTGGCCATGTTGATGTCTTGGAGCTTCTTCATGGCCTATTTGACCTGGCACTTGTGGCCTTGACATTCACAATGAGCACAGGTGTGTGTTGCCTTGGGTCTCCTGCACAGCAAACTCAGGGGTCAGGAGGAACTTGGGGCAGCATAAAGGTCTGGGAACTTGATTTCTCCTGGGGGCTGTCTTCTAAGGATACTTGAGCTGTCCAGAGAGCAGATGTGTATTGGGCTACCAGATCTGGTTGTAATGTGCAGATCTTCTTTTTTTTGTGGCTGTGGAAACCTTTCTGCTTTGCCTTCTTGATTTTTAGAGTATTTTCTTTGGCTTTGACTTTGAGAGGGGCAGGAATTTTCTTCTTTACTTTTGCTCCCAAATTGATGAAAAGATTGGTTATTTTTTCAGATATCAGTTTTTAGATGGTAATACTCTCTAAGCTATCATATTTCAATGAATTCATTAATGATTATTTCTTTAAAGTAATTTTGAAAATTCAGATGTGTAATTATTTTGGGATGAATTTCTATTGTCTATGTTTTAAAGTAAGTTTATTAGTGCATTATAGTTATACATAACAGTGAGGTTCATTCTGGTGTAACCATACAGCATGGAACAATTTGCTCCATTTCAGTCCCTAGTACTTCCTCTTTCTCTCCCCTTCTCCACCCTTCCCCCCTCCTCTACTCTGCTAGTTTTATTTTCTACTTATTTACTATTTTTAATCGATTCTTTATAGATATGCACAAAGGTGGAATTCACTATGGTATATTCTTATATGTTCATAGCTTTATTTGATCAATTCTATGCTACAGTTCCTCCTTTTCCCCATACCTCCTTCTTGCTCTCAATCTCCATGCCTTTCCTTCACTGATCTCCCTTCTATTTTCATGCCCCACTCCCACCTTATTTTGCTCTAGCTTCCACATCTAAGAACGCATTTGACCCTTGACTTTCTGAGTCTGGCTTATTTTAGTTAACATGATACTCTCTAGTTCTATCCATTTATCAGCAAATAAAATAATTTTCTTCTTTACAAATAAAATAAAGAATAAAATAAAATTCTTTATGAATATGTAAAACTCCACTCTGTGTATAGACCACATTTTCTTTATCTATTCATCTGTTGACAAGCACCTAAGCTGGTTCCATAACTTGGCTATTGTGAGTTGGGCTGTTATAAACATTGATGTGTCTGTAACACTATAGTATGCTGATTTTAGTTCTCTTGGTTTTTGATTATTTATTCATTCATCTTGGTATGAACTTCGATCTTTTATTTAAATACCCAACATTTTTTATAGAAAATCTTAGTGTCTGTATGATGCTACTAAGCTGGAGAGGGTTTTCCTTTTTTTCTTCTTCTAGCAATATACAGAATATGGAAAGTACCCTGCAATTCAAATAAATCTCGGATCTGACTTTATTGAGGCTCATGTTTTAATGTGTTACCTTACTTCTTAGGAATAACCTTTAAATGTTCTCAGCTGAAGGCCTGGTTTTCTAATAGGGTCTTCCTCCTGGAAGGATTCTGGACTCCATTTTCTCTGTTCACCACCTGAAGACTGTCTTAATCTCTACTTAGCTTTTTAGCCTCTTAGCAGCTGCTTTCACTTGTTGTTTTTAGTATGTAGCTCCAAGACTTCCTAGTTTGGGGGTCAAGAAGTAATTGGGGGAAGGAATCACATGCAATTTGAGGTTTACTTTTCTGTGGTGCCCTTTCCTTTGTGATCTGGGTTCTCCCAGTTCTGGCTGCCTTAAACACTCTTAATTCTAAATTTTGTCTTCCTCATTCAGTGAGACTGCTGCACTCTACTCCAGTGCTTTCTGTTACCCTCTTGTTTCTTGCTGCATATTGGCAAAGCCCCAAAGGCGGATAAAATGACATTGGAAGTAGGGCTTATCTTAGTATTTTCCCTTTCTCTCTGGAATTCTGACACCCAAGTTCTAATCTACCTTAGTGGTTCTCTGATGCCTTCAAGAAATATTGCTTTTCTTCTTCCTGAACTTTTTTAAAAAAGTATCCTTTATGTTTTTGGAACATTTTAGGTTCACAGAAAAATTGAGTAGAAGATGCAGAGATTTCCCATATATAACTGGCCCTACATATGCACCGTGTGTCCACTATCAACCTCCCACAACTGCTGAAGCTACATTGACACATTGTGATCTCCCAGAGTCCATAGTTCACAGTAAAGTTCCCTCTTGATGTTTTACACCCTGTGGCTTTTGGCAAATGTATAATTACATGTATTCACTTTATACTACCACACATAGTAAATTTTCTGTCCCCCAAATTCTCTGTGCTCCACCTATTAATCTCTTCCTCCCCCTTAGTCCCTCAAAAGTATATATATTTCTACTATCTCTACAGTTTTGCCTTTTCCAGAATGTCATATAGTTGTGACCATCCAGTTTGTAGGCCTTACAGACTGTGTTTTTTCCAATTAATAAGGTGCATTTAGGTTTTCTCTATGTTCTTTCATAGGTCATTTCTCTTTTTAAAATATGTATGTACGATATTTTACTTATCTGCTAACCTGCTGAAAGACATCTTGGGTTGCTTCCAAGGTTTGACAATTATGAATAAAGCTGCTATAAATATTCACGTTCAGATTTTTGTGTGGTCATAAGTTTTCAACTCCCTATCTGCTATCTTAGGCAAATGCCAAGTATCCTATGGAAGTGTCTTCTTAAAAGACACTTAAGCTTTTAGGTTGATTTCAGGAAGAGAGCTCATATGATATAGCTACTCATAATAACTGGAAATGTTTTAATCATTTCAAAGTCAAAAAATTCCAAATCTTGAACACATCAATTGATGATTTAGTCTCTTTAGGACTTCTGTTCTTTTTGCTATTATAAGCAATGCTGCATGGAGAGTTTTTTTTTTTTTTTTTGGTACTGGGGATTGAACTCAGGGGTACTCGACCACTGAGCCACATCCCCAGCCCTATTTTGTGTTTTATTAGAGACAGGGTCTCACTGAGTTGCTTAGCGCCTCACCATTGCTGAGGCTGGCTTTGAACTTGTGATTCTCCTGTCTCAGCCTCCTATAAGTGCTGGGATTACAGGTTTGTGCCACGGCGCCTGGTTTGCATGGAGGTTTTATAAGATAATTTTGTGCAATTGCACAAGTATTTCTCTAGGATAAATTGCTGATGGTGGAATGACTGTATATGATGTACATCACATTTGCCCATATGCTACTGGCCAGAAATCAGTTTCATGGATTCAGCTAAATTCAGGGTAACTAAGATGTGTGGACTTTAACAATGTACAGGTAGAGGAAATGGTGTGACGAACAAGCATTGCCTGTGCTCCTGTTTCCTAATTTACATTATCATTACATCATTCCTAATAACAATATCTTTATATTACATTATCACTTGGCTTTTCCTAGAATGCCACTTTGAATAAACTTCTGATTTCTTACACACATGTTAAGTGATAGAATCTCAAGGGAAGACAGTTTTGTCTTGTATTTTTAATCTGTTTTCTTACCTAATCCCAATTCTTACTTTTTTCCTTTTTATTGACAGAGATGATGAGTGTTTGGAGGGGGCTCTAGCTTGCAGTTGGTTAGAGATGAACACGGTTACTGAGTCAAGCTCTCCCCAAACACTACTGTAGCTGACAAAGCAGAGGAAAGAGAGACATGAAAATAGGCTTGGACATCGGTCTTATCACATCTTAGTAATGTGACCTTGGGCTACCTCTTGCACCTTTCTGTTCCTCTACATTCTTAGCAGTATCATGTAGCTACGATGGCAGGAAATAGAAAACTCCGTTATTGTGATTCACCTGTTTCCATTTAGAAAACCATCTGAAAAGACAGGGCTTGACTTGGGGAGTGCCTGAGCCACAAGGCGGCCCAGGTTTTGCACATGTGGGAAAGAGCTCATGCCCGTGTCTTGGGCTGGAGAGTCGAGGATGCCTTCATCTCCAGCTCATTTTTATTTATTTGGAACCATTCATATCAATCTTTGTAGAAGCAGCAAACACTTCAGAGACATGACTTTAAGTGTTAAGTGCCTCCTCAGCTCCCTGCCAGAAGATCCAGTTTAGGGCCTGACAAGTGAGTCTCTTGAGAGTTGTTTGTTTTTAATCTACAGTGAGAGGAACAGCCTGAATGGAAGCCCTGTAGCCCAGTGTTTCAGCACTCTTTAGGTAATGAGAATTCTTAGGCCCCTTCTCTGGTTCTGTTTGGGTCATTAGCTTGTCCTTCCACCTCCAGGGAATTAACCAACCCCATGAGGGAACCTGTATGGGCATCAGCCCTGAGTACCTTCTCTGTAATGACGTAACATTGACCACAACAACCAGACTATTCTTTATTTGAATGTAGACATCAAGAAACAAATTATTCAGTTGGAATTCTACTTTGGCCACTCATTAGCTCTGTGAGCTGGTCAAGCTGGTTAAGCTATTGATGTCTCAGTGTTCTCATGCATAAACTGAGAAGAATAATAGTACTGGGAGGGAGGTAAATAGATCCTTGTGAGGATTAAATGAGCTAACCTATCAGAATAGGGTACATAGTAAGTCCTATATTAATGCTAGATGGCCTTGTTTTACATAGTCATGAATTATTCCATCATTTAATTTAGACAACCCATAAGGTAGCTATTTTAATTTTATTCCCCTTTTACAGACAAAAAGATTAAAGACAGAAGTATCAAGTAACTCATGCACATTAACCACATTTAACTGGGCTTGAAGACCAGGGAGTTTGGATGAATAGACTAAATAATAAGGAAAATGTGATACTCAGCCCCAAAGAGTTATGTCACATTGCAATTGAGCATCCTAGGGTCACACGCCTCATGATTCTGGTTTCTGTCTACTTCTCAGATTTATCAAAGGATGGTGGATTGACAAAGGATACATAATTTTGAGTTTAAGAGGTCAGGGTCTGCAGTCAGACAATACTTTATTCAAACTCAGATTCTACCTCTTATTAACTGTGCGACTTTTAGCCGCTTAAGCTGTCTAAGTCCAAGTTCCTTGGTCTATAAAATCCTAATAACAGTGTTGAATATTAATTCATATAAGCTACTTAGCAAAGACCATGTTGTATTGTAAATTCTCAAAAAGAGTTGGTGATGGTGGTAAATCCCAAAATGTCCCAATTCTTCTCCTCTCTATATTGATTTTCTTTATCATTTAACCCCATAGTGGCTGCCACTCAAGATTCAGCAATATGACTTGCTTTGTTGCAAAGAAAGTAGTGGGGCATTGGGAGCTCTGGCACATACCTGTAATCCCAGGTGTGTCTGAGGTGGGAGGATCATAAGTTCAAGGCCAGCCTCAGCGACTTAATGAGATACTCTCTCAAAACGAAAAATAAAAAGGGCTAAGGATGTAGTGCAGCAGTAAAGTGTCCTTGGGTTCAACCCCCAATAGAATAAAAGGTGGGGGGATGACAGTGTGCCCGTTGCAAGTCTCTTGTATATTGCTCAGTGCATGAGAAAACCGCAGACTCACCTCTCCAGAACATAAGAGACATGCAGAGCCAAGCTAGTTGTGGTGTGATGCAGAGCTGGTATTCGAATTTGACCCATCTGACT
>CM053408.1:111426847-111456383 GCA_028644305.1 Xerus rutilus | reverse complement strand
CTGGGGCTCTGAGCCGCCTGCAGCTGCTCTCCGCCGCCACTGCTGAAGTCATGCTGGGGCAATGGCTGCTGTCTGGTGGCCCTGCTTACATGCCCAAGTGAAATTTCCTGTGGGGGTAGCCATAGAGTGATGCCCAAAAGCTGGCTGGGAGATGGTATTACCACATTTTCAATCTTCGGTTCTGGCGAGACTGACCGCTGCGTCCATCTAAGCCTCCATCTTGCCGAGAGTCCTACATGTGTTTCTCACAGTGTTTGGAGGCCTGTAATTGCGTCTCTCTGATCTGATGCATAGAATAAGATGCTTATTTTGAATTTAATAGATTATATAAATGTAAGTCCTCTTTTCTAGTTGCAAACACATTTTTTCAACCTTGATACAGCAGCTTTGAAAACCAAGAAGCAGTGGGAAAGCACATTTGTGGTAGAAGGTGGCAGAAGGTGGTAGAAGGTGGAAGGGGGACTTAGGAGGATAGAGATATGGGAACTGTTGCCTTGGAACGGAGCACAGGAAAAGAGCTGGAGAAGGCCCTGCTTTGGCTGAGAAAAGATGCCTGTGAGGAGAGATGGTAGCATAGAGCCATTTCTACAACATGCTATGTTTCATGTGACATAAATGTCCTTCCTGATCTTCTCTGTGAGACATTGAGTAGATTCTCCTTGTATGCTTATAGGAGTGTCATTTTATTTTAAAGGAACTTAAAGAAGAAGGTAAGGTGGTAATTGAAACATTATTTACTGATCTAAAAAATATATGAACTTGACATTTTAATAAATAGAAAAAGAATTTTCTCTCCACTGATGCCAAATAAAGATTGAAACATAGTTAAGAATATCAGCTTGTAGGAAGGCTAACGACCTGGTTTTATCCAACTGGAGGGAATAACATATATAGAGTCCCAGAGGAGTAGCCCTCCATTTGGAGACTAGCAGGTGGTTCCTTAGAGTTGGAAGAAAGAATGTGAGTTCAGGTGTGTGGAAGGTGAGGAGAGGTGGGCAGGAGCAGGGTCATGGTGTTGCTTGAATGCCCTGGAGAGAACTCCATTTACCCCAATAATGTCTTATAGATTATGGGCAGCTATTGCTGGAAGTATTGTGAAGAGATCCTCTATACGACTGCATTTTTTTGGAAGGGGAATCTGAGGTATAGAAGGTGAGTATAATTCTGTCCAGGATTTGCATCTCCACATCTGGGTATCTTGAGTCTTTGAAAGGCAATATAGCATGAGGTCAAAGGTTTGGGTTCTGGAGTTGGACTCCTAGACACTACCTTGGTCTACCACTGGGCAGCTGTGTGATCTTAGGCGATTCCTGAATATTGTCATTGTTCAACAAATGTAAGTAATTACTATTTATATTCCTCATGATACACAGGCCAGCACCTGGTATCCATCCTGTGTTCAGCAAATGTTTATGGAATGAATAAATGAAAAGGCAAATGAAAAGTAGTTTATCACTGAGTGTTTGTTGAATGAATGAATGAATATTTTAATAGACTTGGAAAAAAATTTGTCAAGCACACTTTTTGCACTGAACCAAAGGTTGTTCTACGCGTTACACTCAAGCTGCTTTTGAATTTCAACTTGCTGTCTCCTTTCGCATTCCCCTCTAAGATCCATCTACCAGCGAAATGTTACGGCTTGGGGAATGTTTTATTTCTATTTGTTTTAAGAGTGCACCCTTTATGATAAGGAACTTCTTTGAATTCTGCAGATGGAAGGATATGAGAATCTGTTTGCCTGTGGATCTGGTTGGTTTCTCTAGAAGAACTGAGCCAAGTCACCTTCTTCAGCCTTGTAGCTGTGGCCACTGAGTGGACAAGAAGAAACTCAGTTAAGCCCGCCAGCATTGTGACTTTGCCTTCAAAATGAACTTGGAGGCTGCTAACCCTGCATGACGCAGCCTGGAGGACACTCCCCTCCCAACTCTGTTCTCACCACACTGGAGAAATTCCACAAGCTGGAGGGGCAGCTGGATTGCAGTTTACGCTGCCCTGGGATACATCTTTCATCTTAATTGTGCTTATTCAGCTGTGGGGATGCATTGGTATCTAGCTGATTTTTGAAAAAGTGCAAAAGCCCATTTCAAAACATAACCAAATCCAACTTTGGAGATAGGGGCCTGATGTGGGAGTGAGGTGGGGGGAGAACGAGAAAACTTTCCATCTTCTCTCTGATATTCTTTGCTTTGTGTGTGTGTGGGGGGTACTTAGGAGATGCCCGCAGGCGGATTTCCAAAGCTTCTTTTTGATCAAAGTCAATAAAAGCTCTCTCTCTCTGTGTAGGAAGGAAGTTGTTTTTCACAACTTCCTTCTGTCTTTGTGCTCTTTGTGCTTTCTTACGGAGATAAGTCATCTAAAAATCACACAGCCCTGAGTTGAGTCCGTATCTGCCAGGGTCTGGATCATCTGTGGCAACCAGCAACCACTCAGAAACCATGAATTAAGGGATTTCTATGTGCCAGCCATGGAGCTGGCTGCAGGTTGGAGAAAGAGGGATTTGGAGGAAAAATTGACAAAAGGGATAGCTATAGTGAATTTTGAGAGTGTGTATGCCTACTAGGTGCCAGGCACCTAGCCAGATTCTCTTGTGTAACGTGTTTGAGAATAAGCTTGCATGTCATTATTTCCACTTTCTAGAAATGTGGAAATGGAGACTCTGAGAAGCCAAGTAATTGGTGTAAAGATCATCCAGGAAGTGATGAAGTCTTTGGCCTGAGCTCTCTAATATTGCCTGCAGAAAGGAATGAAATAAGGAAAGTCAAACTGGGAAGAAAAATTGGCTTAACAAATGCAGGGGACAGGAGCACCCCTCAGGCTTTGCAAAGAGCTGTGCACCATTGTCTTCTAGGAGGTAACGAGAGAAGTTTGGCGTGGGAAGTCAGCTTGATAGGGTGAAGCATGGTTTGGAAGAACAAGCTAGGCTCACTCTTACACACCTGGATTTATTGCTGTCACCAACTGTAATATGGATTAATTATAGGTAGGACTGAGTTAATAAAGATAATCAATCAAATAATCCATCAATGATTCTTATTGTGTTTCTCCATTATAAAGGTAATATGTACTCATTATAAACATTTTGGAAAATGCCAAACAGTAGAAAGAAAAAAGAGTGATCTTTGAGTCATTTCCCAAAGCAAATACTATGCACAGTTGGGTTTCTTTCCTTTCAGGGTTACTTCTTTTCTTTCTAAATAGTTGAGGTGTTTTGTTTACATAATTATATTTCACATAAAAGTTAATACCATTTTTCACTTAAGAGTTTAAGATACAAGTTTTGTACATGTTAAAAGCTGTTCAAAAACATACATTTGGGGTTGGGGATATAGCTCAGTGGAAAATCACTTGTCAAACAAGGCCCTGGGTTCAATTCTCAGCACTGAAAAAAGAAATAGTGATTATAACCCACTAATTGAATATCTCAAGCTTCATATAAACAGGACCTTGGAGTTGGATATCTACATATTTTATACTTTTCATGGTGGTGAATAAAATTTTGGGAGAATCTTTATGATTTTCTGATGGCTTTAATTATTTAATTTTGCAGTGCTGAGGATTGAACACTGGGCCTCGTCAGAGTAGGCACACCCAGCCCTTAAATTAGTTTTATACTATGATTTCCAGGAGTGCTGATGAGCTGATTCAATAGTCCATATTCCAGTTGAATTGTTAGAAACAAAAGAAATAGAATCTCATGAGGTGTTGATGAGGAACACTACAGGTCTGCATATACATACATATATATACACACATATATATACATATATGTATATATATATGTGTGTGTATATACACAGAGAGAGAGAGAGAGAGAGGGAGAGAGACACTAATGGAGTCAGGAAAGAAACTCAACTTTCAAAGCTGGGAGAACTCTCAGCAAAGTACCTGGTCTTGCCCTACAATTGTAGGTGGTCACATTATTTTGCACAGAAGGAAACAAAGTCCCAATGTGTGTATCTATTAAGTGGCAAAGCAGATTCCAGAACTCTAAAATCATCACCTGGGTCATTTCTAGCATTAATATTCTATGGTTATCAAGATCAGTTCTCTGGGTCTATCTGCTCAGGGCCTGAATATTTAGCATTTTGAGGCAGCGCCAATCACAGAAGAATGACATACTCCCCCAAATCATAGTCACTCCATGCAGAGAGTTGATAACTACTCCAAAGCTTCCCTGTACTTGTTATGTGAGATAATTTTTGCTCACATAACTTTTTCATAATTTTTGTTTAAATGAATTGGTTTTGAGTTTTCTATTTCTTTCTTTTTTTATTGGTGCATTAAAATTATACATAATAGTGAGGTTCATTATGTCATATACATGCACAGATCATAGTTTGATCAATCTGTTGCCCAGAACCTTCTCTTTCCCTCTTGTCCATCCTCTCTCTGAGGACTCTGCTCTACCTGATATTGCGTTTTCTGTGATTTACAGCTTAATGCATCTTTACTAATATAATATATATGAATGAAAACCTCACTCAGGGACTGACCTGGAACACCATGGGACAATGTTAGCAGGTGGCATCCTGAACAGGCTTATGAATTTCAAAGTCTTGGCTTTGCTACCATGTCCTCAGGGAGCTTTTCCAAACCCTCTGCCCACCCCTTCACTTTGTTTGGGTTGGATATTTCTCTTAAGGGCTAATAATAGGCTCTTTGATTTCAATGCATAAATTCTGTTCTTGTGTCCTACTAAGATATGAGGTCTCCAGGGCTGGCAAGTATGTCTCATCCATCTTGGTCACTGCAAACCTTAGGATCCCGAATGGGAGTTCACTGACTCACTGTGACTTTCATTGTTCATGAAAGCATTTAAGTGGTGTGTGTGTGGGGGGTGTGTGTTCATATTATTTTTATCAGAATTTGGTATTTTTACCCATTGATATGCCTCCTGCATTTTCTTTTCCTACCTCTTTCACACGGACAGTATCTCTGATAAAATCAACCAAATGGAATTCAGGAGTTGAGATGACATGCCCGGGCCCTCAGGGAGATTTAGAGGTCTGGGTTGTCTTGCTGTGCTGGAAAGGCAACTAGAGGCCTATGTGGCCAAGGGGCACATCTGCTGCATGTCTTCTCATAATGCTGTTGGTCAAAGGGTGTCCTTCTCCTGATAAGAAGGATACATGGCACCTGGAGTGTGTCCACAGCCACCTCCAGCACTGTGCACTCTGAAAAGTTGTTCAAGGATTCTGTAGGTGGCTTGAGTCTCTGCCAGAGGCTTCAAAATGCATGATCTACCAGACTTGCTGGATGACTAAGCTACAGCCACAAGGCTCACAGATGACTAATAATTGTTCTCATTCCACAGCAAAACAAAGCAAGCAAGGCCTCTGCCCTTTTGTCCTGTGACTCATTACTGCAAACTACTCAGCAGAGAGGCTGAGCGAGCACCAGGAATACCTGTCAGTACTCCTGGCCCTTCTCCATGCCTGTCTCCACAGTCCCAGGCCCCCTGGGGCTGCAGCTCTATCTTCAGTGCTTGAGGAGATACCATGCTGTGTAGTGTTAAGATCAGACTTTGGATTTTAATGTGAAGGTTCAGCTTCTCTGAGCACCAGTTGTTCTCACCTCCCAGGGGAACCAAAGGAAAAGTTACAGAGTTTTTATGGAAAGCTGTGGAAATAAGGGGCTTAGTGCACTACCTTGGTTCAGACCCAGAGCGAAGAAACTGTAATTACTGTTAAGATTAGCTACCACGTTTTTCTCAGGCTATCTCCAAAGAGTAAAAAAGCTATATGATTGGGGAATTTTTTTTAAGAAAATTTCTCTACTCTTTTGTTTTTTCATTTAAAAAAGCAATTGCAATAATGTCTACCTTGTAGTTTTTAGGAGCAGAATATGGCCGTGTCTGGCACTGTGTATGATTAAAAAACACACATTGTTCTTCTCTGTCTTCAGATTGGGCTGAGATTTTTCTTGGTGTGTTCAACCCCATGAAGCTACTCTTCCCCACCTTCATGGTGAAAGTTACTAGTTCTTAAGTACTGACCCCAGAAGAAGGATCACCAAACAGCAGCTCATAAACTGGCACTGAGAGTTTTTCTGACTTGAGGGAGAAAAGAGATTGAGGGTCCCAAGAATAGCAGAGGCCTGAGCAGTGTTTATAATCTGGACGACCTGTAGCCAGTTGAAACCCCATGGAGGCACCAGGCAGCACAGTTTAGGGGTGGCAGAGAGCCTATCCCCAATGCTCTGTATGATAGGACACTGTCAAGCCCAAGGAGAAGAGGATCCCATAGCAAGGGCTGCTATTGGACTTCCTGCCACACTGTCCACTGGGGTCAAAGATAGACTTCCCTGGATTCAGACAAATAAAACAATGTGGTATTTTTTGGAGGCTAGCATGGAATAAATACATTATACATATCTATAAGGAACAATAAAGGTCAGGCTTAATCAGTAGAACTTAATAAATGCTATCCAGTACTGTTCTTTCTCTGGGGTTCGAGACACCAAAACTGGGTAGTTACAGAGTGTGAGTCCTGGAGGCAGGCAGGCACAGTATTATTGGTCCCTTCACATACCATTTTGAGATCTGAAGGCAAGTCCCTAAACCTTTATGATCCCATTTTGTTAAAAATCTACAAGGTTCAGATATTAAGAGCATTGCTCACAGAGTGTTGCTGGTCATGAGTTACATGGTAGGAGTATGTCTTCCTGTATAGCTGATGGATTGATGGTTGTTACTATTGCCATGATTACATGAGAGCTGCTGAAGAAAGCTCTGTGCTAGCGCTATCACAATCCTGAAGGTCAGGGTGGAAGGTAAGCAAGCAAGGCCATCGATTCCAGCTATATTATACTCCTCAACATTCACCCCAAAGGGGTTCCGGGCTGCCTTTTAGCCAATTATACATATGCTTAGAAAAAATCCTTTGAGAATAGCTGTCCATTTTCAGGTAGATGGTCTGAACCCAAGGAAATCTGCCATGTTGGAATCCAAGGACACAGGTAGGGAGATAGGACATTGGAAACAGAAAATTTAAGGCAATTGTTTTTCTCTGGAAGCAGTGGTAGAATGGGGAGGGGGTGAAATTTTTGGAAAAAATTGAAAAAAGTCGCAGCTGTATTTATAATACATTTTAGAGATCTAATCTAAATATGTATAATTGCTTTAGCAAAATTTATACTATTTTCTTTGGAAGTCTAAAGCCTTGCAGAGGATGAGGGCAGAGACCTTTAAATCTTTGGAGCAGAATTTTATTTACTTGTTTTGTTGAGAGTAAAAAAAAAATCTCTTGTTTTGTAACACTACCATTTTTTGTTTTGAGGGGACCTTCATGCTGGGGTTAGTATGAGCTTATATCACACCTGATTTTTTGTTTTGTCTATAGTTCAACTCAATTTGACATGTTTTTAAAAGTTAAATTTGATATAATTTAATCCCTCTTTTATGTACAAAAGGAACAAATGGGGTGATGTCAACCCTTGGTGGATTTAGGACCTCACTGGGTAACACTGAGGCTCTAACAGCTGACATGAGCATTCCTAGTGACTTGGCACCATACAGGGGCCGGCAGGAAGAGTTCCAAACACTTTGTGTTGCCACTTCCTCTCCTCCACTTGATGCGCTTATGACTCTCAGATTTTTTTCCAATAATTGATTATACATAATTGAAAATTAATTAAGTGACATGGAAAAATATTAAAATCTAATTTTAAGTTAAAGAAAGCGGGTTGCAAATCTATTTGTATGGTATGATCCACATTGTGTAGATACATGTATATGATAGGAAACAACTTGTTCTATCATCTCAGATTTGACTTCAGTCCTCAAACTAAACAAAAAATACTGAACTATTTGCAGTTTCTAAAATTATGTGCTAAGCCATCAGTTAAGCACTTGAAAAGGAGATATCACAAGAACTTGTTCTTTCAGCATTATCTTATTCCCCATCTCCATACAAAGGATATTAAAATATTGGTGATCTGAGAAAGTGTTTTGGAGAGAATGTTTGGAAATGAATATTTACTTCTCACTAGAAGCATATGTACCAGCCAGCAATCACAATAATACTGTGTAACAAATAATACCACAGTCTCATTAGGTTATTATGATAAAAATTATTTCCATAGATTTTCAGATGAGGTAAGCTGGACTTTTCTAGGAAGATCTACTTCAGACTCTGATTTGATCAGGCTTGTTTCTCACTATGGATTGTGTTAAAGTCTATTTGTGTGTTTCATCATTTTGGAGCAAATGGTTTCCCAGGGCATGATTTTCTAGGGATGGCAGAATAAAAGAGTTGGCAGAAAGATGTTATACCTCTCAAGATCTTCATACAGAATTGGAAGAGTGTTGTTATTCTCTAAAACTGATGAACTGAAGTGGAGAAATAAACTCTACTCTGTATGAAGAGTTTATTTGTTAAACAACAAGAATTGAAAAAAAAAAACAACTAGAGAACTATGTTTCTCTTGGTATTTGGGTAATATAAACACTAGCACCTGATCGAAGACTAGAAATGTTTGTAGAGGATTATGTTAGGAAGAGACTGTGATTGTAGAATTTGGTTCTAATATTTACATAAGTTCCTAGTAGACTAGAAATGGATCCTATGTATGGGAGCTAGCCATGGGCACCTTGTCAGTATTTTCAGAGAAGAGGACTTCCTGGAAAAAGGAGGTGACCCAAAGAGATAAGAGATAAGTGAAGAGGAAGTCAGGAACTGAAGAAATGGTACAAGGTCAGCTACTGGGGCCAGTGAAGCATGAGGTGGTTGTTCTTATTTCTCTTTATCAATTATATTTCAGTCACAGAGGCAGAACTACCATTAGTGATGTAGAATAAAGGCTTGGGTCTTGCAACCCTGGGAGAGCTGGTGGAGGAGTCATGCGAGGCTGCTGTAGGCCTTGAGGTCCATATAAGTTGGCGGGGAGGGGCTGCACTTTGGAGAAGAGATGAATGGGGAGTGAGAAGATTGGGGACCAACTAGGACCCACAAACGTTGGCCTGAAAGATGCACTAGATCACACCATCTCCAACCTGGGTGATCAAGATAACCTGAAGGGGAAGGTGCCGCCCTTCCCCACAGAGCTGTGCATGAACTCGGCCCAGGATGGGATGAAGTGGCAGGAAACATCCAGAGAGAGCTGGAGGAGCCACGAGCCTGGTGCTGCCCACACCAAGGCAGGCTGGAGGACCACAGAGGCTGTAAAAGGGCTGCCACAGTCTCTGGTGTCCTGAGCCAAACTTGAAGGCATGAAAAATGAGTTGTTCCACCGTGGACTTCGGCACCTCACATGCATTTCTCTGATAGCCCTTCCAACCTGGAATCTCACAGAGATGAAATTCTGGGAATTAAGTCTCTGCTTGGCTAACTTGACACATCACAAAGGTACTACACCCTTCCTTCTCTAATTCCTTTAAAATCCTAAACCACCTTTCAAAAGGGAGGGAAAGTGTGGATCAAGAAAGCAGGTCAGAGTGAAGAAAGTGACCTGGAAGCCACTGTCCTTCCTCACTCAAGTCTCCAGCTGAGGCAGGTATGAGCTGCCAGGAGAGGAGCTTCACACTGGATGGGAGTTTGGATGAGACTGGCCACTGCACGCTATTATATGTGAAAGGGAAACGCGGGATGATGGACACTGCTGAGGAGGGCGGTGCACGAGTGTGGGAGGGAAGGCCAGGTGTGAAAACACAGTGGCTTTGGACCACATGTGGTTGTGAATGGATAATGATATGCCTCTGTTTAAGTGTGTGTTTGTGTGTGCGCATGTGTACTTTAGGTTTGTTGAAGTTTATCAACTTGCTGTGTCAGGAACTTCAAAGAATTTCCCCCTAGTCATTGTCCAACAATGCTGTGTTGCATCTCTCTTCCTCCCAGAATAGCAGACCCCATGATTTCCTGTTCCTTGTGGTTATAACAAGTTATCTTCTTCTCCCTCTGGTGCTATCTAGGCTTGAGGCTTGGGCACATGAATGGCAAGGACCTAGCCTGCTCTTTCCCTTTCCTCCCTCATCCTTTCTCGCAGGACAGTGGTTGCTCACTTAGACAGATAACAGGTGTGCTGGGGACAGGGGAGGGAGAAGGCAAGCACAGGGGTTGTGTACTTAATGGGCCACTGTAGTGGTACACTGTGAGTTGTCCCTTGGTTCACACTGATGGGTCCCCATGGTTCTGTCCAGAGCGGGTTACCACGGGCATGGCTCTCTTGTGGTGGTTGTATTGTCAGTTTTCTAAGGTCTTCTTCAGGGGTCTTCTAACTACAGAAAGTCCAACTCCAGTTGACAATTTCCAACCCTCCCTCAATGCCTCCTGGGTGGTTCTGCTGCTCAGGTTCCCTTCCTTGGCAACCTGCTGCCTTGTGTAGGGGTCAGGACTGACACTTCCAGTGTCCACTGGACCTCCGGGAGGGTGTTGCATCTCCACCTTGACAGCTGAAGGAGCTGCTGCTCTGGGCCGGCCATTCTCTGTCTGCTCTCTCACTAAGGCTCTATGTTCCTACTCAGGAAGGAGCAGAACAAATCAACAAGGCTACCGTCTGATCACCTGCACAGCCAGGGAAGGAAGTATTCCTTTCTTGGGAGGTTCCCAAAATTTATGTGTTATTTTTCTGGAAAACCCCTTCCATATTCATAAGCTCCTGTTTAGCTTTTGGAGAGTTTGTAGCCCGGCATTTCTACTCCAAACCCAGAAATTATCCTTTTCTCCTCATTTTGCTCTTCTCATAGAGAGAGGAAGTTTGAGTGGTGGTATTGCTATGTGTTGGTCAAAGGTAGCAGTGAGGTTTAAACACCTTTTCATTTTTATTTTAAAAAGTCTTTATTGAGATCTGATCTACATGTAAAAAGCTGTACTTATTTAATGCATGTGACTTGTTAGGTTTGGGGGTACACATACATCCATGAAGCTAATCATCATCGAGGCCACAGACATAACCAATGCTTCTCCCACCTCTGGCAGTCATAAGTCTGTTCTCTGCTTCTACTAATATAACTGTTTTAGATTTCACGTAACACTGAGATCACACAGTGTTTTTCTATCTAGGCCTGAAAAATGTTCTATAGGTCCATCCATGTCGTTGGAAGTGGAAGCATTTCCTTTATTTAAAACTGAATAATACAGTCTAGTAGACTACAGGTTCCTTACCTATTTGCCCATCGATGGACTTTGAGATTGTTTCTATGTCACGGTCACTGCAAGTCATACTGCAATGGACCAGGGAGTGCAGACACCTCTTGGAGATACTGATTTTAATTCCTTTCGTAAATCACCAGAAGTAGGATGGCTATGTCCTATCCTACTCTTCAAGGTTTGAGGAAGGTGTTTGGTTTTACTGAGAATGTGACACTTAATGGATTCTTATTCACAGTTTTATTTGTCACTTCTGGAATAATAGAAAAAGTCCCACTTAGTTTTTATATATTCACAACACACACACACACACACACACACACGCGCACAGGCACCACCCCATCTCCGTACCCCGTGGGTGGGAGGGATGGAGGGGGAGTGTCTGAAGTGCCGGCAGTGCTGTCATTGGTGGTAAGATTAGAAATTCTTTTTCTTTTCTCCTGTGTGCTCTATTGCATGCCCCACCTTTCCTCCTGTGAAAGTGTATCCCTCTTAAAATAAGAAGATGAGGTACAATAAACATGATTTTCAGAATACTCCTGAGCTGTGGCACCATTCCACGGACTGAGCAGATGTGCGGGGCAGGGCAGGGTTTCCGGCCGCCCAGGGCTCTCTGCAGGCTCATGGTTTGATGAAACATCAGCTGCTCTGAATTCCTGCAGCACCTGCCACAACAAAGGGAGGCCCTTGGCTGAGCATACTAATGCGGTCGTACATGCCTTTAGAGAACAAAGAGACCAAAATGAGGAGGTCATTAAGCCTGCCTTGGACACTGTCCATCCTGTCTTTGCCTGAGCCTTCTGGGGGAGGTAGCCATCCACCTGCAAGGGAAGATGGCCTGTGTTGAGTGAATCCCTATCATCTCTCTTTTGTCCTCTCTGGTGGTCTCCTCCCTCCCCCTTCTGGTCCCCTGCCTCCCATTTGGCTCACACCTTGGCTACTGCATTGTTCTGAGGACCCGTTTAGCATCTGCCTCTGAATTCTCTTGTGGACCTAACCCTGGCCCACACATCGAGCTGTGCCTAAGAGACAGGTTGACTTCCCAGGAGGCCAAGGCACAAGGCTCATGCTATCTTTCCAACCTTTTAGCTTCTTCTGGTCCACTACTTTCTCAAACTGCTTGCTGTTTTTCTTTTTCTTTTCTTTTCTTCCTTTCTTTTTTTTTAACTCGCCTTCAAAGCTATCAGCCCTCTTCTTGGCTTCTCTGCGGGATGACGTGCCAACACCCACTTCTTCTAGTATCTTTTGAAAGATCAGCTGGCTTCTGCCCGTACTCTCCACTAGTGAAAGCAGAGTGTGCCCCTCTTCCCACCTGCCACCCTCATTCTGTGTTAAGAGGGAAAGATGGCCCGTCTATTGGTCCCAGCTTAACATGCACCAAGGCTGCTAAAGCTGCTAAAGCAAGTGAGCTCACTGTGCCTCAAAGGCAGGTCCCCATCTCTACTCTTCCTTCTGCTTGAGCAGCATGGCAAACATCCCCAGGAGGACTCCAGCCCTCTGCAGTTGGTGCACGCTCAACTCTGCCCCTCCGTTTGCCAGTCGGGTGGAGCAGACTTGCCCTTAACACTTGTGCAATTGCTGGCTCAATGTACCAGGAGCCTGTGGTTGAAGAACTATGTGTTTCCTTTCTTTCTTCTCTGCACACGTCAGCGTGCTCCTCCTGGGCTTTCAATGCTATTTTGAAATCCAGCTTTTACCATAGTTCTGCATTGTAATAGTCACAAATCTGAAAACCAATGGAGCCTGTGGTCACTTTTCACTTGACCATCATTTTTCAGGATTCACTGTAAAATGGCTGCTATGGTTTGGACATAAGTTGTCTCCTAAAAGCTCTTTTGTTAATGTGGGAGGGGAAATGATTAGATTATAAAAACTGTGACCCAGTAAGTCCATCCTAATTCAAATGAACTAAGGGAGGGGACCGCAGGCAGTGGGGCATGGCTAGAGGAGGTGAGTCACTGGGGGTGTGCCTTTGGGGTTTATATTTTTCCTCTGGACTCTCTCTCTTTCTCTCTCTCTCTCTCTCTCTCTCTCTCTCCCTCCTTCCTGGCTACCATAAGATGAGCAGCTTACCTCTACCATGATGCCCTGCCTTACCTGGGGCCTAGAGCAATGGAGTTACCTCAGGCCCAAAGTGATGGAGTTGGCTGATCATGAACTGAACCTCTGAAACCATTAGCTCAAAATGAACCTTTCCTCCTTTAAGTTATTCTGTTCAGGTATTTTGTGCACAACGATGAAAAACAATGGAGGTGGGGAAGGAGGCTGACTGTGGCCTTGTAGAGCTGAGGGTTAGGAGATATTCTTCCAACAGGACCATTGATGTCCTTCCACAGTTGACTGGAATGAGCTGCCGTTTATCCCTTGCTCACAGCTCCCACTGGTCCCAGCAAGGTGCTGCTGTAGGAAGCCAGTGCTTTTGCAACAGTTGGGTGAGATCTCTGACTTCTCTGTGGTCCAGAAGCAGCTTCTTCCCTGACCAACAATAGGAATGGCACAGACTTCTTGATCAGTTGATTGGTGTTTGTGTGAACAGACAAATCATGGTGTGTTCTATGTCGAGTTCAATGGGTCTGAGATGGAGTGGAATCTGTCTCCTTGTATTCATTGGAACTAAGTCCAAGCTATTGTGGTGGGAGCAGGTGGAGACTGGCAGACATGGCTACTCCTGTTCTTTCATCGCTGTCTTCTTTTTTTTTTTTTCTCCTTCCATGTAATAGCAGCAACCAAAGTGTGCAATGTAAGCCTGAAAGTTCAATGACTGGACCCTCCTGTCACCTAACTCTAAATCTAGACTGCAAGAGGCCCGTGTTTTTACTTTGTCTCCATGCTGTCGTGGCCCTAAGGACACGCTAGGCTGAAGCTTGCTGGGCATGGGGGACACCTGGACTGGGGCTGAGCCAGCCCTTTGAACCCATCTGAACAGATGCATGGACAGTGAAGACCTCCACACTGTGTGAATCAGCCAAGCAGAGACATCCCAGATAGGAGGGCTACAGAGCCCTGTGGTGACACCAGGTCTGTGGTGGCACTTCTTAGGCAGTGTTTCTATGAAAAGGGAGATTGGCTTTCCAGCATTGCCTGCTCCTATCCTGTATTCATGCATGCATTTGACACGTCCTGGGTACATGTGTACATCAATCTCGAGCAAAGCATTGTGGGGAAGCTAGAGATGGTGCAGCATCATTTACAACAGGTGCGTGTTGGCAGGAGCAGGAATACATCCCAAAAGCAGGGGCTCTGTCTAGTTTATCCACCAATGTGTCTCCATGACCTGGAAGAGAAAGCTGGCACTTAGTATGTGTGATGAACATTTGCTATCTCATCCAGACATGATGATATAATAAACATGTCGCTATATATGAGTGTATAGGTACGTATGGGTGTTGTCTGTATTTGTGTTCTAGAAAACTAATTAAATACTTCCTTAATGGAGCCCCACGTCTCTTGCTGTCTTCTGGACTGGCAGAAATGGCTATGCCTGTTTTCATCACCTGTCTTCTTTTTTCCCCCTTCCATGTCATAGCAGAAACCACAGTGTGCTATAAACTTACCTCCATAATAGAATGTAGATGCATAAATCGAAACAGCTTCTAACGGGTTGTCTGCAGTAATAAATGCTATGGAGGCAGCCCGACTGGCAGGGTAAGAGAGATTATACAAACCGCTGCCTGGAGAAAACTCAGCATCGTGAATAAACTCAGCCTTGAATTATTTATATATTTTAGGCATACTTTCTGTCCTCAATTGTGCAAGGCCAGAGAATGATCTTTACTGAGGGCTGAGAGTATCTGGGTTTGGCGACGATAAAAGTACCCGCAGTCAGTCTTGCGCTGCCCCATGGGGTGAGGATGGGTGTGCTCAACCGGGAGGCAGCAGGCGGGCAGTGTGGTTCAGAGGGGAGGTGCAGTCCGAACTCAGCGCAGGATGGTCTCACCCAGCTCTTGTGTCCCCATGGGCTTTGTGACCTACTCTAGGGCCATGCAGCTGGCGGGAGAGCCCCAGAGCCCACCTCCCCTTCTCTATCACGGGGATATGGCTTCATTCACTCTGTGTTGTAGGTTTCAACCTAAGATTTTGTGGTGGGTATCACAGGACAAGAGACAGGGCTCCTTGTTGCGGGTATCAGGACAAGAGACAGGTGCATGTAGGTCCTAGCCTCTATCCCTCATCTGGTAAAGCCACCAGGCTTCAATCACAGAGCCCCTCCCTGATGGCCTTGTTTAATCTCAATCACCCCCCACCTCCCAGAGCCCACCTCTACACACCAGGGTTGGATTGTTTCCACCCTCTTTGTTTCTCACAGCAGGGATTAAACACCAGTGTGAGTTTGGCAGGAGACAAGTCATATTCAGCCACCGTTCCGGGGCACTGATGTGTCGCCAGGGTTGACAGCCTCTGCTTTCCGACTTGCGTTTCTCCAACAGGACAAGTGCTGAGCTCCCACCATGAGCTCCGTATTCAGCAGGGAGCGGGGATAGAGTGAAGAATGAGACAAGGGAGACCTGATTTTGCCCTTGGATTTTGCCATTTAGTGGGAGAGTCTGGAAGGTAAAAACACAGTTGCAATTAGGTGGGGTGTGTCCTGATTGGAGACGTAAAATACTATGAAAGAAATGACAACAATAATAAGGATGAGAGTGACGATATTACTGCTTGGACAATAGTGTGTTAGCCCCTTGTGAGACTCAGGCACTGTGAGAAATTATTTACATAAAGTATTTTATCAAATCCTCATGCCGACTCTATAAATGGGTACAGTTACCATCCTTGAGAGGCCCTGAGAGGGGAAGTAACTTGCCCAAGGTTGCACAGCCCACGGAAATGAAGTATGGGAAAAGGTGTTTCTTACTGTCTTGGAGAATCAGGATGACGTCTCCATACTTCACGTCCCTTCAAGGGTTCCTCAGAGCTGCGGATTGGGCAGTGTCAGGGTATATGTGGAGGGAAGAAAGTTGATGTTTCCTGAAGCATGGCGCCAGCATAGGCCAGGGCCTTGTATACCCACACATACACACACACACACACACACACTCACACTCACAAAGCATCACAGCAGAAATGACTAAAAGATACTTAGCTTTCAGAACTGAGGAAACCTTCACAGGGACAGTGGCTGGTATGGGCACATGCTTTGCCACACCTGAGAACCCAGTGCCCTGGGCTCCCCGTGATGGTCTTGACCTCTCCTCGCCATGATGGTGTGCACTGTATCCCCTTCTTGCGTATGATCTCAAGATCCCAGGGAAATCCCACCCGGCCTCACCCAGTGCAGAGGCCACCTGCCCTTGAGTGGTTGCTCCTCAGTGCTGTGGTTTCCTCGGCCCACACACGCAATGGTGGAAACCCCTTTCTCCCTGAACAGGAAGCTCGTGCCTTCAGTAGGTGAGGAGGACGTTGTAATCCTCTCCACCCATCTGGAATGGGGACTTTCAACGTTCCTTAGCAACCATTCTCTCCCAATCCTGCCAAGAGCCTCTCAGGAGATAGGGAAGTTGCCATTCCCAGCACATTCTGAAGGTGAATTGACAGGGTTAGGAATGACCTGCACCATCGAGGTGCTCCTGAGGTCTCCATGTCACCATCATGGTAACAAGATGCCGTGCAGTGCTGGAAAACCCAGGGAGCCTCTTGCTGCCCACCTGAGGTCTTCCCGTGTCCTGTGTGTGCAGCTGTGCCCTGCCACAAAGCCCAGCTCTCCTCCTTTCTTTCCTTGTCATTTAGCCAATAACCTGGTGCAGATAACCCGGCCGCTTGAGTTCAAAAAGCTTTATGTATGAGTGAGTGTGTGTGTGTGTGTGAGTGTGTGTGTGTGCCACACACATCCAGAGCCAGCAAACAGTTGATTAGAGAGGTGTGTGTGTGAGTGTGTGTATGGTGTGTGTCTGTGTGTGTGTGCGCACGTGTGTGTGAGTGTGTGTGTGTGTGTATGTGTGTGTGTGTCTTCATTAACATCTCATCAAACAGGGGATCTGTGTTGGCCTCTGCCTGTGCCTCTACTGATGTCTGACGTCTGAGCCTCCCTCTTCCCACAGATAGAAATGCAGTGTTTTGCTCCCTTTCAAGCCTGTTTTGCAAAAGCTGCTGCTTCTATAGTGTCACCCATTCTCTTTTCTTGCTCTCTGATTTTCTTATTCTAACCATTACTCACAGTTTAGTCAAGATGATGTAAGACATTTCTCTAAAGTTGGTTCCATCGGTTCTCTTAAAGCCTCCTATTCTCGGGAAAACCTAAATGATGCAACGACAGGGACTTTATTTCTTGAGAGTTCCTTGGGACCCACCATGTGCATGGCTGGTTGAGAACTTCACCTGAGAGGGACCTTTGGAGATCCTGAGCTGCTGTCCTGGGAGCCTTCCCCTCTTCAGCCTCTGTTTGGGTTTCTGATTGGGAAGGGGGCTGCCGTCCCAGTGGGCACATGTCACACACAGCAGGGTGAGCATGCAGAGAGTTGATCAGAGGAATCTGGCGACTCAGGCCAAATGAGGCTTTCCAGGACCCCTTCTGGGAAAGAAACAGGCCAGGCCACATCCAGAGCCAGCCAATAGTTGTTTAGAGATCCAAGTTAATGACAGGTCAGAAGACATTCCAGGGAGTCTGGCTGATTGTTAGCCCCTGTTCTGGAATTTGGTAGGTTTGAGTAATGTTATGAGCTCACCTGACTTCTGCACCTTAAACCTGGAGAAATGTAAGCATGCGGGTTTGAGCAGCACACTGGCTTGTCTGAAGCCCAGGGATTGCAGGAGCGGGGTCATGTGGAGGACCTAACCCTCGATTCCTGCTAACTCAGAGGAAGCATCTCCCATGTCTTTACAGGTTTTGGTAGGAAGAGGATGGAGCATCAGCCTTTGGAGTTTCAGATCTTGACCGCTGGGAGGATCCTTCCCTTCTTCACCCTTTGCATCCCCAGATGTTCTCAGAGCACCCAGAAGATGCCAGACTTGGCAGAGTCGATCTAGTGTTTAAAGATGCAAAGCATGAGAAGCTCTCTCTTAAAGCTCCCAGTCTACTGGGGCAGGGCCCTTGGGAGGCAGGGCCCCAAGAACAAGCCTTTTCTGTGGGAGAGGAGGTGTACGTCCCTCTACCACTTACATGCGATGATCTCCCTTCTACTGGGAAGCAGGTAAGATTGAAGATATGCTCTCCTGGCAACCAGAGCCTGTGGTGTCTGAAATTCCTCCTGTTCTTGGGAAGATGCCTGCTTTAAAGAACATATTGCTGCCAAAAGACTCAGGGAGAACACTGCTGCTCAGGGTCTTGCATAAAGGCATCAAGATGGGCCCAGGATTTCTCTCTTCTTTCTTTGTCCACCTATTCTTTGGAGTAGAGCTGCATTTGGCCTTCAGAGTTTTAGCTGCAGACCTCTGTGTTATGCCTCAAATTCTGAAGCCTAGCACTGTTTGCACAATGAAAATGTCCCATTTTCAAGCAGAGAATGGGAGTGGAGCCAACAATATCTGGGTGCTGTTTGGTTCTTTGGGAGGGGAATAGGGCTGAGAAGCCCTCTTGGTGGGCTCTCATGTTTTCCTTTTGCTGTGTTGAGAAGGGAGAACCTGCTGTCTTTGTTTGCTAGGGATGCTATAACAAATTATCATAATCTAGTTGTAAAAACCACAGATACTTACTCTCACAGTTACAGAGGTCAGAAGCCCCAAACCCAGGTATCAGAAGGGTCTTTCCCCCAAAAAGACAGTAGAGCTGGATCCTTCCTGCCCTTCTCCTGTCTTTTGATGTTGCGGGCCCTGCCTGGCCTGCCGTGGCCTGTGGACGCATCAATCCAGTCTGCCTTCAGGGTCGCCTGATCTTCTTTCTCTGTGTCTCTGTGCATTTGTGTCCCAAATTTCTTATTTTCCTAGGAACACGTGTGGTGGGACTAGAGCTTGCCCTACTGTGGTGTGACCTCCTCTTAACATGTGCAATGACCCTGTTTCCAAATAAAGGCATAGTCACAGGTGTTGGAGGTTAAGAATTGAACATATCTCTTTGAGGGACATAATTCTAATCATAAAAAGTACATTATATGCTAAGTAAGGAAGTAGTCCTTGTTTGGCTGACCCGAGACAGCTGTGTTAAGTGTATACTTGTTCAACATGACTCCAAAACATATTTACCAAGTTGCAAATATTTCCTATGCACAGTTAGGCACAGAGGCAGGGAATGCAGCTAGTGGTTCTCCTGGCACGGGGCTGCTTTGTGCTGTTCATCTGGGGCGGGCAGACCCTGTCCTCAGCAGGGCTGGGAAGTGGCAAGGCTACCACCATGGGTACCCCTCACTGGTCAGTGCCCTTTCCTTTCTCCTGTGGCCAGGCGGAATCTCATAACTCTTAGCCTAGGGTGGCTGGCTGCTTACTTCCTGTCTTTGTGCTGAGGCTCAGAAGGCTGCAGGGGCCAAAGTCACCATCTTACCATAGGAGAAAGCAGGTGTCTCTGATTACATGGAGAGGGTTCCCGGGGATTCCCACTTTGGCTCTCATTTGCTTTACCAGGGGAGAGTATGCTGGCTTGAATTCATTCCTTTAGGGCTCCTGACAGGAGAAGATGAAGGGGACATGGCCCATCCTTGATCTTTGGCTGCATAAGGCAAGGGTGGCTTGTACCGGCTGGTGTATTACCACCTCTAGAGGGAGCTCCAGGCCTTTGTCCATCTCCCGCAGCAGCTCTCCAGGGAAGAAGGGGCTTGAGGAGTCACAGAAGGTGCAAGGCTGAATAGACAGAAATATTTAGTGGGAAGGAAAAAGGAAGGCTCGAACTTCCTGGAAGGAAGTGCTGTTTCACCTGAAAGGGAACAGAAGTCCCTCCTGGGTGGCAGGTGTCTTTGTCCCTGGGGAACAGAAGTCCCTCCTGTGGGCAGGGTGTCCTCCTTGGGAATGGAGGACATTCCCAAGTTGGTGGTGACCATGGGGCAGGGTTTCTGCTCTGTTCTGCTTCCTCCACTTCAGCGGCAGATCTGATAGCCCCTGCAGGCTGAAGCCTAACCTAGCAGCATCAACAAGAATCCACTTGGCCACTTGCCCCTGTGTCAGCTGTGGGAGCTGAGTGGGATCTGGAGTCCTGATCACCCCTCACTCCTATTAGGACAGAAAGCAGAGGCATGAGGATGTGAGAAATGGGTCACCTCATTCTGCCACAAAGACCCCCATGGCAGCGGTGGTAGGGAGCAGTTGCTTCAGTGTAGCTGCCCTGCCTCTGTGAGGTGTCTCAGGACAGGTAATGGCACAGCGCAATCGTCCAACACTGGGAACCATGGAGACAGCTGTGGTTCTGTCCTCCACTAATGAGCACTGGCAGGTGACACCAGGCATTTCGTATGATTTCATTTCCCACATCATTAGAAATTTCATTTGGGGTGTGTGTGTGTGTGTGCGGTGCTGGGATTGAACCCAGGGCCTTGGGCTTGTTGGTTAATACCCTGCCATCGAGCTACATCCCCTACGCTCAGTCAGTAGACTCTTATCATCTCTATTCTCCAAGTGATGACATGGAAGCCCAGAGAGGCTGGGAAACTTGCCCAGGGTCACACAGCTAGTAACTGTAAGAGCCAGGATTTGATTGCAGGGAGGTCTGACTACGCCCTGCCAACTTTAATCCTGTCGCTAAGGTCCCAAGTCAGTTAGTGGCAAACTCTAACTGCTTGATGAAGCCTTTGGTTTTACTCTGTGTCAGTCTTCTGTGGCTCCTGTGTGGGCAGGTCTGGATGGGGCAGGCCAGCCTCTGTGGGTACTCTGTGCACCCAGCCCTGAAGGACACGCTGTGAAACCACCCTCTGCTCCACAAGTCTGGGGGAGTCAATGTATCTAAGTGCCACTTTTTAATCAAGGACATCATCCATCTCTTGTTGTCATTTGATCTTTCTTGAAACCACAGCCACAAATCTCTAAGCAACACAGACACGACACAGACACATCGGAAACGGAGGCAATGGTCTCCTTCTCTCATTAATGGGAGAGGAGAAATTTGCTGTGCCTTGAGTGTCTGAGGGATGTGGTATTTTTAGAAAAGAACATTTTGTGATTTGAATTGTGTGATGTCTGAGAAGGCTTTTATTTTTTTTCCAGTAAGTTGCAGAATCAAAAGGAATAGTAGATGGAGCAGTAACAATTCATCAGCTAAAGTGTAGTGAGCCCCTTCTATGGGCAGAATACGGAGACGGAGACGAAGGAAGTGGTAGGCTTCCTCCTTGCTCATTGGATGGTTAAAATGTCAGAGAAAGGTTGTAAAGCAAGGTAGGTACTGTAGGTACGGGGCACAGAAAACGAAGTATCTGAGTGGCTGATGTTCACAGGAAGCAGAGAGGAGGGGATTGCAGAGATCTGAAGAATAGAGCCCTTGAATCATTCATTCATTCATTCATTCATTCATTCATTCATTCATTCATTCAAGGAGTATGTACTGAACACCTTCTCTGCATGTCAGGCACTAGAAAAGAGAATGCTCAATAAGGCCTTGTGTCTACCTTTGAATCAGCGGCAGACACAGAATCATAAACCAAGAGATGCCTTGAGGAGAATAATTGAAATTTGTTTAGGTAACTTGGGGGCATGGTGGGAGAGGTGAGCAATTCTACTTAGGAGGGAGATGGATGAGAAAGACCTCAGGGAATAGAGGCTAGGAATGATGGAGAGTGAAGGGTGAAGGCTAACTGACCAGAGGAAAAGGAACACAGGAAGTCCAGGCCAGAGACGCAAAGCACACAAAGGCTTGTGAGTAGTACCAGGCAGGTGAGGCGCTGCTGGCAGCTGAGGAAGGTCAGAGCCTAGGGTGCGTGGAGAGATGAGGCTAGAGGCCCGGACATCACTGTGCCTAGAGGCAATAGAGAAATCTTTAAAAGACTGTATGCAACAGGGGTGATATGGTCAAATCTTTGAGGTAGAAATAAAGGTCACACAGCTAAGCTAATGAGCCAGCATAATAAGACCACAAGGGGAATAATTTGGATGCCCTTAGGAATTCAGAGGAAAAACACTTGGTCCAGACTGGGCTAGTCTGCACAAGATTGCTTGGAAGGAATGTCATCAGCAAGAATTAGCATTTTGGAGAAAGGATGAGTCAGAGAAGACAGTTCTCCAAGAAACAGGGACATGATTTAGAGCATAGCAATCTGCTCAGTGTGGCTGGGAGATGGGGAGAGTGAGCCGGGAGGACAACCTCAGGCAGGATGGGCTGCACAGTGGGCCCTGAAGGCTCCCGGCTGGCTTCAAAGTGACCTGATGAGTCTGTCTTTTGGAAAGAATGCCTGGCTGCTGCGTGGGGCTATATGAGAAGGGGGCAAACCTGGAGGAACAGGATGTTTTGTCTTGGACAAAGGGAAGACAATGGTGCCCAGAGCAGAACAGGGGCAGTAGAAATGGGGACATGGAGAAAAATGCGTTAAGTGAGCAAGCATTGAGGAGGCAAGAAGATATCGTTCAGATGTCTGGGGATGTTGGGGGAAAGCAGGAGGCTGGTGACAGAAGAGAACTTTTGAGGAACACAGAGAACGAATGGTGAGGACATTCAGAGGGACAGGACCCAGGAGGAGGAAGTGCTGGGATAGGTATACTGCAATAGGAAGATCATTCCTTCATAACTTAGCTGTATTTCTGGGGTGCCAGGGGTGTTCGGGGTGTGCATGAGTGGGTGAGGAAGGAGGAGAACAGACTCTCAGCTCAGCACACACTAACTGACCCATGACTGTGCACGGCTCTGGGTCATATGCTGGGACCAACCTCCACGCCCCCACAGACATTGTCAAGGAACCTGCAGATCAATGAGAGATGAAGATGCTCACAGGTAATTTCCACCCAGTGTGTCCATGTGACAACTGGTCTGTGTCCATCTCCTGTGGCTGCCAGGAGAGGTTTATTCAATCTGGTGAATATTGGTGAGCATTTGCTCTAAGCCAAGATGGTGCCAGGTACTGTGGACATGGCAGTGAGTGGCGCCAACCAGAGTCTTTCCTTAAAGGAGGGTGTGAGAGCATTCTTGTGTGCATGGCTACTTTCTGTTTACAGAACCAGCTGTCCCCTGATTTCTGAGAGAAGCCACAGGTGCTGACCATTCCTTGAACTCCCGTGTTCTTGTGGTCTGAGCTTGTTTTGCAGCCTGAGCATTTTCCACACCTGGGTCTGCAGTTCCACGCCTCCCACGCCTCCCACGCCCCTCACGCCCCTCGGGGGGTAGTAGAGATATATAAGCCCAGAGTGCTAACGAGCTACGAGCCTCTTTTTCTTTAGAATCGTTGTTGTGTGTTTCTTTCATCCGTGGCTCCCTCGCGACTCGGTTTCGCTTTGGTCCGACGCAGGCGCTGGCAGGAGGGAATAAATAAATAGATAAAAATGGGCAAAGATTCGGATAAACATTCTTGAGTTAGTTTGGGGCCTGGAAGAATCAGAAGTCTCTGAGAGACTCTGAAGATGTAACGGTGTCCACTTTATGCTTTGAACGTAGCCCTTGCGGCTCTGGCATTGAAACTGATTTTTAAAATGGACGTTCCTTCTCTTCCTTCTGCCTGCTCCTCCCTCATCTCTCCCTCCGTAATCTCAAGGGAAACAGGATTACCTTTCTTCTCCCATCCTAGGCAGAACTGTGTGTTCCTGAGTACACATCCACCACAGGAATGAAGTCATGCAGACCTTGGGGATGGTACCAGAAGATCTCAGAAATGATTCTCTCCCAAATTAACAAGCAAATTACAACTCCAGACAGAGAACATGTTGCCTTTGAATCACCTCTTTAAAAGCTCCCAGTTCCTGCTGATGGGCAGAATCACAGTCTTTGGGACAGGAGTCCTCTGTTTCTCCTTTGCTACCAGAACAAAAAACTCTTTTTCCTCTTTCTCAAAACTCTGTCCTTGTTATTGGATTGGCATTGGGGATAAGGTTAGAGCTTTCAGCAACAAAGAGAGAGCCAGAAGGGCCTGGGCAATCTGTTGGACCTCAGTACTGCTCTGATTCCATGCAGGAGAGAGAAAAGTTTGGTGGAAGATCTTATTAGACTATTGTGTAGTCTAGTAAGTTTTAGCAAAGTGAATCAGGGGGGTATCCATGCCAATGTTGCTAGTCAAAGGGGTTTGGTGTCTCCCAGGAACAGGCTGCCTTAGGGCCCTGCCCTACTTAGTTATTGGTAGATGTAGCCCATGTGTGGCTGTGAGCATGTGTATGGCTGGATTACAGAGCAACTACTGGGACAACAAACAATTAGATTTCAACATGTGGAGGTCTACAGGGCTCTTTTTAAAACTAGCCACAACTAGGAAGCAAGTAAGCTGGTAGATGGGAGAATCACCTGGGAGAGTGACCTTTTAGGTGATCAGGGACAGATGGTCTCTCTGGGAAGATGACAAAGACCAGAGAGATGAGTACAAGTCAGCTATGTGGAAAAAGTGGGCAGAACATTGTAAATAAAGGGAGCAGCAAGTGAAAAGACCCCGTGGTGACATCTGAGGGGTGATCAGAGGGTTAGTGTGGCTTGAAAGCAATCAGAAAAGAATGGCAAAAGTAGACGGGGTCAGATAATCCAGGGTTTCATAAACCGTTCAAAGGAGTTTGATTTTGTTTTAACTGTAAAGGAAAGCCAGTGAAGTTCAGCTGGGCAGTGATGGGTGATATTATCTGACTCATTTTAAGACTACTCCAGATGCTATGTGGAGTGTAGCTTGTAGATTTTTCAGGAGCAAGATTGAGTTAGATGGTAACAAACGATGATGAATTCCACAGTCACAGCACCCTGGTCCCATTTGGGACTGCAGAAGGGTCCTGCTGTGGAAAGAAAAGGCTTTGAGGTATGTTTTTAGGGAAAATTGAAAAAGGGAGGTGACATTTGAGGTGAGCCTCCCTGGTTCTGTGAGGGGAACAACAGTCTTATAGCACTTCTCAAAATCACCTCACTAAAACACAGCGCCAAAGCAGTCTTTAATTTAGTGCCTTTTATGGGACAGAATACGGTTCAGGAGGAACCAAGGACGTTCACAGGTGAAAAGTACTTAAATCAGAGAGACAGCATAGTTAGAGAAAGGAGACCAACCATTTCTTGTTTTATGGCAGAGAACATTAACTGAATCCTTTAGAGACTGAAGCAGAGAAACAAAGAACACTTGACTTCCTTCTGAATTTTTCTGGAACCAAACTGGAGCTATGTTGCTCTATTTTGGACTTGGGGGGCTCAGAGGAAGTGTTTTGGATAGTATTAATAGCTCATTTTTGGTTTTCAGAGACTAGCTTAAATACTAATTGCTTTTTTGCTAATTGTTTACAAAATATAATGCTTTGCTGTCTTGTTTATGGTGGTCTGAGCATGACCCCTTGCAAGGACTGTGGGTTTCTTCCCCCAACTTCTCCTTCTTTCAGCAGGAAGCAGCTTGGAGATGTTGTCACCCATTTCCTCATAGAAATGGAATGTAGAAATTGACAGTGGGGAAATGTAACAGTGTCCACTTTATGCTTTGAATGTAGCCCTTGCTGCTCTGGTACTGCAACTGATTTTTAAAATGGACATGTTTCTTTCTCTTTCTCTCCCTGCTTCTCCCTAATCTCTCCCCTTACCTAATCTCAGGGGAAACAGGATTACCTTTCTTCCGCCATCCTAGGCAGAGATGTCTGTCCTTGAATACACACCCACCACATGAACAAAGTAATCCAGACTTTGGGGATGGTACCAGAAAATCTCAGAAATGATTACCTCCCAAGTTAACAAGTGAATTACAACTCCAGATAGAGAACATGTGGAATGTAGCCTTTGAATCACCTCTTTAGAAGCCCCCAGTTCCTGCTGATAGGCAGAATCTCAGCCTCTGGGACAGAAGTCCCCTGTGTTTCTCCTTTGCTAGCAAAATAATAAAACTTTTTCCTTTTTCTCAAAAAAACAAAACAAAACTTATTTTTCAGAACTCAGTCTTTGATTCTACTTTCTGTGTTGAAAATAAAAATGTGAAGCTTGCCTCTGAAATTATAGCAGTGACACCAAGGACTAAGTGTCAGACCCTAGTGCAAATGCCTGTGTGGCTGCTCCGTCTCCCTCAGAGCTCTCCTCTTGGTTCTGACACTCAGCCATCTCCCGCTCTTTATTCCTCTCCAGCTCTGCCTTAGGTTTATACTTTTGGAATAGATTCCTGACTAGTGTCCCTGTTTCCAGACCCTTGTATTGTACATAGGTAGAGTGACGAAAAGATTGTTCGTCAGATACATGCAGACTACAGACACATTTTTTTAACATTATTTTCTAAAGTACTCCTTGGGCAAAGATATCAAAATTGAAAACCCAGATGATTTTGCATAAAATGTATATTTCCTGTTTCTCTTGAAAATTCAGATCTTATCACGCTAGTCCATGTGGAGCAACAACTAGATGAACTAAATAGTAGCCATTCCTTCTAACACAGGCATCTGATATTTCTCCAGCTAGTCATGATCTCTCTTCCTTATTATTATTTTATATCTTTCTAGTTTTTAAACCTGTCTGGGCCTGGAAGGTGTTTGAATCAGAGGACATTCCTTTACAGACTTATTTTTCTGAAACAGAAATCTGATCATGTCACACTCTGTTTAAAACCCTTCACCAACCCGCTATCTTGGTGGATGACATTCAGTTTCATCACCCTAGGAGAGAAGGGTCTCCAGAGTCTGCTCTTATTGTTTCTGTTGATCTTTCATGCTCTTCCCAGGAGTCAAACCTAAGGCTGTGCCGTGTTGTAGGCTCTGTCCCCTGAGTACTGCACTGCTCCTGCTACAGCGGCAAATGCATTTCTTCAATTATCCACCTGGTGAACATCTGCCCTTTAGCTTCAGCTCAAACATCAGCCCTCCTCTGAGCTTTACTCTCTGGTTACCCTTCCTCTACTCCTTTGGCTCCTTGGGCCCTTGTCGTATCGTCCTGTCACTTCTCTCTTCTTCTCCAGATGGCTCAACACTTGGGGTTCTGAGCCATCTGTGTCATAGAAGCTCTAGTGTGAGACAGCTGAGCAGACCTGTGGAGATGCAAAGCTGGACGCGCCATTTCTTTGCCTACAGAACGTAACCATGACACCTCCAGTCCTCTTACCCGAGAATTATTGCAGGGATCCAATGACATGTCTTTTGTAAAAATGTTGACAAAGCACTTTAGAAACTGCAAAGTAATGCATGCATGAATGGAATTAATATAGAGAATGATACATTCTCAACTAGCTTAACTGCATTATCTCCAGAGATAAGAGCAACTTGAAATGCAGGATATCTACGTTATAGTTCCAGTTTTGTTTCCAATTACCTGCATGACTTGCCTTTCTAGACCTCAGTTTCCATAGCTGAACTTTGGAAATTTTAAGGTGTTTCTTTGTTCTCTGCTCTCCCCTCCTACTTTTTCTAGGAATGAGATTTTTCTTGTTCTTGAAGACTTCCATTCTTCCACACTTGGGATGGTGCATCAACTATAATACAATAATGAATATGCAGCAATTAGTTTTTTCATTAAATATACAAATCAATGACAATAGCTATTGTGTAGTGTTGATTACTCACATTTTCCTAACCTGAAATTGTTTCCATTATTTAGTCAACATTAGCAAACGAAAGCTTCAGAGCTAGAATTCAAGGCCTCAGCAGCTATATCACCATCCTCGCTCCTTCTCACCCCAACTCTTGCTCTATGTTCCCATAGCAAACCCAGCCTCCTCCGCATGTCACTGTAAAGTCACCCATGTGACTGATGGTTTGTGGGAGAGCAGATGAGTGTGTGGGGAATGTGTAGGAAATGCAGACTATACTCAAAGCAAAGAAAAGCTTCTTCTTTTTCTTGTTTTCTAAACTGCAGCTGATAAAATCGATTCACTGGCTGCTGACTTAAAATAGTGTCTGCTAACAGCCCCTGGTAAAGCTTCTCTAATGCTCAGTAAAATACCTACAAAAGCTTAGAAGAACATGTAAACTTAACAGACAGCCATGGACTTGACCTGAGGATCCACTGAAGGCTGCACCTGGGGAAAATTTTTGGAACTGGCGAGAGCAGGTGCTGTAGGGGTGGAGTGTGGATGAGCGGATATTCCCTGGGAAAGAGCAGGTAAGCACCATTATTCTTTTGTTGTGCCTCCCCTGGATGGTGATATCCTGGGTGGGAATTCCCTGGATCATGTTGCCTCTGGATTGTGTTCAAGGGATCTGATCCTTGAACAGATTCCTTGGTGGAAATTCATGTCCGCCCAGAACCTCAGGAAGTGATCTTACTTGGAAATAGATTCTTTGCAGATTTAATTAAGAAAGGATCAAGGTGAGTGGCACTGGCTTAAGGTGGGTTCTAAATTCAAGGAGAATATCTTTAAAAGAAAAAAAAATATATGCAGAGACAGAGACATGCTGGCCATGTGGAAACTCAGGAGGAGGCTGGAGTCATTTAGCCACAAGCCAAGGAATGCCAGGAGCCATCTCAGCCTTGGGAGTCCAGGAAGGACTCTTCCCTAGGGAATGAGGCCCCGCTGACACCTTGATTTTTGACTTTTGGCCTCCAGAATACTGAGAGAATACTGTTTTGTTGTTTTAGGTTACAAAGTTTGTAGGTAATTATTTATGGTAGCCCAAGAAAATTAATACGATGGGAAATTCAAGTTTATACCAGGAGTTGAACATTCTAGTACCCGAGGTAGCACCTGAGGTCAACCAGGGAATGACAGAGGTGAGCTGGAGAGAATGTGCCTCAAATAAGGACAACCTATCGCTGTCTTGCAAGAATGCACAGGCAGACTTGTCAAATCCTTCCAGAGTTTAAAAAGCTGAAATTATGTGTTGTATTTGTGTATTTTATTTGCATTTAGTTGCCTCCAATTATATTTTTAAAATGGTGTTGACCACTTCAAACTTGTCACAGGAGTCAGAATCCCCCTGAGGGTGGCCAGTTTGGGGTCTTATTGGAGCCATTTGCAGCCATCCTTATCCTGTGTGGTTGTTTCACTTTATATGAGGCAGAAGATGTATCACAGTCCTTCTTCCCTACCATTATTTTTTACTACCTTAGAGGTGACTCTTCTCCTAAGATGATTGGGCAGCCATTGGATGGGAGGAGCAGAGAGAGGGTCTTAATGGAATTGATGCACAGAATTCTGAGGCAGAAAAAAATGTAGTGTTGGAAAGAGACCTAGGAAGACCCCAGGGGTGTACCTGTGGGGACTGTGTGGAGAGACAACTTTCCATCTCATCAGAAACCCAGAAAGCACTTGAGCAGGATTCCATCTCTCTCGACTGTTGCCAGGACTAGTAAAGTCTGTTTGGGAGCCCGTGTCCATCTGGGAACCTTCACCTGGGGTGTAGTCATGCCTTGGAGCAGAGGAGTTGACCAGAGGTGGACTGGGAGAATACTGTCCTGGAGGTCTTCTGACAAACCCTGGGCTTTAAAACTTCTGCTTTTATTTGGGAATGGGAGACTATAAAACAGAAGACAAGCTTCAATACCAACACCAATCCCAAGGGAAGAACTCCAGGGAGGATTGTCAAGGATTATCATGAGACCT
>CM053408.1:111088085-111426347 GCA_028644305.1 Xerus rutilus | reverse complement strand
TAATTAATATGTGGACTTGAGGAGTAGAATTCTTTTCCCACAGGAATTGCCAAAGGAGGAAGATGTGGATTTAGAGAGGAGGGTAGCTATGCAAAGAATGTTTTAGAGGATGAAACTAAGTGGGGTTGAGAGAGAAAACCCCAAGTGGGGTTGAGAGTGGAGTTGAGCCATGGAGAGAAGAACAGATGCCTTTCTGTGCCTGGACTTCCTAGCTATATAAGCCAAGGAATTCCTTTTTACTTCAATTAGTCTGAGTTGGATATCTGACATTTGTAATTTAAAGGCAATTAAGAGTTAAAAAAGGTAGGAAAAGAGATGTACCATGAAAGGAATGAAGTAGAGAATCAAATGTTGGCAGAAGAAACGAGGCCAAAAGTCTGGGAGAGGCTGGGCTGTATTTTGGCAAGGAAATAGAACTCATCTGCCTTTTAATTAACCTTTCTCCAGCTTTTGTTCTGTGAATCTTGTGCCTGGTGATGCCTTTAAGAAGCCCTGGTCATTTTCTGTCAGTGCCACAATTCCTAATATCAAATTCCCTATCTAGCGAGTGACAGATCCATCCTCCTGCATCATGCGGGGCTCCCCAGTTTCAGACCTTGTTAAAACAATGTGAGAGAGATTTGAGAGTTGAAGCAAGATTGAGAAGCAATACGATATCACAGAAAGAATATTGGATTTTAAATTAGGGGCTGAGATTGAAAGACACACTTCAACACCCCCTTGGGGGTATTAAATGTGAGCCTCTGAGCCTTTGGTTTTTTCAATATGGAAATTGGGATAAGAATGATAATAGTGCTTACCTCCTATGGTTTTCATATGGGAGACACGATACACTGTAAATGATGTAGGCTGGCCAGCGCCAGGAGTAATAGGATCTCAATTAATGTTTTCTTTCTTGCTTTCAGACAAAGCAATGTTAGCAGTATTAAGCAGAGGTAGAAGAGCCGCCTTCACTTCCTTTCCCCAAACAGATGCAGAACCCTTTCCTGGCACCAAAAAATGGCTGAAGTGAGTCTTTATTTTTCCTTGATTATTATATGTGTGTGTGTGCGTGTGCGTGTGTGCACCACACTTTGCAAGGTGGCTTCAGGGTCATGGTTGACTCTCTGGGTGAGGTTTGGAGGACTGTACTCTGTCATTTTGTAAAGTTCTTTCAGGCAAGAGGGATCAGGGAATCAGATGCTTAACTCAAAAGGAAACTATAGTCCCTAAAAGGAAGCTAAAAGGATGACCTTGTTACCTAAGGTAGTAAGAGTCAGGTGTTTAGGGCACGCTCGCTGTCCAAGGGGAGAAGCACTCACACACATCATTATTTCTATGTCATATCAACACCAGCACCAATAGCCTACTCCTAGCAATCATCCAGCGAGGGGCTTCTGGACTCTTTTCATGAGTTAACTTATTTAATTTTTTCAAAGACACAAGCAAAGCCCCTAGCTATTAAGGTTTCAATCTACAGAAAAGAAATGAAAGTCTTGAGGAGTTAAGAAATCTTCTGCATACACCCAGCGAAAGTGAAACCAAGGGCTCTATGATCACCAAGTACAGTCGGTCTTTCTATCCATGCATGAAAAAGTGAAAAGAGAATGGCCTTTTCAATCCAAGAGGAGAGTCTCATCAGCCATCACAGTCACACCTAGAGAGAATCAAGGCTGCAATGCCCCTTCCCTCCTTCCCCTCTTCAGGAAGGAGTTGGTGGAGAAAGAAGGGGTGGGCATTAGGAAGGAGCATGTTTATCAAGGGGGAAGGATGCTCTGGGCCACCCTGGGACCAGAGTCCTGGGACATTCATTTTCAGGCTCTGCTGGATCTTGGCTGTCAGCTCTGCCTGCCCGGAAGTCATGTCAATAATCCATTTGCAAGGCCCTTTACACAGTTAAGCCTGGTATTTGGCCCTTCATGCTGCTTTTTTAAAAAGCCACTGACAGACACAGTAGGAATAAAATAATAAGTGTCCACATGTCAGTGCCTTCTTAAAAATGAGAAGTGGAAGTCTGAGAAACTTTGCAGTCAAAAAGTAGTGAGTTTGGCTCAGGGATACCATGATTAAAGTGGCTGTGTTTTGACTCATGCTCTCCCGGGAGTTTCTCTGGGAAGGGTCAGGCTGTAGTTCTTACCCACCAGAACTGGACAGGAGGCACCAGTTACCACGCAGGACTGGCCCCCAGTGGGCTTGCACACTCTCCCCAGGAATCATCCTCCCCTGGATGAGCATACTCTGTGTCCTGGATGTCAAGAGGCCATCTCCTGATAAGGACACTGAGAGGGACAATCACACGATTCAGTAGATGCTGAAATGGGAGGGCTGGATCCTGGGATTAACTCAATGGGTCAAGAAGAGAGGACAAGTGCCCACTCAGGGCAGGGACCTGGTGCAGTGGTTCTCAACATCCCAATAGTTTGCCTCAGGGGACTTTCAGAAATTGCTGGAGAGATGTTTGATGGTTATGATGTGGGGAGGGGAGTGAACATGTGCTATGGTTTGGATATGATTTATCTTTCAAAGATTCATGTGCTGAGAGTGTGATCTCCAATGTAGCAGCATGGAGGTGGTTGGAACTTTAAGAGGCAGGACTAGTAAGAAATAATTAGGTCATGAGACATTGTCCTTAGATGGGATTAAAACCCATCTTGCAGAAATGGGTTAAATCTCCAGGAACTGGATTGGTTGTCAAAAAATCAGCTGTTACAAAGTGAGATCAACTCTGCTTGCTCTCTTCCTTCCTCTCTCTCTCCTATTCTCTCCACTCTTGCACACATTATCCCCATGTGATGTCATCTGCTATCTTATAAAAGAGAAGGAGGCCCTCATCAGAGGCAGCTGTCTGATCTTAAACTTTCCAGTCTCCAGAACTGTGAGTTAAATAAACCTCTTTTTAGTAAACATTACCCAGCATCAGGTATTCTGTTATAGCAGCAAAAATAGACAAAGACAGTGTACTCTTGACATCCCTCTGGCAGATAGAAATCAGGGATACTGTTTATCATGCATAACGCATAGGAAAGCCCCAAATGAATAACAGGATCCTATATATCAATGACACTGAGGTCAAGAAACCCTGGTCTAGAGATACCAGACACTAAGACTGGAAATTCAGATTGGGTTGGGAATTACTTAGGAGAGAAAAAAGAGACTACCAATGTCTAGATGAACAGAAGAAAGTTTGTCCTAAAATAGGACTCTGTTGTGTCCTGTAGGCTGGGACTTCTGCAGTTGATTACCTCTGCCTGGCTCTTTACCACTTCTCCCTCCCCTGTTGCATATTATACCTGATCATTTGTGCATTTGAGAGACTTTGTCGGCAACCATAGAAACTGACCTGAATGCATCCCTGGAGGGATGAGAGCCAGGATGGAGTCAATTGGTGGTGTCACTGCTCCTTAGGTTGACTTTCTGTCCTAGGGACTTGTAATGAGGTTCCAGCTCCACTACTTACTGTGTGTAGCTTGAAGCAAGTTAGCTGGTTTTTTTCTTTCCTAACCTGTATCCTGGGGAATTTGATGACACCTCTATCATGACATCATTTTGAGAATCAATAATATATATGTACAGTATGGAAAGACTGGTGAATATTCTTTAAATGATACATACTATTATTACTATTGTGATGACCATGTAAGCAAGATAGGAAATGTTTGGGGTGAGGGATGAGGAAGGTGCATGTGACTTCCCAGTAAGAGACCTTGGGAAAGTCAAGGGTACTCCAGGTAGTGGGCTGGTGAAGGGAGTGAGCTCTCCAGTGATTTAGGATGGATAAAAGGTAAGAAATAAAGATCCCCAAACAGCAAACTGAAACATAGTTGAATTTATTTATTTGCCTGTGAATGTCCTTGGGTAGGAGGTAAGCAGTTCCCCCAGGGCAGAAATAGAAAGGTCTGGATAGATTACACAAAATGGCAAAAATACACTAAATAAGGCCCTCTTCTGAGTTCAGGTGTTGGGTCATCTCAGGACTGTGAACTCTTCGCTCAGTGATCCCTTTCATGTTCATAGCATCCCTGGTTCCAGGAGCTGCTACCAAGCAAGTCCAGAGCAGACTAACATTCCAGTTGAAAATTTGGTTGACAATGTCATGTGCAAATGTTTAGTGCATCAGCAGGTGCTTCTCAGGCTTGCACTGCTTTTGCATCACACTTGCAGTCATTTGGGTTCCCTGAAGCAGCTTCAGGATGGAGCAGAGTGTGCAGGGTAGTCTTCAAGGCATATCCTTGGGATCCACATTTGTAGAAGAGTGAAGAATGCAGCAAGACTGGGCAGAGAGAGAAGTTGAGTTAAGGGGCAGACCTCGTGACAACCCTGGCCACATCCAAGGGCAACCCTGGAACTAGCTGGAGTGGCATTTCAAGGTTGTCCCTTGAGATGAGATAAGCAGGCCTTTGTGCTCTCTCACTGATCACTAGATGTGGGCAACATGGGAAGAGCGTGATGTTGGGTGAGATGGCTGTACGTAGCAGAGGCCAGCCCCCCCAAGGGGTCAGCAACTGAAGGCTGTCCACTCTAGCAATGAAGTCTTTGTGGAGGATGACCATGTCACGCAGATCACAGTGTTCACCAACTCTCCAGTGTTTACCTCAGCCTTGGTTTTCTTCATACTTGTTATGGTTTGGATATGAGATGTCCTTCCAAAGCTCCTCTGTTAATGTAGGAATGATCAGAGGTGAAATGATTGGACTGTGAGAACTTTAACCTAATCAGCTCATCCTAGTTTGAATGGACTAACTGGGTGGTGACTCTAAGCTAATGGGGCCTGGCTGGAAGGGGGATCACTGGGAGGTGCCCTGGAAAGGTCATCTTCCCTGCTGTTCCTTCCCTTTCCTCTCTGCTTTCTGGGCCACTGTGAATGGAGCATCTTCCTTCCACCACGCCCTTCTACCATGAGGTTCTGTCTCATCTTGGGCACAGAGCAATGGAGTTGGCCAACCATCCACTAATCCTCAGAAACCATGAAACAAAATCAACTTTTCCTCCAGTAACTTGTTCATGTGCATTTTGGTCACAGTGATGAAAAGCTGACTTAGATAATGCTTAAAACATCCCTGTGAGGTTGGCAAGGACGTAGGAACTGGCGCAGGGAGGTTAGGGGGCTTGTGAAGTCTGCACACTCACTAGCTGATCCCCCGGGCGCTCGGCGCAGGCTCTCACTCCTCTGCCTCATGCAGCTCTCGCTCAGAAGCAAGAGGGGTGTTAAAACATGGTGAAGAGACAGAACCAAAACTAGATCTATGCTAGTTCTGTAGACAGGTGAGGAGGCCTTGATTCTTTTATGGAAAACATACATTCCCAATGGGGGCATTATTGCACAAATTGATTCCCAGTAGAGCAGATAGTAAAGAAATCATATGTATACATGCACATATACATACAGATGATTACTTACATTACATAGATATATTACATAGATATACAGATGCACGGTATATCTTGACATTAAAATTTCATGGGATACAATTAGAGGAAAAAATGCCTAAAATGGCTCCTAGAGGGGGAGAAATAATGAAAAAAGGCATAAAAGAGAAAGGAAAGAAGCCTCTAAGCCCCACGTGTTCAACTTGGCTTCATGTTCCCAGACTCGAGTCGATCCAGTCTTAGGGGATGGGGGTCAGCAACTGTGGACCTTAGGAATAGCATGGTACCTAGAAGTTTGATTTTTGGTTTTGTTTGCTCATACAACATGAAAATTAAAATGAAAAAGTCTCACTTTGACAATTGTATACATTTTGGAGATTTTCCTTGTGGGCATAGGCACAAGTCCATGAAGACAAGCACAGGTGCTGAAGTGCAGCCTGGGCCCCAGCACTCTCCCCAGCAGGTAGCAGTGATTGTCCTCAGCCCCTTCCCCTTTCTGCATGGCCCTGCTCCTCTCTCCTGTGGAAGGTGAACCTGCCTGATTCATGCACTTGGATTATGTGCCAGGCCTCCATAGGCATTTGGGTTGCAAGGACAGTCTTTGTATATTAGAGCTGAGCCTGGAGGTTCTGGTTCTGGCTTCACACCAGAGGAGCTTTTATAAAGTCCCTCCAGGGATTGTGACTTAATTTTTTGGGCATCCATATATTCCAAGAACTCCTGAGGGGATTCTGAGGTATAGCCTGGATGGAAAGCACAGATCTAATGCAGCCCTCATTTTGCAGCTCAGGGAATTGAGACGTAGAGTAGGAAAGTGAGTTGTCCAATGGCAGATAGTTGTTGTTTGAGGAGCTGGAGATAAAATCAGGTCACCTGACAATGGATTGGGACATTTCCCTATTTCTCACACGGTCTTCTTTAAGTTTGTGTGGGGAAATATGAAGCGGTAGGTAAGCTGCTGGTCAAAACACCAGGCTCAGATTTTATTTTTGAGATTGTCAAGTGATAGGCATTTATTGCCTCTAACTCACTTACTACCTAATGTCTTCCTGTGGTTCTGTAAGTGAAATTGCGTTGGGTCCTGGAAATAAATGGTCGAAGGGAAGGCACACCTACCATACATCCAGCAACCTTTGCAAGCCAGAAGTGTTCTAGGTGCAGTATTGTAGTTGCTTTGTTTATTTTCGCAATAACTCTAGGAGGTTTGGATTATGAGCTCCATTTCAAAATGATGAAACCAGGCTCAGATGGCTTTGGCCAGGTGCCCAGGGTCTCACTGTTGATAGGTGATTTGAGCTCAGTTCATAACTTTCAAAAGCCAATGTTCTGTCAGAGTCCACTAGATTGTAAGCTCCACAAAGGCTGGAGTTTTAAAACAGGGGTTTGTTCATTGTTTTGTTTCCTATTGCTGACAACACTTAAAACAGAGTAGATGTTCAATAAAATCTGTTGGATTAATGAACGGGTACCTTGAGGAAGAAGGATGCTGAGCTCAATGAAATGTGTAACACTGAAGAAAAATCTTTTCCTTTTTAATTTTGGAATCAAGCAGCTTTCAAAACATCTGCATGGGACTACAGTGTATTTAAAACACCTCCTCCCTGTTGTCTGATGCCAAGTGTTGAAGTAGCCAAGGGAAAGAACTATCCTACACACACCAGAAAGACTGTGTGAGTGTGTGCATATGTGAGTGTATGTGTGTGTGTCTATGTGTGTGTTGCTATTATATTGTTTAGCATGTCTTTTAAAGACTGTGTCTGAGAGGAGAAAAAGCTTAGTATTCCATAGATGGTTCCAGCACACCTAGGACTATAAAGTCTGCCTGGTGAGAGGAGGTGGCTGTGGGAGTTTTGGAAGTTCAGGGGACAAGCCACATCTCGTCCCCTTGGATCTGAGCTGATCTGTGGGCTAATAACATCCTTCCATTTTTTGCTTCCCCAATCATAGAGACTTGCTCAAAAACATGCCCTTCTCAACCTGCCTCCCCAGGACTTGGCACACACTGGTGCCTAATCAATGCCTGTCGAATGACATGACAATTGTGTTTTCATAGAAATGGTAATTCTCTAGGTTGAGGCATGCTCTCCAGGTATTGCATTTACTATGATCTTCCCTCAGAAATAGCCTCCAGTTTGTTTTGGACTGAGGGCATAACTGATTTTACTACTTTTACAGTGCACAACATCCTGGCAACCCGTGACCTCCAATGGTCATCTGAGGCATTACCACTCTTTGATAAGGGGTGCAAAGGGAGCTCAGAGAGCTTGAGGAACCTTCCCAATGTCACAAAGCTAGGAAATGCTAGGAAGAAGTGCTGGTCAACCCTGCCATACTGAGTTCCAAGATGGAATCAATTCTGTGCCATGGCACAGGTTAACTTTGGGCGAAGGAAGGCTTGGTCTTTGAGTATCTTTTCAGGGTAACCCCTAAGCTCTTGGAATGACCTCCCTATGCTAACAGCATGATTTATCATGAGGACCTTGGGATGAGCTAAGGTGAGCCCATGGCAGCCAGTCATGTCTATATGACCAATTCCCAGTAAGAGTCCTAGATACCAGGGCCCAGGTGAGATTCCGTGGTTGCTGTCACTGCATCTTTGCTGGGGTAGCTTGGTGCTCTCTGCATGCTGCCTGGGAGAGCACAGTGGAAGCTGGTGCCTAGGGACCTCCTGGACCCTACTGTATGCACCTTTTCCTGTGGTCTTGGGGTCCTCCTAGATTCCCAAGTCCCTGCAGTTCCCCTCTGCAACGCTGGAACCACTAACAGAAGGGCATCACTGTCCAAGGCTGAGGTAGGAAGACTGAGGGGAACAGGGGCCCTGGCAAGAGTGTGAGGTAGGGATGACCTTCCAAATGGAAGAGGAGCTCGGGCCCAGTGGCCAACACATCTAGTTCCTCATCTACATCCTGGCGGCCCTCATATATCAGACCTGAGATGCTTGCTGGCCTGCGGTGACCTGTGAAAGTGAATGGGTTTTCTGTCAAGTAATCAATCTCCTATGTTTCCCTCTTTCCTCCTTTCTTCCCTCTCCTCCTTTTCCCTTCTAGCTTCCTCTTGTCCTCTGTGCCCAGTGCCGTGACAGTTTCCTCAAAGAAAGAAGCACAGAAGGGGCCTCATCGTGCTTGAAAGTGGACCCACATTCCCTCCTTGATTTGATTCCTTGTGTCCACTACGCTCTTGCTTTGGGTCCATCTCTAGGTAGAACCAGGGCTAGGATGAGGCAAGGGGGACATTGCAGTCTGGCCCTGCTGCTATGTTCACAATTCTTATCTGAAATATGGAATTAATTCTAGTATCTACCTACGGAGGTTATGGAAATCAGAGTTACCCGCACCTTCCCCCAACACACTCAGCAACTTGAAATTCAGAATCAACACTGGGATAGAGTTGTATCTATTCATTTTAATGGTTCCTGCCCACAAAGAGTTCTTGATCTTGGTGTTGATTTTTAATTTTTTTTCTAATTTTATTCACAAGTAAAATTACCTAGATTTAAGGCATACCGTGTGACATTTTGGTATGCATATACATTGTCAACTAATGACTGAAGTCATCCTAGTCCACAAACGTGTCAACTCACACATTTGCCATGTGTGGCAACAGCCATGAACCTGCAGGATGGGACACTGGTTAAAATAAGCCAGATACAGAACGACAAAGACTGCATGACCTCACTTGTTAGTGCAGTGCAGAAGTTGAACTAAAAAAGCAGAGAGTAGAATGGTGGTTGCCAGGGGCTGAGGTGGGGAAAATGGGAAGCTGTTGGTCCAAGGGTGCTTACTGCTTTCAGCAATAAGGTGAACGCATTCTGGAGACAGAATACACAGCCAGGGGACTAGTAGATAATGATGTATTGCATGCCTGAAACTTGCTAGAAGAGTAGATCTTAAGTATTCTCATACACACACACTCTCCTTAGTTCCAGCCTTGGCTTCTCATGAATATCCTTGGAGAGTTCTCACAAAGTCTTGATGTCCAACTCCATCCAGAAACTTTGGTGTAATATTCATGGTGGGTACCATCATACTGACACAATAGGTTTCATAACCTGGTCAGGGGGGCTCACAGGCACTATTGTTTGAGAAGCTCAGCTTGCAGCTCAAGCAATTGTAAGCTCATCTTCGCTACTCTAACTTGCCATACATGCTAAGTATGATAATCCCATAGAATTAGATTTTTAAAAATCAATCATCTGGGGGCTGGGGCTATGGCTCAGCGGTTGAGTGCTTGCCTCGCATGCGTGAGGCACTGGGTTCGATCCTCAGCACCACATAAAATAAATAAAGATATTGTGTTCACCTACAACTAAAACAAAATATTTTTTAAAAAAATCAATCATCTGTTCATTAGATAGTTAAGATCTTTTTTGGTCACTTTGTCTCCATGGCATCTGGTAACATCAATGCCTAGTGTGGGATAAACACTTGGTGCACATTTAGTGGGATTAAATTAAGAAACTCAGAACTGCTCTTGTGTCTTTGAGGCTGAAATATCCATTTCTTATGATGCTGGTCTCTTTGTTTTACAGTCACAGTTACTGCCTGGCATACCAATGTACCTCATTTGTGCAAACATAGTATTCCCACATGAGTGTCGAACATTTTGCTAATTGCAGGATTGCTTGTGGCCACACCATACTGTTTTGTTCAAAGTGTGCCAAAGTCAGAATTTAAAACCCAGATTGCAAAGGCTGTAGTCAGTGGTGTGTAACAAGGCTGAGTATCTATGCATGCTAAAACATGCCTGTGAACTTTGTAGGTGTAAATGAAAGACCAGAAGAGATATTGTGTCTTGTAGTCCTTTGTAAGGTCACATTCCATTTGATTTTTAATTAAGGACAACATCCATTTTCTAATTGCAATTCCTCTTTCTGGTAGAGATTTACCAGAGTAAGACTTCACACAGTGTTTTGATGAAGCAGGTGGGTGCAAGAGAGCACAGCAGGCCAGGAATCAGGAAAGAGCATCCACAGAAACCAGCAGGTGCACCCTGGATAGCTGTGCTCTTGCTAAGGGCAGTGGCTGAAGTAGCTGCTTATGGCAGTGACCATTCTGATTGCTTATTGCCTGAAACTTGACATTTGCAAATATTTTACTGTTTTACCTGTCAGTAGGACCTTGAAGAATCCTTTAGAGCTATGAGAAGAGTAAAGCAAAGTGTTAATCAACAGAAAAGTTTTTTAAATTTCTTCCCTGTGGTGCTCGAGAGGGTTGGTGTCAGATGTGAATCAGGTGGAGTATAAACCAGTCAAGCAACAGTGAGAGAGTGACCCTTGTGAAGGGCAGGAGGGTGATAGGTCGGAATTCAAAGAGTGGAGGAAGAGCCAGTGTTGGGTGCAGTGGGGGTTGCTTAGGTCTGAAAGGGGTTATTGGTTCACATTCAAGTCAGATCAAAGCTCTCTCTCTCTGGGTAACTGGCTTTGCATATGATCAGTCAAGCACATCAAGTCAAGCTGGTAGGGATTGTCTTATTGCTGTGTGCCATGGTTTGGACGTGCTTTGAGTATACCCCCAAGGGCTCTGCTGGAAGATCAGTTTTCAGTGAGAGAGGGTGAAAACTTTAAGAGGTAGGGCCTCATAAGAGGTGCTTAAGTCATTAGGGATATAGCCCTTGGGAGAGAAAAAGCTAGTCCTTGCAGGAGGGTTTTGTCAAAAAGCAAGACTGTCCCCTCCTCATTCTCTAGTTTCTTATCTTGTGATGTGATTTCTGCCTCTCATACACGTTTCTGCCATAATGCATCTGCCAGGATATGACAAAGCCAAGGGGACCCTCACTAAAAAACCAAACAGAAGTTAGCACCATGCCCTTGAACCACAAAACTGTAAGCTAAATAAGTCTATTTTCTTTATACCTTTCCTGGCATCAAGTATTTTGTTGTAGCAATGAAAAACAGACTAAAACACTCTGATATCCTCAACATGGAAGATTCACCTTCCATGTGTCTAGTAGGAACACATTGATAAGCACCACTTACCAATTCATATTCCAGCCAATGGGAAATAGAGAAAAGAAGGGGAGGCTGGATCAAAAGTTACGATTCAACACTTCCACTCATACACTATTGACCAGAATATACTCAGATGTCTCCACACTTACCTTCAAGTGAATTTGGAAAATAAACTTTTTGGCTAGATGGTCCTGTACCCAGTTGAAATCTTTATTATTTGGAAGAAGAGGAAAATATATAATGAAAATAATCAGCCATCTTTATATCAGAGATGTTTTTCTTGGCCACTGCCCAAACTCAGCAAAATGTAGGGCAATTCCAGAACTGTCTGGAGGGCAAAGTGAGAAAAAGATACATCTCAGTGTCTTAAATGCCACCTGAGAACCAGGAATCAGTGGTTGAAGTTAAACATATTATTGTTCTGAGGTTGCCTAGGAAAGTTCCGCATTTGCCAATAGCATTTCCTGTTGGATGCATGTATCTGGCAATGTTTAATGTTAATTTAACTTCCAAATATAACTTTGTGGAGAGAGTATTTGCCTGATATTCTCAAGAGTTCTAGGAATGTAGTGTGTGTGTGTGTGTGTGTGTGTGTGTGTGTGTGTGTTTGCTAGCACACGTGGGTGTATGTGAGATAAAGAGAGGAAGCATTGTGAATTTTCATAAGGAGACATAAAAAGAAGACATAAAAAGTGCATGAGTTAAGGTGTTTCTGGACAATTAGCAGTTCCTACTTGAAAAAATCCTCAGGATTTTGTGTGTGTGTTTATAAGTTGTGCATGCACATATACCAAACATGATCCATAGCCTGGCCATCTGATAGAGTTGGGAAAGGTGTCATTTGATTTTAGAGATATTTGGTGATCAGATCCTGAGACTGGTAGTTGAACCTGTTGCAATAAAATAAAATTGTCTGGGGTGTCTTAGGAGATGAAGGTAATTTTCCTGCGCAGCTCTGAGATAAAGTATGTTGGTTTTAAAGCAGATCTGCAAATTATTTGACATTTTTCTCGTGGGAGGATCTGATGTCCCTGCCTTTGAACATGGAGTGGCCCTAGTGATTCTGCTTAGTGAACAGAGTGGGTGGCAATGTTCCTGCAACACATCCTATGTGAGGTTGTCAAGTGCTATGCAGTGTTCCCTGGCTGTCTTTCAGGATCTTTACTCTGGGACTGCAGCTGCCATACTATGAGGAAGCCCAGGCCACATGGAGAGGCTCCTGTATGTGTTTTGGCCACAGCTCCAGGTGATGTTTAGCCAACAGCCTGCATGAACCACCAGAGAGGTGTCCAGCCATCCTAATGACTGTAGGCCTATAGGCTGTTTCACTGCAACCACTAGAGAAACTCTTGAGTGTGATCATGTAGCTGAGACTAACACCCCTCAAACCAGGAGGTGATAACAAATGGTCCTTGTTCTACAGTGCTGAGAGAGGGATGATTTGTTTCGGAGCAATAAAAAATAAATTGGTTTTGAAGCTCAGAAATAGCAGAAGATGTGTGATCCCGGTGCAGACATTTGCTGGCTGTGCTGATGGGCAAGTCACTAGCCTCTCCCATAAAATGGGGGTAGTGGGAGGCATGGGGCATGGTTACCAGGGTTGAGTATGTAAAATCCCTTTGTAACATTTCCAAGTGTTTGTAATGACTGAGATTTGATTGAGGTTCCACAACTTCAAGTGCGGGAAGTAAGACTTTGAGCTTTCATGTGGTGATACTTAGCTCAGACTTTTTCCCCTTCTTCTCAAGAGTTTCCTTCTCTGAGCTGCCATATAAAACTTGAACTTACTCCAGCTTCATGTGTAGCATTGTTGGGGTAATATGGGATGGTGCCCACCACCGTGTTGAGTCCCATAGATTTGTTTTTCTAATGCACAAATTCATACCCCATGCACCTGAGCACGCAGGTGTGAACACTTGTTCTTGTCTCATTCTATCTTGCAAGACAATTCACTACTAAGTTCCTGGAAACCCACAGAGATATAAGGCAAGAGTCTTCCTCTTCCCAGTCTAAAAGTAAGATATGCTGGGGGTCTTTTGTGAAAGATACTATGCAATAGATATTCTTGCTAGTGGCAGAACTTGCTGTCCTTTACTGTCCTACCCTGATCACAAAGACAATTATTCTAGAAGGCTATGATATTGACCTGAAGCCTTTTCTCCTTTCCAGGAGGAAGGCTCTTTCCAACAACAGCTATATGTAAAACCAGAGTGGCTATGCTGTGACTTCAGGCCAGATGCCTCTGCCCTTCCAACCACTTCACAGTGGTGGTGGTTTTTGGACCTGTTTTTGCTATTGTTTCTACTCTAGGGTCTTGTTTGCTGAGGTCTTTTAAAATCTGGAGACAGTGTTCCCAGCATTTGGTGCTTAATGAAATATTCAACCAAATTATAATGAAGTCTGACCTATATCAGGAAAAAGCAGGACCAACAGTTTCCTCATTTCAGACACTTATATTAATGTTCTTCAAAATTCCCTAAAGAATGTAAATCTGACATCTTACTGTCACTACATGACTGCATATTTATAGGTAAAACAACAGTCCACTGACTTTATATTTTCTGATGTCCATGCACAGAGTAGAAGGATTTTAAAGTTGTTTTTCTTGTTATTTATTTATCAAACACATGCCTTGTGCCTGGAGCTGTGCTGAGACCTTCACATGCATGACCTCACTCTGTCCTCTGCATAGAAGAGGAGATGAGAACGACTTTTTGCCTTCTCAATGTCCCTTTCTTTTCTTAAAATCATCACTTATCCTCTGGGTAATGGTTGTCTCTCCATCGTTGCTGTACGATCGTGGTGGGATTGCAATTGTCAATATTCTCCACAAGACAGGCACCGTGGCACAAGCTTTTAATCCCAGTGGCTCAGGAGGCTGAGGCAGGAGGAACACAAGTTCAAGGCCAGCCTCAGCAATTTACCAAGGCCCTAAGCAACTTAGCAAGACCCTGTCTCAAAATAAAAAATAAAAAGGGCTGAGGATGTGACTCAGTGGTTAAGCACCCTTGGGTTTAATCTCCAGTACCAAAATAAAAAAGGAGATAAAAATATCCTATAAAAGACCTTCACCCCTGACACTAGCCAAGGTGGTGGGCACTTGATCCAAGCTAGGTGGCTCAGACCCTTGGATGAACCTGCAACTTGAACTCAGCGTCCTGAAGAGGCAGCGGTGGGATTTGAGAGTCCAGGGGCTGACTCTTGAAAATACATCCACTAGTTTTATCTTAGAATTCACCTCCACTTCAGTTTCTGTACCTATAACAATTCCAGTTAAAGCAGGTGTTCAAAATATTTTTTTTGAATGAACACATGAAAGAATGAATAAATGATTAAATACCCCTGGTTGATGTATTGTACAAATCCTGAATATCCAAATCTTTCTTTCACTCTCCGAGCTTCTGGAATACCTCTGTTAGATTAGGTAGAGTGGAAGTCACCTGTTTACAGCTGGAGACTCTAAGTGATACAGGTAGATGCCATTGACTCCTGTTGTGACAGTGCACATCCTTTCAGTAGAAAAATAAATGTAAGCATGACTACCCTTACCATTATTAGAGACAGTGTACCCCTTGTCCCTCTGTTCATCTCTGCTGAGTTTTCCACCTATTTTATTCCTCGTGGGTGCAGCATGCTAACGCCTCCTTAGGAGTGTCAAGGTCAACATAAATAATTGAAAAATAAAAGCCAGCTAGTTTCCAGTGAGTGTTAGCTTAGAAGCTTGATGTTTTACTTGACATTTTTAGGTGTGGGATATGGGTCTGCCAGCATGGGTGTTTGAGCTTGATTGATACTTACACACTAAAGGTAGAGCTGGAAATTGTATTGACCCAGGCTTCTGGTGCAACCCAGGATGGTCTCATTCACCATGAGTGAATACTTACCCAAAATATGGAAACTGCACTGAGGCTTGGGGTAGCCAGGACCACAGAGGCAGGGGCTGCATTCCTCGAGGAGGGATTCTCAAGAAGCCAACTGTTCACCTGGTCATTAGGAGGTTTGGATTCAAATGCTCTTAGAAATTGTGATGATGATCTGTCTAGTATGAGGGCCTCTCTAGGCAGACCAGATTCCTCAGTATCTCCAAAGGTATTTATTCATAATTTATTCATACTATGACCTTCTCCTGAAATGCCTTTTTAAATACTGTCTCTCTGAGTTCTTTCAGGGACCAGTCCCCTCCCTGCCCCCACCCCCCCAAAAAAACCCCCACATTTTAGGCTCCCTCTCTTTTGCTCTCTGAGAAGACAAGCTGCATGGTACAGGGCAGGAGACAAAAACTTTGGGTTTAGATGGTCATGGTGGTAAGCTCCTGCTCAGAACGACAGCTGAGGACACCTGACTTAACCTTCCTGAGCTCCAGTTAGCCCTTCCTAAAATGGAGTGATGGTGAGGTAATCATAATACTTCACAGGGATTAAAGAGAAGGTACATGGAGGAGCTGCCATTGGTGAGACATTGACAGTCAATGGATCTTTGGTACCAGTACAGAGTCGCACTTCTCTGCATGCCTTCTAGCAGCATATTAGTTGTGGTCATTGGCATCTAGCCCGTGCTGGACAGACCTGTCTCCTCCAGTTCCATTCTGTACCTCCAAGCACAGCTGAAGTTCTAGGTATATAGATCTTAATTTTCCATGTTCCTATAGGGCTGAGATTGAACTTTAACAGGTATTATGCAAAGATACCCAGTGACTGAATGCCAATGAAAAGGAAAAATTAAAAATATTTTAAAATGACTTTTAGTTCTGTTTAGTTCATATTTTTTAATAAAGTTTTAGCAGGTAAATGAAGGCCAATTGTGTGATATTTAAACTTTGCTCAAACAGAGTCCTTCAAACATGTCATTTGCATGACGGTATTTTAAAAACATCACCTCATTTGATCTGTGAATTCCTCTGCAAGGCAGGTATCAGTGGCACTTGCTGATTTTGGTTAGGGAGCTGAGGCTCCTCACCCGCAGCAGAGCTGTGCAGTGGAAGAAGGTGCTGCAGCTCAGGTCTAACTGGCTGTCTGTGCTCTGCCCTTGCCCTTGGGCCATGCTGACTCCCCTGAGCCAGTCCTCAGAGATAATGGATGTGAAAACCCTCCACAGACTCTGGAGTGGAATTTGAATGCAGGGGATTATTGCTATTATTTCTAGGGCAGGCGTGCCATAACCTCTTGTGGAATCATCTATCAACCAAGAAATCCTGCTGCTGTTCACTGAATCGTACCCCTGTGACCCAAAAGATAATGCATTTCCCAATGTACTTAACTTAATACTATGGGCTGACCTGGACCTTGAACTTAGCTGGGCGAGTAATATTTAAATGCAAAGCCTGACAGTTCTAGCTGCTTTCCTCCCCCTGAGGCAGGCTGCCAAGCCAGTGGGGAAGGACAGTGGAATGTGGGGACAAGTAAGAGGAGGGCTGGTGGTGTCCCTCCAAAGACAACCCATGGCTTAGATTTATTTTCGATAGCCTGATGAAAGGAACATCTTTGTTAATTTTGATTATCAAGAGTGCCCCTTGGCACCTCCCACAGACACCCTTGGTTTGTCGATTTCAGCCGCCCTCACACTGGGTCAGAACCATTCATTCCATGTTGATTTAAAAAGCCAGTGGGGATCAGATGACTGAAGTTTGTTGTCCTGGTTCAGCAGTCTGCTGGATCCTCCCTACTCATGCAAAAGGAAAATGCTTGCTGGACATTTCTGTAGGCCAGTGTCCCTGGGTGGGAATGGGTGGAGTGTTTATTCTTTTATCTCTTAAATACAGGGTTGAAAATCCAACTGAAGCATGCAATTAAGAGTGTGTTGGAAAGAGAGGGGAACTTAAACATCATCACAAAGACCCTAATTTTATAGACAAGAAAATAGAGACTTAGAATTTACCAGACCATCTTGTTTCTAAATTCATCAAGTTTAGATGAATGTCTCACCTAAATCAGTTAGATGAGATATTTCTTATCACCATGATGCTACTTAATACCTGGGGGTGGATTATCTGTACAAATCAAGGATCAACCAATGTGCAAGTGTTCAGAAAAGTCATTTCTCTCGTGCATGAAGACCAGGAATCAATTAATAAACAGGGATGAGGGCCACTCTGCACCTGACACAGGCTTGGAGCTGTGAGGGAACCCTAAAACACTTTCAGTGAGGTGACAACTTCAAATCATGCTAACATTGTGGTCAAAAACTTGCATAACAGTTGAATAATGGGCGGAACACATACAATGTTATTCAGGAATCAGTTAGTATCTTCTTCAGGTTATTCAAGGTTAACACAAAACAGAAACAAATACTCTGTCTCCGGACCTCTAGGTTGAGTTTGAAGACATTAATTAACCACAGCCCCTCTTCTGTGAGTTATGAACCAATTGAAAAAGAGCTCCAACAACCAGATAACTGTTAAAATGAAGTCAGTTTTATTACTGGTACAACTTGAGTCAGATAGTAAAGCTTGGTGCCATGGCCAAAACAATCCAGGAACCCAATGCAGGATCTGGAAGACTCAAAAGACACAAAGACAGGGATCTAGAAAGAGAGAAGGGGAAGAAGAGAGGGAGAGACACATTGTCTTATCCCTCCAGAAAAAAAAGTTCCTCTCTTGGTGAGAAGTGGAAAGAAGGAAATGCAGAGGAAATACATTCCTGCTTTAAAGGCCCAGGAAGGATTAAGCCTCAAGGAAGAAAGGATTCTTACCTTTGAAGAAAAGGAGTAGATCATTCCATGATATGCACATGTATCAAAACATCACATTATGATCTGTTTCTTTCCATTATTAAAAGCTATCACTTTTAAGTGTTTGCTTTTTTCCTTTCTTTTTTTAAGATGATATATATCTTGAAAATTAACTCCATATCTCTAATAAATACTCTTGCTGAAACAAACAAAGCCATCACATTATACCCACATTATACCCATAAATATATAGAATTGTTGTGTGTCGATCAAAAGTGAAACACAAATGGTGCTGGGAAAACTGGAAATCCATATGTAATAAAATGAAATTAGACCTCTATTTCTCACCCTGCACAAAACTCAACTCAAAGTAGATCAATGATTAGACATTAGACCAGAGAACCTGCACCTAATAGAAGAAAAAGTAGGCCCAAATCTCTCTCTTGTTTGCTTAGGAACCAAATTCCTCAACAAGACTCCTAAATTAGCACAAGAAGTAAAATTAAGAATCAATAAATGGGATGGTATGAAACTGAAAAGCTTCCTCTCAGCAAAGGAAACAACCAAGAACATGAAGAAACAACCTACAGAATGGGAGAAAATCTATGCCACCTGCACCCCAGATAGACTATTAATCTCCAGGAGGTATAAGAACTCAAAAAACACCAAAACCCCCAAATAACCCAATCAATAAATGGGCAAAGGAACTGAACAGGCACTTCATAGAAGAAGAAATATAATCCAACAAATATATGAAAAAATGTTCAACATCTCTAGCAATAACAGAAATGCAAATTAAAGCTACACAGAGATTTCATCTCACTCTAGTCAGAAGGGCAATTATGAAGAATACGAGTAACAATAAATGTTGGTGAGGATGTGAGAAAAAGTTACACTCATACATTGCTGGTGGGACTGCAAATTGGTGCAACCACTCTAGAAAGCATTATGAAGATTCCTCAGAAAACTTGGAACAGAACAACCATTTGATCTAGCTATCCCATTCCTTGGTTTATACTCAAAGCACTTAAAATCAGCACATTACGGTGACACAGCCACATCAATGTTTATAGCAGCTCAAGTCACAATAGCTAAGCTATGGAACCAACCCAGGTACTCTAAACAAATGAATGGATAAAGAAAATGTGGTGCATATACACTATGGAATATTACTTAGCCATAAAGAAGAATGAAAATATGGCATTTTCCAGTAAATAGATGGAACTGGAGAATATCATGCTAAATGAAATAAACCAATTCGAAAAAGCCAAAGGCTTAAATGTTCCCTCTGATATGCAGACGCTGACTAATAATAGGCGGTGGATGGGGGAAGTGGAGGTTCACTGGATTGGACAATGGGGAATGGGGATAAGGATAGGTGGATGGGAATGGGAAAGACAGTGGAATGAATCAGACAGTGCTTTCCTGTGTTCATATGTGAACACATGACCAGGGTAACTCCACATCATGGACAACCACGAAATGGGAAGTTACATCCCATGTATGTATGATATGTCCAAATATATTCTACTGTCAGGTGTAACTAAAAAGAAGAAATAAAAAAAATTAAAAAGAAGAAAAAAAATGAAGGACAATTTAGAGGAAAAAGGTAGGAGCAGGTAGAAAGAGAGGCTAAACACCATGGAGGAGGGAGAGGTGGAATCCGTGCTGCCAGAAAGCAACAGGATGCAGACCCTCAGATTTTCTTTGTGCTTTGATTTTATGTTTAACTATGGTGAAGTACAGACAGCATAAAATTTGTCAGCTTAACTATTCTGAATGTGTAGTTCACTTGAGGATCTTATGAAGATTAAATAGAAGTTGAAGACCAGAAGTTTATAGGTCAGCAGAAAATGAAGATGTACCACCCCAGGTCCCTGAGGTTGAATGCTATCCTATAGGGGTACTAGGGAGAGAAGAGAAAACCAACACCCATCCTCCTTCATCCTCTCAGCCCTTTGCTGGTCACCAAAGGCAGGTTTTTATTTGTTTTGTTTTGTTTTTGTCCACACCAAGGAACTAAGTGGCTGATTACCTATGATTTAATCTAATTGTAATACCACCTAGAGATAACATCAGATCCCACACATTCAGGGCTCAATTTGATAGGCCTGCTTCCCCATATTTGATGACAATTCCAGGTCATAGGTCTCCAAGTGACCTCCAGCTCTTCTCCAGCTTGGCTCACTGGAGGTCTCATGGTCCCTCTTCACTTTTTTTTATTTTTATTTTTAGTTGTCAATGGACTTAATTTTATTTATTTATATGTGGTACTGAGAATTGAACCCAGTGCCTCACACATGCCAGGCAAGCACACTGCCACTGAGCCACAACTCCAGCCCCCTCTTCACTTTTGATCATGAGCTAGCATGGTTTGATGCACTCATGAACACCATTTACCCACTCCATCATCAGTCTGTTCCAGAAGGATATCATTAATGAATAGCACAGGAAGGGGATGGAGAAAGGGTGTGGAGCTTCTGGGAGCTCTCAGGATACCCCACCCTCCCAGCTCTCAGAGGTCGCCACCAGCCCAGAACCTGTTCCTTTGGGGAGATTATGGAGGCTTTATTACAAAGGCATGACTGAATAAATCATTGCCCATGAGTGACCAACTCATACTCCATCTCTTGGCCTCCCTCTGAAGTTAGAGGGTGGGCGGCAAGTACCAATTCTCTAATTATTTTTTTTTTAATTTTTTTTTATTTTTATTTTTTTAAACTTTTATTTATTTATTTATTTTTTAGCTGTAGATGGACATAATGTCTTTATTTTATTGCTTTGTATGTGGTGCTGAGGATCGAACCCAGGGCCTCACGCATGCGAGGCAAGCGCTCTACCACTGAGCTACAATCCCAGCCCCCCAATTCTCTAATTATAAGGTTGACTCCCCTGGCAACCAGTCCCCTCTCCTGGAGGTCTAGGGGCTTTCCAAAGTTACCTCATTAACATAAACTCAAGTTGTAAAGGGTTTTAAGGAATGACAATAGACCTTGCTCTCACCTTACTGCTCTTATCTCTTTGGAAATTCCAAGGGTTTTCGAACCTCTAAGCCAGGAACACGGATGAAGATCAAATACATATTTCTTATTATGAATCACAATATCACAGGGAATGGAGAGGTTAGATATATGAACTCTGCTTTCTGATACACCTGGGTTTAAATCCTCCTTCTAGTACTTACTAGCTATGTGGATTTGAACAAATGACTTCATTGAGTCTTTGTTTCCTTTATCTGTAATACAGAAGTGTTTGGAGTAGCACCATGTCAGAAAGCTTACGGGAGACCTCTCCTCGCTCCTGGGTAACCTGCATCGACTCTGTGGGGCCTGCGGTTGGCATGGAGTGGGGGCTTCATAGAAGACAGTGGCATCAACAGGAGCTGCCAGGCCCCCCATCTTCTGCTCCATTTCCCAAGTCAGTAAGGGAAGTGGGGAAATGGAGCTGGTTTTTGGGCACGGGAGGGCAGTAATGAAGTGTCCATAGCAGCCTCAGGGACAGCAGGAGTGTTTATGGGGGAGACTTAGGGGATCCACATTGTGCAACTTCTTGGGACTGCTGGAAAAATAGGGTAGGCACTTTTGTTACGTCATGAGTGAGGCAGAAAACGGATTCTTTTCTTACTTTTAGGGTGGGAAATACTGTAGCAAAGATGGGCTACATAGTTGTGGCTGAATAAATGCCAGTGGGAGCAATGTAGCTCTGGCCCAGAGTCCTGAATGGACCAGAAGCTCAGCAATAACAGCAGTGGAAATGAATCCAAAGACCAGATGGGCAACAGCTTCAAATCTTAGCTTTATCTCTACAGTGGCATATTTGGAAATGACTCACATGACTCATCTAAACCTCAGTTTCCTCATCTGTGAGTTAGCAAAAATATTATTTCATGTAATGGGTGTGGGCTTTAAATATAACCCAGTCCACAAAAATAGTTGGCAAGCTGTCCATCCCTACAGTTTTGAGAGGTAGTTGTATTATTTCTGAATAGTCAATGCTACAGTAGATTCTAGTTGAGTACAAAGAAATTCTAGTTTATGTTTGGTGTGGTGGCATCTTGGAATCTCCTGTTCTCACTCATCAAACACTTGAAAATGTAGAGGTACAAACAATGGCAGAAACTGAAAAGTCTGTCATCTAATTCAAAGCATCCTCTTCTTTGTAGCTCACTGAAAAGAAGGTGCGAGCATTTCTTTTGTTGGGTTTGTTTGGTTGAAGAGGAAAAAAGAGAGCTGCAAATGAGAAATACAGATCTAAGAAGGTATACAGTACCACACATGCTTGGATTATGTAGTTGTCCAAATAAGAATCTCCATATTCCCACCCTCTACACATCCATTCTTATTTTTAGGGTCAAAGTTTCCATTAAATGTCAGTGTATAAAAGATTTGTCTCAGGGGGCTGGGATTGTGGCGCAGTGGTAGCGTGCTCGCCTAGCATGCGTGAGGCACTGGGTTCGATCCTCAGCACCACACAAAAATAAAATAAAGATATTCTGTCCACCTGCAACTAAAAAAATAAATAAATATTTAAAAAAAAAAAAAGATTTGTCTCAGACTGTTATGGTTGTCCTATATTAGTAAAGGTTGTCCTAGTAAAGTGTCCTCTCCAAACTCCTGCATTGTACCTCATCAGTGGATCAATACGGGGAGGACCAAGTAGGTCACTGTGGATATGCCCTGTAAGGAAATTTCCTGTTTCGGACCCCCCACCTCTCTCTACTTCCTGTTTGTCATGAACTAGCAGCTTTGCTCTGCCATGTCTTTCTGTCATGATTTTCTGTATCACCTCAGGCCCAAACCAATGGAGTCAGCTAACTTTGGACTAAAACTTGGTATGAGGGTTTAAATATGACGTGTTCAGAATCTGGAAAGATACTGTTAATGTAGGAATGCTCATAGATAAAATGATAGGATTATGAGAGCTGTAACCTAGTAAGTCCATCCTAGTTTAAACTGGGTGGTAACTGTAGGCAGGTAGGGCACATCTGGAGGAGGTACGTCCCTGGGGGCATGCCCTGGAAGGGTGCATCTTCCTTGTGGGCCCTTCCTCCTTTCTTCTCCCTCTGCTTCCTGACCTGTAGTGAGGTGAGCAGCTTCCTTGCTCTGAGCCCTTCTTCCATGGTGTTCTGTTTTATCTTGAACCCAAACAGTGGGTCAACCATCTATGGACTGAGACCTCTGAAACTATGAGCCCAAATAAACTTTCCCTCCTCTAAGTCGTTCTTGTTGGACATTTTGGTCACAGCAATGCAAAACCTCACTAAGATAAGATCTTATTGTTCTATTAAATGTTCCAAAACATTTCTGAAACTGTAAGGCCTCCCCATTTTTCTTCCTTTAAACTGTTCATGTCAGGTAGCTCAGTCACATTAAGTGGAAGCTGTCTGATACCCAGACTTACCCTATCACACCTCTGTTCATTTCCTTCATCACATTTCTTTGTGACTTGGCTTAGTTTGTTGGGGCTGTTGGATGGGCGTGATTTATAAATCAATTTTGGGGACTGAGAAGTCCAGGATTAAGTCACTGGCAAATCTGGTATTTAGTGGTGGCCCATTTTCTGGTTCATAAATGGCTGTCTTCTCACTGTAACCATGTGGAGAAGAGAGTGGGGCCTCCCTAGGTTCTCTTTTATATGGGCAATAATCCCATTTCTAAAGGTTGAGTGTACTTCTCCCCATCTCCAAACATTACCATATTCTGAATTATATTTTGACATATGAATATTGGAGGTGGGCACAAAATTCAGTTCATAGCACTATTTGAAATTATCTTATTGTTTTATGCATACATTTTGTTGATGACTGTATTTTCTCCCAGGTGATAAAACTCCATGAGGGTAGATTTATTTGTCTCAATATTGCCAGTGCTTAAGGGTCAGGATTATAATGAAAATACAATAAATATTTTTTGAATAAAAGAATCTCCATATTTGGGAGGTGCTGGGAGTCAGAGGCCTTGGTAATGGGGCCATTCCTAGCAAGAAATGGCATCTGAGGTGGAAATAGAGCAGCAGGGCAGGAGGTGGCAGAGTAGCCTGAACTGGAAAGGTTGACAGTCTGCTCCTCCAGGACCAGGAGTCTGGTGGGGATCTTGATCATAGGCCCTACATGGTGGGCAGCAGACCCTCCTGCCTGGAGCTCCCAGTGGTACTGCCTTGGCTATTAAAGACCAGCACACTCAGAGGGCAGAAGCTCTAAAAGCTACAACAAGGAGAATGTTGGGTGCTGTCTGAGGGGGTGAAGGTGAAGGGCTGCTGAAGATGGGAAGATGGAGGAGGAAAGCTGAAGGCTACTCAGTTAAGCATCTAGGGGGTAATGACAAAGAGCCTTCTTCCATTGGTGGCTTTGGAAGCAACTCTCAGAGAATAAAATGAATTTTAAAACAGAAATGAATGAAATCCTTTCCTCAAGAAGTCCCTCAAAGCATCTAACACTTATTAAATATATGTGTGTGGGTCTTAGGTACTGAACACCTTCTGTTATTTCATTTTGTCCTCACAACAGGCATTCCTACTGCATACCCTTTGTACGGATGAAAAGAGCGAGGCTCAGAGAGTTGACCTGACTTGCCCAGATGGGTAAAGTGGAGCTAAGACTGAACACTAGTAAGTCTGACTGAAGATTCAATGCTTTGACATTATCATTGACAATGGCACATAAATTGTCCACCTTTCAATGACATCAGCTTTTTGGAAGTATGAAGGAAAAACTGGAGCTCTTCGGTGTTCTGTCTTGAGCTCACTTCTGTAGGTCTCCCCTCACCAATGCCCAGGGTGTTTCTCTTAGTCGTTTCCTTTGCATCATCTTCCACATCTCTGTTTCTAAGCTTCACGCCTCTGTATCCAGCTACCTGCTGGGATCTGTACCTGGCCGCCCCACCAAAACGTGACTCACCATTTCCACAACTGAGTCTCATTGCCTCCCTGACCCTTCTTTCCTGTGACTGTTTCCTGTGCTACTTAAATTATACCCCCCACAGCCAGCTATCCCAGTGGGAAATCTGAAAATTATTCCTGAAATCTGCCTTCTTCCCCATTATCTTGAAATGTCTTAGTCTTGTTCCAAAATATTTTGTCCATCCTGGTGGACACTCTCTGCTTGTTCTTATTGACTACTGAAGCTATTTTAAAAAAAAAACAAAAAAAAAAACTGGTCTCCTTATCACTGTTATGAGTCCTCACAAAGCTACCTAAATCAGCTACTACATTAAAACGTACTATAATGAAAATCTAATTTTATTATTCTTCTGTCCTCTTTATCTCCTCTGAATTCCTATAGCCTGTATCAGCCCTTGGTAGATATTTTCTTCTTTTCTTATTTCAAAAAAATGCCACCAGTGTATCTTATCTCCTCCCCTCCCTGATTTCTTTTCTTTATGTCTTGTGTGAATTTTTAAAAGGAAATTTTTCTTTAACTTCCATCTTATGCTAGTCTCAAATTAACATTATAATGAGGCGTACAATCTAAATATATATATATAGTTCCATTGCTCACAGCACTGTTGACAGGCAGAGCTCTATCTTTGCAAGTGGAGACATGTGCTCTCATAGGACAAGGGTATTGCCCAGATTCATGGAACCAGAGAACGCCATTATGTGCCCTGGAATCTTGGATTCCGAATCTTGAAGGCAGGCACCCCTAGCACTTCATACCTGCTTTTTCCATTCTGACACATCATAACACATTGTCAATACTTGGAGATCTCTGATTCAAGCCGATCAGGACGAGCGGTGTTCCATCCAAGTCTGGCTGGGATAGAAGCACAACTTATCTTTCAGTGGAGTCTACTAGCTGCAAATATCCAGCATTTCTTGGAGTGAATCAGTAAGGAAGTCCGTCCATCATCCTGGCTGTTGACCAGGTAGAGGACATGACTGGACCTTCTCTTGTGGTTTCAGGGGTTTGTCTGTCTCACAAGACAGAACTGAACATTGCAGGAGTGAACACTGTTCCCCATCCTTCTTTGTGTCTCCCATGCTCCACACAGGCATGGCGGATCAATAGGTAGTTATCTACTCCAGGGAGCAATACCTAGGGACTTAGAGATGGAAAGGAACTTTTAAGAGTATCTTTGTGAGTCATGGTTCCCCAAACTTCAGCTCCTAGGTGACAGTGCTTCTCTGTAATACCTTGCATGTTCTGCCACCAATGAATTTTCTTTGTGCTCTCATTTATTACTTATTTCCTTCTTATTCACTGAATTGTGTCACTATTCCAGGTTTTCTAAGTAAAGAAAACAAAGCTTAAAGACATCAGCAGGCTGCCCGGTGCCTCAGGAATGGAAGTTCTTAGGAATCAGTGTCGGAGCTGCATTTGAACATCAGCAGCTGATTCCAGATTCTGGGATATGTAGCCAGCGTTTCCTGCCTTCATATCTAAGGCTCCTTCTGTTTCTCCAGCAAAGGAGCCAAGCCGAGGAGACTGTGGATGAGCAGATAAACAGGTGCCTGCAGCCGTCCGTGAGGGGAATGCAAGAAGCTTTGTGGGGGAAGCTTTGCAGTGCTCCCTGCTCAGCGGAGGGAGCTTAGGAGAGAGCAAAATCAGAGGGGTCTCCTGGGATGTGGGCTGGAGGAGATGCGGGTGCCAAGGACAGGAGGGGAAGCCAGGCCCACTTCTCTCTGAACCAAGCTGAGAACACTGCCCATGCATTTCAAGTTTACATTTTGGAAGAAAAAGATAATGTTCTCTTAAACCTGTTCTCCCTTCCATTTCAAAACGAAGGTCGGCAGGAGAGAAGTAGCATCTGAGATGCTAATGAAAGAAAACCCCAATGACTGCAGAAGCAATTTAAAGATTTGCCGGGATTTGTTGAGGCCCCTGTGGCTGTACCTTCTACTTGCAATTCCTCCTCAGCAGTCTGGATGGGGAGATAAATCCATTTCTCTAAAAGTACAACATTCAGGCACTTTTGAAACTAGGGAAAGCGGAACCTGGGAGGCTTAAAATATTAATCATGTATCCAGGCTTGCCAGAGAAAAGAGGATGGCGTTTTGCAGGTGTAACACAGAGAGAAAATCCCCTCCAGGAACGAGTGATACGGAGGTGGATTTCACGCGTGTGTGCACCAGGCACAGACAGAGAGCTCTGTTCATCCTGAATGCAGATCTAGATTCCAAGGCTCCTCTTTAAAAGGAGAGCCACAGGCCAGAATTTGCCATAGGACACTGCTAGGCCTCATTAGGCTATCACTGCACGGCCATCGCCTGAGTCCAGACAGGCTCGAGAGTGGGTGGATTCAAAGACAGAGCACGTGGGCAGTGATTCCTTTGAGCTCTTCATGGCCCTCCGGGGCAGGCTTGGTGAGACTTCTCTCATTATCCAGGGACCTGAGGCCTAGATCCACTTCCTGTTGTCCCTTATCCTCAGCCCTAGAGGATTCTCTTTTTTACCCTCTTCAAAATGGCCTTCTGTACCTGTGTGTTTCCCGAGTCCGAGTCTGTTCTGCTCCTTGTGTTTGCATTACAGAGGCTGAGTCACAGGATTATTGTTGAATTAATGATTTTAAAGTGATGGAAATAACAAGAATGTCAATAGTGAGGAAGAAGCCAAGGCTCAAGAAATTTAGAGTTCTTTAATTTCAGTTCTTGGTCTTTAGTTCTTGTCATTATCCTGTGATGTTCCTGGAAGTCTTAAGGACTGGACATTCTGTTTGTGTTCTTGCAGTTGTACATAATCTTTTCCTACCTCTTCTCCTCTGAAATTGTACCTTCCTCTTTTTTTTTTTTAAGCAGTACTCAGGGGCACTCTATTAATGCACATCATCTCCAGTCCTTTTTGTTTATTTTAAATTTTGAAACAGGATTGCTAACTTGACGAGGTTGGTGTCACTCTTGTGATCCTCCTGCCTCAGCCTCCTGAGTCACTGGGATTATAGGCATGTACTGCTGTGTCCAGCTGCACCTTATTCTTTAAATAGTGCGAAAGAAAGTTGACAACAGTGACTCTGTTTTGTGACTCAGACTCTGCCTCATGCCTTGGTGACCATTCTATGAACTTGCTAACATGTCCAAAGAAAGTTCTTGCTGAGAAGAAACATCCTGAATATGGTGTAAGCCAAGCTGCTCCCTAGAACAGAGGCATGGGGTGAGCTAGTCTGCTCTGCACCAACAAGCTATAGCTGTCCATCTGTCCTCCAGCCATAATTGTTGAGTAGCGATTTTTTTGAATTCACGCAAACATCTCCCTCTTTTTAAAATCCTTTAACGAACTTTCAAAACATTTTCCTACAGGGTCACATTGAGTTTTATAGTGGAATCTGTGCTCCTTGAATTGCAATTCTAAGACTTCAAATGAATTACTTCTCAATAGATTGTTTGAGCATCTTCAGATGATAGGAGAGCCATCGGCTTGCTATTTCTTGACATTACCCACAATCTGTTTCAAATCTCTACACACTGTTCTCCTTGTTTGCTCTTTGAATATCTGTCTGAATGCAGCTTCATCTCCTTTCTCATCCTGCTGGAAGAAACCCTAAGTCCCTGCCATGGAGCCACTCACCTTCGTCTTACGACAGCTGTGTTCTTCTGGACTGGGACTTCAGTCTCTGGGATCTACCATGATGTCTGGCACACAGCAAGTGTCTACTTTTGGAATGCTAAGTGGATTTTGCCTGTGTGTAAGAGTCAAGTCCTCTCGTGACTGCCAAATGACTCGATCATGTCAAACCTGCTTTAGACTCTTGGACTCAGGTTTGGGTTTCTGATCTGTGATCTGTGGGTTGAGTGGTGGTAGATAATTTTCTTAATTTTTCTAAGCTTCAGCTTGCTCCCTTAAAAAGTCCATGAGGTAAATGCTATTGACCTCACTTTTGTTTGTTTTAAGGATATGTCTCTCTGTATGTGTGTGTTTGTGTGTATGTGTGTGGTGTTTGCATTAGATAGTCTTTTTCCCCAACAGCAGTATTCCCACAGGAAAAAAGAGTAACTTTGGGGAGATGCTCCTAGAGACAACTTATTTGTGTAAGTTTTGAGCTTGGCCATGGTCCACAGTTAGATTTTTCAAAGAGGCCACAGAGTGGTTGGGGTTATCCAGAGAGGTTGAGCAGCAGTGGGCAGGATGGCCTCTGGGAGATCAGGTCCTGGTTTGGCTGTAAGCTGAGTGAAGAATGGCAGAGAAGAGTGCATGGGATATCCTTTACTTGAAACAGGCATAAAGGTCTTTAAATCCCCAGGATGCTTTCTGATCTTCAAACTCTCAGACTTGAGTCCAGCTTCATTGGTGGGATGAGTTTCCTTGTGTGGACTTTTGTGGCCTTGTAAAGGACAGCAGCTTTGTTACCTAGCCCTAGCTTTGACCACAAGTGCCCTGGACCTTGGTTTCCATGACTCTCAGTTTCAGGGCTGCTCTTCTCCAAATCCCCACTCCTTAGGGACTCCACGTTGGAATATGGACAGCCATATTTTTTTTCCTTCAGGCCTCAAGGGATCTACCACAAGTCTCTCTAACCCTACCCCTCCATCTCTCCCTCTCCAAGGACAATTCTAGAACAACAACACACACACACACACACACACACACACACACAGACACACACATTCTTTAGATTTCTCCCTTATTAGAACCAGAGGGTCGTTAATAAAGTCCCAGAAACTGGTCACCCCAAAGCTTTCACCTTACTCTTTCCTTGCAGTTTTCCCCGAGTAATGACCCAGAGACTTATCCCTGCCAGCCCCATAGGAGAACTTAAGGAGGCATCTTGCTATGGTACTGAAGACACAACCAAGACATAAAAAACCACAAGCTAATGGGGCATTTGTGCCATATTCCAACCAACAGCGAGAAATACAATTGACACAGGAAGGCAGAGAGTTCAAGTTAACACTTCCAGTTCCTTGTTTCCTAACAAACCTGTGTGAAAAGTTAAACTATCAGAGGAGACATGCTTGGTGAGATGGGAATTAAGAATTAAGAATTAAGGAGATGTGTTGTATTGGGCAGTTTAGGGATATCATGGGATGTTCTGATCTCTCCAGCTTCCATTTGGGACGGTTTTGACAAATGGGAATGAAACAGACTTATTGCCTTCTTTCCTCCAAGAGCTATGATCTCACAAATCTCAGTTGGTAAAATCCAGATCTCAGAAAATGAAGGGTTAAGGGAAAAACAGCTTAAAATTTTTCACTAAATACATCTAAGAGATAAAACAAGCAAGGACTCTAAAAAGCATCCTCTTGTTTAGCAAGACAGATTCATGACTGTAGAACTCTGCTCCCATAAATAAGCCTCTCCTGGATGGTTTTTTCCCTTGTTCAGGAAATATCACCGCAGCACTGCAATCTGCAGGGACTGAGATTTCACCAGCTTTATGTTGTGCAGAGAAAACCTCTCTTTCAACTTTATTTATTTATTTGGTGCTGGGGATGGAACTCAGGGCTTCGCGTATGCTAAGCACACACTGCACCACTGATCTGCACCCCTGCCCTCTTTGAACTTTTTAAACCATCCCTTTCTTCCTACCAGGCTACTTGTTGGCTTCTGTGCACACACACGCAGAGCTTTTTTTTTTTTTATAGGTCTCAGGAAGAAATCCAGCCATTTCATGTGTTCCAAACATATTGTTTGCCTCTGGTTCTCTGGTGGATTTTAGATGTGGTAATCAGAGAAGCCAAGTTATGCTTGAGCAATGATGTGAGGCCAAGAGCCATGCAAAATTTGGGGAAGGAGAATCCCAGCCCAAGAGAACAGCCATTTGCAAAATCAGCAAGAAGCCCAGGGCTACAGCAGAACTGAGGGAGGTGGAGAGAGGTGGGGTGCAAATGGGCTGGGCTTCAATCCTGCAGGTTTTTATGGATCATGTAAGATGTTTGAGGGTTTATCCCTAAGTGATCAGCAGCCACTATGGATTCCAATGTGCTGAATAAGCTGTGTGCCCTTGGGTAGGACGTGTTTCATGCTGCATGTATTTCCTCTGTGCCTTTCTTTTTATGTTTCCCTGCTGGTCAGCCTACTTCTGACCAAAAGAATTTTTCTCTAGCTACCTTAATATATTCATTGAGGTTGGCCCCCACCCTGTTGAAGTGGGGCCCACTCTGTCATTGTACATCTTGGTCGAATTGTACTGATTTCCTGGCTTAACTCTTGGGAGGACAATCTCTTTGCCACATTCCTAGTTCTTGGGGAGTGTATCACCATTACCTACCTTCCCACATCACAAGAATATAATCATGCACGCAGTTGCCTTAGGGACTCAGGCCAGCAGTAATAACAAAGATTTAAAAAGAATGCTGTTTGGAGTCCAGGTGTGTTGGGAGCGCTAAAAGCAGAAGCCAGACTGAAAACACTCAGCATTCTCAGAGAGGGAGTTAGAAATAAACACTTACGTCATCCCTTCCTTCCCCTGCATTGATGCAGTCCAGACGGGTGATGGCCCAGCATTTTGGATTCGTCTGCTTTTCTCATTAATTCTCCTCTCAATTCTGCTTTTATTATCTGCAATGACAACAGCACGCTATCCCTAGGCAGCTTCTAAAGTCATCTAACTGTCATTAGAGCAATAAAGGCTGCTATCTTTCTGCACCGTAAACAAATTAAACTGCTCCTTGGTATCTGAATCTCTTGAGGACAGCAGTATTGTCATTGCTATGATTTCTACCATGCTTTGCAAGCCTACTGTGTGGCAGCGATATTTGGTTGCTTTACTGGCCCCATCTGCAGAGGACAGGAGTCTCAGGGTGACAAGATACTTGTGCCACTCCAAGTCTATGACTAGTCAGCCCTGATTGTAAGCCAGACCTGCAGGTCCCTGCAGCCTCTGCTCTCACTCCAGGTTGGCCTTGACATCTGCCCTCTCAGTGGTTCCCTCTGCACTGAGGTATCTATTCACTTTGCTTTCTTTTTTCAGAGCAGGCCTTCAAAATGTTGCCAGGCACCAACTTCTCCCTTTTATGTCACTTTATTCCCTAGAGTCACATTGCCAGAGGGGACCTTGGAGATGATTTTCTCTAGACATTTCTAATCTTGTGTCCTCAGATGGTAGACTTCAAACTGTTTTCTATATTTGAAAAGATCTAGTTAAATCATAGTACGGGTGTTACAAAGCAAATAAGACCAATTATTATTTTGATAAATATGATTTCTCAAATGGAATGTTTGGAAAAGATGCAGTTCATAGTGTGATAACTGGGGGAAAAAAGAATTTATAAAAAACACACTCATGGGTAGAAACTCTGCCTAATAACACCAGTCTGGCCCCACATGTTTTTTAGTAGATGGCTTAGCTGATACCCACTGTGAGGAGAGAGAACGTACACTAGGCCTCACTGGTTTGAAGCGACTTTAAAGCTTATTTTGTCTAACAGATTTGATACACCAGTCATAAATGGGCACTTACTGTTACCCATGAATCTTCTTCCGGTTTAATAGCACCAACTATTAAAAGTTCTTGCTTTTCTGTAATTTCTGCACTTTGGTTCCAGCTTTCTGGAGCTTCATAGGATGGTTCTCATCACTCTTTCATGCAGGAGGTGTGATAGCTATGGACTTGACAGCCAGGCATGTGAGCACAGTGAGGAGGTGATGGCCATCCTCAGTTCAGCATGCAGGCCATGACCAACAAGTCCACAGTCTTCCCTAAAGGAGGCCCTCCAGGCCTCTCATTTCATCCTCTATTCACTGCTTAGGTCACAGGCCCTAGGGCTTTGAACTGCAGGAAGCAATTTCTTGAACTTCTGGCTGCACACTGGACTTCTAGAGTATTCTCTTTCCCACTGTTTCCCCCAGATTTACTTTCTCTGGGAAGTTTTCCATGACTGACAGCCTTCCCCGGCTGAATAAAGCCTTCTGGTACCTGCTTCCATGGTTCAAGGAAACATTCTGAGCGTTTCCTTGTCTGTAACATTCAGTTGTAGTTGACTATTTCTCTCTTCTTACCAGGATGGTGGGGTCTGAGGCATTTTATCCTCTTACTCCCAATGTCTAGTGCTTCACTGAGACAAGCAATGTGTGGTCAGTGAAGTGAGTGAATGAATGAATGAGTGAATGAATGAATGAATGAATGAACTTTACAGTATCCAGGTCTCAGCCGCTCCTGTCTCCCCCAGTTCCTCACAGAGATTTCTGTATGGCATTGTATGGACCACTCCTGTGTTCTTATCCAAACCCACTTACCAACCCTTCCAATTATATTGTCCCTTCATCATGGTCATGGGAAGGGCAGGGTTGAGAAGAGAGAGAAAAGAGATGAGGGAGAGAATGACAGGGTGACATAATCCCATCAGAACAAAGAACTTCAGCTGCTAGATGAGGAACTGAGTCCAGGAGAGGAAGGGGACCTACTGAGCCACACAGGGGAGGTGGGAACCTGTTCTGGGCTGCTGGCCCTGTGCCTTTCCTCTGGGTGGTGAATAGTGCCCCAAGTGCATCTTCCGCACACAGACGAAAACATCCTGGCTGCTGGCTCCTTTCCAAAGACAGCAGCCTCATTGTCAGGGTAAGGGGTCATTGGTCAAAAATTTTAAAATAATGCTTGATTTAAACCCAGCCTCTCACTTGCAGCAGTGACTCAGGCTAATTTTGCAGGCGGCGTGTGTTCCTTGGAGAATTCTCATCCGATCTGTTCCCCGTTCCCCTAGACTGCATAAGGGTGATGATGAATTCCGTGACTGGATCCCAACTTCCCGAGGCCCAAAATAATCACTGTTCTGTTTTCTACGGGAGATGAAGATATATATTAGGATTTTAACATTCTTTGAACATCCCCTTGAAAAGCAGGAGACATCCGTGGCAGGTGGGGCTCGCGAATGATATTTGTAATCAGATGTTCATACAGAAAGTAATTAACTTTAGCACAGTGTCTTCCCTGTAAGGCCCCAGGGGCTTCTGAAAAGACTTGCTCACTCCGAAGTCTCTCTGAGCAAGCTTCCTCTCTGCCTCCCCCTGGCTTGCAGAGCCCCCGGGGACAATGGGAAGCAAGTCGTGCTGATAAGAATGAGAATCACATTTTAGTGACTCAGAGCTGCAGAGCAAGAGAACTTTCTTCCACATGGCCTCTTCCACTCCTCCCTGGGCACCGTCCTGGTTGTGTTTTCTCGTGTTTATACTTTGCTTAGACCTCTGCCAGCTTTTCCAGTTTGATCTGGCTGTTTTGGCTTTTTTGCCATTCCTCTTAGGAAGTCCAACGCAGGAGAAACTAAGAATCTGTCTTTGAAGCCAGAGAGACATGAATGTAACTCAGTCTCTGCCACTTCCTAGCTGGGCTCCTGTGGGCAAGCTGCAACCTCTGTGTCCCAGTTTCTTATCTGTCACCTGGGTCGTTACAGCTCTATTGAGATGATTCACTGCAAAACGCCTAGCTCGGTGCCTGCTTGCAAGAATCTCTCAGCAGAGAATTTATTGTGTCCAGTCTCTACCTAGTCTCTTTTGGCAAAATCAAGTTTGGATATTGTTTGGCTAGTGTATTAGCTCCCTTGGGGCTGCTATAACAAAAGCTCTATGAAATGGGTATCGCAATAGAAATTTATCAGCTCATAGTTCTTGAGACTGTAAGTCCTATGTCAAGGTGTTGGCAGATCTGAGCTCCCTCTGAAACCTGTGGAGGAACCCTCCTTGCTTTCTCCACCCTCCAGGTTGCAGATGATCTTTGGCTTTCCTAGGCCCACGGCTGCATATGTCCATTTCCACACTTCTTGGTCACACAGAAGTCTCCCCAAGTGTCTTTACCTTCACATGGCTGTCTTCTTAGAAGGACACTAGTCATATCGGAGTAGGAACCCACTCTGCCAATTTGACCTTATCTATTTATTTATTTGGTACTGGGAATTGAACTCAGTGGTGCTTAACCATTGGGCCACATCCTCAGCCCTTTTTATACTTTATTTTTGAGACACAATCTCGCTTATTTGCTAAATTGCTGAGCTGGCCTTGAATTTCTGATCCTCCTGCCTTAGCCTCCTGAACTGCTGGGATTACAGGCTTGCGCCACTGTACCTGCTGACCTCATCTTAGCTAATTGCATCTGCAACAAACCTATTTTGCAAAAAAAAAAGGTCATATTGTGAGGTAGTAGGGGTACAGCTTCAAATATAGCTTTGTTTGGGGAAGACAACAGGGTCAATCCAACCTGTAATAGGTGGAGACTGAATCACCCCAAAGTAATCTAGTCAATTTAGTCAATATGTAATATCGACTTCTCACTGATTAGATTTCAACCTTAAAAGTACCATCTTGGAGTTAAAAGGAAATATACAATTCATTTTGCTTTCTTTCCCTTTGTGTCTGCTCTCCTGATCTTCCATCTTCCTGAGCTTCCTGGCCAGTATTTTCAGACATGGATACACTATGCAGACACCAGCCAGGTGTTCATCTACCATTCTCTCCTCCTAGACTGGTCCTCTGTCCAAATCAGTTGTCTTATTTTCATAGGATGAAGGTCAAACTCCTATTCTCATAGGATGAAGATCAAACTCCTATTCTCATAGGATGAAGGTCAAACTCCTCACCATCACACAAACTATCCTTCAGTAGCTGACTCCCCCTTGCTTCTGTGGTGGCTAACTGTCCCAGGTTGTCCCAGGCTGCTCTGGTTTTAGCGTTAGGATTTTTTATATCCTGATAACACCTCTGAGTCCTGAACAAAGCCATGCAGTTTGTTACTTCAACAGATACTCTATTATAGCTTTAATTCTGCTTGCTAATGTCTGCAGCTTTGGTGTTAGCTGTTATCTCAGTGGGCCCTTCTGCTAAATTATATGTTTCTAAAAGGTTTTAAATCCAGATAAATCTGGATTTGAGTTTCAACTCCAGTGACCTTAGTCGATGCGTATCTTATTAAATATCAATTTCCTCAAAAGTAAAAGGGGCATAAACCTAAATATCCTTTGGTTGCTGTACAGGTAAATTAGATACAAATTAGAAACCATGTGGCAAAGTACCTGGCAGATACCAAGCATTGCATAAGTGGCAGGTCATTTTTCACTGGTGGCCATGTGTGTCCACCCTAGCATACCAGCATTTAGTAAGCGCTTTTGGAAAAAAAGCTCCAAGATACAGAGCTTGAATCTCTTGAGCTGTGGTCTTTCTGTCCTGCCATTTTCTGTTTCTGACATAAAAATAAATCCATTCTTTCAGAGTTTAGCCTTACTAAGAACTTGGTTCCAAGCCTTGCCAAATAATGTGGAATATCACAAATGTATTTCCCGTAGACCTTTTACTACTGGAATTTTCCATGTGTCAATAATTTTCTACCCTCCAGCAAAGTTGGATTTTGCTGGATTCAGTGCCTGGTTCTTGAAGGGGAAACAGAAAATGTAAAGACCTTGAACTCTTTCTTGTGCTCCGGTCTCAAGAACTCAAAGCACAAACTGATTTAAAGTTGATGTGACAACATTGAATGATGGTTGGGGTTATTCAATGTCTTTTCTTCCAACCTTCAAAAGGAAGCAGATGTGGTTTCACCTGATGCCTGCATGTGGAGGAAACTGAGGATGAGGGAGGTTGTCCCCACCCCAGAGGGGAGCAGGAAAACCCTGATTATGGTCAAAAAGTATTGCTGGCTCCTGGCTTTCCCTTAGATCCTTACTGTGGGTCTCACTTGTTCTTTTCATCTAGTGGGTATTGAATGTCATGATGAGATTAATAATTCAGAGTCTGGGCAGTACTTTTCCACTAAGGGCTGTGTGCAGAGATAAACAGTAGTGCTGCAAAAGCCCGAGGCCTCCTGACAAGGTCGGATGCCTTATGCTGAAGCAAGTGCTCAGAATCCCCAGTAACCCCTTCCTTGCTGCACTGACACTTAGAAAGGCAGAGATTCTTGAAGGATTTTCAGCTTTCTTGGCTGGAATTACAGTGAGGGACATCAAGTAGACCTCTAGAGAGAACATGTGAATGACAACAGCAGCTACAAAATGTCAATAAAATGTTGATTCTCAGTTCCAAACCATAATCCAAGAGGATGAATTTTTCATGATAAACTGTTATGGTGATTAGAAAGTTAGGGGTACGTCAGGGGAAGAGGGCATGTAATCTGTGATTATTACTACTTTCATAATGACTATTATTATTGCTCTTTTGTGATTATTCCTATCTGCCATTTTTTGAGTTGCAGGCACTCAGCAGTTCATATGATATCCCCTCTGGTCCTTGCAGTAGTAATTCTTTGAAATTGATAACCTAATTCCCATTAGTGAGACTGAACCTGAAGCTCAGAGGGTCATCCAGACTTTTTAATGCCACCAAAGTGATAAGAGGTACAGCCAGTATTTGACCCTTGGTGCTGTGTCTCTGGAAATAGCCTTTTACATGTGCACCATTCTTTTCCAGTAATAATGGAGCATTAATGGTCATGAGGAGGGTTCTCAGCATTTTGTAAGGTTTTGAGGCCATTTACATATCCTTTCCTGCTTGCTTCTCAGGCAGCCCTTGGAAGTTTCTAGTAGCTCCACTGGGCAAATGCACAACTTATATTGGTGGAAGGGTGAGTGATTCTCACGCCATCTGGTTAGTGACTGAAATTCTCTTGGAACTCAGGACTTTAAACTCTACCTCTGGAGCTTTGTGACCTGTGCTTCAGAGCATAAACCTACACCAGTGGTAGCTGCCACTTTGGTTCCACCTTGAACCGATGGTGATATGGCTGGAAACTATATAGATATAAACTATATAGATATTCTACCTTCACTGATCTCTGAATCTCTCTGGCTTAGTTCACATGGCTCCCAGGAGAGAAGAGATCTTACTCATCAGATTGTCTTTTTGTTTGTTTTCTGCTTTTTAAGACAGGACCTTACTACATTGTACAGATTAGCTGAAAGCTTCTGGGCTCAAGTGATCCTTATGCCTCACTCTCCCTAGTAGCTGGGTCTGAAGGTCCTCACCAAGGCACACAATGAGCACAACCTTCTAAGGCAGTGATGACATCTGCCATTTTTTGTTCCTATACATTTTCTAACTGTTTATCCAGCCTCTTGACAATTCTACAATCTTCTCAATCAATGGCTATTTAATAAATTCATTTACTACTCTAATTCCAGAGTCAGGTTTTGCTCTTTGTAGCCGAGATCATTGACGAACTCAGCATTTCATCATGCTGTGTGCAAAGTGCCCACCCAGTGATTCTGTGTAGTCTGTTTTCAAGTAACACTAGCTATTATCCAGTCCCTTTTTAAAAATCTGTATGTGGTCAAACTATGATCCTTCATGGTCCCTATTTTTGCTAAACCATCATCTCCGCCAAGCTTATTGAGCTGTCTTGTGCAATTATCTAGTAAGATGGCTCACTAGTAAGAAAATCTCTCTAGTACAATTTTCTCCCTTTTCCAGGTAGAACACAAAGAGGGATACTTGGATCTACTGGAACCTAAACATCAGTATGAGCCCATCTTGTCCTGAACCTGGTCCATGCTGTGAGCTTTAAGGCATACCTCAACTCCTTCAGCTCCCCAGACTTTTTGGAGGAGAGATTATGTTCTTGCTACAGGCCAGCAGAGGAGTAACAACTGAGGGCCCAGGAACAGGGAAACCTTGTATAGCAACCATCTCATCTTTCCCATGGAGCTGTGGGCTCAGACCGAAGGGCAGCACGGCTCAGCCATCAGAATGACTGATGAGAACACGGCGGCTGTTGGAGCCCTTTCTCAGACCCATTCTGCATCCTGGACAAGTTACTCAAACTCTGAACATCTTCAACAGTACCACGGGAGTGCTGGAGTGTGAAAGTCGGTGCTCAGTGGATGATAAATGGAATTGAAGAACATCACTTCAATGGTCTCTCTTGACTCATGTTTGATTTGCTTCCCACAGTGTGTATCTGAGGCACCTCCAGAGGCGTGAGCTTCAGCTTCCTTCCCCAATGAATGAAGATGCCTGAGTCCAGGAGGGGTTGTGCCACCAGACAGATTCTCACAGGCTGTACATGTTGGTGACATGTGCTATGGGGACCAAGTTTCTCTCTTTCTCTCTCTCTCACTGTAATGAAGCTCAAATTACCCATGGCTTCTCTGAACTGATCAAAAGGAGTCTTTGTAACAAAATTAAATGGAGACTACAGTAAAGCACATTTATGATAGTGATCCTTAATTTTGCCCATGATTGGTGAGGTTGAGGACATGAAGGGTCACACACACCTCTGTCCAGGGTAATCATCGTTGACACGGCTGAACTTTCAAATGAACTTGCTCAGCGGGGACAGATTCTTGGTTCCGCTCCTAACTTGTCAATGTTCTTGGCCAAGTTACAGCTATTCTTTGATTCAGGGTCTTCTTCTAAGCTGAGGACAATTACTCTAGAACATTCTTGTTGGTGTGCAGAATAATGAGAAGTTTGCCATGAAGCAGTAAGCTCTGTGCCTGACCCAGAGAAAATTCAGGAGATGATCACCATTACTACTGTGCTCAGTGCCTCAGCCACAGGAGTTAATGGTCCCATGTCCCCGTGCGTGGTGTTGTTCTGTCATTGCTGAAGGTGACTTGGCATGTGGATAAGGGTCCGCAGTTGTTCATCTTGAGTAAAACTGGCAAATCTGTTCACCCAAGTCAGATGTTGTTTTACTAAGGGACTTGATTTGCAGGAATGATTGTTTCATATGCTACTTTCACTAAAAAGTATAAAGTCTTCTACTGTTTTCTACATCCTAGTGGGAGTATCAGAAAGCTTTCTTCCTCCACATTTTTCAAAGTGAGCTGTCGAGTGCTGTCGAGGTAGAAAAGAGTGAGGAGAGGTATAGAAGGAGGTAAATGTTGGAAAGGCATTTTACAGAGTATTGAGAGATGGACTCTACTCATTTTATAACTCGTTAGCTTTTGTGTGTGGAAGTCTCCCTGGCTAGATTGCATGCTCTTTGAAGGTATAAATTATGATCATCTGTGCTTCCATGCATGTTGTCCCTTTTAATGTAAAGTGTCCCTTTATTCTATCCAGACTGACTCTCCGCAACTTTTCCCTGTTCATGCCTCTGTATCTTTATATATGTTGTTTTCTCTGCCAGGAAAATAATTGTCTGTCAGTTTAACTCATCTCTCAAGCTGATGCTTAAATGTCACCACCTCTGAGAGGGGCTTGTCCACACCCATGGAAAGCTGGTTTAATTTGTCTTCTTGGTTCCTTGAGATTCCTTGGACAAGAAGTATTATTGTTCATTCTGACACCAGCTGAGCACTGCAAGTACTCAAATCATTCTGACCCAATTAAGACAAACAGCACCATCAAAACTAAAGGTCTCTGTGTATTTTTAAGGCATCCTATGACCAAATCATCTTGATCCTATCTCTAAAGATGTTAGACTCTTGATATCTGGCGCTTCCTGTTACAAAAGAAGAGATTCATATGGCTTACAGACAGTACCAGGGTTTTGATCTTGGTTCATGTTATCTACTATGTGGGTTTGGAAATTGAATCTAATTTTTTTTTAAAACAATAGGTATTTTGAAGGTACAAGATGACAATAACTATGACAGAGAGCTCAAATGTCAAGCCTGTCTCTGGGATTCTGCAGGCCAACCATTGGCGGTAGTTACCAAAAGGCTGTCTGTCCCTATAGAACATTCTGGGACCCCTTTCTAAGAAATGGTAGATCTATTCCCATTATGAGAACATAAAATTCTTTATGCAAAATGGTCCTAAATGTAGTTTATCATAGAAATAGTCCATTTCCACATGTTACTCTTTCCTTCTGGAAACAGTAACTCTTGCCAGCCACAAGGATTATATTCTTGGAAAATATCATTGTTACTAGTGAAGCTAAAGCCTAATAAAACATATGGGTTCAGGGTATGAGCAATTCAAATGCCATTATAGTTATTTTATAAATAAAATAAATGTCTTTATAAAATAAATTTTATAAAGAAAATAAACCGAGGACATGTAAGTCCAAATCACAAACTAATTTGTCAAGATTAAATTATTTACTTTCTTACTAAAACATTTCTGCTATCACCATTATAGTGACTGAGCTTAGAGAGACAAAGAATAAGGCCTGTTACTTGTTTTGTTTTCCTTCCTGGCATTTCTTCATAGTTCTTCAGGTGAACAACTTGAGTGACTCTTTTTGACATTCTTTACTGTTGTTTTTGTTATAAATTCACCAGGGAATCAAAGCTGAATTTGGTTGTTATTTTTTAATGCCATGACCAGGGACAGCCACCCTTCTGGAAGATAAAGACAAAAGCACAACAGCTGAATACAGGTTAAAGCAGTGTGTTTTTTATTAATATTTTATCTTAAACTAATTTTAGACACAGAGAAAAACTGCAAAAACAGTATGAGCCGTTCCTCTAAATTCCCTCCTCCACTTGTCTCTGACCTGAACAATATTAGCATCTTATATCACCATGGCACAATGATCAAAATCAGGAAGCTAAAATCGGCATGAGATTATTAGCTGAATTAGAGGCTTTTATCAAAATTCACCAACTTTTTTCACTATGTTCTAAGATCCAATTCAAGGTCCTGTACTATGTGTAGTTCTTAGTTCTCCTCGGTCACCTGCAGTCTGTAGTAGTTCCTCAGTCTCTCATGACCTTGACCCTTCTAAAGGGAAATGATCACTTATCTTGTAGAATGTCCCCAGATTTGTTTTTTTGCAGTGTTTTCTTATTGTTGGAGTGAGGCACATGTTTTTGCAAAGAACGATACAAAAGTTATGTGGTCCCCTCTCAGTACACTATACCAAGGGGGTCATCTTATTGGGGTATCTTATTATTTGTGATGCTGACCTTAGACCTTAGCTAGTCTCTGCTGAGTTTCTCCATTATGAAGTCACTATCTTTGACTCTGTTGAGAAATACCTTGGGTGAAATACTTTGAGATGACGCGAATTCTGTTTCTCCTCGAACTCTCAAACTGTAACTCATTGACCACATATACTTCATTTATTCCTTTTGTGTTTGCCTACTGATGATCCTGTTTCCCTCTTTCTACATTTATCAATTGGGATTTTACTCACTCTTCTTCCCCATTTATATATTTACTTTGAGTTTATCCTATCCGTAGAAATCATGAGCATTTGTGTGATTTTACAGGTTAAAATCCAATACTACCCATCGTTTATCTTCTAAAAGCAGTGATCTCTTTACAGTTGCACTGGCTATATGTGAGAGCGTCTTGCGGAGCTTACTGGAGGTGCAGTTTAAGGCAACATCCAAGCAAAATCTTTTCCACAATGAATTGAAATATTTATGGCAACACATTGAGATAAGCTTATAGATATGGGGAGCTAAATATCACATGGTACCAGGCAGGGGGAGAAGAATCTGCTGTTTCTAGGACTGCATACTGAGTAGAACCAAGCATCAGCCACCTATTATCCTATCCTGGTCTAGGTAGAAGGAGGAATCACCTATGCATCTTGAGAAAGGGGCTTAGACCTTCAGCAAAATTAGTAACAAACAACGAGGAATGATTGAAGATGATTTTTGACAAAATTTACCTCTGACCAAGTAGGTCTCATAGTGATAGTCTTGTTCTCAAAATAGATGGTTCATAGAACTAGTCAGTAACATTGAAAAAAGATTTTTTTTGTGTGTGTGAGCCCTCAAGGGAGGGAAGTATTAAAGAAAATTGGAGACATGCTGTGTTATGGGGAGACTTGTATATAATGTAGATTAACGAGATGGGGGAAATACACTCTACTGAAATGCTGCATTAGAGACCAGAAATGCCAGTTCTAGTCATGAGTTTGTTTCCTTTAGATCTTCAGATCCTCTTCTGAAAAATGAAACTGTTTGATGGCGTCTGAAAAATCCCCCTTCCGTCGCTCATACCCTGCTTTTCTCTCTCGTGTGTTTGTTTAATGTTGGTAAAGGGGTTGATTGTATGAATTTATAAGCGGTTCCTAGAGAGTTGAAAGCCTTTCAGCCCCAGGGTCTATGCACTGAGAAGTGCCCTGAAGAGACAGACCATGGCAAGCTGGCAGGATTCAGAGAGCTCAGAAAGGCTCTGGGGATTCCTGACGACCACGCACTAAGCCGTTCTGTGCTTGATGATTCTGTGTCATTGTTCGAGTTCAGTTGCTGTGGGGCACATATGCTAGAGAGTTTGGTTTCATGCCTAGCATATGGTGGTTTTGGAATAAAGTTTGGATTCTTTTTAAGATCCTTGGCTCAGGCAACTTCTCAGTTCTGCTAATGACAGAAGAGAGAGAAGGAGGGAACTATTCTAGTTAGGGGCATTACATAATCAAGGTCTGCTTTTCTCCACTCACCAAGGGGGCTGGCATTCAGCATTCCAGAGCAAGCATGATGTCATCTCCTTGCCTTCCTATGTGCTGCTCTTTGTGTCTGTCTTTTTACCTGCCTGACTGCTTGTCTTCCTCCCTCTCTCCCTTCCTTCCTTCCTTCCTTCCTTCCTTCCTTCCTTCCTTCCTTCCTTCCTTCCTTCCTTCCTTCCCTCCCTCCCTCCTTCCCTCCCTCCCTCCTTCCTTCCCTCGTTCTTTCCTTCCTCATGCCCTGCGTTTTCACTGATGAGTTTCTTGGAGGGTAACTTGTTATCCAGAAGATAGAGAGAGATTTTTTCTGTGAGACAAGTCTCTACTGACTATAAAGCCATGGAGAAGGGAGGCTGGAGGCAGGTGGTTCTCTGTGGCCAGGCCACAGCCTCCTCTCTGCTGAGAGACTGCTCTCAGTCAAGCACACTATCCAGGTGAACAGGAGAACACATTCATTTGGCTCAGCAGAACCCAGGTCCTCTGAGCTTTGTGTCTGTGAATTCCTTCATATATAAATGAGAGTCAGACTTGAACTTACCTCAAAGGAACTTGCCTTTCTTTTAGTTCAATTGTTTTATGAACTGTGCTTCAAAGTGAGCTAGATATTTGGAGGTACCTTAATGGGTTGTATACTACAACCCATTGGTTGAGTATACCTTGGTTCACCAAGGCTAAATAAGTGAATCTCAGAGTCTCCCATCCCAATTTTGCTAATGTGGTGTGGAAGTTCAGAACATGGGTAACAGACCTACAGTTGCTGGGTATGATCCTGATTATTCGTTATGTGACCTAGGACAAGTTAATTAACCTCTCTGTGTCCCAGTTTCTCCTCTATAAAATGGGAAAAATGACAGCATTTATAAAGTTGCATGAGAACTAAATGAGTTAGTAGAGTTCTCTCTCAACATTTGAAGGGAATTGGTTCCAGGATCACTCCAAGGAATTGAAATCTACAGATGCTCAAGTTTCTTGTACAAAATGTTGTAGTACTTTCATGTAACTTAACATCCTCCCATGTACTTTAAATCATCTATGTTTACTTATAGTGCTTAATACAAAATAAAGGTTATGCAAACATTTGCTCTACTGAGTTGTTTAGGGAACAATAGCAAAAAATGCACACGTCCAGAATTTTATTTGTTGAGTATTGTTGATTCATGGTTGGTTGAATCTGTGTGAGCCAAATTCATGACCATACTTCTAATGTACTTAGAACAGTGGATGGCATATTTTAAGTGCTAGGTAAGTTTTTCCTGTAGTTGTTCATAACATCTACATCATCATCACATTGATGTAATATGCATCAGGTTTTTTGATGAGAAGTCTCAGCTGTTAAGAAAATACTTTAATATGTGTGCATGCACACACAGAGGAAGGTATTTTTTCTAATTTTATCCAGAGAAAAGCAGCCTTGTGATGTAGTCAGCTAAGCTCTGCTGGAACATGCTTAGTCATGAAGAACTATTTCACCAACTCATGTGGTCACCCACTTTGTTGGTAATAAACTCTTTCTAATGAGTAAAAGTCTGTTTCTTTGTAACTTTAACCTGCTAGTTTCATTTCTCCTCTCTGGAAACATACTGACTTAGCCACTTTGGGCCCCACATGGCAGCTAGCTGACCCAACAATCACTTCAACGTCATTGATAGGATCCAGTCTCCTCACTTATTATGTACCTCTACCAAGATTGAGCTCAGGCTGCCAGATGCAGCTAGTCTGCTCGTGGGTCAGTGCTGATGATTAAAAATGCTTCCTGCACCGTAACTGTCTAGATTTCCTTATGAATCACACCCACTGTCTTCCCTAGACTTGCTTAAAATGTCTACTCCCCTTCTCCAAGCAACTTTAAGATAGTAAGAGAGAATCTTCCTTTGGTCTTCTCCAGGATGCTTGATCTTTCACCTGCTCACACATTTCTCCAGGATTCGTTATCTGATCTGCAAAAATAAGGCTAAAGTTATAGTAATGACCGTTTCTCTGGTTCACTCCCACCCTACCCTGAAGTATTTTGAGCATCAGAGTTTCATGTGCTGTGAGCTCCCAAGTTCTTTCTTTCTCATTTTTCTGTCCTGTTTTCTTGTTGCTGGTGCTCCCTGGGAAGAAAGCAGTGGGTCTGACTTCATCCGGCCCTAGCTAGCTACAGGATGCTGGCGTTTCCACAGAAGCCATTGCCTCTCTTGAGGCTGCGTGCATGTAGCAGGAAAGATGCATTTGCTCCCACCTCCAGGAACCAGAGCTCTTGAGGGTGTGTCACCACCCTGTATCACCTCTGCTGAGTACCTCAGAGTGGTGGTGTGTCCCTGTGTCTCAGTGATAAATGGAGACAGTATTTCTCTTTGCAGGGTTGACAGAAATCCTTGGGGTTGAGGGATGAATAACCATACAGGATACTCCCTCTTCCCCCTGCTCTGAAATATTTGCAAAAAAGTGCTTCCGTTGCTCTGCGTAGGAGTTGCTTTCTGTTGTCCCACTCTTGAACTGCCCAAACACATTTGAACTGAACTCAAGATGGGACCTCTCAACACACAATGGCAAGCTTTCCTGTTTCATTTATTTCACATTGTATCACCTGGACATGAAGCAGGAATTAATTCACAAGAAATAAAGCATGATGCAAATGCAGATGTGGGTCTCTCCTGTGCTAGTGACAGCAGGTGCTCTGTAAGAAAACTAAAGGAGGGGTGGACAGGGCTGCTTCTTGAGAAGATGGGGTCTGCCTTGAGCAGGGTGCATACAAACAAAAAACGGTGAGCGGCAAACTCTGTGTCAGGGATTTTAGTGCAACATGTATGGACATAAGCTCAGCATATTTTCCTGGTGTTTATAAATAGAATATAATGTGATTGCTTTGGGGAATAATTAAAATACTTAGGTTTTAAATTAGAGCTATTGATTTGGAAGGCTATTTTCTAATGGTGATTTACTCTAATACAAACAAAAAATCAATACTATTTACGTAGTGTAATCCCATTCAAATTGCTATATTTATTTAGCATTTACACCTTACCAAGACTGACTGTCATTGTTTATTTTCCCATTACGGTCAAGTTGCAACAAGATAATCTAAAAACAAAATTAAAGTCCTTTGTTTTGTTATCTTTTTCAATTGCATTCCTTTTTTTTAATTGGACTAGATTCAGGCCTAGGCCTTAAATTTTTTTAAAGCAAATTTTTTAAATGTTTACCTAGTTGATTTAGATTTTTCAGAACTCCAATCAACACTATTTTTTATGTGCAAGGTCTCTCTTCAACTCCATTCATTACTTTATCATTCCATAGGAGAAATATTTACTAAACACTGAATATGCACAGGAAATATGCTAATTCAAGCTTCTCTTGCATTTTTTTTTCTTTTTTTCCTTATTCTTTGAGAAGTAAGGTACCTGTCCCAGAGGTAATTTAATAATAATCAAATACATTTGTTTTGAGTTGGGTGTTTCAGAATTGCTTCACTACAATTTTCATTTTTTGATAAATCTAAATTCTTAGAAGTTATTCATCTTTGAAAAGCATGTGTTAAATGTCCCTTCGTCCAAAGGACATTTTTAAGGGCTTGTTTGTGTGCTATTAACTGCTTGACAAAGAGCTTGAGAGGAAAGTTAATAAAGGTGGAAAGTAGGGTAAACTCTAAGCCAGTTAAAAATCAAAATACATCATTCCAATTTGATCATAAATAGAAATTACAGCTCTATTAAAGCATTTACATATAAAATTTCAGACATTGTATTATTAAAATCCTATTATATTTTTACATCCTATCGTAAATTGATAAATTTCTTTAACTTACACAACAAATTAATATACAAATGTATACACTTATAAATATATACATTTAAATGTAAATGCGATGTAAATAAGATATAAATATATTTTATAATTGATATATTGCAATGATTAATCTTGTTATATACTTTTTTTTTTTTGGTACTGAGGATTGAACCCAGGGGCACCTAAGCACTGAGCCACATCCCCAGCTCTTTTTTTAAAATTTAATTTATTTATTCTACTTAGGTATACATGATAGCAGAATGCATTTTGATCCATTATACACAAATGGAGCACAACTTTTCACTTCCGTGGTTGTACATGATATGGAGTCACACCATATGTGCAGTCATACATGTACCTAGGGCATTTTTGTTCATCGCATTCCACCCTCTTTCCTGCCCCCACATCCCACTCTCTCCCTACCCTCCCCTTTGACCAAATTTTCTCTATTCTTCCCACAGCCCATCCCACATTATGGATAAGCATCCACTTAGAGAGGACATTCATTCGGCCTTTGGTTTTTTGGGATTAGCTTACTTCGCTTAGCATGATGTTCTCCAACTCCATCCATTTACCTGCAAATGCCATAATTTTATTCTCTTTTAATGCTGAGTAATATTCCATTGTGTATATATACCACAGTTTCTTTATCTATTTATCTATTGAAGGGCATCTAGGTTGGTTCCACAGTTTAGCTATTGCAAATTGAGCTGCTATAAACATTGAAGTGGCTGCATCACTGCAGTATGCTGTTTTTAAGTTCTTTGGGTATAGACCTAGGAATGGGATAGCTGGGTCAAATGGTGGTTCTATTCCAAGTTTTCTAAGGAACCTCCATACTGCTTTCCAGATTGGTTGCACCAATTTGCAGTCCCACCAGCAATGTATGAGTGTGCTTTTCCCTCACATCCTCTCCAACACTTATTGTTGTTTGTATTCTTGATAATTGCCATTCTAACTGGCATGAGATGAAATTTTAGAGTAGTTTTGATTTGCATTTCTCTAATTGCTAGAGCTGTTGAACATTTTTTCATATGTCTGTTGATTGATTGTATATCTTCTTCTGAGAAGTATCTGTTCAGCTTCTTGGCCCATTGATTGATTTTTTTTTTTTTTTTGGTTAAGTTTTTTGAATTCTTTATATATCCTGGAGATTAGTGCTCTCTCAGATGTGTGTGTGGCAAACATTTTCTCCCAGAATGTAGGCTCTCTGTTCACTTCATTGATTGTTTCTTTTGCTTAGAAGAAGCTTTTTAGTTTGAATCCATCCTATTTATTGATTCTTGATTTTACTACTTGTGCTATAGGAGTCTTGTTAAGAAAGTAAGGTTTTAATCCGACATAATGAAGATTTGGGCCTACTTTTTCTTCTATTAGGCGTAGAGTCTCTGGTTTAATTCCTAGGTCCTTGATCCACTTTGCGTTGAATTTTGTGTGTGTTGAGAGAAGGGTTTAGTTTCATTTCCTTGCATATGGATTTCCAGTTTTCCCATTACAATTTGTTGAAGAGGCTATCTTTTCTCCAATGTATGTGTTTGGCACTTTTGTCTAGTGTAAGATAACTATATTTATGTGATTTTTCCTCTGTGTCTTCTATTCTGTACGATTGGTCTACATGTCATGATGCCAGTACCATGTTGTTTTTGTTACTATAGCTTTGTAGTATAGTTTAAGGTCTAGTATTGTGATGCCTCCTGCTTCACAGAGAAAGCATTTGACAAAATACAGCACCCTTTTATGTTCAAAACACTAGAAATACTAGGGATAGTAAGAACATACCTCAACTTTGTAAAAGCTATTTATGCTTAACTCAAGGCCAACATCATCCTAAATGGAGAAAAATTGGAAGTGTTACCTCTAAAAATGAGAACAAGACAGGGATGCCCTTTTTCACCACTGCTACTCGACATAGTTCTTGAAACACTAGCCAGAGCAATTAGACAGATGAAAGAAATTAAAGGGGTATGAATAGGAAAAGTAGAACTCAAACTATCATTATTTGCCAACACCATGATTCTGTACTTAGAAGATCCAAAAAATCCCACCAGAAAACTTCTATAATTAATAAATGAATTCAGTAAAGTAGCAGGATATAAAATCAACAACCATAAATCAATTGCATTTCTATACATCAGTGATGAATCTTCTGAAAGAGAAGTTAGGAAAACTACCCCATTCACAATAGCCTCAAAAAAAAATACTTGGGAATCAATTTAACAAAAGAGGTAAATAAACCTCTACAATGAAAATTACAGGGCACTAAAGAAAGAAATTGAAGAAGACCTTAGAAGATGGAAAAATCTCTCCTGTTCCTGGATAGGCAGAATCAATATTGTCAAAATGGCCATACTACCCAAAGCACTATATAGATTCAATGGGATTCCAATTAAACTCTCAATGTCATTCCTTATAGAATAGAAAAGGCAACCATGAAATTCATTTGGAAGAATAAGAGACGCAGAATTCCCTTGTATTTTTGTACCAGATATTCAAAGGGGAGACTCTGAGGAGTTGGAGCAGAGGAGCTACATGATGAACTTGGCTTTGGCATTTTCCTTTTGCGCCCCCTCTTTTGCTATGATTTTCCAACCACTTTCACCCAGCACCAACCTATGTCATGGTCCTATTAGAGCTACCAATCTGCAGATTAAAAATGGAAGCACAGAGCGACCAAGTGGTGAGGCTTTGCTATGATGATGGATGCTTAGGAAAGAGACCCACTATCTCTTTAGAAACATCTAACTGTTGAAATCTCAAGCCTTCTGGGAAAAGTAAAGGAAAAAAAAAGAGAAACTAGCATGTGCAGGCCTTTATAATCTCATTTAATCCTCATATAACTTCAGTACAAATGGGCTGTCCTCAGTTGTGATGCCAAGAACCCCTCGATTTGTTATGGAGGAAAGAAATGGAGAAGAGAAGGAAAGACAGGCAGTGCGGGGAGCAATGATTCAGGCTTTGTATGCTGCACCTTTTGCTAAGAACTTTTACACAAATTTTCTCTGTAATTTTCACAGCCCTAGGAGACTGGTGTAATGATTGTCATTTTTATAGATGAAGAAATTGAGACTGAAGATTGTTATATAATCTAAAATATATGGTTATTGAACACTTGCTACATGCCAGGCACTATTCTAAGTACTTTCAGGGTCTAAACCACTCAATCCTCACAATAGCATTAGTGATGGGTAAATTATTACCCTAATTCTATAGATGAAGAAATGGAGTAAAAGAAACTAAGAAACTGGTCCACGGTGAAATCACCAGTAAATGAATGAGTTCAGAGTTAAACCAAATAATCTAGTTCTGTAGTACACTTTTTTTTATTGCTCTGGTGTATTTACTATTAATTTAACAGTCAGCACAGAATTGATACATGAAGAAATACCCTGAATTCAAAGCCCACAAAGATTCTACTGTCCCGTGGAGCTTAGAATGGATTTAAGCAATCAATTCTATTCAATTCTAATTCTTTTCAAAACATTTATTGACTTCCTGATATATACTAGGGTTTGTGATATGTGTTGAAGACAAACTACACACACACACACACACAAGCATGCATAAACTCATAATACTGTCCAATGCAAGCTTTTATTAAGCTTGTAAAATGTCCTGGGAGGTTTACTGTGCCCGTTAATAAATCTAGTTGTTTTTGTTGCAAACTTGGAAGCACAATATTTAAAACATTTATTTAAATATTGGCTTTTTCTATTTAGACTAACATCTGCCACTATTAATTCCAAGCATATTACTTATTTATTGTGACATAACAAGCCACCTCAAAACTTAGTGGTTTTAACATTAAGACAAAGACCAATCTTATTTGCTCACACGTGATCTAATTTGCTCTGGTTGCATGTGGGTGACTCGTCTGCTTGTCTCACCTGGGACCACTCTGGATAGCAGTAAATGGGTGCTTGATTTGTGCTGGAAGGTTTAAGTTGCCTGAAAGATCTGGCAGCTGGTACTAACTGTTGGATGGTCTGTACCTATTTTTCAGTGTATCTGACCACAGTTTAGAAAATAATGGCTTCTGTATCTCATGCAAGCTTCTGTTCAGTTCAATTCTAGCTTAGTGTCATAAAGGGAAGGTGATTTAAGGAAATGCAGTTCCCAGATTGGTTAAGGGAGGAAAACATAGTGCAGCCTGCCCTTGCCACCTTGGCATTCATTCAGCCTTATTTGTTTTTATAATAATAAACTTGGAAATTAAGTCATTGCAAAACCATGTTTGCACTTCATGCAATGCACTGTCTCCTGTACGAGTGAATCGTGTTAAGCCTGTGCCCCAGACAGGAGGCACCGAATTTGATAAGCCACCTTACGCTCTTGCTGGTGCTCATTCTTCTAGCTCAATCCCACTCTGCCTTTGGGAGCTGATGATTTAGATACTGAGATATAAATTTAAATGCTATTAACTCTGTGTAGTGAATAGAAGAATAATAAGATAGGGAAAAGTAAATAAATAAATGCTTATTTTACATTCAAATAAATAGATCAAAGCAAAGCTGAAGTTTCACAGCCTTCAGATATGCAGATGGTCACATGATCATGGCCATCATTTGTAAATTCTTCGGTCACCTCGTTTCATATTCCTTTGGTCCTCAATAAGTACTTCAAATGCACTTGGTTTCCTGCCTTCTTTCTTCAAATCTTCATACCTGAGGACTGATAATGTTTGCTATTCTTTGTATATTGGGTTGTAATTTTCCATTAACTTTCATCATAGGACACAGGTGTACAAAAAGTAAGCAAGGTGGGTTACTGTACTCCAAGCTCCTCCCCAATCCCTGGGATACTGTTAGTGATATCATTTTGACAGTTAGGACCACTTGCCCAGCCTCTCCTCCACTTCTGCCTGTGGTTTCAGTGGTACTAGAAACCCAATGTGGCAGATGCTGGTCTTAGCTTCCTGTGTGATGGGGTTATAGTTGTTGTCTCTAGTGGAGGCATTTTCTCCAGAATAATAGCACTCTAAGCCAGCTGAGCTCAAAGCAGTGGTGTAGGACGACACCATTTTTACTAGTTCATCAGGAGTTATGGTGAGAGAAGCCGCTTTCATCCTCACTTATCCAAAAAAGTTGACCTAAGTATTGAAGAACAGCTAAGGACTGGGGAATACACCCAGGTTGCAGAATAACCCAGCAGAGGAAATTTCTCTCATCCTGGAGCAAAAGACCTGACATGTTCCCCATTGAATTTCAAAATCACTCTGAACCAGTGATTTCTATGCTCTGTCCCTTTAATAATGTGTCCATTGCAGTTCCTTTTTTTTCTGTTTACTGCTGTATGCTGAGTGCCTGGGGGACATATAACTCATCTTTTTAGTTTATAGGTCTCTGGTACAAGAAGCCCTGCTGCAAAGGACTGCACCCACGTCACTTGGTTGGCATTGGAACCTGGTTAGATGATGGGTTGTGGATTTCAAGCCAGATGTCATCACTGATGGGATTTTTCTGGGTCTACAGAGGAGGTCAGTGAAGTCTGCATGCCAAAGGGTGTGAGATACTGGAGCACAGAGGCAGATGCTGTCTTTCCTCATACTTTTCTATGCCTCAAGAGGCTGAGCTCTCCAGATATCAGTACCATGGATCCCTTGCCCTCTGGTCAATGAGAGGTGTCAGCAGGAGATGGAGGGTGGGAGGAGAGTGAGTCTAAGTCTTTATTCTTTCTGTTCCCTCCTTACCCCAGAGTGGTTTGGGCCAAGGCTGTGTTCTTTCATGAGCATAGCTATAGCTGGGTGGACATTCTGTTCCATGCCCTGCTTCCCCTTTTCCTGTTAATAATTACCCTGGCCACCATCAGTCTCAGGGTTCTTCAACATTTATTTTGGGATTCCTAAAACTGGCTGGAACTTCTGTAAATAGTTACATCTTTACAAATTCTCTTCCCAAATTCCAGCTGAAGTTCGGAGTTTTTGTCCTGACCTTGGCTGTTATGTCTAGTTCTAAGTACTGCTTTTTTTTAAAAAAAAAAAAAAACTTACTAGATATGGGACCAAGGACAGATTATATAACTATACTGAATTTAATATATTCAGATATAAAGTAGAGTTGTAGGGGATTTTTTGAGCATCACATTTATTGAGCATCTGTAGCATGACAGAAACTTCATGAAGGTTAATTTACTTATTTACTCTTTATAGTAATTTTATGGTTGTAATTGTTTTCATTATTTTTCATGGTATTTCACCTCTATCTCCAAATCTATACAGATACCTAGAACATGATAGACATGCCATAAATGTTTATTGAGTGAATGACACATGCATGAGGTTAGTATCTTAGTTATGAAGAAATGGATGCTGGCATGTGTCAAGCCATTGGCTAAAGTACTAATAAAAGACACAACTGGAATTTGGAGCCAGGCAGTCTAATTTTAAAATCTTCAAGTAATTTTTATCTACTTAGCCTTACAAAGCTGTTGAGAGTCAAAGGAAAGAAAATATGAAAGCTTGTTATGAATTTTGAAATCAACTCAAACATACTGCATCATCATTATTTTATAAATATATCTTGGACCTTCTTTTTCCTCTCCTGCCCCAGAGTAATATGTAGTCATTAAATGCGAACTCGTTTTTTATAAATGGTAGCCAAACAGAAATATGAAGGTTGTATGCCAGAGGAAAATTATTTTGAAGTTTTCTTTCCTTTTATAATATTTTCTCAACTGTATCCTTCTAATGACATGGTTAATTAAGAGATAACTTTTCAAGTTTTAAAATGTATATTAAGTGGAAAACAATTTCATTTAAAGAAAGCATTTGTGCTATGGATCTGGATGTGTCAGGTATTTGGAGAGTATAAGTTTAGAAAGAGTTTGAACTTGGTTCTCTGATTCTCAAGTCACAAGTAAATGGAAGTCACGGGAGTCACACACACAAAAAATATTCCTGGGGACATAGGTATAGATTGAGGTGCTGAACCTTGGAACATTTTATTGACTGTTCTCACAATGAAGCTTAGGTTTCCTGGGGAGTCTGCAAGATTGGCTGGACCCAAAAGGCAATGGACTCTTTGATAAGGAAATGGTTGAAAGAGTCTTAAAGAAGCCTTACATGGCATGGTATCCTTGCCACTTTCCCAGCTCTGTTGCTTATATATCACTTTAGAAAGTTCAAAGTATGCTATGGCATGAAATTAGTGACAAGAAAGATTTATCCCTTCAGGCGACATCCTTGGCTGTGAAATCCTTTCTTTGCTCACTGGGGCCCAAATTTACTGACCTGTAGTTCTATAATTTTGGAGACCTAGGATTCTATTTACTATGTGTATAGTAGTTGAAATAAAACAAACTCACAGGGAAAAAACTGTGACTGTAAATAATGAAACCAGTTTTAGCAAACACATGAATCTAAATCTCTGCTGTTCTCCCCAGGGGTATTTCTGAGAAACTGAGGCCTCATGTCAATGTTGAGGACCTTTATGGACTGCATTCAAATCTAAAATGTGTGAAGTCATCATCAAAACAATCCTAAAGGTTATCAGAAAATTTCCCTGTGGCTGTAAGATGGATTTTAGATACTCAGCCATCACAAACACTCGAGCTCAATAACTTTTCATCCATTCTTTCATTAAATATCAAATAATATTTATTCAGCACTTACTCATGTTAGCAATCACTCCTGAGACTGTGGCTTGAAGCAATGTGATAGTCCATGTCCTAAGGAGTCCACAGCTTAGTTAGACAAGTACACATCTATAATCCAGGAGGGAAGGTGTGTACAGAGAAGGGAGGCTCAACGTGATTGCAAGGAACGCTTCAGCATACTGGAGGATCAGGGAAACATAAAACTCTCACACTGAGTTTTGAAGGTGTTTTCATCAGCCTTTTGCTCCTGTGACTAAAAGATCTGAAGAAAACAATTTTAGAGGAGAAGATTTTTTAGGGACACACAGTTTCAGAGATCTCAGTCCTTAGACAGCCAGCTCCATTCCTTGGGGCTCCGGGTGAGGCAGAACATCATGGCGGAAGAATGTGGCAGAGGGAATCAGCTCATTTGCTGATCAGAAGGCAGAGAGACAGATTCCACTCACCAGATACAAAATATATACTCCAAAGGCACACCCCCAATGACCCACCTCCTCTAGCCATACCCTACCCACCTCCAGTTACCACTCAGTTAATCCCATCAGGGGATTAGTTCACTGATTGGTTTAAGGCTCTCAGAATCGGATCATTTCTACTCTAAACCTTCATGCATTGTCTCACGTGTGAGCTTTGGGGGGATACTTCACATCCAAACCACAGCAGAAGGCAATGCAGAAGTATTCCAGTGAGGGGGACTGGGAAATCAGGAGCAGTGTAAGCAAAGAACCAGGGTGAGAGAAGATGATGGTTATTCATTGAGCAATAGTTCTTTCTTGCTGGAGCATATGTCAGGTCTTCTAGTGCCAGTGGAAGAAGTGAGAAATGTGTGCTGAGAGGCTCACCATGCAAGGGACATCCATGGTCCTACCCTCCTTAGTTCTGGTCTCCTCAGAAAAGAATAAGACACTGCAGAAGGATCAGGGTTGCTTTCCTACCTGCCTACAGTACTGGGTTTGGGGAAGTCTTTTACTCAGATTACTTTGTCCCAGGTTTTAATTGTATGTAGCTCATGATGGGAATTAAAGAAAAAATTTTTGTTTGTTTTCCTAACCCTTGTGCTTCTTGAGATCTACTGTGCTTTCCACCTGTACCATTCTGTATGATATGGGTTTGAGTCCTGAGTAACTACTGGAGAGTAATGACCTACTGATAGCTGCATGGTGTCTGATCTTCCACTCTTACTTTCATGTTGAGAGCTACTGTGATCCCTCCCCATCTCCTTTGTCACTTTCATGAATTCCTCTAAGTGTCAACATTGGTTCAAATGAGAGTGCATTTGCTCTGCCTCTCTAAGGACTTGGTAGTCTCAGTAACTATTATGGTTTGGATATGAGATGTCCCTTCAGAAGCTCCTGTGTTAATACAGGAATGTGAAGAGGTGAAACAATGAGATTATGCAAGCTATAACCTCATAAGTGGATTAATCCATTTAATGAGTTAATATTCTGAATGGATTATTGGGTGGTAACAGTAGGCATGAGTGGCATGGCTGGAGGAAGTAGATCACTGGTGGCATGCTCTTTAGGGTTATATTTTGTTCCTGCATCTTCACTCACTCTTCCAGGCTGCCATGCCCTTCTGGCATGATGTTCTGTCTCACTTCAGGTCCAGAACAATGAAGTACATTGACCATGAACTGTAACCTCTAAGACCGTGAGTCCCAATAAACTTTTCCTCCTTTAAGTTTTTCTTGTCAAGTATTTTGGTAACAGCAGTGATGAGCTGACTAAAACAATGACTTAATTTCTTATGGTCCAGATTCAGGCCATGGGCTTAAGCTTCTACCCTTTCCCTGTCCCAAACTTCCAGTATTTGGGCAGGGTACTCTTCCAAGCTCATTGAGGATTTTTGGCAGAATTCAATTTCTTGTGGTTGTGTGATTAATGTCTCATTATCATGATGACTTTTATTATAGTCCAGTAGAAGAGTCTTTTAATACTTTATTCTTGAAAAGACTTACCTGATTAGGTCAGATCTATTAAGGATAATCTTTTTTATCAACTCAAAGTGGACTAACTACCAAGTTGATCATAGGAGTGATGTTTCTCCATATTCACAGGTTCCTCTCATGTTCCTGGGGAGCGGCCTGTCTATACACAGCCAGCCACCACAGCAGAGGAAGTGGAGAGTTTTGTACTGACACCTACATGCTCTGGCTGGAAATGAGGTAGGATTTTTGCTCACAAGGTATCCCCCAGAAGTGGACATGTGGACCACCCAACCACATGCCAGACAGAAAGTGCCTGGAAGGTGGACTGCTGGACATGCTGGACAGCCACCTCTAGAGACTGTTACAGGGGGTTCATGTTTTGCCTCTCATTTCTGGACCTTTAGTTCCTACTCAACAACTGAAATACTGAATGTGGATATCAAGAAAAAATATTCCAAGGACTTTATTTTCCTCTTTTTTTTTTTTTTTTGCCATGAAACTCACAAAATGACAGTTTATTCAACTGTTTTCATGATTATTTTGTATTTATTATTGTCTTGATGAAAGCATTATTATTGAAATGAAAGAAAATAAATCTCCTATCTTATAAATCAAGGAGCCTAAAAATACCTCAGTGTTATTATGTTTAAGTAAAATCATGGATCTCTAGTACCTATGTAACCCTTATCAATATTTTATATAACTTAGAGATCTTCAGGGATCTGACCCATTGCCCATGTGTTGAGGATAATATTCTTTCAGTAAGCCTCCCCCAACCAAACAAATAAATAAATAGATAGATAGATAAATAAATAAAAGCAGACATCAAAATGGGGTTAGAAATTAGACATCCTGTGAGTTAAATACTCGTAGCAACCATTTTCAGTAAGAATATGCCCTTGACAAAGCAAATTCAGGGCATTCTTTACATTAGGGCAGTTTTAAATCTTGCTGTCAGTACCATACAGATAAACTTCAGAGTGGCAATGCACAAACAGTTCATTCCAGCAGCCAGAGCACTGGAATGATGCATTTGGGAAGGACAGTGAGCACACTGAGGCTGAGCAACCTGTCCCCACTCGACTGATTTAAAATAAAGCATTGTTGTCCAATCTTTTTTTTTTACCTGCCTAAAATATGTCTAAAGAATCCACAGCAGTGACTTTGTTTTGATTTTTTTTTGTATATTTGGAAATTTTAGATGTGAATATAAAATTAATGAGTTTTAACAACTTGTAGTGATGGGCACTGTAAGTACTAATAGTAAAGATACCCAGTCTGTCATTTAATAAGCCCAATTTTTGTCCCATAAAAGAGCTGCCATGCATAAGAATAGGAACAAGGCTTAAGATGTTGTCAAGAAAACCTGGCTGGACAGTGCCACTCCTTTGGTTTGAAGGGTGCAAAAGACTGAGCCATATCCTTTGTCTGTCATGACACCAGAGCAAGGGAGACCTGAACATTTGCACCCTAAAACTTAGAAATCTCAGATCCACGCTAAGGAGAGCAGCGGGAAATAAGACAAGTCAGTAAGAAGCAGGCCATCTGGGTGAGCAGCACAAATCCAGACATGTACCAGCCACTCCTACAAAGTGCTCTCTTCACACCCCAAGGGGTGAGACCAAATCATACCATGTGTGAGCAGCCTGAATCATTTGATCTGACTTGTGGGCACAGTGAGATTGCATAGGGGCAAGAATAAGGTGTGAGACTAGGGCTGGGCAACTTGACAAGGAACAGGGAGGGCGGTCAGGGACCGAGTAGAGAAACAAAAGAAACAGGACGACAAAAACATCCAGGGTAACAGGACCTGAAGGATTCTCAGCCAGGTTCTACCAGACCTTCAAAGAAGAACCAACACCAAAACTCCTCAATTTATTCCATGACACAGAAAAGGAGGGAAACCTTCAAACTCATTCTATGAAGCTAGTATCACCCTGATGGCAAAATCAAAGACACCTCAAGGAAAGAAAACTTCAGACCAATATCCCTGATGAACACAGACACAAAATTATCAATAAAATTCTGGCAAATCACATACAAAAACATATTAAAAAGATAGTGCACCATGATCAAGTGGGGTTCATCCAGGGATGCAAGGTTGGTTCAACAAATGAAAATCAATAAATGTAATTGATTACATCAGTAGATGTAAAGACAAGAATCATATGATCATCTCATTAGATGCAGAAAAGGCATGTGACAAAATACAGCATCCATTCATGTTTAAAACACTAGAAAACCCAGGGATAGTAGGAGCATGCTTCAACACTGTAAAAAGTATATATGTTAAACCAAAAGCCAACGTGATTTTAGATGGAGAAAAATTGAAAGTATCCTCTCTAAAAAATGGAATAAGATAAGGATGCCCTATTTCACCACATCTATTCAACATCATCCCTGAAACCCTAATCAGAACAATCAGAAGAAAGATTAAAGGGATACAAATAGGAAAAGAATAACTTGAACTATCCCTATTTGCCAATGACACAATTCTATATTTAGAAAACCCCCAAATCTCCATCAGAAAACTTCTAGAACTCATAATGAATTCAGCAAAATAGCAGGGTATAAAATTAACAACCACAAATTAACAACCATTGCATTCTTATATAGTGATGAATCTACTGAAAGAGAAATGAGAAAAACTACTCCATTCACAATAGCCTCAAAAAATTAAAATAAAATATGTGTTAATGAATCTAACAAAAAATGTAAAAGACCTCGACAATGAAAACTACAGAACATTAAAGAAATAGATTGAAGAAGACTTTAGAAGATGAAAAGATCTCCCATGTTCTTGGATAGGTAGAATTAATATTGTCAAAATGGCCATACTACCAAAAGTGCTATATAGATTTAATGCAATTCCTATTACGGTTCTGATGATATTCTTCATAGAAATAGAAAAGTAGACATGAAATACATTTGGAAAAAATAAAAGACCCAGAATAGTCAAAGCAATCCTTAGTGAGAAAGGTGAAGCAGGAGGCATCACAATACCAGATTTTAAATCACACTACAGAACTATAGTAACAAAAACAGTATGGTGTTGGCACCAAAGCAGATATATAGACCAATGGTAATGGAATAGAGGACACAGAGAAAAAACCCACATAAATACAGTTATTTAATACTAAACACAGGTTCCATAAACACACGTTGGAGAAAAGATAGCCTCATCAACAAATAGTTTGGGGATAACTGGAAATCCATATATTGCAAATGAAATTAAACCCCTCCCCTCACTCTGCACAAACTTCAACTCAAAGTAAATCAAGGACCTAGGCATTAGACCAGAGACTTTGTGCATACTAGACGAAAAAGTAGGCCCAAATATCCATCGTGTCTGCTTAGGAATCAAATTCCTTGACAAGATTCCTAAAACATAAGAAGTAAAATTAAGAATCAATAAATGGGATGATATCAAACTAAAAAGCTTCTTCACAGTGAAGGAAATAATCAAGAACAGAAAGAAAGAGCCCTGACAGAATGCAAGAAAATCTTTGCCACCTGCACCCCAGATATAGCCTTAATCTCCGGGATATATAAAGAACTCAAAAAACTGAATGCCGAAAAATCAAATAATTCAATCAGTAAATGGACAAAGGAACTGAACAGGCACTTCACAGAAGAAGAAATACCTTTGGTTAACAAATATATGAAAAAAATGTTTAACATCACTAAACAATTAGAAAACTGCAAATTAAAACTACACTAAGATTTCATCTCACTCCAGTCAGAATGGCAATTATCAAGAATACAAGGAACAATAAATTTTGGCAAGGATGTGGGGGAAAAAGCTACACTTATACATTGCTAGTGGAACAGCAAATTGGTACAACCACTCTGGAAAGCAGTATGGAGATTCCTCAAAAACTTGGAATGAAACCACCATTTGACCCAGGTATCCCATTCCTTGGTTTATAACCAAAGGACTTAAAATCAGCATACTACAGTGATGGGACCACATCAGTGTTTACAGCAGCTCAACTCACAATAGCTAAGCTATGGAAACAACCTAGGTGCCCTTCAACAGATGAATGGATAAAGAAAACGTGGTCTGTATACACAATGGAATATTACTTAGCCTTAAAGAAGAATGAAGTTATGACATTTTCAGGAAAATGGATGGACCTGGAGACCATCATGATAAATGAAATAAGCCAATCCCCCAAACCAAAGGCAGAATATTCTCTGTGATATGTGGATGCTAACATACAATAAAGGCTGGGAGCAGGGAAGAATAGAAGTTCACTGGATTAGACAAAGGAGAATGAAGGAAAGAGAGGGAGGATGGGAATAGGAAGGACAGTAGAATGAATAGGACATAATTTTCCTACATTCATATATGAATACATGACCATTGTAACTGTACATTATGTATAACCACAAAAATGAGAAGTTATACTCCATCTATGTATAATATGTAAAAATACACTCTACTATCATGAATATCTAAAAAGAACAAAGAAAAAAAAAAGATCCAGAGTTTATTCCAAAAGTCCTGACAAACAGGGGCCATAGAGACTGAAATTCAGACAGAAGAATACTCAAATCAGTTTCCTGCAGTAACATTTCTCTTTCAGGTTCTCTACTTGAAGACTCAGAGATTCGTCTGTTCGTCCTCCCTCCCCCAATAATTAACAACTAGTATAAAACCATTTCAAGTAGAATAACTGAATCAGTGCATATAAGCTTAATATTTGCCTCCTATAGAGACGAGGCCTGAGGAGAAAGCAAGGACTGACCAGGAAGAGTGCATGTTACCACCCAAGGCTGCACCTGCCATGTTGTATCTGCACTGAAGCAGAACCACCATCGAGTGCTCTGTCCACCATGGATGGAGTTCTCACTGAGGTAGGAGCCTGCCCTGACCCTCATGACCACATTTTCCAAAGGAACATCTTCAAACCCATCTCTGTTGGGCACCAAAACAAGAAAGACAAAGGAACACAGTCACTAAGAATCCATTAAAGATGAAACAGTAAACCAAACTTCCTCTTGCAGTTCCTCTGAGTTTATAGTCAACTTTCTTCTTTGGAAAATTCCATCTTTATATGGAATTGAAACTGTGTTCTCCCTTGAGCTCCTGCCTGCCAATCTCATGATTTCACCAGGCTGTAAGTGTCTCTTAGGTCCATAGTATCAAAGCCACTCTAGCCCTTTTATGATCTCATTTATATAGTGCATCCCAAGACTGATCCATTTTCTGTGACATGATTTGGCATTAATAGATTCATATTACTCATTGCTCCTGGTCCGTCATCTGAGTGCTGTTGAAGTGCCCTAAAGCTCCTTTGTTGCTGAATTGGAACTTCCTCATCAGTCACTCTTGCTACCACTGATCTGGTCTGTTCCACTGCCAGGAAGTGTCTGGGGTCTTCGTTTCCTCTCCTTCCAGGAGGAGTGGGTACATTCAGCAGTCCTGGAAAATCTCACATCTCCTATGTAGCCAGATGGCAGACAAAGGGAAGGCAACATTGGGGAAGGTGGGCAGGGGTTCCTCAGACATTCTTTTCATTTCTAGGAAAAGAAACCACTGAAATTATTATGTCTAGAGACACTTGTAAGAGATCATTTGGCCCAAACTTCCTGTTTTATAGATGAGGATGATTGGCTCAGAAAGACTCATGTCTTGATCTAGATCACTGTTATGGATTGAATTATGCTCCCCCAAATTCATACACTGAAGTCTACACATTTGTCATAGACTATACATTCAGAGATAGTCTATAAAGAGATAGTAAAGGTTATGTAGGACCCTAATCTGATGTCCTTATAAAAAGAGGAAGAGATAGAGCATTCTCTCTCTCTCTTTCCCAGCACAGAGGAAAGGCCATGCCAGGACACAATGAAAAGTCAGGTGACAATAAGCCAGGAACAGCCCTCACCGGAAATCAATACTTCCAGTGCCTCAATCGTGGACTTTGAGCTTCCATAACTGTGAAAATGTAGATTTCTGTTGTTTGAGCCATGCACTCCGTGACATTTTGTTATGACAGCCCAAGCTGAGTACTCCAATCACCCAGCACACTTGTGACATTTGCCCAAGTAATGGTGCCCACTTAGAAATCCATGAAGCAGTGGGTGGTAGGACATGCTAGCTGTCCACAACAGGCAAAGGAGGCAGAATGGAGAGCAGAATAGGAAGAATAGAGGAAAAACAAGGTAGAGCAACAGAGAGACAGAAAAGCAGAAATAAATTGGGAAGAATTAAAGTCTAGCTTGGATCTGTAATAATTCTTTAAAATCAATTTTTTTATATTTCATGAAGTTTCTATGAATAGAGAAAGTTGAGTAGTTTTTTTTGAATCAGGATGTCAGAGCTGGAAGGAAACTAAGGGAAAAGTCTTTTGTGGCCCTATGTGGATAAAGAATTGACCAAGTTCCTACAGTGAGTGAAGGATGCCAGCCTCATTATTAATGGAGAGCATCTTGTCTCAGGTTCTGGCCTTCTGCAGATAACCCACCATCATGGTCCCCTGTCCACTTCAGGCACACATGTGATGAAGCCATATGGGGTGCAGACTTTGAAATGAGAGTGGGCCTGGAGGTGGATCCAGTCTTGGACTTCCCAGTTGTGTGTTTTCTGATATGCACCTTTCTTTCTGGTTTATGGATTGCTCATGTCTTGAGACTGAGCACTCTCAGATCTGGAGCTGTGTTATTCCAATGTGCAATTTTGAATGTGATGAATATATAGAAAAGGTGCTTTATTAAAAACGTATGCTGAAGAGTAAAATAAATGTCTTTGTAGTGATGAGATTAGAACTTCCCCCTCTTGCTTGCAATCCTATCCAAATAATGGATGTGAAGTTTTAAATATATTTTCTTTGACTGCAATTTTCTAAATGATTTTTATTCATAAGAACCTGAAGACGGTTTGTCACCAAAACTAGTGCCATCAATCAATAGCAATTAGGAGAGAAATCTGGCCTCAGCTCTTGTTGGTATGTGTGTCAAGACTTGTGAGCTATGTCCAGGGCTGTATCCTGGATCACAGTCCCCATGGAGGATCTCACAAGGGGTAGAGGATGTTCAGATTTGGGTTTTACTGCAGCACCCATGGTGCAGCCTGGAGCAGAGGTTTCAGGAGGGTGGTTGCTGGAGTGGCAAATTGAGTGAGAGCTCTGCAGATGGAGGTTATTCTGATTTCAGAAACAGACAACCAGTGAAGGCCCTGCTCCTGCTACTTCTCCAGAGCAGCACGGAGCTACTCTAGGAGCTACTCTAGAGCTACTCTAAGACTTGCACACATAGCAAGATTCCTCTGCAATTCTCTTACTTACATTTTGATAATGGTGTTTGTGAACTACGGCTTTAATCCACCCAGAGGCGTCATGTTTGCAGCCTCTCAAAGGTGGAGAGAAAGGCTCGGGCCACTCTTTGGAAGCTCCCTTTAAATTGAAAAATTGAAGAAATGTGACATCAGGCTTATAAAAATTTTATGTAATCTTAAAAGTTGTATTGAAATATTTAAGACTTTTTTTTTGTCTAGGGTTTGAACCCAGGGGTGCTCTATCACTGAACTACATCCCAAACACTTCTTTATTTTTTATTTTTGAGACAAGGTCTCACTAAGTTGTCCAGAGTGGCCTCAAGTTTGAGATCCTCCTGCCTCAGCCTCCTGAGAGTCTGGGATTTTAAGCATGGGTCAGCATGGCCAGCTATTTAAGACTTCTTTAAATTAAACTTTTCTGCAAGTTCAGAAATATAAAGGAAAACAATTACTTATTAAACTACTAAACGTTTAGTTCACAAGGTTGACAGAAAATGTATATAAATATAAATTGGAACCATGAATGTCTCTCTCAATCCTCAGGGTATCTCATTTTGACTGAGTGAGTAACTTAAATGACCTCTTCTGGAATAGCTGAGGCCATAGTAAAGCTCAGGCCTACAAACTAAGGAACTTTTCTTGTCTCTCAGTTCCTCCCTCATCCCCTCACCCCATCATTAGTGATGGGACTTGTTCTTCTGTTTGGAAGAAACTGGCTTTGATTCTAATTTGCTTTCAGCTGGGGTTTCACCTCCAGGGCTGGGGATAGAGTGGAAATCAGCTCATGAGATGACTTTAAAAGAATCCTATCTGTGGAATGCCAACCTAATGAGAAGTGAGAATAGCCTGTTAGTTCCTCGTGGCTGACTCCAGGCTGGACATTCTTTCCCTCTCCTTCTCCCAGAAATCCTGTAATGGCTTGTCTCTGAAATAGGCATACCTGATATTTTACCCAGCTGGAAGAAGAAACATGAATGGATGACCTCTTGGAATACTGTCTAGCTTTAAGGTCTAAGAATAAAAGGAAAAGTTGGCATCTTATAGAGCATTGATTTTCCAGGTAGGGCACCTGAGTAGCAGTATCAGAATTATCTGGAACCTTTTGAAAATGAACACTTGTGCATCATGAATCATAAACTCTGGGGTAGGGCCCAGCAATCTGTGTTTTAAGTGCTCTGGGGGATTCTGATGCATGCCCCAGGTTAAGAAGCTCTTGTATAGAGCAATGAGCAATACATCTACGTTGTGAATGGCTGAGTCATTTAAACTCTCAGAGCCTCAGTTTCTTCATCCACAAAACCTAGAGTTTTACTTCTTTCAAATAATTGCCATGAGTTTTCAATGATATAGGAGCACATGAGACACTGCTCAATAAATGTACTGGAACTCCAGGATCAGAACGTTTGAAAAGGAGAATGAAAAAGAAAAAAAGAATGAGATTTCAGTCTTCATTTTTTCCTTATATAACATCTTTAGCATTATATAATGTGCAATTTGCATGCAAAACACCCCACCCCAGGGCATCATAGAAGCCTTGAAAAATCCAATATTATGCAGACAGTCAGAGACTCTGCTGCTAAACCAGGCTTAAAAACTAATTTTCCCTCTTTAAGGAAGTGACATTTGCGTATTCAACACAGCAGCAATAAATTTAGGCTTTCTTACCACCCCCTGTTGTATAGGAGGTTATTATTTTTATCAATAGCAGAGCTATTTCTTTTTGAGTATTCTGAGCTGTTTTTGAATCTCGCCTGTCGTCCACACTGTAGTTATCAGCAGAGTAAACAGCTCATTAGAAAAAAAAAATTCACAACAAAAACCTAAAACCATTTTAATGGCATAAATGTGATTTGAGCATTTAATTAAGCTCCAAAATTACACTTTCCATTAATAATTGGAAATACATTCCCTGTCAATTAAAAAAGGATTAACAGCAAAGATTTGAAAATTTGGACTTAAATGTAGGCTGAATTTTGAAGTCGTTTTTATTCTCAGGGTATTCTAGGGCAAGTACTCAGAGGAAAAAAAAGCAGGGCTGCTTCTCCTTAGGAGTTTTCTGAATGTCTAGAAGGCCTCTTCTTTCTTGCGTGGTCACTGCTTTTCTCTCAGGCCCCAGGTCTAGTATGGGCATTGTCAAGGTGGGCTAGAGACCACTGATGGGGTGGTTTCAACTGTATTTCTGCCTTTTGGAGTCAGACCTCTAACTTCTCCTCCCATCTCTCAAAGACCTCAAAGGCCATGTTTTCCCCTTTAAATTTCTGATACTAGTATGGCCTGCTGTACAGGAACTTTCCCCCCATTGATTTGAAATGCAGATGTGGATTTGAGGTAAGGAAGGTATTGTAATCAAAATCCCAAAAAAGAACTTGAGTCTCACCAGTGGTGTTGGTGAGAGCAGAGATTGAGTCCTGCCCAAGTCTAGTGGAGCAGTGAAGATCAAGGGAAAGGTCAATTTCTCTGTCCTCTAGGACAAGAACATAAGGATGCCTTGAAAAAGAAAAGAGAGTCAAACAGCAAGAATCCAGGAGAGCAAAGATAGAGTCAAAGGAAGGGACCAAGGTCATCCCTCCAATCAATAAATGCCGATTGAGTGCCTACCATGTAGACAGGAATTGTTCCCATGGAGCTTAAAATGAACTCATTTTATTTGCCTCTAAGTTAATGATAGTACAGACAACCTAAATTAAGGATAGAGGATTAAGTTCTTGTCATTGTTTAATTATCCCAAGGATTAGCTTATTAGACCCTCATGAGTGTTAAGCAAGACAGATTTTATAATCCATATTTTAGAAATGATGAAATTGAGATCCTTCCAGTTATAAAAGTGTAGATCCAAGGATTTGAACCCAAATTGTCAGATTTCTATTCCAATTCCAATGATCTTTCCACCCTGGGAGTTCCCAGGATGATTCACGTCTTTCTTGGGTACATCGGAATATCTGAAGGGGAGTTTAACCTTCTTACTTATTATGGGAAGCATTGAAGGATTGTGTGTAAACCTCACTCCCTGGTCATATGTTGTAGTAAGAACGAGTGATCTGAGAGAAGGCTTATTATCTTATTCAAAATATTTCTGAAGTACCAACTAAGTGACAGGCTCTACACAAAACAGTTTTTATCACAGAGATGCAATGGGCTCCGTGTGGAATAGAATCTATACCACCGTATCACGTGTATAAGAATGTGACAGCACTATACCATGTTCATGGATACACAGGTCTGTGAGCCAATGCCTGTGAACATGAGAGTGGATGCCAAGATACTGAAGAACAAGGAAAGGTTAAGAAATGTCATGGGAATGAAAAGCCAAACTAATCAAAGTAGGATGATGCTTGGACTGATGCTGATGCCAAACCACATTTCAAGCAATTGACCACAGGTTCCATTCAGTTTGTGAGTCCTTGAAGTCCAGCAAAGCCAAGAATAATATAAAAATCCTCCTTCCCTTAAGGAGCTCCTATACTCCTCCCGAGAATCCACATATCATCAAATCCTGTGGTATGTGGCACAGAACCTTCCCAGGCTTTAGGTCTCATATTTTAAGCAAGTGCTGTCTTAGGAGCCTTAGGGTGGTGCTGCTTCTAGGCCAGGGGTGGATTTGTTTGCTGTTGGCACTGTTGGGCCTATTAAACCAAAGTTGCAAACTCATGAAATTGAAGTGTGAATGTACTCCTACTCTTGGCTGTGCTGTGGTTTTAGGAGGACAGCTGGCAGCCTCTGCTATTCTTGGCTGATTCTCCTATATGAAATCTCTAGAGGAACATCATGTCCCTTTTGAAACCCACTCAGGTCTCAAATAACTTTGTCTTTTGTGTGTAAGGAGAGCATTGGAGGAGGAGAAAGACAAAAGGGAACCAAGGTCCCCACCTTATCCAAGGTAACTAAGAGGGAAAAAATCTTGGTAATGGTGATCATTTGAAAAGTTAGAAAAATGCCTCTTTTTGTCCTTTTTCTCTCTGGAAATCTCAGTTGATATGCTTCACAAGAGCTCTTGAGTTCTTTTCTTGTTTTCTTTGTCTCTCTCTTGGAATTTCTTTGTTTATGTTCAGTTGATTCTTTCTGTGGCTCATTTTCTTTTTGTTTTGTCTCTTTCTTTTCTCTCCCCTACCTCTGTTTCTGTCTTTGTTTTTCTCTCATAGATGCTCTGTGATTCCCTTTCTTCTGTGATCCCACTCTCAGGCTTTCTCAGTCTCCATTTCTGAATTTCTATGTGTCTCTCTGAACTGCGGGATCTCTCTTTGCCTCTGTCTCTCTCTGACCATCTTCCTGTTTTTTGTCTCTTTTTCTCCCTCTCACCCTCCCTTTCATTCATACTTTTTCTCCCATTTGTTCTCCTCTCTTAGTTGTTGTAGGATTCCTTGGACAGGTTAATAGTGGAAACTCAGTTTCCAAGAGATTGAGAAGAAGTAATATTTTTTAATGAAAAAGTTTGGTTCAGAATTAGGGTCATTGTTTTCCATGGGATTGTTTTCCATGCCTGCTACCCCATCCATTTAAACATTTTGGCCACATCATATCTATGCATCTGTGTTTCAGGAACCTAGAATGGCCAAGCTCAAAGGAGTTTCAGAGCACAGAGAATGCTATCTGCATATCTCGTGTAGAAACTGGGAGGACCTGAGAAGAGGGAGTGATTTATTCAAGAGTACACAGATAATTTATCTCTGAGTGTTGAATGACAGTTCAAAGTCAAAAATATATTTGATTCATCAAGTTTTTCATCAATTACTCAGCATGTATTGAGTGAAAATTACTACCTACAATATATTATACAAGTTTCCAGGACATTGGATGAAACCCATGGTGACTTTTCTTGGAGGCATATAACCTCATGAAGAGGCTGTGTGTTAAAGTGTTAGGGGACACATAACCCCATCATCCTTCCTCGATTTAGAACTGAAAAAACAGGGTATGGAAGAAGTGGAGATCAACTGGTGAATGACTGGCTAATGTGGCTTGAAAACAGCCAAATGAACTTGCAAGTATTCTCTGGCTTAAGGCTAGACGTTAGAATGTTCTATTTAAAGGGAAATTTAGATCCACTTGGCAGACACAGTAAGTGGAATTATCATACTAGATCTTGGCAGAAATGAAGTGGGAGAATTGATCCCTAAGGCTTGAAGATTCTTAGTAGAGGAGGTACACCAAGAGGGAGTGTGGTCAGTGGCTATTAAACCCTTCTTGTGAGCAGCAGAGATGTAACCATGGAGGATTCTATGCAGAGCTGCGAGACAGTGGGGAAGTAGTGGAGAGTGAAGTCCCGACTCCTCCTGATGTCTTCCAGTTTTTTAGTTCTTTCAATTATTGAAACCAACCACTGCACCGGTAGTCAACAAGAGTGAATCTCTCAACAACACATAGGAAGAGTCTGGCTACCATTTTCCTAGACCAGCTTTCTACTACAGGCATTGCCCATGGGAACAATTCCACCTCTGAGGATGGTGCTTGGGGTGGTGAGGGTGAAACTTATCTTCAATATTGCAACGTTTCATAGCCCTCCAAAGCTCCGTTCTACCTGACAACATAATCAGATACTTGTATCTGTGGCATTAACATTCTGTAGATTAAGTTGGAAAAATAAAAGAATCAAAGGTGGGGAGTCTAAAAATACCTATGCTAGGTAGGGGATATTGCTACCATTGAGGACGCATGTGTCAGGGAACTGACCAGAAGTTGTGAGTGATAATGAACACAAGGGTGAGAAAATTGTCCTAATACTAAACTTGGCTGATGTGTGCCCTCCTGAGACCACAGGGGGCAGTGTAGTTCCTGCCCCTAAAGTCAGCTACCAATAAGAGAAAAGAAGCAGCCAGATATATCCCGCAAACACTGCCAGCTTTAATAATTTTAACAAGAGGAACTTACTTACATAAGATGTAGGTTAAACCTCTGGAAGCTTAGTCAACCTTTTAGAAGAGTCAGGACTCTTAAAAGGAAAATGGTACACTAGCAGCATGTACCCCCAGAGCATAAGGGAGGCTGCATCAAGAAATAGGACTCAAGGACTGAAGTTCTTTTTTCTTTTCTTTCCTTTTTTTTTTTGTGATGTGGGGAATTGAACCCAGGATCTTGTGCATGCGAAGCAAGCACTCTACCAACTGAGCTGTATCTTCAGCCCCAAAGAGTTGAAGCTTTTAACACTTAAATAAGTACAACAGTTGGGACCAGGGTAAGGTGAACCTGAGTCCTAGCCCTAAGGAGGATGAAACTTGAAATGCTCGCAGCAGGGTTCTTTGTCTTCATGAACCATTTAGGGCTCAGGCTCTGGCAGCTTTGCCTAATGTTTTGGTTCAGGAATTGTAAGACTGTTTGTCCAGCTGAGCAAATGTACAGACCAGAAGGAAATCTCCATACTGGTAGTCTAGCTCAGGCAATTCCACAACAGGCCAATATGGTCTTTTCATTTACTGTCGCCGTTAGATTCTTCATTGGGAAAGTCTCCATCTGTAAGGTAGGAGTAGCTGCAGTGTTTAAAATAAATCATTGCCTCTTTCTATATTATCATTCCAATTGCATGGTGAGGGAATTGAGGACCAGGGAAGCTCAGCTCCTTTTGATGTAGCCAGAACTGGAGTCTACATCTAAATCACCTGTCATAAGGTAACAATGGATTGGGGTCTTAATAAGAAGCTAGCTAATTGGAAAATATGGTGGTGAGTGTGGAGGGAAAGGCAGTGTGGTTATTTCTATGTAGCACTGAATATCTTTTTGTGCCATGCTTTTCTACCCTGAGTGACTGTGAATACAGACACGGGAGGAGGCTGGGTTGAGTGCACGTGCTTGGCATTGTGTGTGAGTGGGTGAAGGTGATTTGATTTAATTATAGGCCTCATTCATGCAGACGGAGGAAAACAGAAATTAACTTCTATTATTTCCTAATTCTACCCCTTCATCTGAATTTTCACGATGACATCTTTGAATATGTATCCTTTATCTGCAGTAGCCATAATTGCAGGGGTTACTCCCCTGATGGTCCTATTTACAGCAGCATTCACAACATGCTTCTCTGCCAATTACCGTGGTTGAGAAAACAGCAACAATTCTCAGGGCTGCTGCCACCAAATGTCCTTTCTCCACTAAATTTCCTTTCTTCACATGTGAGTCCAGCCCATGAGAATGTGAAGAAAACGAATAGAAAATTATTCCTGACAAATGAAAATGAGGCCCTCTGCAAGGCCGGTCACTGGAGCATTTGAATCCCCTAGCTGAGGGTCCTGTCATTGCATACCTGTCTACAGGTGCCAGCTCCGTGCTTTGAGCCCTTATTGCCACTGCCCTGACTTTCCTAGGGCAGGGTGTCCCTCACAGTTCAGTCTGGGTCTCTCTCTCTCTCTCTCTCTCTCTTTTGGTACTAAGGATTGAACTCAGGGACACTCGACCACTGAGCCACATCCCCAGCCCTATTTTGTGTTTTATGTAGAGACAGGGTCTCACTGAGTTGCTTAGCGCCTCACTGTTGCTGCAGCTGGCTTTGAACTCTCGATTCTCCTGTCTCAGCCTCCCTAAGTGCTTGGTATTACAGGCATGTGCCCCCACGCCGGGCCCCCTCAGTCTGAGTCTCTCACACCAAGATGTCCTTCATATCTTTAGAATTATCTCTCTCATAGGACTATTTGGTGGCTTTTGTGTGAGTTTGTTAATCTGTTTGTGTCTGTGCTTTCTGGTCTGTCAAATGGGATCCTAACGGCACTTACTTGCCTGTTTGGGTTGTGTAAACATTATGAGAGTTAATAGGTTGTCTGTTTCCTCACAGGAGCTTTTTCATATGAGGTCATATTGTTGCTTGTGCTTTTGGGGTTACATAGAGGAAAGTCATCAGCCAGAGCCAAGGTCATGGGAGCTTTCCCCTTATGTTTTCTTCTAGTAGTTCCACAGTTTGGGGTCTTAGGTTCACATTTTTAATCCCCTTTGAGTTTGTTTTCTTGCCCATGGTGTGAGAGGAGCTCTAATTTCATTCTCCTGCATGTGAATACCTAGTTGTCTGAAAAGCACTGGTGGAAGGGACCTCCCTTCCCCTACTGTGGATTTTTGACACGTTCACAAAACAGTCATTTGACCATAAATGCCCAGGTTTGTTTCTAGGCTCTCTATTCTGTTCTGTTGGTTCATTTTTATCCTAGCAATACACTGTCAGGACTACAATAACTTTGTAATATATTTGAAGCCAGAAAATAATCAACAATGTGAAAAGACAACTTATGGAATAAAAGAAAATATTTGCAAACCATACATTTTATCAAGGGTTAATATCCAATATCAAAGGAACTCAACTCAAAAGCAAGGAAAACATACTCTGATTAAAAGATGGGCAACAGACTTAACTAGACATTTCTCAAAAGGCCTACAAATAACCAATAGGTATATGAGAAAACACTATTTGTGAGGGAAATCGTATTAAAATCACAATGGTATGTCACTTCACACCTCCAACGGCTGCTATACAAAGGCAAAAGGTAAGGAAAGCTGCTCTGAGGCTTCAGAGAAAAGTAAATCCTTATCCTCCTGGTGGAAATACAAGTACAGCCATTCAGGAAAACAGTATGGAGTTCCCTCAAAAAATTGAAAATAGAATTAGCATGTGATCCAATAGTCTCACTACCGGATATTTTCCAAAGAAAATCAAATCAGTATATCAAGGAGATATCTTCAATCCCGTGATTATTGCAGTAACAGCCAAGATATGGCAACAACCTAAGTGTGTATCAGCAGATGCCTGCATAAATAAAATGTGGTATAGAATCACAAGGAAACACTAGTTGTCCTTACAAAAGAAAGATGTCCCGCCACTTGTGACAACGTGGATTTTCCTGGAAGGCACTATGTTAAAAGAAATAAACTCAGCACAGAAAGACAAATAGCACATGATGCCACTCACAGGTGGAGTTAAGTAAGTCAACCCATAGGAGCAGAGACCAGGATGGGGGTTACCAGGACCTGAGTGGTAGAGGAAGGGCTGGGATGTGCTGTTGAAAGGGTATAAAGTCTTGGAGGAAGACGTTCCAGAGATGCATTATACAATGCTGTGGTTCTAATTAATAATGAATCTATTCTCAAAACATCCTTAAGAGATCAGATATTAGCTGTTCTCACCATAAAGAAAAATGATAAGGTAATATGTTTGTAAGTTTGATTTAGCCATTTCAGAATGTATACCTATTTCAAAATATCAAAATAAATATAAACATTTTATGTATCAATTAAAATAATCAATAAAATAGAGAAAAAGGAAAAGAAGTGAAACAGAGCAAGCTCACAGAAGAGTACCTGACACACGGGTCTTTGTAGCAGCAGGTAGCTGTCGTTCTGTTGTTAATGTGGCTGTTTATGGCTTCAGCAGATGGAAAAGGGCAGTGCCAGAGAACTCCTAGGAAACCCAGAGTCGCTAGAGCCGGCCTGGCAGGGCCAGATTTAGTGATGTCACAGAGCCCTGCCAGTGGACTGTGGCTGGCAAGGGGAGTAGGTTCTGCTGCTTTCCATCCCTGTTGCTCCTCACCTGGGTACTGACCTGTGAGGGAGCATGTAAATAACACCCATGGTTCTCTGCACCAGTTCACCTTCCCCCACAGCTGGAAGCTGCAGCTGGGGCATGCCGGGTTGGGCCTTTGACACCCACAGTCAGGCCTTTGTCCTCCTGCTCTTGCAGGTAAAGGCTGTGGGGCTTCTGAGTTCCACATCTCTGGGCAGTTTGGGTGAGTGGGCTACAGCCCTCCCACCCCACTCCACCCCACCATGCTCTCTCGATTAGTCTAGAATTAAAGAGAGCTCCGTTGGCACCTCATGCAGTAGCATCAGAGTCCATCACTGTCTGCCTGAGAACCCCGGATGCGAGGACAAGGAAATCAGCACTGGGTATTTGTGAGGCTGTAGAGGAAGCTGGACATGAGTTCTTATCTGACCCTTATCTGAATGCTCCACACTTGGTCAAGATCCCTGAATTCCCGCCTCTTGAGTGGATGGCTGAGTGCTCCTCTACCTGCTTAGGCAGAGCTCTGTGTGAGCCCACTAGGCTAGAGCAAACTTCCTGCAGGCCTCTGAATGAGTCCTGCTTTCCTGTTTCCTGTGGCGGCAACGGTTCGTCTTAGCACTCCTCCTGCGGCTCTCCTTCACCCTTTAACTCAGGAGTTTCCTCTTTGGCAGTTTTCTCCCGACCCTGCAAGCTGTAGCTCCAGCTTCGCTACCAGGTCTTCCCTGTCCCCCCAGCACCACATGACACACCCCAGGCGCCTGCACTCGCCTGTTTACTTGCCGGGTGCTCCTTGATATCCTCATCTGGCCGAATGCTGGAACTCACCATGAGCACTGAATCCAGGGCCTGGTACATCAGAAGAGTTCAACAGATTGGTGGTTATTTGTAAAGCAAGATCTCCTAGTTCATCCATTTCTCTGTCTGGATGCTGAAGGGTGAGAAGGAACTAGTTCTGAGAAAAAATGAAGAACAAAACAGTGGAAGGTAATGAAGAGAAAGAGCAAAGGCCCTGGGGTGGGAGCAAGAAGAATGTTTGAGGAGGAAGAAAGAGAACTTGTCAAACCCAAGGGAGGATGAGAAGAGTGCAGAGTGGGGAGAAAGGTGAGGAGCAGGGATGTAGGGCATCAGGAGCCAGGGCAAGGAGCCTGCATGGTTATGAGTGCTAAGGGAAGCCCTTGGATAATTGTGTCCGGGGGTGGCACAATCTGATGTATGGTTTTGTTTTTGTTTTTTTATTTTTGGTACCAGGGATTGAACTTGGGTACTCGACCACTGAGCCACATCCCCAGCCCTATTTTGTGTTTTATGTAGAGACAGGGTCTCACTGAGTTGCTTAGTGCCTCAATGTTGCTGCAGCTGGCTTTGAACTCGTGATTCTCCTGTCTCAGCCTCCGTAAGTACTGGGATTAAGGCTTGAGCCACCGCGCCCGGCTCTGATTTGTGTTTTAAAAGCCACTCTGGGTGCTGAGTACAATCACCAGTAGGAGGACAAGAGTAGCACTTGGGAAGCTGTTGTGATTCTCAGTTTTTATTGGGAGTCTTGGGATTGGTGCCTTTCTATTAATTTAAAAAATAACAACAAAAAGAATGTTTGATATAAAATGGTTTATTTTCAACTATTTGTTTATGAGATATTTTGGAAAACAGAAAAGCCCTTTGCTTATACTCTTCTAGGCTGGAAATTATGGTTTTATTACAAATTCTTCTCAGAGTGGGGCGTAATTTTTAGTATAAAAGCAATATCAAAGAAACAAAAGAACAAGTGAAGAAAGAAAGAAAACAATTTCACCTTCCCATCTCAGCAAATCAGAAAGTGTGGGTATTTTTTTTGTGTTTTTTTTTTTTTTCCCCTCTACAGTGCCTGACCATGGCATGAAGGGTTGGGTTCAGGCTATAATCACGCTGCATGTTTAATCCTGTCCCGCTCACAGGTGGGTACCTCGAGGGCTTTCCACGTCTCAGGCAAGTACTCAGCTCCATGTTTGTTCTGCAATCAGCAATGCATGCTAAGACATTTGCTTTCTTCCCACTTCTCCCCCTTCTACTTCTCTTACCGTGATAGAATAAAGTCTTCACAGTGATGATTCCTAAAATTGCGAGAGATTTTTTTAAGTGAACAATCCATATTTTAAAGTCTTTATACTCTGATGGAGATTCACACTACAATCCTTTTCAATCTTAAGTAATTTAGTGCTTAATTAAAATTGGTGTATTTATTACCTTTCTGTATCCCCCCAATTTTGAATTCTTGCTCTTGAATACCAATTTTTTTTTTTTTGTACTGGAGATTGAACTCAGGGACATTCGACCACTGAGCCACCTCCCCAGCCCTATTTTGTGTTTTATGTAGAGACAGGATCTCACTGAGTTGCTTAGCGCCTCGCCCTTGCTGAGGCTGGCTTTGAACACGCAATTCTCCTGTCTCAGCCTCCCTAAGTGCTGGGATTATATGCGTGAGCCACCATGCGCGGCTCCTTGAATACCAATTTTTAAAAAGTAATTATTTTTTCGGAAGTAAAATCCTTTTTGCCCAATAAATTGCAGCAACTTGCCATATATAGGGCAAAAATAGTTTATTTGCCCCTTACCTCTAAGAGACAACCTTAGAGTTTCTTTGGAAAACTGGACATTTATATCTTAGGATAAATAACCAGTGGCAGGATTTTAGGTACAAGATTATAAACATTTCTTAAATTCTATTACTCCCAAACTGTACATTTTTAAAAATGTTGAAACCATTTGCTCACTTTCAGCAAAGTATAAGGCCCGTTTCCCAACTACACCATCAACAATAACACCATCAGTTTACTTGCTTTTTTTAACTTAAATTTTATTTTATTTTTATTCTTTTTAATTTATTCTTCTTTTGTGTGTGTGTGTGTGTGTGTGTGTGTGTGTGTGTGTGTTGCTGAGGAATGAACCCAGGGCCTTGTGCATGCAATTTTTTTTTTTATTTTTTAATTTTTTGACACAGTAGAATGCATTTCAATTCACAATACACATATGGAGCACAATTTTTCATTTCTCTGGTTGTACACAACATACAGTCACACCATTTTTGTCTTCATACATGTACCTAGGGTAATGATGTCCATCTCATTCCACCATCTCTCCTACCCTCGTGCCAGCTCCCATCCCCACCCTCCCTTTTGCCCTATTCAAAGTTCCTCCATTTCTCCCATGCTCCCCACCCCCACTCCCATTATGGATCAGCATTCACTAATCAGAGAAAACATTCAGCCTTTGGTTTTTGGGGATTGGCTTACTTCACTTAGCATGACGTTCTCCAACTCCATCCATTTACCTGCAAATGTCATGATTTTATTCTCTTTTAATGCTGAGTAATATTCTATTATGTATATATACCACAGTTTCTTTATCCATTCATCTATTGTAGGGCATTTAGGTTGCTTCCACAGTTTAGAAATTGTAAATTGTGCCACTATAAACATTGAAGTGGCTGCGTTACTGTAATCTGCTGCTTTTAAGTATTTAGGGTGTAGACCGAGGAGTGGGATAGCAGGGTCAATTGGTGGTTCCATTCCAAATTTTCTAAATAATCTCCATACTGTTTTCCAGAGTGATTGCACCAATTTGCAGTCCTACCGGCAATGTATGAGTGTGCCTTTTCCCACATCCTCGCCAACAGTTATTGTTGTTTGTATTCTTGATAACTGCCATTCTGACTGGCATTAGATGAAATATTAGAGTAGTTTTGATTTGCATTTCTCTAATTGCTAGAGATGTTGAACATTTTTTCATATATTTGTTGATCGATTGTATTTCTTCTTCTGAGAAGTGCCTGTTCAATTCCTTAGCCCATTTGATTGGGTTGTTTGTTTTTTTGATGTTAAGTGTTTTGAGTTCTTTATATATCCTGGAGATCATTGCTCTATCTGATGTGTGTGTGACAAAAATTTGCTTCCAAAAATTTCAAACCAACATCCCTGAAGAACAAAGATGCAAAACTTCTCAATAAAATATTGGCAAACCACATACAAAAACATATTAAAAAACAGTGCACCATAATCAAGTGGGGTTCATTCCAGGGATGCAAGGTTGGTTCAAATATGGAAATCAATAAATATAATCCATCACATTAACAGACTTAAACATAAGAATCATATGATTTTATCAATTGATGCAAGAAAGCATTGGACAAAATACAGCACACTTTTATGTTCAAAACACTAAAAACTAGGGTTAGTAGGAACATACCTCAACATTGTAAAAGTTAACTATGCTAAACTCAAGGCCAACATCATCTTAAATGGAGAAAAAATGGAATTGTTTCCTCTAAAAATGAGAACAAACCAGGGATGCCCTCTTTCACCATTTCTGTTCAACATAGTCCTTGAAACTCTATCCAGAGCAATTAGACAGACAGAAGAAATTAAAGGAATATGAATAGGAAAAGAAGAACTGAAACTATCATTATTTGCTGAAGACATGACACTATACTTAAATGATCCAAAAAGTTCCACCAGAAAACTTATAGATATAATAAATGAATTCAGCAAAGTAGCAGGATATAAACTCAACACCCATAAATCAAATGCATTTCTATACATCCAGATGAGTCCTCTGAAAGACAAGTTAGGAAAACTACCTCATTCACAATATCCTCAATAAAATAAAATAAAATACTTGGGAATCAATCTAACAGAAAAGGTAAAAGACTTCTACAATGAAAACTACAGGACACTAAAAAAAGAAATTGAAGAAGACCTTAGAAGATAAAAAGATTTTCTACGCTCTTGGATAGGCAGAATTAATATTGTCAAAATGGCCATACTTCCCAAAGTGTTATACAGATTCAATGTGATTCCAATTAAAAAATCCTAACATTATTCCTTATAGAAATAGAAAAATCAATCATGAAATTTATTTGGAAAAATAAGAGATCCAGAATAGCCAAAGCAATCCTTAGCAAGAAGAATGAAGCAGGAGGCATCATAATACCAGACCTTAAACTATACTACAAAACTATAGTAACAAAAATGGCATGATATTGGCACCTAAATAGACACATAGACCAATGGTACCCAATATGACACACAAATATAAACCCACATAAATACAGTTAGTTATCTCATACTAGACGAACGCTAGAAAAACATACTTTGGAGAAAAGATAGCCTCTTCAATGGTGCTGGGAAAACTGGAAATCCATATGCAATGAAATGAAACTAATCCCCTTTCTCTCATCATGCACAAAATTCAACTCAAAGTGGATCAAGGACCTAGGAATTAGACCAGAGACTCTATACCTAATAGAAGAAAAAGTAGGCCCAAATCTTCATCATGTCAGATTAGGCCTCAACTTCCTTAATAAGACTCCTAAAGCATGAGAAATAAAAATAAGAATTAATAAATGGGATGGATTCAAACTAAAAAGCTTCTTCTCAGCAAAAGAAACAATCAACAAGGTGAAGAGAGGGCCTACATTTTGGGAGCACCATCACTTTAATGAGCTTTGCTAATGAAGTATGTATAGATGTCATCTCACTTTTATTTTAATTTATCTCTATTATTCAGAATTCTACAGAGAAACAGAACCATAAATAGGTAGATAAAGAGATTTATTATGCAAATTGGCTTATAATTGGCTGAAAAGTCCCTTGATATGCTGCTTGCAAACTGGAAAACAGGAAGATGATGATGTAATTTTGTCCAAGTGTAAAGGTCCAAGAACAAGGAGCAACTTTGTCCAAAGGCAGGAGATAGGAACTGGATGAAGTAGATTTTACCCTTTATCCACCTGATAGTTCCCTCTGAGACTAACACAGATCAAATGATGCTTGTCCAAATTGGCTAGAAGAAATCTGTCTTACTTAGCTTGCCGACTCCAATGCTATTCTCTTGTGGAAACACACTCATTGATACAGTCAGAAATCATGTTTAATTTAATAAAATTAGCCATTATATTATCTTTGAAGATGAGCAAAATTTATCATTTCTATAAAAATCCCCATCATTAAGTTTCAGCCTCTTGATTTTCATAGACAAGGCTACACTTTGTTGAACATTTACTATGACCAACTGTCCAGAGTAGTAAATGCCCAGTCAATTGAAGGTGTTTATCCTTCATTGAAATGAAACAGTTGGTCATGGATTTAGTATACACATTTAATCTTCACTCCAGGTCTCTGATAGAAATTTATCTTATTAATGGGGAAATTGAGTCAGAAAGAAAGTGAATAATTTCCTCAAGTTCTCAGAGTGAAGTAGGGTGGAATCAAGTTGGAAGTGAGCATCTGTCAGACATCACTGCTGATCACTTGTCCCCTTGCAGAAACTGAATATGCATTACCTCTTTATTTATTAAGAACTTTATGTTTTTCTCACTAATTTGAATTTACTCTTACTATGCTGTAGGCATGCCTTTATTTCCTTGGCATATTTAATGCAGATATTTTCCCAAGGACCTTTAAAAGATCCATTTAAACAGGAAATATTAAAGCTGAGGGAATCATAAGTTGAGCAAAGAGTGAGTCTAATTTTATTAGTCTACTAGGTGTGTGATTGCAAGAAGCAGGAGACATTTTTACAATGTTTACTTGCAAAACTTCCTTGGGTTTTCAAGAAGTGAATGAAATTGAGAAAAACCTCATAATAACTCTAAGAGCTGAGAGATCCCCTGTCGATTGCTTGAGGCCCTAAAGCATCTCAAACATTCCTCATGTCCTTTTACTCTTTCCTTCAAGGTGAGTATAATAAATACTGTTTTTACAGATAAGAAAAATGAGGCAAAGATGTAAAAAATATCTTTACTAACATCAGAGGGATTTTAGTAGCAAGAGAGATTAAACAGATGTCTAGGGGAATCTAAAACACAGGCTCCACCGGCAACAGCCCATCAAGAGTGTTTACAGAGGTGCTGGTTTAGAGAAAATTATAGTCCTGAGAAAGCTCAAGTGCAGTGGCACCACTAAGCAAGATGGAGATCACTCCAAGAAGAGGCAAGCTGCGAAACAAGGTCTGCCACCATGGCAGTGAGTGATAATGGGATGGTGGCTTGGGGAGATAGATTCATTATCCTTCATTATTCTTTCCTCTTTCCTTCCTTTGTTCTTCCCTTCCACCCTACCTCCATCTCTCTTTCCCTCTCTCTCTTCCTTTATTTATTCAGATAGAATATATTGCATGCGTTTTATTTGAGGAAACAGATGAATTGTGCATGGTCCCAGCCATTAAGGAAAGGCAAACTAACAAATGATCATAATATAATACAATATATTAGTTGATAGTTGACATTCATGAGAATGCAGGGCTTGTCAGTCGATGGGTAATGGTCAAATATTTGATGAGTGGATATGAAAACTCAGAGATGGGGTGTCAGAACCTGAGTGGGAAGGGAGTGGCTCTGGAAACTTCCTGGGGAAATTAAGTTCAAACTGTTTTTTGGAAGTGTACATGCAAGTTAATTAGCTGAAGGATTGAGCAGAGGGAGGTGTCCATATCAAGGGGATCTCAGGTGCAGCCATTTGAAGATGTAAAAAAGCTGCAATTCTATGAGGTTCTGGACATTGTTTTGAATGGATGGTGGAAAGCGTGAGATAAAGATGGGACCTGGAAAAAATTACAAGGTTCAGACAAGACTGGGCTAAGGTTGCTGGAATGTCCATCCTTAAGGAGATCTGGAACTCTGGAGGTATTATTATTATTATTTTCAGCTCACTTCCTGCACCATGCCTGAGAGTTTCTCCCACAGATACACATTCTCCTCTAGGCCAGTGCCCTCCATGTGAAATCATGAGCTGGCTCCATACCACATGGAATCAGTAACTTATTGCCATGTACAGGGGGATAAACTGGTTCAGGGAGGGAAAACAGCTTTCTGGATCCTACTCAAAAGTGTTTTCAGGGCTACAATAGGAGGAGCTGATTTATGATTCTAGATCCCAGGAAGTTTGCTGGGAGAGTGGAAATATCTCAGATAACACCCCGCTGACCTTCTGCAGTCTTCATGAGCTTTTCACCTGCAAAGCCAGAGATTGGCTCCAGCATCTTCCATGACAGCTGTTGCCCTGATGTTTGTGGACCTGTTATGATGTTCAGCCAGGATGCTTGTCTGGTGTGCATTCTGTGAGGATTATATAGTCATAATAATGGCCGTAATTTAGTGGCCAATTCTCATGTGCACATTTAATTTTCACAAGAACTCTAAAGGGAAATTTTTGTCCTCAATTTGCTGATGGAGAAGGTATATTTTAGAAAAATTAAGAGACACATCCTAGAATACCCAGTCAACACTCCAAGTGGGGTTGCTTTCCCCTCTGTGGTTCACAGCCAGCATTAGCTCCTGGTGACATTCTAGGTTATTTTAGATCTTCTGCCGATGTCATACCCTTCCACAAGGACTTTCCTTACCTTGTTTTCATATCCAACTTAGGATGCTCCCACCTTTCTTGTTCTGCTTGGACCTTGTAAAAACTTCTATTCCCACCCATACCCCACCAGCTCTGCTGGGTTTACCCTCAAAGTTCTCTCTTCTATCTCCTGTGCTATCCAGGGCCTTAGCAAATATTTTGTGAGCACCTGAATAAAGATTGTTTTGGTTCTTTCAACTGGAAAATTACTTTACCTATTCATGAAATTTCTCAGATCTACCAACTTTAGCCTTTTATTATTTTTTACTAATTTTTTGTAAGCTTGTGACAACTAGCAAATGTATCTACTTTATATCAGAAAAGTAATATGACTACTGGATAGGAAAAGGGGGACTTCTGCTTCTCTCCTTCTGAAGAGTCACATCCAGACCTGAAGAAGGCCTTTTCTCATATTCTTCTCTGTTTCTTCATTCTCTTCTCCTTTCTTTTTCCAACTACAGAGTGATGATTTTCCATTCAGAAGTAAGATCAGGGACTTTGGAGGTGATTGGATCATGAGGATTCTGGCTGCATAAATGGGTTCATAATTTAATGGGCTATTGGAAGGTGGTAGATATTTTAGAAGACAAGCCCTCCTAGGAAGAAGTAGGCTTCTTTATTCCCTTGAAGGGGAATATTCCCTTGAAGGGTATATTTTGTTTGTAGGCCCCTCCTCTCTCATTCTTTGCTTTCTGTCCCACACAAAGTACATAGCTTCACTCTCTTCATGATTTTCCCTGCCACATTGTTCTACCTTGCCACAACCCCAAGCGAAGGGGTCAAGTAGCCATGGGTTTTAAAATATGAAACTATGAGCAAAATAAACATTTCCCCCTTTAAGTTCCTTTTCTCAGGTATTTTGTCACAGTGATGGAAAGTTGATGAAGACCATCGATTATCTCAGACAGCTGTTTTCATTTGTTATGTGTTTGTGGGTAAGTCATACAAATCCTCTATGTTTCAGCTTCACCATTGATAAATGTGAGGTAATAATAGTATAGAAGTCATAGGATTGTCACAGGGAAAATTTATGTTCAAGTGGGCAAAATATGTCTGTCACAAAATTATCCAACACATCACTTAATACAGTTATTTAATGTTTCCTTTAAATAGTTTTTAAATAAAGTCATAGTTTATAACCTTGACTGGCCATTAAGTTTATGTACAGAGTTCTTTTAGAAATATACATGATAAATGTATATTCCTGAAGTTCTAATGAATGCACTTTAGAGTTATATTTTACCCTTAATTTTGATTATGGAATTGGTATTGACTAATTTGGAAATTTTAGAGAACATAGAATATTATTGTAAAGAGTGGAAGTTGATTTTCTTTTACAGGAAAAAATATGGTACTCTGGAAAATGAATGTACATTTGTATCTTTCTGATGGCTGAAGAGTGTTTCCCAGGCTTGTCTTGACTTTGGCTGAGATTCTCAGCATATCTAAAGAGGGATATGTCCTTCATAAAGGAGACATGGGAAGGTTTAGAAGACCTGGCTGGAGCCAGGTCTTAGGTTAGGAATGATTTGGCCCTGAGACATGATCCTTGGGGAGATGGGTAATAATTCCATTAATCATCATCATTATAAGAGTCAACATAGATTAATCTAAACTTTCATTAGATTTTAACTGAGTGTTTTCACATGTACTATTTTAGTTTATTCTCTTAGCAACCTTACTCAATACAGCTACTAGATATATAAGGAAACGGACTTCCCCACTTCAACACAACTAATATGTGTAAGAACTGACATTCCAACTGAGGTCTGTCAAAATCCAGTGCCTGATAGACCACCTTAGCCTGGTGTCTCACTATTCTCAAATCTTACAAATAATATTTTTCCATAAATCTATGCCAACCAAATAATCTTTTGAGTATGAATTATCTTCACACACTGCAAGTCTACAGGAAGAGCAGGTGCTGATCAGAATATGTGAGTTTGCATTACTTGACAGTTATATCTCATTGTAAGTTAAAAGACAGGCATCCAGTTGATAGAACGTTTTTTAAGCTTGTGTAATGACATCCTAGTCCTGGGAGTTGACAAATCAAGACTGAGATGGTGTAAATGAAGACCTGACTGTGCACTGTGAATTCAGTACATTATTGTCCCTGAGAGGTCTTGTCTGGGAAACTAACTTTTGCACATGATACTTCTCCAGCTCTTTGCAGCCTTTCTTGGAACCCAATCCTATGCAGGTACTTCTCTACTTGTGGTGATATTACATCCAAATAAAGCAACTCATTGCAAGTTGGATTGCAATTAAATATCAAATATCCTAAATTTAAAATGCAGTTAAAACACCTAATCCACAAAATATTGTAGCTTGGCCACATAGTGCACTGTAGAATGTCTGTCATTCACCCTTGTGATCACCAGACTGACAGAAGATATGGCTTTCTATGGCTGGCAGGCATCACAAGAGAGGATCATAATGCATATTATTAGCCTGAAAAAAGATCAAAAATTCTAAGCACAGTTTATAGGGAATGAATATTGCTTTTATACCTTTGTAAAGTTAAAAAAATCACAAGTTGAATCATTGTAAGTGCACGGGCCATCTGTATAGAGCAAAATAATGCTCACCTCACATTATTTATCTCATCAGGGGATCTGAAATATGTACTTACTTTCTAATATGTCCAGAGTCTGTGATTCTTATAAACCCAAGTATCCTCTGTTAAGTAATGTCTTTTGCTACTTAGGTTAGTGCTAGTTGGAGTGACAAACAAATCCCATAAGAGAAGTTTATTTCTCATTCACGTGAAGTCCAAAGTCAGGCATCCATGTTGGAGGGACAGCTCTCCTCCATGTGGTGACTCAAGGATCATCATCTTCAACACAGTTCTCCAAGGTCACTTGGAATTATGTGACAGATCTAATAGGAAGGCTTTCTGTGTTTCTGCCTAGAGTAATATCTATCACTTCTACTCATGATCCATTGGTTAGAATTTGGTTATTTGGCCAAAGAATGCAAAGAAAGCTTGGAAATAGAGTGTGCTCAGGAGAAAGAACAGGGTTAACAAGTAACTAGTCACATTTTACCATACTGTCTAATTATTTCCAGCTAGAATCTTTCCCAATTTCTAGTTTGTATCCCAAATGCCCTTTTATAGATCACTCCCTGAATTTCTTATCGAATACTCAATTTTCAAAACTAAATTCATTATTTCCTTCTTCTGTCTCTGTCAACATCTTTGCTTTCCCTGTAGTCTCCCTTTTGGGTAACAACACTGTAATTCCTTATCTAGAAACCAGGTACCCACTGACATCCTCTTTTCTTCCTATACTATCTTAATCTGTCTATAAGTCTTATCTCAATGTAATGTAATGGTTACTTGTCTTGTCTCAATGAAAATGTAATGGTTACTATTATTTCTGGAATTAGAGATGCCTGGGTTGGTGTTCAGATTTACCACTTTACTTAACTTTTTAGTTAAGTAAAAAGTAAGTGTATTTCTCACATGCAAAACAGAGAAGCTTATGACAATGGAACCTACCCCATAAGGTTGTTGCACATTGAATAAGTCAGTGTACAAGAAGCTTTTACAGTGCCTGGTACAGTGTGTATTCTCCTTTATTCCAGCTGTAATCAAAGGCAAAGCCTCCTGCTCTCTCTCTCTGTCTACAGGTAGTCTCAGTCATTTCCTTCCCATCTTTTTCATTAGTTTCAGAAGGCTCCAATTCTTCAGTGATAATTTAATGTCACTGAAGCAAACTCCAAATTTATTTACACTGCAACTGAGAAGTTCTAAGTCTTTGTGCTTATGTTTCACACTAGCACCACATACATATGTATATCCCTATTTGTGACTTGTTTTAGTCAGCTTTTTCACTGTTGTGACTAATGGACCCAACCAGAACAATTGTAAAGGAGGAAAGGTTTATTTAAGGGTTCATGGTTTCAGAGATCTCAGTCCATGGGCAGCAGGCTCCATTCTTCAGGGCTCAAGGTGAGGTAGGACATCATGGTAGAACAGTGTGGCAGAGGGAAGCAGCTCACATGTTGATCAGAAAGCAGAGAGAGAGGTCTCCAGTTGCCAGATATAAATATATACCCCAAAGCCACACCCTCAGTTCCCACCTCCTCTAACCACACCCTACCACCTCAGTTACCACTCATTAATCCCTGTCAGGGGGTTAATTCACTGATTGGGTTAAGATTCTCACAACCTAATCATTTCTCTAACCTTCTTGCACTGTTTCACACTTGAGCTTTTGGGAGACACTTCACAGCCAAACCATAACATAATTTAAATAACTCCTTGATTTGAGTGTGAGGTTATCATGAATTTGGAAATGTTTTTCATTCTTTTAGTACCTGGAATCTCTGAATTCTGTGCTCATTGAAGAAGAAACTAGGAAACAAAATAGCATTTGTGGTCAAACCAGCACAGGTTAAGTCCATGATCCATGTCTCCAAGACATAAGCCACTTAAATGCATTTCTGACTAGAGATGCTGAATATTCAGACTTTTCATCTCTCAAGTTCTTTACTGATATGAATCAAAGAGAATGGAGAGTGGAAAGAAGAGTGTGATGGGAAATGAATATGGAGTTCCGATGGATCTCAGTGGGTCGCACACCCTTTGTGCTCTTCTGCCATGATGAGGTTCTGAGGACTTGCTCTCCTGACATTCTTCTGAATGATCTGTAGTAGGTAGCCTGCTAAGCTGGGCCCCACTTCAGAGTACTCACGTCCTTGAGCAGTCACCTCCCTGGAGTGAGGCTGGACCTCCCAACTCATTTCTAACAAAAGGCACATGGCGAAGGCTGAAGGCTACGATGTTCCTCTTGTTGGAACTCTCTTCCTTCCTGCTCTGAGAAAGCCAGCTGTCAGGTAATGAGAAAGGTGGCAAGAAAATAAGGGTACCTTTGGACGACAGCCAGCAAGGAATCTAAGCCCTGTCTCACATGCCCAAGGAACTCACTCCTTTGGACAGCCATGTGAGTGAAGTTGGAAGCAGACTCCTGCTCAGTTAAGCCTGGACATTTCTGACCCACCCATCAACTTGAGTGACACCTGTGAGAGAGCCTTAGCCAGAGGACCTAGCTAAGACACACAAATTTCTGAGCCACAAAATGTGAGATGATAAATACTATTGTTTTAAGTCATTACATTTTCAGAAAATTTATAATATGCATGTACCTGTAGATTAACTACCAGACATTCTCATGACTGCATATAACTCTTGGTCAGATTTAGTTGCTGTGACAAATACCTGAGAAAATCAACTTAAAGAAGGAATGGTTTAATGTTTTTTTTTTAAAATAGTTTCAGAGGTATCAGCCCATGTTTCACTGGACCCATTGCTTTGGACCTGAGATGAGGCTGAACATCATGGTTGAAGAGTGTGGCAGAGGAAAGCTGCTCAGCTCAAGACAGCCAGGAAGATACTGTAAAGGAGAGAGAGGAGAGAGGAGAGAAGAGAGGGAGACAGGGAACAGAGGGAGAGAGGGAAAGAAGGAGAGACAATAGTGGAGAAAGGGATGGAAGGAGAAAGAGAGGGGAGAGGAGAGAGGAGGGGAGGAGGAGAGAGGAGAGAGCAAGAGAGAAGAGGGGAGAGAGGGAAAGAGGGAAGAGAGGAGAGAGGGAGGGAAAGAGGGAGGAGAGAGGAGAAGAGAGAGGAGAGAAGGAAAGAGAGAAGGACAGAGAGGGAGAAAGAGAGGACAAGTACAAGATACAGGATATAGTAGTCCTTAAGCGCATGATACCCAGGACTCACTTCTTTTAGACAGGTCCCCCTCCCACATCTACTACCTCCCAGTAGTCCGTTTAGTTATTAATGGTTTAATCCTCTGATGAGATCTGAGCCCTCATTATCCAGTCATGTATCCAAACCCCCACCTCTGAACATTGCTGCTTTGGGAACAAGCCTTCAACACATGTGTCTTCTGGGGACATTTTGTATCTAAACCATAACAATTATACACTTTCAAAAATTTTCCTTTTGTGCTTAGAAGGATATAAACTGACTGTGCAACATTCATTCAGAGATAAATAATGCTCCGTCTTTTGCCTGGTTTTTCTGTTTATCACATGTCACCCTTAACTAGTCATTCTGTCATTACCTTACTAGGATTTTAGAAATTCATTGGTCAACAATCAGTTCTCTCTGAACCTCACCATATTTGGTGTATGGTTGGTACTGAATGAATATTTATATAAAAGGGAAAAAAGAGAAAAGGAAATGGAAGATTAGACAGAAGAATGCTGTAAAAGATATTTAGTAAAGAGGAAACAATATAAACATTCAATGCTGCTGGTACATCAGTTGGTGGCATTTGACTCTATGATGGATCAAGATGACCAATGTAGGTGAAGTAAGGTAGATTCTTCATGGTCTGCTGCTGGTGTATGTCTGAAATTTCGCTCTTGCTTATTTTAACACTTATTTGGAGTGTCTTTATATTAGGTAAAGCTGTATATGTATTAGCTTTGACATGCCATTGAATCCCTATAATGTGCTTGTTACATAAGCTCTAGTCACCCTTGCAAACAATCCACCATTAATTTAAGTCCTGTTACAAGAGAAGACCTGATGGGAAATGGGATCATTTCAAGGTGTTGGAATCATTCTTTATCTCAACCTTCCTTCTGTGAGTCTTCTCTAGTTTGGAAAATGATTTCTGAGGCAGGATTGGTCAGTCAGTGCTACCTATAATGATTCAGAAAGCTTCCCACTACAATTCCTTGTGTGACTGTCGTCTCTGCCATTTTGTTCCTTGGAATGAGCAGGAAGCAAGAGTGGGCAAGAATCTGGAAAACGATGGATGTTGGAAGAGTAATGCTCAATGTAGTGAGTGAAAATAAGAGTCATGAGGAATCTAGGGAATCAAGGAGACCAGAGTCATGAAGAATAACATTGATTCATTAATGTATAAGCATTTGCATTGCAGTTTTGTGGTGACAACGGGTAGATCAAAGTGGAATTACAGACAGGCAGATTTGCATTTAAAACAATGATTTTAAATAACTAGTGCTATATAACAAAGGCCTGCTGTGGCTCCTGGGCAGGGAGGTATTTAGAAGTAGCTAAGAGGTAGGTAGCTATTAATGCTCTAGAGATGGGTAGATAGGATTTCTGGTGTTGGGTGTAAATTCAAAAAGGTGAGCTCTGAGGCTCATGTATAATTGCAATTCTCTAGAAGCTTTTGCCTTAGCCGAGGCAACATCATCCTCTTGACATAGTGTCTGGAGAGAACCGCCAACTGACTGTGGGACAATTCTACATGATGTGTAGTTTTTGAGCCTTGGCAGACTGGTCAGAGGAAGAATGGAGAGATTTGACCTTCCATGCCAAGCATGCACACACACATACACACATACTTGCTTGTATTTTATGTTTGCCTCTGATGTACCCTTATTGTCTTACCTGTGTCCTAACTTGTGGAATCTTCCACTTAGTATTTTTTAATCATAAGACTCTATGATGGCTAATTTTATATGTCAATTTGGCTGGGCCACAAGGTGCCCAGATTGTTGATCAAACTGTAGTCTGGGTGTGTTTTTAAAATGAGAATAATAATTAAATAAGCAGATTGGGATAAAGCAGATGCCTTCCAAAGAGTAGATGGGCTCATTCAATCAGTTTAAGGTTTGATGGAATAAAATCCCTAGCCTCTTGGAGCAAAAGATAATTATTCTCCAGCTAAAAGCCTCTGGACGTCACCTGCATCCTCAGCTCTCCCAGGTTTTCACCTGCTAGTTTTCAGGCCAGAACTGCACCATTGTTCCCTGAGTTTTGATCCACACTGCACATTTGAACTTGTCAGTCCTAACAACCCTGTGAGCCAATTCCTTATAATAACCTCTCTGTGTGCACAAGCTAGTGTGTGTGTGAGTGGGTGTGTGCACATACACACTATTGGCTCTGTTTCTCTGAAGAACTCTGACTACTAAACCCCTAATACATTTTTTTTTTATTTTTAGTTTTTGTAGGTAAGGGCTTAGTTCTCTAATGCGGGATGAGCTTACCTCTTCTTCTGAAAATAATTGCATTTTGATACCCTGTAAAGCCCTTAAGACCAGGGTCTGTTGCTCTTTTATCTCTCCTCCTGAGTCAGCAGGAGAAGCAAGATCTTTAGATTTTGAGAAACTGGGTCTCAATCTTGCCAACCTCACTGTTGAGTGTGTGACTTTTCTAGTTTTTCAAGTCTCTTTACACTCAGTATTTGGTTCAAAAGATTTGTTGTCAAATTTAAGGACTTTGTGAACCATATTAGCTTTCTGTTGTATTGCTATCATATTGTAATATTGGCTTTCTTCTCTCCCTTTTCTTCTCCTTGAAGGCCGCCATCTCCTTGGAAGAGTGAACTTTCTCAAGACCAACTTCAGTGGGATCCTCACAGTCGGACCCTAGTGCCTGTGTGATATGACTCTTTGCTTCCACTCTGAGTGCCTCAATTTCTTGGGACTGTTTTAGATATAAAGAAGCAGTCAGATCTTATCTTCTGGCCTAACTCTTGCTCAATGGTAAATACATTCAGTTGCCTGCGAAGATTATCAAGGAAGGAAAAGCATCATTTACTGAAGACCACTTTTAGAGATATAAAGGAATAAAACTGAAAGTGAGTCAAGGGCAGGCCACAGACTTGATATTTGGAAACAAAACCAGATGCTGCAATTCTCTTCTTATTACATTATCTATTCTTGGTACCAAATTTGTCTGCTCCTGGTGCGGGATATGTTACATCTCTTTGTATAACTTCTATATAAAAAAGCTTTTGTTTTCCATCAATAAGTTTGATCTTGGAAACACTAACCTTCAAATTCATGCAACCACTTTAGCCTGAGAAGTTAGGTGAAATTAAGAGAGATTACAACATCGTCACTCTAAGCTCCTTGAAGGGAAATTTTTTAAAAATCATAAAAAATAATCTGAGAAATATTGGTGAGTGAGTAGAAGGCATAAAGATGTAGAATTGCTGCATTTAATGTTAAATGCATGAATAGTCCGAGCAAGAGAATTACAGAAAAGAAAGACAAATGGACTCCCTCAATATCTATGGGGGATTGGTTTCGGGAACTCCTATGAATGCTAAAATCTATAGTTGCTCAAATCTCTTATGTAAAATGGAAAAAAATTGCATTTAATCTATGCATATCCTCTTTTATCCGTGTACAGAAAAAGAAGTCTGTACATGGTCAGTACAAACATATTTTTAAAAAAATTCAATTCTCATTTGGTTAAATCTGAGATACAGCAGGCTGACTATACTTCCCTTTCAAGTGGCCCATTTTCCAAACATGACCAAAACAAAGCTTCTAGATCTTAATAGAATTAGAAGGAGAAAGTTGTATTTATGATGAATTTCTAATGCTTTTCCTCCTGGTCACTTTTATTTCAGAAATGACATTGTTATCCCCTTAGTAGCTCAAGTAAACAACCTGGGAGACATTATTTTTCTTTTTCTTTCACTACCCACAACAAATCCACCTCCAAGCCAACACTGGTCAGGTGGAGAGTCTAATTTATCCTAATGAGAAGCATCCATTCTGCCTTGGTTGCCCTCCCTCTGTGGAAGGACACATCCAGGGAAGGACTTAGGCAGCCTCCTTAGTGAAAGATACTGTCTGTTTTCCATGATGCATATCTTTATCAACTGGTTAGACTTATAATGAAACTTTGTTTTATATTGGTAATAATTAATATTGTTGGACATATTTGTATTGTAGGCTGGAATCTTTGGAAACATCTTAATGCATTTGACTTCAAGGCAGTCTTAGCATTTGAAATTGAAAAATTGCTGTCACAATGAGAATTAACCTCTTTATCTCTACATTGAAACACATTGCAATCTTAATTTTGTCAGTTGTGCTTTGCGGTGATGAGTCACATTTGGACCTTGACACAGACCTCCCAATGCTCATGCAAAGATGGCATTAAATCTCATGGATAGAAATCTGTTTGAATTATTTCAATTATGTCATTGCCATGTACTTTGTAATGGCTGACACTCATTTGTCCTCTCTCTGCAAAAACATAAAAATTCATTTCAAGCAATGAAATTCAATTTGTCTTGAAAGCAATTTTGTAAAAAAAAATAATAACAATGTATGCAGCATTCTGATCTCTTTGCACAATGTTATGTTGAGCCTGGGCAGCTTTATCTGCCATTGTCCTAGGCTCTAAGAGGATAAATGGGAAATTAATGCTTCTGGTGAAGCAACTATTAATGATAATAGAAAGTAATTAAAACCCCAAAGTAGACCTGGAGGAAATTTACTCCAATCCAGAGTGAATTAAAATGATTTTTTTTTTTTTTGGTTTAACTTGCTGTGATATATGGTATTATTAGTTCATAATTATTCATCTTTTCTTTGGCTTTGCTCTGAGTTTTTAGGTCTGGTGGCTCAATTGGTCAATTTCAATAAAACTGGGTGTGGAGATACCAATGGATCCTCTAATATCTTTGTACCTATTCCTCTCTATAATAGCAATCCCATCTCCTTAAAATGACCAATATGAACTTTCTCTTCTTTGCCTTCTCTACACAGGGATTTGGAGCCCAGGGTGACAAGGGACTTTAAGGGGCTTTAAGCTGGATGAGTTGATCCTTTGTGCCCTGGATAAATGTTACCCCTTCTGGAATTCAGAACTTCTACATTTGTAGAGACAAGATTAATGAAGAGGGGAAGCATGAATTTCCCATTTAGGTCATGAGGAATGATGATCCTTAGAACTGTGTATTCTATTGACTGGAAAATACAATGCCGTGTATTGTTGATTCAAGGTAGGTACCATGTCTTTTCAGGGTATCATCTCTAAGTCAGCTAATCAGTTCTGATTTAGGAATCCACCTTATCATTCCATTGGGCCAGCAGCTTCTATGAGAGGACTGGTAGATACTGTGCTCATTTCTGCATCTATTTGAGTGGTTCAAAGAGACACTATAAATCAGTTTATCAGAAACTTTGTGAATCTCCAGATGATCATGTGGGGTTTATATACAATACTGCATTTTCTCCCAAGGAATCTGATAATGTGTAGTGCACAGAGATCTCTCCTTATCATGTGACTCCATGTGAATGCTAAACAGGAATTACCTATATTCTTCTAGTCCTTTCCGTTCACAGACATAACACCTCCCTTCTCAGGACAGCATGCAGGGCACTTGCTAGTAAATGAAAGATTTGAATGTGAGTGCTGGTCAGAATAGTGAATTTGTCCTCCTCTTTGATGGATGTGGGAGCAATGTTTGCTGACATTTTCTTGCCAGGCATTTGGTTTGCTAATTGGCAAGGCCAGCAGGGAACTTGCAGAATTGAAGGACAGGTGTTGCTGGGTTGCTGCAGCTGTGGGAGCTGAGCAGCATTGCCAAGGAGCATTGAGAGCATGGTTTGACTTTCTTCATTAGTTTTGTGATGTAAATCTTCAATCTTATTTTATTGTTTGATCATGTCTTCCTTCTCTTCCCCCTTCTTCCAATCTTCTTTCTCAATTTTTTCTATTCCTCATCCTCTTCTTTTTTTCTGCAATAAACTTACTTTTGGAAGCAAAATGTTCAAAAAGCAGAAGTGCATGTCAAATGAAAAATTAACTACTACATTTTCATCCCTCTACAAAGCATATAATGATTATGGAACTTGCCTAAAGTATTTTTTGACATTTAATCATCTACCATGAGAGCCACAGTGGTATCACTGACTGCAGACTCTGTCTAAAAATGATGAATTAATAGTCCCAATTGCAGAAGGCTTGAAACATGGTCTTTTATTTAGATCAGTTGAGTTTTTTCCTAAATGTGTTTCACTCATTTTCAATTTCAATTATTTCATGAACATACTAAAAATAATAATAAAATGCCTAGCTGTTAATGTTGGTTCCATTGGAAGCAAAGAAACTTTTTAAAGTATTTAGTGATATCATATGATTATGCATGTAAAAAAAATGAATTAGAGATCATTTCAGTAACTGGTCTGTTGTTTTCATCACTTGATAATTGAAAAGAGGGTAGTATTTTGTGAACTTCATTCCCTGAAAAATGACCTATCTGACATTATTATAAATGCCACCAAGAATACAATTAAAATCTGAACATTAAAGAAAAAATATGTTTGTGGTAATAACTCAAATGCAACTATTGGTTGAACACAGCATCTTGGACTATGCAGTGTACTTGGTGAAATATCTACAGATCCTTCATAAATACAGTACCATCTTTGGGCACATGTGATCATAACTGCATCCCAACAAACTTAAATATTCTACCTTCAGTCAACACAGAAGCAGTAGTTGCTAAAAGTTGCAAGGGATTAAATATCACATTTAGAATAAATAGAGTGCAGATTTTATTTGGGGGAAAAGCTGATGATGAATATAGAAAAGGTTTTTAGCATTGCGGTGATGTTCTCTTTGCTGCCCATCAACTCCTCAGTTTTAGAAACGTTGTTTTTGAAGATCTTTCCCAAATCAATCTAAGTCTCCTAAGCTATTGGGCTCACTCATCAGGCAATTCTGTTTCCCTTGCTCTGACAGGCTAACTCACTATAACAAGTAGGAGTCTAAGGTTTATTTTTATGATTATTCTGGTAAAACAGGTCCCCTATAGAAAGTCAGATACTTTATCTTGTGCTTATTCAGGGGTACTAGGGTCTATCTGACTTTACCCTTACCCTGTGATTTTGGTGCACAGTAAATTCTATACAAGTGCAAGCAATATATGATAAATCAACAAGTTCATAATGGTATGCTACAAAATGGACAGGTTTGATATTTTGAGGGACATGAGTGACAAGTTTGTTGAACATAAGTCCCAGGTGCATAGTCATGCTGACTGGGTACTTTGTGGGCACTTGTCTGTGTTCTGAATGAAAACCCGAGAAAATGGGGTGTTGAAAAGCATGAATGGGGAGAAGTGGGACATTTATATTAAGATCATAAGCACATTGGTGGCGCATGCCTGTAATCCCACTGGTTCCGGAAGCTGAGACAGGAGGATCTCAAGTTCAAAGTCAGCCTCAGCAACCACGAGGCACTAAGCAACTCAGTGAGACCTTGTCTCTAAATAAAATACAAAAAGGGCTGGGGATGTGGCTCACAGGCCAAGTGCCCCTGAGTTCAATCCCTGGTACCAAAAAGAAAAGAAAAAAAGATTATAAGCGGACTGTCCGTCAATAGGTGGCGTCTGTAGAGGACGGCTGTGCTTGCCCAGAGAGTGGTGGAGAGTCATGAACTGAGACAATAATAGCAAAAACTGAAGCCCTTTGCCAGGGAAGCATGGCTCCCGGATGTTGGGATGGTGCCTCCTTGAGATGCATGGCCTTGTATATGCTCTTAAGCTGACATCTTTCTATAGTGACTTGAAAAATACAAAATAGCAAAAACAAAAACACTGTGCCTGTGTAGAGTTATGTGTGGGAGGAAAGTGTGTGCCTGGGCTTGTGTCTGACCAGCAGCCCTGCGCTGTTCACAGGGGAGAGTAGTTTGGAAATGAAGCCAGACCTGTCTGCTCCTTCATGTGGAGGGGAGAGTTGAGACTGTGGTGTCAAGAGGCTCTTTGAATGTGGTACACCATTTACCATTATGTATTGTTGGCTACGGTAGTTTCTCACACACACACACACACACACACACACACACACACACACTATATCAACTATATTATTCATAAATTTCCATTTAGCTTTAGTTATTTGACATTTAATAAATATTATCAAAATATTTTCAAATAAGCCCATGTGGACACGTTCCCTCTGATAGCACAGAATTCCAGTGTTGGAATAAAATTTAATTTGTCCTGAATAGACAGACATGAAAATAGTTTGGAACTTCTTGATGAAGAATGCCGCAAAGCTGGTACGTCTCGTCTCTTGTTTATGGCTGAGGTGAATTCCTAGAAGTAGAATTATAGGATAAACAGAAAAGTCTCATTTGGGGAAGATGTGGCACAATTATCCTCCATGTGCTGGCAAGGATATCGATGAACTAGAGGTAGTCCCGTGCTTACGATGGGATTGTGACCTCGTGTAATTCTAGGGGTGGCCACTTTAAATTGCTTATAAATCAAAATTCCCTTCAATAAATTGTCTTATGGGGTCGCCTGCTTGCATAGTTTATATTACATCCAATAAGTAGATAGCTTAAACTTAGATAACTTATGGGTCATTTACTGAAATGTTTTTAAAAAATTGGTCATTTTTGTCCTAGGTGGGTGTAGATTTAACCTTGTCCTTCCCTCTGAGGTGAGACAGAACTTCATAGCAAAAAGGCACTGCAGAGGAAAGCTGCTCAGTTCTGGGAAGCCTAGAAGCAGAGAGCAATCATAAAGGTGCCAGGAACAAGATAAACCCCAAAGGCATGCCCCAGTGACCTGCTTCCTCCAGCCATGCTGCCCCCATCTACAGTTGCCACTCAGCACAGTAGTTCTTTCTAGTTATTAATCCATCAAGTGGATTAATCCACTGATTAGGTTATAGCTCTCCTAATCTAATCATCTCACATCTGCCCATTCCTGCATGGCCTATTGGGAGCTGTCGGGGACACCTCATATCCAAACCATAACAGATGTTAAAAGAAATAGCCTCAGAAAAATTTAAGTTGATTTTGTAGTAAGGATGTCATATATATCCCTACAGTCAGCATATCACATGATTCCTTTTTCTTTCCTTTTCTTTATATCTTTCTTTTATAATGATCCCCAGGAGAACCCTACGGGGATCTTGGTATCAAGGAAAGCTGTCATTCCCTTGAGCTACTGACTTATTTTTATTTCATGGATATTTCATATCCTGTTTTATATTTGTATATTGCTTGCCAGAAAACTTAGAGCTAAGTCTGTGATTAGCCCATAGTAAGTTCGCCTTAAATGTCAATCCATCCAATTCTTGAGAATGAAACTTCATCTTTTTCTGTGCAATGAAGTTTACTCATGATAAATGGGGTTGTTATGTATGTATCTTTGAAACCAATCACCTAACTGCCACGGGAGCCTACACCAGAGTCTGTAAACCCATGCTAAAATATGCACTCTGGTATTCAGCCTCCAGCCCCCCATTTTTCTGGTCCTTTATTGACTCAACTGGCTTTCTACAGGGCTGCTTGTGCCACCTTCTTGGGAGTGCACAAAACTGCCCATTTCAGCCATTTACAATTCCCACGTCTTGGTAAAATTATGGGGGATTTGGGGTCCTCCAGTATCCCTTGCTCTGCATCAACTCTGATGAATTATGATTTCCCAAGTGCATGTAAGCCAACATTATGCTTGTGTGATGAGAATCGTACTATTGGAAACTGACAATCTGTTTTATAGACACTGATTGTTACTTTTATTCCTTTTTCACCAGGTTTGTTTCCCCCCAGACCATAATACTACCAGGGGCTCCTCCACTAACAGTGAGGTTGTGGCCAATTAAATCTATCATAAGTGGAAAATGCCACATTTCAAATATGCGTTGAACATACCTGACTTGCCAAACACCCTAGCTAAGCCACACGCACACCCTAGGGGACATGGATCATCTCCCTTGTGATGTGTGACTGACAGGGACACTAAATTCAAAATCGGAAGTGTAGTTTCTACTGAATGTGAATTGCTTTCATGTCATCCAATTCTTAAAATCTTGGGTCTCATCCTAAGTCAGAAACCATATGTATTCAAACTTGCCCAAAAGAATTGCTGGCTTTACCCTGATTGTTCTACAGGCATTATCAAATGCTTTCTTTTTCTCTAATTAGGGATGGTTGTTCTTGCCCTTGTGTGCTAGCTTTCCTCATTCCTAACTTTAATACTGGTAATCCTGTCAGGTCTTAAGATAGTTTATGAATTGCATAAACACCTCTCTGGAAACTTGTGAGAGTAAACACACGACTAATGTTTTTTGGACCCACAAGAAGTCACCCAGTGAAGAAATAGTCTAATATTATTATAATTATTAATACTATTATTATAATAGTATTGATTATAATAAATATTAAATTTAAATTTCTCATATGGATTTTCGGCAGACTCTGAAGGACTCTCATTTCTTGTGTTCTAAGGGAAAGGATGAGTCAATGAAATATAATTTGATGTCCTATGAGGACATAAAAGTCAAAAGATCTGCAATTAAAATAGGAGCCATTTGGGGAAGGTCATCTCATCTTGTCTGGTTTCATTTGAAACTGAATCAGTTAGGAAAGAAAGTAACAAGCCAGGCTCAGTGGCTCAAGCCTGTAATCCCAGCACTTAGGGAGGCTGAGACAGGAGAATCGCAAGTTGAAAGCCAGCCTTAGCAATGACGAGGCACTAAGCAACTCAGTGAGACCCTGTCTCTACATAAAACACAAAATAGGGCTGAGGATGTGGCTCAGTGGTCTAGCACCCCTGAGTTCAATCCCCAGTACCAAAAAAAAAAAAAAAAAAAGGAAAGAAAATAACATCACTGTGATGTTTATATTAAACATGTAAGAAGGCATTTCGTCTTTAGAAACTCAACCAGGTTGAAAGCTACCCTACAACTAGTACAAATCAAGAGGAATTATTTCAGTTGTGATCTGAAAATTGAATTTGGCAGTGATTTCATATGAAACAAAGATGGTGGCCCTGGTTCTAGTGAGAGTATAGAAGTCTTCATCTGTACTGGTGATATTCAAAGTAGCCCTGTAGGTAGACTTGGATATTTATGATTGATTGTGACTTAGAACAACACAAGGTTTTTGGTAGGAAGGAGTCTCCACCCAGTAAAAAAAGGAAAGGAATAATTAGCTCCGGTTGGTCACATTGATCATGGATCACCCTAATTACAGGAGTTCCTTTGTAGCATGGTTGATTTTAATCTAGAAGTCGTCAATAAAATGATCAGGTTTCATAGAGCCAAAACGTCGTGGCAAATCATCACCTGCACCTCTGTGAAGGTGTGGTTCTAGGCCAGGAGAGCTGTCTAGAACCTTCTTATTCCTTCTTAAAGGAATAAGTCCAGTCTTATTCCTTCTTAAACTCCTATGATCAAGTATAAAAAGCCAAGAAGAGAGGATTCTCAATAAATATTGGTTGAACAAATGATGTGATCACATTACTATTTTCCTCTATGATTCTATCACTTTGCTAAACTCTCTTAGATTAAATTATCCAGTGTTGCCGTTCCCATATCATATCAAAAGTGGGGGGGATAGTTGGGAGGAATAAGATGTAATTGTTTTATGTCCATGATACAGTAACATTGAAAATAAATAGTGTAAACAGAGCTTTAAAAATGGTATTAGTATGTGAAATAATAGCATATTACTAATTAATTTGAGATAAAAAGAAAGTGATAATACATGGAGGACTAGCAATGCAAATAGTGCATAGCAAAAATTGTACATCACTGCTAAAGCATGCATATTTTATAGTGTTATTGTTTTAAAAATCAGAAAATTAGAAAGATTAATAAATAAGTTTAAAACAAAAACGCTAAGAAGTTAGATATATTCCTTCTAAAATTCAGAACAAGTCGTTACAATGACTTTATATAGGCAAGACATCTTTCACTCCATTATAAAGAAATAAATCCAAGGAGTCTGAATGTTAAGAGAGGAGATGATTCTTTGTGGATGAGTGTATCATCAGCCTAGCAAAAACAAGAAAGTAAACATAAAAATTTAGAACTAAAATATAAGGGTCATACAGTATTTGTATGTATAGATTTAGGTTTAAATATATGACATATAATGAGATCTCAAAATTATTAATAAAGTATTTTAAAAATCAAGATAACAAAGACATATTAGTTTAAAATTATCTAATTGATATGATTTAATGCTACATCTTTACATTTACCTCCAATTCTCACTTTTAATGTTCCCAGACTGTACAGTTCTGGTCTTATATGTAAGTTGTGATAAACTTTAATTTTTTTAATAATAGATCTATGTAGTAGTAAAAATAAATAGAATATTACCTACATAAAAATATCAAATTGACAAAAATAAGAAAACTGGAATCATGTCAGGTGTACTGGGCAATATTATATTCAGAAACCCAGGTACTGGTGATGGTTAAATAGAAATTTTGTTCAATTAAGCATGCAGATGCCCTTTGAGCCCCAAATTCCATTCTTGGATAAATATCCTTGTAAAATCCCTAAATGTCTGCTTAGGTTTAGAATGAGATAAAAATAAAATTTATAACTTTTTTTTTTTTTTTGCTTTGATTTTTGTTTAATGGCAGCAGGGAATTATCCAGCACAGGGAAAGGAAATGCAAAGTAGTGAAGCCGCAAATAAAAAGAGGAACATTGGCCACATTAGGGGAAAGAGTAAAGAACGGAAGTGGGGGATGGTAGTAAGATACCAGAGAGGGAGAAAGGCCTCTCCATCCCTTTCCTTTCAAAGCAGCATGCACATCAACACTGAAGGGGCTTCGCTTTCAAGCTGTTTGTCTGCGGTTGAGCTGTACCTATTCAGATGTTCACTTTCTTCACCGCTACGAAATTTATTCATTCACTCAGTCCACATTTATCAAGATTCCATTATGCGCCAAGCATTGGTGAGACATTTTCTGCTCTAGAAGACTGCATTATAAGTGTGGTTGTTTGTAGAACTTGGATCAGTAAGCAAATAAACAAGAACAGATCAGTGTTAAGTCCAGTGCTATCAGACAGGTTGATGGGGAGGAGCAGTCAGGTGAGTCAATTTGAGGAGGCATTTGAAATGGAATTGAATCATGGGAAGGAGCAAGCCATGCAAGAATTGAGATGGGGCTGGGGGAAGCTTTCTCAGGCTGATGGAAAAGTTGGAATCAAGGTCCCTGTGAGGGAGCAAGTCTAGCTGGGATACCATGGGAGGTAATGCAGAGGGGACGTTGAGGGTCTTCTATTTCACAGGCTTTATAGATCAAGGAAGGAGCAGAGACCATATACTAGGAAACAAAAGGAGAATGGGGGTTTTACACCTGTCTTCATTTTAAGGATTCCCAAGATGGCATAATCTGTAGAAAACTGTAGAGAACTCTCCCATATCTAAACAGGTATGACTGGGTGCATTGGAGAATCAATGGGATCTACTCACTAACTTTCGCAAAACACTGCTTTGCACAGATCCCACACAGTACTCTTTGAAGCCCTTCCCAGGGTACCCAAGGTCTTCAAGTTATGAACTGACTCGGTCAGATTGTTGCTGCTGCTGGTAATGTCATGCTTCAGCAAACCACTTATGATATTGGTGTTTTGTTTTCTTCATCTGTAAGCTGTCTAACTTTATTTACCTGCCTCTCTATTATCTGGCTGGTATCCTTGATTTTTCAGTCATACTACTTTCTGTCACTTGGCCAGGTTGCCCAGGGTCTTGCTTTTAACATCTGAGCTAAGATGCCGAGGTTTGGTTTTGCCTAGAGCCATCTTTACTCTCCTAGTGTAGAAATTTATAATTCAGATCTGAGTTTGCCAAGAGATCTGTGCACGGATTTTCAAAACTTTAAAATGTCCTAGTTTTGTCAGACGCTATAGAAAAAAATGCATATTTTCCCATTTGATTGCAACAGAAGAAAAGTTTCTGTGCTTTGAGTTGTTTCTCAAATGAAATATTCTCTTCTGTATTGTCTTTGACATTTGTTGCTGTCAGATTCCTCTTTTTTTATGGGTATAAACTGCTTATGTGATTTGATCCAGTTCTGAATCAAAAATTGATTCAGAAGGGGCTCTGCTTTTGGAAATGGTACTGAATGAAGCATTATGCTAACATATGCTGAAACTTAAAACTAAATGCAAGGGAGAAAATGGTCCTGTGGCGACTTCTCTCATTTAGAGGGTTGGAGATATAAGACTATATTCTAATAAAATGTGGTATGTTTGCAGCTGGGGCTGGGGAAAAATCAAGATACATTAGGAGAAATTGACATTAGACGTGCCACATAACAGATGGATGAAAAAAGGAATTTTTATCAAGGTGATCCATTAGTTTTCTGCAGCCAGTCAGGGGAGAACAATGACCTGGAACAAATCAAGAAAAATGATGCTTGACTTGTGTTTGCTTGTTCTAAAGGGTGACCCATATTCATAATCTTTAATTAGAAATGCATTTGCTTCTGATTAATTAGATACATTTTTCAAGTAGTATGATTTTTCTTTTCTGTGGTTTTGGGTGATGAAGGTGGCTTGGTGCAAAGGATTTGGTTCATCAAATTAGATTAAATGAAAAAAAGAGAAAACAAGCTCAGTAGAATGGGGCCCTGACTAAGTGGTGAAGTTCTTTTCAAAGAAGGAGAATTAATCTCCATGCTGGGGGGAGGGAACGGAGCAGCTGTATTATCACTATTAACCTCAAGCAACCTTGGCTGAATTTGGCATCAATATTTAACAGCAGGTCTGAACCAGCCCCTGTTTTTAACCTCAGATTCTCTCCATTTCCTAACTGTCAGGCTTTCTGTCTACCATTTAATTGATCTCTGGAATTAAAAATATTTTTTTAATGGAAAGAGAAGAAAGGAGAAAGAAAGAAACTGTGGACAGAATGTCCTTAATTTTTCTTTATAAACTAGGCAGAATATAGCCAGTGAGGACACTTTGCCAACTCATTTGGGAACACTTGGAGTTTTACAGCAGGTGAAGTGCTAGGTTGCTTGCCTCACTGCCAAGGAATAAGCTATTTGAGATAATTCATTTACCGTGTCTGTTGCTGGTATCTATCATTTCCTTGCCTCTGGCTGATGCTAATAATATTAGCCTTGGTGGAGGAGAAAAGGAGAGGGAAGTTCCCTCTGATGTCACATAGCCTCATCAAGAGTCAGCACAACTATAGCCCCCGGATGTGTGCTTGGATGAAAACCTCTGCCTATCAATCTTGATCACATCCCTGGCAGAACTCGTCTGTGAACAAAATGCCATCGTCACACAGCTCCAAGAAGGAAGGGAACAAGAGATGGCTGGGAATGTTTTAATACAATTTTAAACCTGGAGAGAAATCTTAAAGATGATAGAGTTCAACCTAGGCTGGTAGGAAATTAAAACAGATGAGAAGGATAGAAGAAAACTCTCAGTGCTTTACGAGTGTTTTCCCAAATGGAAGTTTCTTTTCTCAATTGGGCCACTTCCAAGTGCAAGGAAATGTGCTCAGCTTCCATTTTAACTTACTATGCATGCCATCATTTCAGGAAGATTATGACTACCCATCCTCCTTTTAAGGTAAAGAAATGGAGTTTTATATGTTATAAAATATTGCCCCAAATTTATTCATTAATCATGGGTAGAATCCAACTCTGAATCCAAGAATGTGGGACTCTAGTCCCTTGAGTAGATATGTCCTACTGCTATGGTTATGCTATACACAATGAGACACCTGTCCTAAAAATAAGGCTCTCCCACACAGCTCAAAATTGCAAGATATTATTTCACCATCAGTTCTTCATATTGAGGATAAATAAAGAGCTTTGTAGTTACCAGAACTGAACTTATTGCATCTACTTATTTATGCATGTGAATGCATATAAATCACTTTTATTGTCTAAGCCCCAGTTTTCTGGTCTGTAAAATGGAAACAATACACTTATGTGCATGATCTATCTTGCAGGGTTAGGAAAGCACATCCGCTGGTACAGCCTGTGGAGACTGAGTGAGCAAGATGGACTTGTGAATAGAAAAAAGAGGTGATAAGGAAGGAAGGAACCCACTACGGCAGAGGGCAGATGCCTCTGTGTGACAGGTTACCCTATGACAGTGCTCCAAGGGGGCTGCACAAGGAGAGAGACCTATTGTCCACAGCTTGTACTCCAGATTGGGTCAGTACAGGCCATGGTGAGCAGCAGGCATCAAATCAGCATGCCTTGAAAAAAAACAAGTGCTGGCTTTTACCCACCCAGGATAATGTCATTTTAGGTTAGGGATTAGTTTGTCTGAATTCAAGGTGAGGCCAATGTATCTGAACGCAAGAAACAGTGGACATTTGTTGTCTCTTCCCTAATATAAAGATGCCCTAACTCATTATTGTAGAGGGGAAGAAAATGCAAGATCAAAAGCTAGGTGGAGGGGCAGGTTGGAGGAGGTTTCTTGCATGCACTTGACTCCTTTATAGGGAATCCCTTTAAAGGGGCTTCTCAGAGTCTGTTATTCTAGTTGCAGGCAATTGGGGCTGTAAATATATATCTCCAGAGTAGATACTTGGGCAAACAGCCTAGCCTAGATCTTTACAATGAAAATATTGCTGGCAAAAAAAACATACTTATTACTATGCAGAGAAGTTAGTAATTGAACTCTGAAACCTCTAAAGAATGCTTATAATCCTCTTATTCGAGAAAGCGGGATTCTTAATATTTGTAACTAATCCCCATTCAGAACACAGAGGAGAATATTAGACTCAGATGTGTGAACAGGTTGCTTGAAAATAATTTCAATAAAATCTTTGGGAGAATTTAGGGCATGAGGCCACCTGGACTCAGGTAGGAAAAGTTTCCCATTTTGTGTCTCTGGTGTGTCTTTACCATCTGGAGAACTGCTTTGGGTACATGAGCTCCTAAGCAACCTGGAGCAAGAGCCTCCTCTCATTCATCTTTGTGTGCCTCCCAGAAACAAGAAGGCACTCAGCAAAGGTGTGTTACAGGGAGCTGCTGCCAGAGACTTGGCAATATTTACCTTTCAGATGAACAGAAATGCAACCAGTCTCTAAGCAAAGGTTGGTGTTGCAAAAAAGAAAAAAAAGGAAAAACAAAAGAAAAAAATGATTAAAAGGTTTATAGTTGTCCTGCTCTCTAAATCTTCTTCTGTGAATTCAGTTCTCTCCAGATCTGAACTCCTTGTTCTCGAAGAGTTTTTAAAGAATTTTTCTTATCACGTGGCATTTCAGACCTTTCGTTCCTCTTTGCATTCCCAGCTCTGCTTGATACAAATGCTTCACTTCTGAGGAGAAGGATTTGCAGCCTCAGAGCTGATGGAGCACACTCTGCAATTAAAAGCAAACACATTTCCACTTCAGTCTCAGCCTGTGGGTGTTTTCAGAAGGAAAAAAAATCTATTAAAAATATAAATGTCAAACTCCTTGGGGTTTTGATCTATACATTTCATGTAGAGCAGGTTCCTGGCAGAGCTTGGATCTTGAGGAGTTGATAAGGATGTTTTGCTCCTAAATCATGAAGCAGACAGAGAGTGTCCTGCTGGGCAGCCTTCAGGAGCAGCCAGGCTCTGGAAGATGCTAAGACTGGGAAGAAGAGGTGAGGATACAGAGGGAGAAATGTTGGATGCTCTGGGAGCAGGTGGATAATGGTCAGGAACCAAAGAACTGAGCAGTACTACCCTTTGGAGAAGGATGGTTCCTGCTTGTGTCCCACATTAACTTAGCTCCTGATCATAGAAGAGATAACTTCTTTCCTATTTACCAGTCCATCTTAATTTTTAGCTTCTAATTCTCTCATCATGGGGTAAAGTTGCTTATAAGATTGCCCAGAATTAGAGATTTATGGGAATTCTCTTTACCTCCTAAATTGCTTCCCATTTTAACTTCCTGTGCAAGGTCTTTGCTTCTGTTCTCCCAATGAGGCAAGACTTGTCCTGGTGGGCTGAAGCAAACCCAGCTTTCTCTGTTCCAGCTCCTAGTTCACATGGCTGGGGCTGAATAAGAACACTCAGAGTTGGCAAGGCAATCTTGCCATTGAGATGCAGGTAAGAAGCTTATAGGATTTCCACCTTGTACCTGAGCCTCAGCCTTGTGTTACAAACCACATCCTTTCCCCAAACCTCATTTTTTGAAGTCCTGCCATCTGTCCTAATATCTCAGAATATGAGATGTTACATAGACACAAATGGAGAACCACATGAAGACACAAACCAAGAAGAGAGAGTGAAGACTAAATCAAACCTGCCAATTCCTTGATCTTGGACTTCTGTTGTTTATGTCTCGGCTTGCATGGGTCTGCCAATGAGTTGAGGTCCCGGAGGAAGAAAGTGAGGGGTCCTCAGGAGGGACAAAACGGAGTCCCGGGGGGATGAGGTATGGGGTGGACGGTCGTGGAGCAAATTCACCCAGACTCTGAGGGCTGGTAAGACTGCTCTGCTGGAAGGAGACGCAGAACTCATTTATTCCAGAAAGTACAACAGCTTATGTATGGCCCTTGGGCCAATCAGGGCCCAAAGTTACAAACAATGGGGTACTGCTCTGTCAGGTGCGGGGGTCCATCAGCATAGAATGGAGAAAGAAGGAAGGGAGGGGTTGAAGGTATGCAGAGTGCTCTTACAGACTGCTAGCCTCCAGAGCTGTGAAGATAAACATTTCTGCTATTTAATCCACCTAGGCTATGATAATTTGTTACAGCAGTCCTGACAAACCTTGATTTTGATTTTCTACTTACCACAGGAGCCCTCCAACAAGTTGTAAGTATTAAATAATTTACTGCCTCTGGAGAAAAGTGGCATTTTGTTTGCTACTATAGACTTAAACTCATACCTGCTGTGTCAGGAAACCTGGAAGTGGGGGAAAGATGGGATTCAAGCTTTGAAGTTCTACTCCAAACCCTGCTTAGCACCCACTGTTGCCAACTACAACAGATCATGGAAAAGAATCATCAGCTCAGGCCTGGAGACTGGTACCTGCTAAAGAAGATGCTAAAGTCTGCAATAAATCGTTTAACCTTGGAAGAGGGTGGTCAGATGGTCAGATAATACCAAAGACCCCTGCTATGGGGTCTTTGATGCACCTTGACTGTGAGTTCCTGCATTGATCATGGCCTTTTTCACACCACATTTGGCTGATTATCATAATATATTTAAATATCTCTTGTACCCTCTAGAATATAGAATAATCATAGGCTACTACTTTGGGCTAATTCATTTTGTTATCCCTCAAGGCTATGTCTTCTGCTAGTGTTTATTGTATTAAACTTCTGAATCAAGGCGGGCAGGGATGGGCAGACAATCGGTACACATTGATGAAGAAGGCAGATCCATTCCTTTTAGAGCCTTTTTGGATCTAGAAGCTTCTCTGGAACATCAGGGTGTGAGGTGTTGAGCTGCTGGCTCCAAGGGATGCTGTGGGGACATTCTCCTACGTATTCTTATTAGCAGGAAAGCTGTGTTTCTTGACAACCCAACATTTGAAAGAGTGGGCCAATCCAAGTGCTCCACTTCCTTGCAGTCTGATAAGGTGACACACCTGGGTTAACTTAGTGACTCAGGGACTAATCAGCTGCGTCTTTATGATGAGATCCTGGTATCTTCCAATGTATCTTCAGTCTATATTTTTAGGAAATAGGGAAACCAATCTCTAATTTACAGAGTAGAGGTGAGAATGAAACAAGAATTCATATGTTGATTGAATATACAAGTAGACAGGGAACAGCCAGACCATGTGAGAGAAATGTGACCCTTGCTGCAGCAACCTGCCCAGGAAACCAGCCTTTGTCTACACCAACAGCCCAGGAAACACCTGCTATAGATTTGTATAGCCAACTTGTGGGAAGTCAGACTGTAGTGGCAATCCAGGAAGCTAATCAACTTTTCTGACAATACAACCCAAGTGACTGGGATTTAATTGCTAGCTGAAAGCTCTGCTTTGCTTCTGACTGTACCAGAAGCAGAGGAGCCAGATAGGAATCCCCTAACCAACTCTGTAGGATGTCCCACTTTGAGCAAGCCCACCTGCAACTTCCTCAGGTCAACAGAGCACTGAAACCCTCTCTTTTTCCCTCCATGAAGCTTCCCCTCTCCTCTGCCTGCCTTTGAATCTCTGCCAGAATGCAAGTGACAGTGGCTGGTTCCCTTCCTGTAGCAAACTCTGCGTGAAGAGACTTGGGCTTATTCTCCTTTGGGTGGTTCTGGTTTATTTCCACAGTGTAAACTCACCTGTAATGACAACTGTTGTTTGGTAGGTATCCAAATTATGAGGATGTTCACGTTACTTCTGTGGCAACCCTTTTACCATTTCATATAAAAAGTTGGACAGCTTTGTCTGCATTTCATCTTTTCTCCATTCTAACATTTGAGAGGGTCAGAGATCCCTTTTTTATCTTTAACCTTTACAGAGGGCTACAGAGGCAGGAAAAGTGGACAAAGTATAGACTTGGAATAATTCTTCTTAGGGTCTTTGAAACCTACCAACAAATTTGGTTCCTGGGCCATGTGACTGTTGAAAAACAATTTAATTTTTTCTCTTGTTAACTAAAAAATGGTATTCATAAATCTCACAGTGAGAGCCAATCTGAAGCTAAGCTTCTCTGGTTAAAATCTACTCTTTATTTGGCTTATAAAGAAACAGAATAAATTACTATCTGATACCATTCCTTCTTTGCAATGTTTGTTGTGCCAAATGCTTTTTTCGGTCCTATTTCAGCACCAGCACAGGGAAGGAGAAATGCTTTTAGGCTAAAATGTTGAAGTATCCTTTTAAAACACAGTCGTGTCATTGCTTGCTTTATATTTTTTTTTTCCTGCACAATGTAACATTACCTTGGAAGTTTAAGAAGTGTTTATGAATTTGTGAAGCTTTCCTAGAAATTCCACTGGAATGGGAAACTGTTAATAGATTGTTTATTTATTCTCTGAGAATTGAATTGGAAAATTCAATACTACATTATTCTGAATATTGTTTTTCAAAGAAACCTCTTTGAGAATGTGGTACAGGACTAATGGGAATAATAAAACCCATATACCTAATGAGTAGAAAATCTCCTTCAGGTATGAGTGCAGTAACCCCAGCTGGCCCTTCTCAATCACTGTACAAAGCCAAGCCCTTCCTTGCATTGTGGCCTCAGAGCCTCCACTACAAGGTGAGCGTGCCCTTGGGCGTAGCTGGAGTGACATCATTATACATCACTCTCCTTTTTCCTTCCCCACTGTCTCCTCCAATCTCCTCCCCTCCTTTCCATTCTGTCCTTTTCTCCTTTTGAAAAGTTGCAGTGAGTGGGGAATATACCAGGATGATATATGCCTGCCCCAGGCAACTGTGCTTCATTTACAAAGTTGAGAGAGGAAAAAAGCTAGGAAAATATTTATTTGACTCTCTCCCAAAAGGATGGTTGTTGCCAAAGGGGCTTTGCTTTGCATTTCTTAAAACCAGTCTAATAACAAAACCCATTAAGATCTGAGATCACAAGTGTGTGAATTGAGCCACAGAATTCAGGTAGCTCACCACTGGAGGCAATTGAAAAATCAAAGCAGGGCCAGACTCAAGCAGAACCCACAGACTAATGTACAAGCCAGCTGACCAGGGTCTTAAGGACACCCCTGCAGACCCTGCAACTGAATACTAGTGGTTCAGAATTCCCTAGTGCTTATGATGCAAAACACACCCTCTGGTAGTACTGCCCCAAATGGCACAAGAATGCCTCTTTAGTGTTTCTGGTTCCAATTCTTCTGTTCCAGACCAAGAATGAATGAGTGAGTGAATCAGGAACTTGAACCTAGGTCATTTCTACTCCACCTTGCTTTGGTGAAATACTGATTTTAATCATCACAGATGCTGTTAACATCTGCTGACTAGAGGTAAGTAATATGAAGAGGAAGGCTTTGCCTTGAAAGCTTGCTGGGATAAAAACAAATGTGAATAAGTGATGCCTAGAATGTTCCTCCAGTGGGGATGACCAAGTATGGCCAACTAGTCAGACCAGATGTCAAAGTTCATCTCAAATTTTGCATTCAGACTTCATTAATTCTTCTATTTTTATGGGTATAATTGGAATCAGAACCCAAAAAAAGGTGTGGTTTAAAAGAAATTGGAATGTCATTGTAGTCATTCCCAACGAAAAGTGAATTGTTTCATTAACTGAATGGATCTGTTATTCTTTGCCACCCTCCTGACCAGTGAATTATTTTGATCATAAATCCTGTTATTATCATTTCCGATTATCCACTCCAGAGACTAAACCAAATCAGGTATCCATGAAATATTTGTCTATTTGGAATAAGGCCATGGCCCAATTTATTTAGGTAATTGTACGTTGGAAATGATTGGTTGTATTTAGGTAGCATTCTCACGTGTATGAGGACATAGGCACTACCTATAGTACATATGCTTTTATTTATAAGTGTGACTGCTTCCCCAGCAATTCAGGCATTTCAAACTCACTCAGTTGGAGCTCTTGCTTTTTTCTAGGCATCTAGGAACTGTATTTTTTCCACCTTCCCTATCCTTCATTCCCCTTTGTCTAATCCAAAGTACTGATATTCTTCTATACTCTCCCTCACTGCCTTATTGTGAGTTAGCATCCTCATATCAGAGAAAACATTTGGACTTTGTATTTTGGGGATTGGCTTATTTTGTTTAGCATGATAGTCTCCAGGTCCATCCATTTATCTGCAAATGCCATAAATTCATTTTTCCTTATGGCTGAGTAATATTCCAATATGTATATATATCACATTTTATCTAGGTTGATTTCATAGCTTAGCAATTGTGAATTGAGCTGCTATAACCATTAATGTGGCTGTGTTACTGTAGTATGCGTATTTTTTAAGTCCTTTGGGTATAAACCGAGGAATGAGATACCTGGGTCAAATTGTGGTTACATTCCAATTTTTTGAAGAATCTCCATATTGTTTTCCAGAGTGGTTGTATCAGTTTGAAGTGCAACCAGCAATGTATGAGTGTACCTTTTTCCCCACATCCTGGGCCAACAATTATTGTTTCTTGTATTCTTGATAATTGCCATTCTGACTGGAATGAGATGAAATCTCAGTGTAGTTTTAATTTACATTTCTCTAATTGCTAGAGATGTTAAACATATTTTCATAATATTTGTTGACTGTGTTTCTTCTTCTGTGAAGTGTCTGTTCAATTCCTTTGCCCATTTATTGATAGAGTTATTTGTTTTTTGTTTTGTTTTGTTTTGTTTTTGGTGTTAATTTTTTTGAGTTCTTTATTTGAACAGGAAATTAAGGCTCTGAGGTGCAGGTGGCAAACATTTTCTCCCATTTTGTAGGATCTCTATTCATGTCCTTGATTATTTCCTTTGCTGAAAGGAAGCTTTATAGATACTGTCCTATTTATTGATTCTTGATTTTACTTCTTGTGCTTTAGGAGTCTTATCAAGGAATTTTGTTCCTAAGCCAACATGATGAAGATTTGAGCCTACTTTTTCTGCTAGCATGTTCAGGGTCTCCGGTCTAATGCCTAGGTCTTTGATCCACTCTGAATTGAGTTTTGTGCAAGGTGAGGAATAGAGGTTTAATTTTATTTTGCAACATATGGATTTTCAGTTTTCCCTGCACCGTTTGTTGAAGAAGCTATCTTTTCTCCAACATATGTTATGGCACCTATGTCTAATATGAGATAACTGTATCTATGTGGGTATGTCTCTGTGTCTTCCATTGGTCTTCTTGTCCGTTTTTGTGCCAATATTATGGTGTTTTTGTTACTATAGCTCTGTAATATAATTTAAGGTCTGGTATTGTGATGCTTCACTTTTCTTGCTATGAATTGCTTTGTCTATTCTGGGTCTCTTATTTTTCCAAATGTGTTTCATGACTACTTTTTCTATTTCTATGAAGAACATCATTGGAACTTTAATAGGAATCACATTAAATTTGTATAGCGTTTTTGGTAGTATGGCCATTTGACAATGTTAATTCTGCCTATCCAAGAACATGGGAGATCTTTCCATCTTCTAAGATCTTTTTCAATTTCTTTCTTTAATGATCTGTATTTTTCTTTGCAGAGGTCTTTCACATTTTTTGTTAGACTGATTCCCAAATATTTTATTTTTTTTCTTGAGGCTATTGTGAATGGGGTAGTTTTCTTAATTTCTCTTTCAATAGATTTATCACTGGTATATAGGAACACAATTTATTCATTGTTGTTAATTTTATGTCTGGCTGCTGAATTCATTTATGAGTTCTAGAAGTTTTCTGTGGGGTTTTTTTTGGTCTTCAAAAACATAGAATCATGTCATCAGCAAATAAGGATAGAATTCTTCTTTACCTATTTATATCCCTTTAATTTCTTTCTTCTGTCTCATTGCTGTGGGAGTTTCAAGGATGATGTTGAATAAAAGTGATGAAAGAGAGCATCCTTGACTTATTCAGTTTTTAGAGGGAAGGCTTTCAGTTTTTCTCCATTTAGAATCATGTTGGCTTTGGGTCTAGCACACATAGCTTTTGCATTTTTGTAGTATGTTCCTGCTATCCCTAGTTTTTCCACTGTTTTTAACATGAAGGGGTACTGTATTTTATCAAATGCTTTTTCTGCATCTATTGAGATAATCATATGATTCTTTTTTTTTTTTTTGGTACTGAGGATTGAACTCAGGGGTACTCAACCACTGAGCCACATCCCCAGCCCTATTTTGTGTTTTTTTTTATATAGAGACAGGGTCTCACTGAATTGCTTAGCACCTTGCCATTGCTGAGGCTGGCTTTGAACTCTTGATTCTCCTGTCTCAGCCTCCCTAAGTGCTGGGATTACAGGCTCATATGATTCTTGACTTTAAGTCTATTGATGTGACAAATTACATTTATTGATTTCCATATGTTGAGGAAACCTTGCAACCCTGGGATACACCCCATTTGATCATGGTGCACTCTTTTCAATACGTTTTTATATGTGATTTGCCAGAAATTTATTGAGAATTTTCGCATCTATGTTCATAGGGGGTATTTGTCTGAAATTTTCTTTCCTTGATGTGTCTTTGTCTAGTTTTAGTGTCCGAGTGATAATAGCTTCATACAATGAGTTTGGAAGGGTTACTTCCTTTTCTATTTCATGGAATAATTTGAGGAGTATTGGTATTATTTCTTCTTTGAAGGTTTTGTAGAACTCAACTGAGAATTCATTTGGTCCTCTTTTCTGAGTTAGTAGGCTTTTGATGGCATCTTCTAATTCATTGCTTGAAATTGATCTGCTTAAATTATGTATGTCCTTCTAATTCAGTTTGGGTAGGTCATATGTCTCTACAAATTTTTTCATTGTCTTCCAGGTTTTCTATTTTACTGGAGTATAAATTTTCAAAATAGTTTCTAGTTGTCTTCTGTATTTCATTAGTGTCTGTTGTGATATTTCCTTTTTCATCACAAATTTTAATAATCTGAGTTTTCTCTCTCTTTCCTTTCAATAGTGTGGCTAAAGGTTTATCAATTTTTTAAAATTTTTTCAAAGAACCCACTTTTTCTGTTTTGTTGAATTTTGAATTGTTTATTTATTTTTTTTGGTACGTGAGATTGAACTCAGGGATACTGCACCACTGAGCATCATCCCCAGCCCTATTTTGTGTTTTAGTTAGAAACAGGGTCTCACTGAGTTGCTTAGCACCTAGCCATTGCTGAGGCTGGCTTTGAACTCGTGATTCTCCTGTCTCATCCTCCCAAAGTGCTGGGATTACAGGTTTGTGTTACCGTGCCCAGCTGAATTATTTCTTTTGTTTCAATTTTATTGATTTCAGCTCTGATTTTAATTATTTCCTGTCTTCTACTGCTTTTGGTGTTAATTTTTCCTAGTGCTTTGAGATATAATTTTAGGTTATTTATTTGTTGGCTTCCTGTTCTTTTAAAGAATGAGCTCAATGCAATGATCTTTCCTCTTAGCCCTACCTTCATAGTGTCCTAGAGATTTTGATATATTGTATTGCTATTCTCATTTAGCTCTAAGTATTTTTTTTAATTTTATCTCTGATTTCTCCTTGTATCCATTGGTCGTCATTCAATAGTGTATTATTTGGTCTGCAAGTGTTAGAGTAGCTTCTATTTTTTTTTTTTTTTTGGTAGTGGAGATTGAACTCAGGGGCACTTGACCACTGAGCCACATCCCCAACCCTATTTTGTGTTTTTATGTAGAGACAGGGTCTCACTGAGTTGCTTAGTGCCTTGCTGTTGCTGAGGCTGGTTTTGAACTTGCGATTCTCCTGTCTCAGCCTCACTAAGTGCTGGGATTACAGGCTTGCGCCATCGCACTCGGCTTATTTTTTATTTTATTATTAATTTCTTGTTTTATTCCATTATAGTCTGATAGAATGCAAGGTATTATCTCTTTTTTCCCCCTTTTTTGTCTTTGCTGAGAGTTTCTTTGTACCCTAAAATACTGTCTATTTTGGAGAAGGATCCATGTGCTGCTGAAAAGAAAGTGTAGTCAGTCATTGATGGATGAAATATTCTTATATGACTATTAAGTCTAAATTAATAATTGTATTTATTAGTTATGTAGCTTCTTTATTTAGTTTTTTTTGGAGGATCTATCCAGTGTGAGAAAGGTGTGTTATAGTCACCAGTCTTATTCTGTTGTAGTCTATTTGATTCTTTAAATTGAGAAGAATTTGTTTGACATACGCAGATACTCCATTCTTTGGGGCATAAATATTTATGAGTGTTATATCTTGTTGATGTATAATTCCCTTAAGCAATATAAAATGTCCTTCTTTGTCCCTTCTAATTGAGTTTGGTTTGAAGTCCAGTTTATCTGATATTAGAGTAGTAATCTGTTTGTTTATGAGATTTATGTAAATGATGGTTTTTTTACCATCATTTACCTTCAGTCTCTGGATGTCTTTGCATTGAAGTGAGTCTCTTGGAGATAGCATATTGTTGGTTCTTGTTTCTTAATCCAATTGACCAGTCTATGTCTTTAGATTGATGAGTTTAGGCCATTTACATTCAATGTTATTATTGACAGATGATTTTTATTCCCAATCATTTTGACTTATTTCTGGTTCTTAATTTGAATTAATTTCTCCTTTGATTGACTCTCTCTCCAGTATAGTTCCTCCATTTGCTGATTTTTACTTTTATTTTCATTTTTCTTCATGGAATATTTTTCAGAGAATGTTCTGTAGTGCAGACGTTCTAGTTGCAAATTCTTTTAACTTTTGTTTATCTTGGAAGGTTTTTATTTCATCTTTAAATTTAAAGCATAATTTTCTGAGTTTGTATTCTTGGTTGGCATCTATTTTCTTTCAGAGTTTGGTATGTATTTTTTTATGACCTCCTAGAATTGAAGCTCTGGACTGGCAAATCAGCTGAGATCTGAATTGGCTTCCTTCTAAATGTAATCTGACATTTTTTTCTGGCATACTTTAAAATTCTCTCCTTATTCTGTATGTTAGGCATTTTCATAATAATGTAACTTGGTATGGTTCTATTGTAATTTTGTATATTTGTGGTCCTGCATGCCTCCTATATTTGATTTTCCATTTCATCCTGTAGGTTTGGGAAATTTTATGATAATATTTTATTGAAAAAAATTGTGCATTCCTTTGATTTTTATCTCCATGCTTCCATCTATCCCCATAAATCTTAAATTTGGTGTTTTCATGTTTTCCCATATTTCTTGGAAGTTCTATTCATGGTCTCTTAACATCTTTTCTCTATGGTCATCTTTATTTTCAAGATTATATATTGTGTCTTCATTGCCTGAAACTTTGTCTGATTTAGTCTGTTGGTCATGCTTTCCAATGAATTTTTAATTTGGTTTATTGGTTCCTTCATTTTGAGGATTTCTACTTGATTTCTTTTCAGAATCTCTATCTCTTTATTGATGTTTTCTTTCACCTCCTGCATTTTCTCTCTGATCTTACCCCTTACATTGGCCTTTACCTTGGAGATTAGTTTAACTAGGTACATTCTAAACCCCTTCTCTGACATTTCTTCTGCTGTGATGTCAATGGATTCTATTATTGGAGCTTCTTGGTTTGTTTGGGGTGATTTTTTCCCCTTGTTTTTGCATGTTGTTTGTATGTCTACCCATCTAGCAATATGGATCTGAGGCAGTACAGTTTCTATTCTGTAGACTTCTAGCATCCATGAAGGTTTCCAGTAGCTTGCCATTAAGAGGGAGACAAATAATAACGGCAAATAATGCAAACAATATACAGCCTTAAACCAAATAGCTCCTACTAAACACCTACAGTTTTGTCACAATAAACAGAAATGAATATGTTCACTTATTGCCTACAATAAAAACAGTAAGTTTGCAAAAGCTGTTTACAATTTCAAATGGTGTACAAAGAAGGAACAGAAGTGGTATAGGATGTGATGAATATGAGAAAGAAGAAGAGAAGATAGAAGTAAAATTAGAGGAAGAGTGAAAGAGGGAATGCTAGAGGTTGATTGTTAGCAGGAGAAAGGAAAAAAAGAGAATCAAGGTAAACAGATGAGTGAGAGAAAAAATATGTATAAAGGAAAAATTTTAAATATTAAAGATAGAGAGAAAAAAGTAAAAATAAAAGAATACAAAATAAAACTGAAATATACTAATCAGACATCTTAGTCCTCAATAAAATGATGCATAAAAAATAATTGATTTCAAAAATGGTAGAAATGTGAGAGAAAAAAAAGAAAAAAGAAAATATGAAAATCTCGATGAAAAGTTGAGGAACTGTTTCTGTTGGAGATCAAAAGATTCTTAGCTTCCCTTCCTCTCAGTGTTAGGTCCTCAGGGTGGGGTCATTATGCTGAGAGGGTTAATCCTGGAGGCAGAGCTCCTGGAGGTGAGGTTTAGGCTTAGGTATGCTTCAGCCTCTTTGCTGAATGTCTATCAGTCTGGAGACTTTAAATTGGCACACCTCCAATGCCCAGCAACTGCCAGTCTATGCTGGAGGGCTGCACCCCAGGAATCTCCTTTGAGTTCCACTCATGTGGTGTAGGAGCCAGTTCTTAGCCCACTATGTCACCTGTGGACCCCGTGATTTCTGGTCTCTCATTCCATTTCCAGACTCTGGTCTCTCATTCCATTTCCAGACTCAATCTCTCCTGTCCCTGCCCTTTTGAATTCCTGGTCAGGAGCTTCTCTCCCAGTCTATCCTGGAAGCAGCTCATTGTAAGTAGAGGGGGAAGCCAGATGGGTTTCTGCAGCCTGTATTTTTCTGTGTAAACCTTTCTCTGTGCTTGATTCTCCTTGGTCACTTAGGCACACTCTGTGTCATTCAGCATGTATTTGCCTGGCTTGTATTTTGGCCAGACTTGCGTTTGCCAGAAATTGGCTCCCCCAGCTGCCAACTTCAGCACCACAGCTGCAAAATGATTCCTTCCACTGTCCTCCACATGCCTCTGTTAGGAGAGATGTGAATTCTTTCCTGTACAAGGATATTGTGCAGTGCACATTACTTTAGTGAGGCAGTGTCTTTGATCTCTAAATTCCCCATATTCAGACAAGCCTCAGTCCTCCCAAGAATAGAGGTTCCTTTAATTTTCTTATCACTTTACTGAATTTGCAGAGGTACCATTCTGGTTTATATCTCCAACCACTGCTGTGGCTGTGTCACTGGGGATTTCTTCCTTATTATATTTGATCACCTGAGTCTCCAATCTGTTATCAGTGTTAATTATTAAATTCCAGTAAAGTCTCCCCAAATTTTTGTTCTTTCACCCATCTTGCTGAAAAGCTGTCTGTCTGCTTTTCTTGGTTCCATGCCAGGGAGCCTCCAGGAGGAGACTTCTCTATTCTGCCATCTTCCTCAGCCTCCCTAGGTGCTATCTTAGTAGGGACTTTGCATTATCCCCTGAAGTTCACAGCAGTGTGTTGAGAATGTGTCTCAGTTCCATAAACTTACCCTTATTTTATAATGACCCTTGATCATGCATCTTTGGATTACAGTCTTGTATATATTTCCCAGCCTCTGCTCATTCATGCTGGCTGGTTCTTGTGACTACTTGGGTATACAGCCACTTTGCTGCCTTATCTGTCCCTTCTCATAGACCTAATGACCAGAAGAAGATGTAACAGCTGCTGAAAGATAATTTGTCCTGTGGGAAGAGACCTCTGTACATTTTACTTCAGGAGCAGGATGCTATCACTATAAGGGGAGGAGTGGTCACTTGTTTGGATTCAGAAGATTTGAGAAGTATGGAGAATTGAAGTCTCTGTGGACATCTAATCAAATGGCCCAATCACATGTGTCAAAGTATGGCCCTAATCTTGTAGGTCAGATCTTCCTGGGTTTAGTATTTAGTATTCTTTGACTATAAATCACTGTGACTACTAAATCCTGAGCTTTATCTTCAAGTTCTCCATTTATCCATTTTGTGAGATGAAAGCATATTATCAAACTACTAAAGGGATTTCTCTGAATGTTTATTAACTAGGACATCAGTGCAACCCAGTGACATCCATCCAATCCATTTTCCCTATGTGTTCATATCTACCGTGGATGGAGACAATTTCCCGCTGAACAGGACAAAATCTCATTTCATTAACCTGCTTTCTCAGATTTCTCCTTGTAGTTGCAGGCCGGGTTCTTTGAGCAAAAGGCATTGGAATGGGGGCTGTGGGATGGGGATATAGCTCAGTTGGTAGAGTGTTTGCCTCGCATGCACAAGGCCTTGGGTTTAATCCCTAGTGTGTGCGCGCGCTTGCACTTATATGCACACACGCGCACACACACAGAGGCATTGGAATGGAGTTTGGAATGTAAATAGCATTTTTTGCAGGGGGGCAATACCTATGAAAGGAAAAGGAGAGAGAACAAGGTTGGATAGGAGAGTTGGCTGAAAAGTCAAGTCTATGCCAGCCCAGTGGGGAGTTCCAGAGCACCGATAAGGTTTGGCCCTGGAAATAGGATAGCTTTACTCAGTCACTGCCTGGGGGCAACCCCAAGGAGAATAAAACATGACCTTGGCTCAAAAGTTGAGGCAAATACTATAGGAAATACTAGCTAAAGGCCTTGTTTCATCTGGGCAGTGAGTCCAAGAGGGGCATCCTGGAGTCAGACTCAACTGCAGCCCTTTCAGGAATTGTGATAACTTGCAATAAATGAGGTGATTTCTGCAATGTATAAAAGGTAGCTTAGGTGTCAGAATTTAACTCTACTTTTATCAGGGAATGGCTGATTAAATATCAAGACGGATTTCCCAAAGACTGAAAAATAAATCACAAATTTAGTATAATGATCCTATTTACTCATTTTTATGACAATTTTAATATTATACAGTCTTTATGGAATGGATGCCATAAACCATGATCTGAGTGCAGGACCCTCTCATTCTCACAACGGAGGGATTACACTGGAAAAGACTAAGTACAAGGAGATCAGGATTAGGCAGACTTAAGACTTACTCCTAAATCTTCCTCTTAAATATCTTTTGGCTTTGGGAAAGTTATTTAACCACTGTGAGATTCATTTTTGTCATTTTTCATGGAATGTTGCTTCTTGTATATATAGGTCCATGTCACACCTTATTCTGGGCTAAGAAATTACAGACTTAGACCCTTTGAAGCTTTGTGATCTTAGAAAAACCATTTAATCTTTCTGCACCAGTGTTGAGCTCATTAAATTTCTAAGGTCCCTTTCAGCTTTAAGATTTTATGACTTTCTTTGATAGGCAATTTCTTAAATCTTTCCCTTAGGATGAGAGATTTCATCATTAAAATTGTGTGTTTGCTTTGTCAGAATCACCTTCCTGATTTTTAAATTGTAACTAAAATGGGTTTAGAGTACATTTTTTTTTCTAAAGGACTTGGAAACATCAGTTTGCTAGCTGATGACCAGGAAGATTGCTTATTTTTTGTATCAATTATAAATTCCTCCTACTTGCCCCAAAACAGATGGCTTAGGACTAATTTCAGTGAGACAAGGTCAAATTATAGAGTAACATATGAGGCTGAAGTTGTCAGTCAAGAGATAGACTTGACCAGTGAGATTCTAATTCAGACTAATGGAGTGACTTATCCATCTCAGTAGGCTTGCTTTATTCCCTGCAGATGTTTCTTGTTTCAGCTTCCAGAAGCATTGCTGGTGATTTATTTGCTGAAATGCATGACCACTCACTTGTTTTTCTTCTGATGAATGATTTATTCATGATTTATTACCTTCCATTATGCACAGGAGACAGGGTTGTTTTACTGTTGTATTATTTTTGTTTTTATGTGCTGTTAGCAGGTACATGATCGACAGTTAGAAAACAGACCTCAAAGCTGATGGATGCATGATTGAACGCCTAGGATTGTGCAGTGCAAGGACTCACTTTTTTCATGGAGGATGATGAAGCTTCCTGGGCCTGCTTATAGGCATGGGAACACAGAGGTTGGTCTGATTTTGGTGTAGTTTAAGTGTGCCTCCAAGGGTCCATGTGTTGGACACTTGCAGTGGTGACATAAGAGGTGATGGGAACTCTCAGAGGTAAGGCTTAGTGCAGGGTCACTGAAGTGCTGCCCTCAGAGGGAATCCATTCCATTAGGCTGCTCTCACAGGTTGAGTTAGTTCCCATGAGTAAAAATTGTTGTAAAAGAGAAGACTCAACCCTCCCTGCAGTCTGGCTCCCTGTCTGGCTCTGCATGAGATCCCACTCACAGGTGCTCTGGCTGTTGTGATGCCATTTGCCATAATACCCTCACCTGAGCCTGAATCAATGAGGCTATCCGATATTACACACTGAGATCCAAATCTGAGTTAAATAAACCTCTTTTTCAAATAAAGTATCCAGCCTCAGGTATTTATTATAACAGTGGAAGATAGAGTAATGCATAGGTCAACTACGGGTCTTTTCTGGATTCATAACTGACACTTTCACTTTTTAGATGCAAGTTCACCATAGCAACATGCCTTTAAGACTCACTTTGGCAAGGCCTGCTTCTAAGAGTTACTTATATGAGTTCATTTAATGTACATATCAGTTCTACTAAAGAAGCACTATTATCATTCTCACTTTATGGATGTGAAAACTGAGGCATAGAGTTTATAAAGTCATGAAATAGAAAAATGATTCCACCTAGGACTTCACAAAATCCAAGCAGTTATCCATTGCTCTGAACTGCATGCAGCATCAGGGTGGGAAGACCTTAGACTTGAGAATGCCAGATGCTCCCCTTCTTTTGCCTTATTCTTTCCTGACAAGTAATCCTTTATGCTCTTGACTTCCCTAAGTACTAGGCCTCTATTTAGTCTGTGTGCAGAACTTACCAATGCACACATGTGTGTGCACACGCACACACCCACACTAGACTCACCATTTGTTATAAAGAGTACATTTAAAGCAGAGACTTCCTGCTCTTTGCTGTAACTGAATCTCAAGAGTATTTGTTTTCTGGTGCTGCATTATAAATTACTAGGCACTCAGCAGCTTAAAACATATTTATTACCTTAGAATATTTGTGGGTCACAGTTTGAGCACGGTTCAGTTGGATCCTCTGTTCCTTCATCTCATCAACTTGCAATCAGTGTATCAGCCCAGCTGTTCTCCTCTGGAGGCTTGTACTTGGGAAGATCTGCTTCCAGGCCCACATAGGGTGATGGCAGAATGCACTCCCTTAAGGTTGTCTGTCTGAAAGCCTCAGATTCTCATGGTCCACGTGTCAGAGGCTGTCCTCAGCTCCTGGGGGCTGTCTGCAGTTCCTGCCACTGGCCCTCTGTGGAGGCAGTTCACAATGTGACCATCGGCTTATTCAAGGCCACCAAGGAAAACTTTCTAACTAGCCTCATATAACAAAGTTAATCACAAGGATGACATCTGTCGTCTCCCAGGCAGTCACAGGCTCTACCTGCACCCAGGAGCAGGAGGCACACAAAGACTTGAATCCTATGGAGTCATCTAGGCATGTCTGCTACATTCAATCTCACTGGGCAGCCACTTTCATTGCTGGCTCGTCTACCTGAGAACCCACATGATATTCAGAACGCCATTTCATGAGTAATGATGGAATCTAAGCAATAAGACTGAGATGATGATAATAGCCAGTGTCTTCAAAGGATTGATTTTGAAGCATTCTTTCTTTTCCATTCTGGGGGAAGGCATGTCATGGACAACTAATTGTCAAATATTCTCAGCCAGATACATAATTTTTTCCTTCTGGATGAGACATTCCTGTCCAGCTCTTATTTTGTGTCATTGGGTTGAAATCCAAATTCTGCTCATTACTAGATGTGTGATCTTAGGCTTAAACTTCCAAAATGTCTGCTTCCTGTACAATGAGAACACCGTCACCCAACCCATTGAATTGTCGTGTGACTGTACTAAAGACCTAGCACCTAACAGATGCTTCATCGGCATCAGCTCTCCCTCTCATCTTTCCATTTCTCATCTTTGTATGAGTACCCTTTCTCTGGGTTCATTTATTATTCAAAAGAAGCATTTTTTACTTGCTAAGGTTCACGTTTTCACAGGGATAATCACATTCCAGTCATGCTTCTCTAAGTCTCTATTTAAGACTTTCCAAATCTCCTGGGGAACTGGCTATTAAAAGCCAGTTACTCCTAGATATGCCCTCATCCATTGCAATTTCCCTAATTTAGTCCTCAGAGGGTGAACTAAGCTTTGGAAGGAGGATATAACTGTTGTCCCTTTCTGCAAGGTCAGTTTGCTTTTGTTGTTTGCGTGTTTCTGTGTACAACAAATGTTGCAAATATTTTCTGTGTGCTCACTCCTCACACATTCATGAAAAGACAAACTTAACTGAAGGTCTTTCTCTTCCACAAAAGAGATTTAAACATTCTGTGCATTTGTCCTTTGCCATGAAGCCATAGGGCCATGCTACCTACTGAATTATTCTGGGACCAGTCCATAGATTTGGAGTATAAAAAGATGAGAGAAAATTTCCTGTACTTTATTTATTTCAAGTAGTGGAAGAATTCCAGAGGCTCTGAGGTCAACCTATCATTATGTGGAGTCACTTTTGGTTCATTCCAGAGTAAATTTTATTAAGACAGACCTAAGCAAGAAGTCTAAGCAGGTTCATGGCCCTATGGAAATGGAATTTCAGATTCCTATAATCAAAAATGTGCTCAAGAAAAGATTATGCCAGCAGGACCCCCCTCCTGCTCAGGCCAGACTTCTGATTTCATTAAGATGATCCACTTCCACTGTCCTTTTCTGATGTTTTCTGCTTCTGAATGATTAAAAGACTGGTTGAATGCAGAGGCCCAGGAGCTTTTCCAATATCACTCTGTTAAAAGACATGCTAGTAATCCCATTTACCTGCCTACCGAAGGCCTCCAAGTAAGGGAGAAGGACTTCTCTGACTCTCCACTCCTTGGGTTGAGGATCTGCACTCCTGGAGCTCAGTCTTCAGAAACTTATGTGAGGAATCCACTCCTCTCTTTGGTTTGGGCAACATCCTCAAATATTAGGTTTGGAACTTTTTATTGTATCCTATTGACTCTGGGTTCAACCACTGTTCTACTCTTTTATTTCTCAATCTCTTTATTAAGTGGATATAATTCAGAAGTCGATGCAATTTGTACATAGCTTGAAAGAGCACCCAGTAGTGTCCATTCTCATTGATAGCTCTTTCAGGGAGTTATACTTCCCAACTCAGGCTGAATCCTTTCTTTTGAACACTCTTTTTTTTTCTTTTTAAAAATTTGTTCTAATTAGTTATACATGACAGCAGAATGCATTTTGATTCATTGTACACAAATGCAGCACAACTTTTCATTTCTCTGGTTACACATGATGTAGCCTTGCCCCATATGTGCAGTCATACATGTACCTAGAGTAATGATGTCCATCTCATTCCACCATGCTTCCTACTCCTGTGCCCTCTACCTACCCACCCCTACCTCCCCTTTGCCCACTCAGAGTTCCTCCATTCCCCCCCTCCATCAGCATCCACTTATCAGAGAGAACATTAGGCCTTTGGATTTTTGCTTAGCATGATATTCTACTGCTCCATCCATTTACCTGCAAATGTCATAGTTTTATTCTCTTTTAATGCTGAGTATTAGTCCATTGTTTATATATACCAGTTTCTTTATCCATTCATCTATTGAAGGTCATCTAGGTTGGTTCCACAGTTTAGCTATTGTGAATTAAGCTCCTATGAACATTGATGTGGCTGTGTCACTATAGTATGCTGATTTTAAGTCCTTTGGGTATAGACCAAAGAGTGGGATAGCTAGGTCAAATGGTGGTTCCATTTCAAGTTTACTAAGGAATCTTCATACTGCTTTCCAGAGTGGTGCACCAAGTTGCATTCCCACCAGCAACATATAAGTGTGCCTTTTCCCCCACATCCTTGCCAGCAGTTATTATTGCTTGTATTCTTGATAACTGCCATTCTGACTGGCGTGAGATGAAATCTTAGAGTAGTATTGCTTTGCATTTCTCTAATTACTATAAAAGTTGAACATTTTTTCATATATATGTTGATCAATTGCATATCTTCTCCTAAGAAGTGTCTGTTCAGTTCCTTAGCCCATTTATTGATTGGGTTATATTTGGGACTCAATCTAACAAAAGAGGTGAGAGACTTACATAATAAAAACTACAGAACACTAAAGAAAGAAATTGAACAAGACCTTAGAAGATGGAAAGATCTCCCATGTTGTTGGATAGGAAAAATTAATATTGTCAAAATGTCCAAATACTCAAAGTCTTATACAGATTTAATGCAATTTCAATTAAAATCCCAATGATATTACTTATAGAAATAGAAAAAGCAATCATGAAATTCATTTGGAAAAATACAAGACCCAGAATCTCCAAAGAAATACTTAGCCAAAAGAGTGAAGCAGGAGGCATCACAATACCAGACCTTAAACTATACTACAGAGCTATCGTAACAAAAATGGCATGGTATTTGCATCAAAATAGACATGTATACCAATGGTACAGAATAGACACAGAGACAAACCCACATGAATACAGTTGTCTCATACTAGACAAATGCACTGAAAACATACATTGGCAAAACAATAGCCTCTTTAACAAATGGTGCTGGGAAAACTGGAGATCTATATGAATCAAAATGAAACTAAGTCCTTATCTCTCACCAAACTAAGTCCCTATCTCTCACAAAACTCAACTCAAAGTGGATCAAGGACTTAGGAATTAGACCAGAGATCCTGCACCTAATTGAAAAAAGAGTAGGCCCAAATCTTCATCATGTTGGACTAGGTCCTGACTTCCTTAATCAGGCTCCTAAAGAGCAAGAAATAAAATCAAGAATTAATAAATGGGGTGGATTCAGACTAAAAAGTTTCTCAGTAAAGGAAACAATCAATAATGTGAAGAGAGAGCCCACAGAGTGGGAAAATATCTTTACTACACACACATCAGAGCACTAATTTTCAGGATATATAAAGAACTCAAAAAATTTAACATCTTTTGAACACTCTTGAGATGCATGTTTTGTGTTTAAAACAAAACAATATCTGAGAGCAGAGCACACTCCTGTGGTCCTAGCCACTTGGGAAGTTGAGGCAGGAGGATCCTAAGTTGGAGGCCAGCCTCAATATCTTCACAAGACCCTGTCTTAAAATAAGAATAAAAAGGACCGGGGATGTAGCTTGGTGGTAGAACCCCAGCTTCTATCCCCAAATATCACAATAAACAAACAAACAAACAAACAAGATCAAGTTTGCATTTCTTAATCACATATATTCTCTACTGTTTCCCCAAAAACTGCTGGATCGTAAATCCATCTTTTCTAACATCAAATTTTTTTTCTTTTGTTTTCCAGCAGTGCTTAAAGTAACATATTTCTGCAGTGCATTCATCAAGTTGTTTCCTTCCAAAAGTTTAAAACTGACCACACCATTCAATTCTGAGAAGTTCATTTGAGGGTCTCCTAGATTGGTCACGTCTGTGATAATGGATTAGAAGCAGGCATTTGTACCACTTGTACACTCACAATGACTCCCGATACAGCCAATTATTTCTTCCCCCAGGCCTCATGCCTTCTCCTAAGTCTGGCTTTGCAATATGCTGCCCCCTCTTCTTCAGTGTCCGCTTGCTCTTGGTTAACTGTCTTCATGGCTGGTCCCTCTCAGAATTCTGCATCATCTATCACTTCCCCTTCCAGCCTCAAGAGTGTATCCAATACTTTCCTCACCTCTCCTATGTACTCCAGGATTTATTGTGGTTTATGTTATAGGAGAACAGAGAGCCCTGCTCTCTGAATCTCTGGCTTCTTGCCTTACTTTCCTCAAACTGATTATAAATTCCCTGAAGGCAGAGACTGGGACTTATTTAACATGTTACTTCCAAGCTCTCAGTAGAGTTTATTGAATGATTAATTGCATCCTTATCATATAGATGAGGACACTAAGAAATAGAACATTTAAATGAGCTTCCCACTAACACATTTTCAGGAGTCAAGGCAGGAGATAAATCCATATTTACTTGCTCTAGAGAAAAATTTTCTATGGCAACATGCTCTCCAATATTATCTATTGCAGCACAATAAACAATCCCAAAATTTAGTGGCTTAAAGCAGCTGTTGTTAAGTACACATATATATGTACTATATATATATAACAATTCCATATGTATGTACTATGACATATATATCTATGTACTATAACATAAAGTGAAAGTCCATATAATATATATATATAATTTTTTCTTCACTTATTTTATACATGTGTCAAGCTGTGCCTCCTGCTTATAAGATGCTGACTTTTTAGCAGAAAAAAGAAAAGTGGCTTACCAGTCAATCTGTGCTGTGTAACAAGCCACCTCAAAAACAATTGTATGTTGGTCATTCAGGCAATTCTCCTTCTAGTCTCAGTTGTGCTCACTCCGGGGTCAATAGCCAACTTTATTTTTTAGGTGGTCTGATCTTGGCAGGCCTCTCTCATTTGTTTTGGTGTTGGCTAACTTCAGGATAGCCTAGAATAACCTGGGCCAGGAGATCTTGGCTCTCCTCTATGTGATCTTTCATTCAACAACAAGATAGAGTTCACTTGTTTTCGTAGAAGAGGTAGAAGTCCAAGAGAACAAAAAAACAAGGCATAGATTTGGGACTGGCATGAAGTCACCTCGGCTGTAATCTGTCGGGTTAAACAAGTCATCAGGACAACCCAGATTCGAAAGTTTGGAAAGCAGACCCTAATTTTCAATGAGAGAAGATGCAAATTCATGCAGAATACGAGAGATATAAAAATTATTATTTGTGGCCATGAATGAAATCCATCCATCAAAGGTAACAGGAAACAGAAATATAGTGTGAGGAATTTGGTAGGCCACAAGGCACAAAGAGCACATGTTTTTTTAGACTGGGCAGCCAGAGGAGAAGGGAGAGGGAAAAAGTACGAGAAAAGTGTCAAGGAAAGCTTCAGTTAGGTGTTAATCCTGAGGCTGGGTGGGCTTCTGAGCCTGTCTGGAGAATGGCAAGCCATGGCTGCTCCTTTAGTAACATGGTCTTGCTCTGAAGTTTGTCTTTATTTCTCATTCTGGGCTAGGTGTCAGAGGACGCCAAGCTACACAGGCACTGTGATAACCCAGCTGAGGAAAACAGAATCAGCAGGGTCTGTGGAGATGGGTTCTGTTGGTCTGCATATGTCATAGATGTGAAGACTGGGAATGAGAGAGGTCTGTTCCCGTGCATTAGTTTTCGAGAGCTGCCATAACACACATATCTCAGACAGGGTGGTTTAAACAATAGAGATGTATTTTCTCACAGTTCCTGAGTTCAAGGTCAAAGCATCAGCAGGGCTGGTTTCTCCCAAGAACTCTCCCCTTGGCTTGTGGATGACCATCATCTTCTTGTGCCTCGTATACTCTTCCCTGTGTGCATCTGTGTCCCAATGTCCTTCTCCTTTAAGAACTCTAGTTGCATTAGGGTAGGGCCCACATTAATGACTTTATTTTAAGATAATTACCTCTTTAAATGCCTTATCTCCACATGCAGTCATAGCCTAAGGTACTGAGTATTAGGACTTCAACATATGATTTGTGGAAAAGCTTAATTTTGCTCATAAACCATGATCACAAAAGGTCATAATGCAATCTGGAACCTCAGATCTTTTTCTGTGAAATATGTGGTCTGTCAGCTCTTAGCTGAAAGTATTTCCCTTCAGCCAGCTTCCCAGAGAACTATTGTTCCTGACGAGGGTGCTTGTATCTAGTAGCTTCTCTTGCTGTATTCTGCATGCCTTCTTTGTTGAGGATGCCTCCAAAGGCAACAGAAAAACCCAGGAAGCTCAGACGGTGCCTGGGGCAGAGGATGACCTGGTGTATAAACAGACTTGCAGGCTGTCTGCACATGTGAGGGATATTATTTGTAAATTAGTTGGGGAAATTAATATTGCTCACTCACTATGCGCAGCCTCACTGTCAGCTTTGAGAATCAGCAGGGCCAGAGCCACGGTTGATAATATTTTTTTTAATTAAAAGGAAAATAACTTCTTGTGATTAATCTGCTTCTTTGGGGACTTGATCCAGCATCTCATAAATCTAAAATGGACACATCTGCGTGCTCACCTGCAGACTCCCTCCTCCTCAGACGGCTCCAGGCTGGGGAGGAGGAGAAGCTGCTGGAATAAGATAAACTCAATCAGAGAAGAGCTCAACTGGGAGATGAGAGGCCAGATGCCAAGGGGACACTGGCATGCAAGTTGAGCAGGATCTCTGGTCAGGACATCTGCTTCCACAGGGTTCAAGAGAGCAGGAGTGAGTGTCCAAAGGCCTTGGGTCCAAGTCCTGGATCTGCCACTTGTCCAAGGCTCTTGGAGAATGTCCGAGACTCAGTTTTGTCACTGAAAAATAGGACTAGATGAATCTTTATTTCAAAGGCAGAATTTGAGCAAAAGGGGATGTGAACTCTGGGGCCACATTCCTTAATTTAGAATTTGGGAGATTCGACTTTCTTGACTTCAAACTGGTTATTTTACTTCTATGTGCTTGTTTCCTCTTCTGAAAAATGGGAACGGCAAGAGGCCCATCATACAGAGTGTGAGGAGGACTATTAAGTTAAATCCTGTTAGGTGGTGCCACAGGAGGTAAACACCAGATGTTTGCTCTCCAGGCCCAGGGTGGGTTTGCACACAGCAGCTCCTGTGGTTGTTAGAAGTAAAAGGGAACCTGGCAGAGACATTGCCCATTGAAACATGGAGGCTAAGAGAGAGGATGGGATTTGCCCAAACTACAGAGAAAGTCAACAGCAAAGCTGGGCCTGGCGTGCATGTTTTTAACTCAGGACCAGAATTCTGCACAAAGTGCAAGATTGAAATTCCCACCTGGTTTGTCTTGCAACCCTTCAGAAACAAAGCCACATGCTGCAGTGCAGTTAGCCCCGGAGGGCATTGCAAGACAGCAGCTAAGGTGGCATTGCAGCATCTTCAGGCCACACACACAGAGCCGCCTTCCACATCCATGGATACATTTCATCTTCCTGGAAGACCCCAAGCCAGACCTGTTTGGGTTGAAGACACTGAGGCTCAGGGGAGTTCCATGACTGACTAGAGGAGCACTCCACAATAGGAGAACTGCCATCTGCAACAAAGTTTAATCAAACTCAACCAGGCTGTGATTCGAGGCCACTTCGTAAGGAAGGGAGCACCGCATCCACTGTTCAGAAGTCCCAGAAGCTGATGTGGCCTCATCTTTACATATCTCATTTCCAAGCATGGGTAGGGAAGGACCAGAAACTCATTCCTACTGAGAACACAATGACGGATGAACACTGAGTGCCGATACTCCTGCTCCCCCAGCCCCCTACACATACTCTACGGCTGGGCTCCTTTTCCACTGAACACAGGCCAGAAGGGAACTATGAACAGCTTCCTTCTAATGGGCCTCTAAGTATTCAGTTCAGGTTGGTGGCAATTCCTTTGCCTCATAGGCTGTAAAGTGCAACGTTGCCTAGGTCAATTATTACAACCCTCCTGGCTGCTGTGTGGGGAGGAACAGCCAGGATCACAGTCTCATTTTTTACATGACAAAACTGAAGCTCAGGGAGGCAACTCTAGCACCTACTTCACATCAGTTACTATTTAATTTCTTTTTGGTACTAGAGATAGAACCCAGGGTCACTTTACCACTGAGCTACATTGCAGCCCTTTATTTTTATTATATTTTGAGATAGGGTCTCACTGAGTTGCTGAGGGTTTCACTGTGTTGCTGGGGCTGGCCTCAAACCTGTGATCCTCCTGCCTCAGCTTCCCAAGTTGCTGGGACTATAGGCATGCACTACTGTGCACAGCACTGTTTAATTAAATTAATGAAACCCTGGGTATCCTTCCTGTTTTGGACTCCTTCCTGTCTGTATAATTTTAGGACAATAGAAAGTTCTTTGCTTGTTAATGTGGGAATACTTGCAGGGAGAAAGCTGGGATTAGACAACACCGTGCTCAAAATGTTCAACATGGATTTTTGGTTCATTTCTGACTTTCTTGAAACATAAATCCCATCAATCAAATCAAAGCCCAGGAGCAACCTTCCAAGCAAATGTTGAGGCTCACTGTCTACCGACTGATAATGAAACTCCCTCTCAACCCACAGAAGCCACTTGTGTCTAATTATCTTGATTAATGCCAGACACTAGATTGGGTTCCGCAATGTCATTCAAAGAAAACTATCCTCCTTTTGTCTCTCTGCACCAAGCCACAGAATTTTATAGTCGACAGGACACTTGGAGACTCTCACAGCAAAGCCTCACTGTACACAGGAGGAAACTGAGAAACAAAAATACTAACTGGTATCCCAAGTGTGAGACAGCTAGTTGTGGAGGAATACGAACGAGAACAGTCAAGAGGCTAATGTGTGGATGACAAAGGGAGATGGCCAGCTGCACAGCAGAGGACCTTCCTAATAGCATTGATCTTCTCCCCAGTGAGGGGGTGTTTGCAGGAGACGGTGAGCGCTTTCAAGCAATGGCTGAGAACTGTGTGCCAGGTATACTGTACAGGTACTGTGTACTGAATCAGGAGAGTTCATGTGTGTGTATGTGTGTGTGTGTGTGTGTGTGTGTGTGAGAGAGAGAGAGAGAGAGAGAGAGAGAGAGAGAGAGGTACGGAGTTAATTGATATTGGGATCACAGTCATTTATTTCCAATTCTATTTTTTAATTTGTTTTGTGTAGGTATACATACATGGAGTTACACTGGTGGTGTATTCATCTTTGAACGTAGGCAAGTCCTGCCCAATTCATTCTACTGTTCTTCCCATTCCTGTCCTTTTTCCTTCCAATGAACTTCTATTCTCTCTCCCCTTATTGTGTGTTAGCATCCACATATAAGGGAGAACACTCAGCCTCTGGTTTTTGAGGACTGTCTTATTTCACTTATCATGAAAGTGTCTCGTTCCATCCATTTGCTGGCAAATGCCATAATTTTATTCTTATTTATGGCTGAATAATATTCCATGGTTCCCAATTCTAAATTCTGCTATTTGTGTCCTTAAACTATCGGCTTGACATCTCTTTGTCACTGCCTCCTCATACATAAATGTGATGGATCAAAGTGAGTTTGTAAAGTCTGGACAATTCCAAGCCCACATACAGTTCTCATGAAATGGTGCTTCACTCTGATCCTTCATTGTTTACCAAGTTGTGTTCCAAAAGTGCTGCTGTGAGAGGTGGAGAACAGCATGGGAGGAGGACAGCTGGAGAATGTGGTGAACAAATGGTTGGAACTGTGGTGGGCATTGGTGGGGCATCAGAGATGGAGAGTGGACTGGGGTCATATTCCTAGGTTGTTCACCCACCCACTCATGGATATCTTTGAGCACTCAGTATGGACCCATGTTAGACACTGAAGCCAGTGCTGAGAAGGAAAAACCAAAGCTTAGTTCCTAAAAAATGCCTGATTTTGCAGTGATTTGGGGTAAGCCATTTTAACTCTTGAAGACTCCATTTCTTCATCTATAAATGGAAAATAATAATGTCGATCTTGGCTAGCCTCAAGCTTGTTCATTTGTTTTATTTGTTTGTACTTCCCTGAGAACTGAATCTGATACCAGACATCAGGTCTAAATGTTCTTTCTAGAGACAAGGGAAGGATTGATTAAGAGGAATATGTCACTATCACTCATATTCAGTGGACATTTTTCTCAGGTAGACTCATATAGGCTCGATCTGATGCTATTCGAGGTAACCTCAATTTTGATCTCCCTGCAAGGAACTTTTTCATATGTTGCATCCTTAAGACTGAAATGCCCCAAAATCTTACTCATTGTTCAAGCTCCAACTAAGGCTGCCCATTTCTTCAAAGAGCAGCCAAAAATATCCTTAAACCATGAAAAATCAGATCATGTTATGCCTTGGCTCAAACTCCTCCAAAAACAACCATTTTGGAAGAAAATAAAAAATACACTCATACACTCATAGTTTGAGATATTCCCAAAGCAGTCTGCAACAGGGCTTGCCTATGCCTCAGCTCTGTCGCATCTAGGGATCGTGAGTATGGGTGTTTCTCCACTTATGTTCATTCTCCACTGGCTGGCCATCATGCCAGGCATGTTGAACCTCTGGCACATGAATCCTGTCCTCAGTGTGAATTAAACACGTCTCCATGAAGTGGGAGAAAACCCTTGGGCTGCCAAGTAGAGAGAAGCAGCCATGTAGGGTGAGAGGAGAGCGGCGTAGACAGTAAGTCTACCTTTTCTGTAGAGTTGGGCCAAGGAGGTGTGAGCATGAGCAGGCACACACAGTGTCCTCATGGATTCCAAGACAGCTGCTGAGAACTCACCTCCTTCCACCTTCCCCCAACTAGCTTTTCATTATCAATGCTGAATTAATTCTTATCTTGGGTTCATATTCATCCCCTAATGCTTCTATAGCAAAGTGCTGCAAACCAGGTGGCTTAAACAGCAGAAATTTATTCTTGCACAATTTGGGGGGTTGGAAATCTGGAATCAGAGTGTCACAGGAGTAGTTTCTTCTGGCTTGTGGATGACCGTTTGCTCTCTGGGGCTTCACTTGGCTTCCCTCTCTGTGTCCATGTCCTAATCTCTGCTTGTAAGGCCCTTAGTCATAGTAGATTAGAGCCTTCCTTAATAACTTCATTTTAACTTCATTATTCTTTAGTGAGCTTATTTTCTAATTTACTCACATTCTAAGACACTGGAGTTAGTGCCTCAACTTCTACAATTTTGGAGGTGACTCAGTCTGTAACAGACCCTGTAACTGCTGCTGCTTCTGCCTGGAGATTCATCTCCCGACAGTCCCGTGGCCTGCCCCTCCCATCATTCCAGTCTCTGCTCATATACTCCTCCATGGAGGGTACTGGCTGGCCGTTTCCTTTAAAGTAGCAACTTCCCTCTCCTTCTTTGTTCTTCCTCTCCTTCTTCATTCTCTCTCATCCTTGCTTGGTTGTTGTCTTGATTTTTCTTTGACTTTATGGACACACTCAGACATATACATATTAATTGTATTTTCTGTCTCCCTCACTGCAGGGTAAAATCTTCAGGAAGGAGACTTGGTCCATCTTGTTTATTGACATAGCCCAAGGGCTTTAAGCATCGCTTGGCCCATGTACTGGGAGGGTAACACACGGTGACGTGAGAGACTGAATGACTGAATGAACGAAATGCACCATTGCCTGTGGGGTCGGCCTTACCCCTGCTCTGTGGTTCCCACTGTGTTTCTCACCCTTCTGCAATTGACCAGTTTTCAGTCAGAGTCCTGCAGGAATCCCACAGAGGCCTGAATCCCTTGTTTTCACTTTGGATTCCCAGGAAACAGTGTTCTGATAGACCTCCAATACATATCTAGGGAATGTGTGTATGCATGTAATTCTTAATATTCCCCAAATACTGCTTATTGTTACCGTCCTATTATTTTCATAAAGGCTCATGGGAGAGGTCTTTTCCAGAATTTAGTAACAGAAATAAAAAAATTAATTTTGTCCCATGAGGAACATGATCATTTCTGTTTTGCCTATAAGGAGAATTATGTTAAATTTTCTTTTGTGTCCTGGCTGCAAGGGATTGCAAAGTCAAACTTAGCACATAATTAAAGCAACATTATTCATACTTGTGGTTCAAATGTCCTTTGTCATCTTTCCTTGGACTTGGGCTTATTTTTCCATGTTTAGAATACATTTAGAATTTTCTTCATTTCGTAAGTCACTCTTAATAAGTTTGAGAAAGAAGTAAAAAAAAAGTCAAACATAAATTTAAAAAATGAGGCTACATCTGTGCAACAGAGGCAGAGTGGTAATGGTAGATGGGTAAGGGCAAGATCTGGGGACTTTAGGAAGAGATGGGGCAGGACTGCCTAGGCCCCCTGTATGTGTCTTATTCAGAGAAAGGAGGAGGGGAAGCTAGGAAATCTGTGCAATGTTATAGGTAACTATGGAGAGGCACAGGTGGACATGAGGGGATTTCTATGAGTTGAATTATTCAGAATCTATACTATGAAACGTATTTGAAAATTGAATGCAAATTAAGGCCAATTATCCTGTTCAAAAATCAGAATCTTGTGAAAAACAGAACTGTGTTGCAGGCTTCCCAGAGGTTTGCTGATGATTTTATTGCTTAATTTTGCATTTTCCCCCTTACAGTCATAGAATTTTACATCCAGATGAGAGTCTATCCCAGAGCTTTGGTACCTGGATTCCAGAGATAACTGTGGTTTCCTAGTAACAGTGTAGTAAAGTGTGCATTTTTCTTGATTCTGAAGTTTTCTCCAGATTCTCAGCCGGGGCTGTAACATAGCACCTTTCTCTAAAAGGTCGGCTGGAGTATATCTTTGTATTTGGAGGAGGGGAAAGTGAAGCTTCTCCAGAATGAAGTTGACTTTCCCAAGGCCACACTCCAGGTTGATGTCACAGTTGGGATCTGAAGCCAGACTTGTTCCCTGCTTCTAACAGTATACTTGTTGCTAGTGAAGTGTAGGATTTCTCATAGGTCAGAGAGCTGGTGCCCTCTGTGGACAGGGTGCTATATGAACCTAGACACATATGGTGATTACGACTTCCCCTGCTCCTCCAGGCAGCCCAGGAGACCACTGGTATTTAGGAGCTTCTTTGGGGCTACCTATGCTGCAGGTATTTGGGGATTCCAGTTCCCTCCAGAGGAACACCCCTCATATGCACAGGGTGCTTGAGAAACAGCATGTTTTTCTACTTATTTTATGGTGTAAAACCCTTATTTATGGTGTAAAAAAAAGTAGATTTTCAGAGAGGCCAAGCAAGATGGATTATCAGCATCCAGGACAACTGGTTGCAATAGCTGAAAATAGATTGTCTTCCTCTTTTATAGTCAGAAGTTGGATGCATTTAGCAGAGCTAAATTTTAACAACAAAAATTTCTGCCTAGAAAACAGACTTCTCCTCTCTTTTATAAGAAAGAGGACAGCTGGGTCCTGACTGTAATAGTCATATAATTCATAATGGCCACGTTATGGCAACAGCCTAGGTGCCTATCAATAGATGAATGGAGGCTGGCCGTGATGGCGCACACCTGTAGTCCTGGAGGCTTGGGGGCCCAAGACAGGAGGATCATGAGTTCAAAGCCAGCCTCAGCAATTTAGCAAGGCCCTAAGCAACTCAGTGAAACCTTGTCTCTAAATAAAACAGAAGAAAGGACTGGGGGTGTGGCTCAGTGGTTGAGATCCCCTGGGTTCAATCCCCAGTAGAAAAAAATAGATGGAAGGATAAAGAAAATAAGGTGTATATACACAATGAAGTTGTACTCAGCCATAAAGAAGAATGACATCATGGCTTTTGCTGTCAAATGGAGGGAACTGGAGAACATCATGCTAAGTGAAATAAACCAGTCTCAGAAAGTCAAAGGTCAAATGTTTTCTCTCAGATGTGGAATCCAGAGAGTAAAAGGAAATAAAAAAGAAGGATCTTATGAAAACAGAAGGGAGATCAGTAGAATAGAAGTGGGGGGCCAAGAGAGAGGGAGAAAGAGGAGGAGAGGTGAAGAACTGGGGAATGAAGTAGACTAAATTTTGCTGCATAGGAACATATGGATATGTCACAATGTGTTCCAATTTTATTTATAACTATAATGCACCAATTATAAATGAATAAATTAATAAATAGAAGAAAGACCAACAGAGTAGAAGGGGATAGGGGAAGGGAGGAGAGGATAGCAGGGGGTAGAACTGGGGCTTGAAATGGATAAAAATGTTATATGCTTTTATAAATATATCAAAGCAAACCTCACTATTATGTATAACTATAATGCACCAAAAATAAATAAAATATTTTTTAAAAATTGGAAATTAAAAAAAAATTATTGGTGTTTGTGTCTCTGAGACAAATGGATATGACAAAGGAAAAAAATTTGGAACTGTTATCAGACTCCTTGTGTATCTTGATTTGAACATTGCTAAGAAGATTGTGATGATTTCTAACCTAAAACCTCCTGTGTTAAGGGGTTGGGGACTTGGAGGTGAAGGCTTGGGCATCATTATATCTGTTCATCGTTGACTGAGGTTCAACTCTATTAAGGGACTCTGATATGAGCTAGAAACTCAGGGTCTTGTGGGGAACATGGCCATGCAGCAAGGAAATTGACTGCACTATAGTAACTGCCGTGATAAACACTTGAATAGGGAATTACGGCCAGAAAGGCTGTGGCAGAAAATAGGCATCTAGGGAGGGAATCTAAACCTGAACAGGAGGGACCAGAGAAGTCTTCCTTAAGAAACACTGTCACACTGAATCTAAAAATGATAAGAAGACAGGTGAGGGCACCACAGGCAGAAAAGGCAAAATAGACACAGAGAAGGAGGTGAAACCTAGAGAGAAGGGCAATGGCGTAGTCTGGGAGGACAGGTGTGTAAGGCAAGAAATGGGAGGAGCTGAGGTCAGGGAGAGGAAATGACATACCTGACCAGTAACATTGTGAACTGGGCATGGTCAGGCTTGGTGGAGCCTTCAAGGGATTTGGGTGTGAAGGGGTTTATTCTAACAACCCGAATGGAGAATGGATTGGAAGCAGGGAGACCATGGTCAGAGAGATCAGTTAGGAAGATGTGGGAACTGAAGGTCCTAATGAGGGCAGAGACCACAGATGAAGCAGAAAGGGACAAGAGGTGTATATTATTATAGTATTATCAGCTCACCTTGATCTAAGGGATCAGGAAAACCTGGATCATCTGTCACCTGCTTCAAGACATAGAAAGAGGGAACAGAGAAGGGCAGTTCACACATGACTCTGAAATGATTGAGAAAAGAACAATGCAGCTCCAAGACCTTTTGTGTCAGTTATTTAAAAGCTTTAAAGAGCTGTTCTGTAGGGGTGATATTTCTGAGACAGCCAGATGAATTGGCTGATCCCTGGAGGACCTGAATTTGTATTTTTTTTTTTCCTGAAGGAAAGTTTAACCACAGATAAGGCATATCCCAAAATGCCCTCAACTGCAGAACCATCTTGGAAATTAGGCCAGCAGAGGCTTCTTACAGGTTTATGAGTAGTAGGAATGGAGAACCCCCAGAAGGTGTTAACAGTGGTGTGGAGTGTCAAGGAGGAGGAATGGAATCTAGTCTTGGGAACACCAGTTGATTGGTCTGATGATTTGTCATGTTAAAGAGAGGGGCTTTTAATCAAGATCCCAGGATCAAGGCTAGAGTGTGACACATACATTAATTCTAACCTCATTCTGCCCTTTGTTGTTAGATGCAGGTCAGACAGGGTCAGACTTATGTCCTCCCGAAATTCATATGTGGAAACCCTACCCTGTAACTCAAAATGTCCCTATACGTGTAGATAAGACCTTAAAAAGAAGTAATTAAGTTAAAATGAGGTCATTAGAGTGGGTCCTAACTAAATCTGACTAGTTTTCTTATAAGCAGAGGAGATTAGGACACAGACACATACAGAGGGAAGACCATGTGAAGATACAGGGAGAAGATGGCCAAGGAAGAGGCCCCAAAGGAAACCACCTTGTTGTCATATTGACCTTGGATTATGAGTACTCACAAAGGTGAAAAAAATAAATAACTGTTGTTGAACCTGTCTTTAATATTTTGCTATGGAATCCTAGCAAACTAACATGAATATTTGACCCTAACAAATCAGACAATGTGGTTATAACTATGGAAAGCAGGCAGGTACAACACAAGCAGTGAAGACTACATGTCTGGTCTTTGATAACCGTGGTATTTTACTGCAGAGGAATTAATAATACTGGTAAGAGCAATATTACTTACCCAGGAAGGACACATGATGACTTCAGTTGCTGTGTGATTTATGTAGAGGGTTTCTCTGTTCATTTGGTCTAGACCTTTTCATCGTGATTTCACCTTTGACTTCTGGGAAGTTCTGGGAAAGTTTCCAGATTATCAAATACACCTTACATTAAGTTCACTATCAATTCCTTCATCTAAAAACCATATCTGAGAACTATCACGTTCTAGGCTGCAAAATAAAGGGTCTTGTGGAGAAAATGAACAAAGACTTTGGTCTTAAGCAGTTCACAAACTATCTTGAATTTTAACATGGATCTTAAATTGTAGTAAAGGTGCAGCAGGTAACATTGGCTGCTATAACAACAACAACAAAATACCTGAATTGTGGTTTATTTTTGACTCAAAGATTAATATACTGTGGGTTGTGATGGTTGATCTCATATGTCAACATGACTGGGCAACAAGATGCCCAAATATCTGGTATGGCATTTCTCGTATGCCTGTAAGAATGATTTTAGATGAAATTAGCACTTTCACTGCTAGATTTAGTAAAGTAAATAGCTCTCCCCAACAGAGGTGGGCATCATCCAAATTGTTGAGGCCTAGCTGGAACAAAAAGGCAGAGGAAGGTTGAATTTGCTTTCTGCCTGACTGCATGGAATAGGGTATTGATCTTCTGCACATAGTGCTTGTGGCTCTCAGGACTTCAGATTGGGATTGGAATCCACACTACCAGTACTCTGGCTTTTAGGTCTTTAAGCTATACCACTGCCTTTCCTGGGTCTACAACTTGTAGAGGGAAGATCATGAGAATTCTCCGCCTCTCTAATCATGTGAGCTCAAACATTAAAATAAAAAAATATACACTATATTACATTAGAATACCTATATATTTTATAATATGTAGCATCTATATTATCTAGCTATTATCTATCTTACCTCTCTCTCTCTCTCTCTCCCCTCTGAGTTATATCTGGAGAACTCTGACTAATACATGGCTGCTCCAGGCCAGGGGTAGCTTCCCTTGCAGTGACTGAATCTTAGCCTTGTAACCTCAACACTCCTTTGGTAGGTGAAGATACAGAGAATGAGAAAGCTCTAGCACATCTCTCACTCCCTCTCTTGCAGGTGACACACATAAGTCTTTTGCAATTTCATTGGTGAAAATTAGTCACATGATCCCTGAGCAAGGGTGGGGGATTGTTAAGAAGTAAAGCCTTAAAAACAGCATACTGCAGTGACACAGCCACTTCAATGTTTATAGCATCTCAATTCACAATAGCTAAACTGTGAAACCAAACTAGATGCTCTTCAATAGATGAATGAATACGGAAACTGTGGTATGTATACCCAATGGAATGTTACTCAGCATTAAAAGAGAATAAAATTATGGCATTTGCAGGTAAATGGATGGAGCTGGAGAATATCATGCTAAGTGAAGTAAGCCAATCCCAAAAAACCAAAGGCCAAATGTTCTCTCTGATAAGTGGATGCTGATCCATAATGGGGGAGGGGGTATGGCAAGAATGGAGGAACTTTGGTCAAAGCAGAGAAGGTGAGAGGAGAGGACATGGGGGCAGGAAAGATGGTGGAATTAGATGGACATCATTGACCTAGGTACATGTATGACTGCACATATGGTGCGACTCTACATCATGTATAACCAGAGAAATGAAAAGTTGTGCTCCATTGTGTACAATGAATCAAAATGCATCTGCTGTCATGTAAACCTAATTGGAATAAATAATAAAAAGGAGAGAAGTAAGCCAGGCCAGGATGAAGAGCTGCTTCCCAGCCACAATGTATAGCCACAGAAGGGGAAGCATAAGATTTCTAACTAAAAGTTGAACATCTCAGCCAGATGCTGGATTGTAATTGAGAACAAAGAAGTTGAAATAAGGAACATTTTTTAGGTTTTCTTTACTTCATTTCAAAGAAAGGGTGAAAACTCTGAGTTGAAAAAAAAAATGTGAAGGAAGAATTCTGGGATGACTTCACTGAGCCAAATGCTGTGCTGAAATAGAGACAGCAGTGTTAGCTGCTCTGATGAGCACTGCAGAGTAGATTAGCAGACAGCCGTCTCTAATAGAAACTTGCCTTATAGTGCATGCCGATCCCTCAAAGACCTAGTGGATTCCTAGGAACATTGCGTTATCCTGATACTTATCATATTGCTTGTTTATTCCTTGGTCCCTTCCACGGGTATGTGTGAGTGCCCTCTCAGTGTCAGGACTAGGATACAAAAGTGACTGAGATGGGACTAAGATGAGAGAGAGACCTGAGAGCTTCCTCTCCAGCACAGGACTTGGCAATCCATATTGCCTGCATCCACTTCTGCATCATGACAGAAGAGTGGAGCACCTGGAGCAGAGACCTGATGTGTCATCCTTGGAGGAGAAAGCAGACAGTATAACGTCATGTCCTGTAGTGCCATTCCCAAGGACCTGTCCAAGTTAAGGGAACAATAAGAATGTGTCTGGGCTGGAATATCCAGATAAATGTTATGTTGCAGGGCATTGTTTTCTGTCATGTATGCTGAAAATTAGGGCAAGTTAGTGCTGTCTGTATGCACTAACTTTCTTTGGTGCATACCAAGTTCCTTGGGATGTTGGTATACGATGGGACAAAGCAAGCTAAATCCATGATGCCATTGTTTCAGTAGTCTAGGAATCTAACCTGTAAACCCTCCAACCCTGTGAGAACTAGTGTGGAACAGAGATCTGGAGAGGGCAGTGTTGGTCCAGCTGGCACCATTAGACAGTGTCCAGAGGTATGAAGATGCTATTCTCTAGCTAGGTACCAGAGAAGCCATATGAAACAGAGGTGCACTGTCCAGCCCATCATCTCTGGACTTTCTGATGTGGCACCTGTCCAGCCCATCACCACCAGATCATCCCCATAAGCATTTTTCAATAAACCTTGTCTGACACTTCATCTCGGTGTGTTTGGTTTCTCTGCAATGTATCCCAATGCCCTGCAGAGCTTCACTGTGGACAGCACACTTTATAATCACAAAGTACAAAATATTTATGTTCTGACCTTTATGAAAAATTTAACAACCACTGGTCTAAAGGAAGATAGATCATTGTGAATCAGTTTGGAATTTTCACCCAAATCTTCCCTTTGCCTTCAACAAACTCTTACTCAAACTTGATTCTTCATTTTCAGTGCCATTGCTTTTTGGTAGCTTTCTTTGATTCTTGCTTTGATAAATTAATCCAGGTCTCCCTGATTGGTGCTTTCACAGGCTCATCTGACTTTCTTTCATAATGAAGATCACAGTTGTTATAATTATTCATTCTCTTGGTGATTATTTGATCACCATCTTCTGTCCTCCTAAATGGAGCCCTGATTATGTGCCAGGCACTATTCTTGCCACTGTACATATATTCAATTAATCCTCTCAACAACCCCATGAGATAAGGATGATATTACCTCCACTTCACTGAAGAATACCTGAAGACATAGGGAGGTTAAATAACCTTCTCACAGTCATAGGAAATATGTGGTAGAGTCAGGGTTTGAACATAGGTAACTTGGCTCTAAAACCAGCAACTAGAACACTGCATGGTACAGGGTGGGCTCTAGTTTATATTTGCTGAGTGGTTTTGTTAATATAGTATTGAAGGTCAGTGCTATTACAAAAACATGGATCAAGCCCTGCACAGGCAGTAGGATGGAACACATTTCTAGTTGCATTTCAAATGGGATCAAAGGGAACTGTTTCACATGACCCTCAACTTTTTTTTTTTTTAAACTTGACTCAGGGACTTAGAATGAGAAGCAAGAGAGCAGACATCTCTTCATTTCCATTTTCACTTGCTGCAGCAAAGGACTAGTCTCCTGGCACTCCCTACATGCCATCTCTTAGCTGAGGTTCTGATTTTCTGATTTGCACATTTGCAATCAGGTGTTCAAAGCAATTCTCTTTTTCAAACCCCTTTGTCCTCCTCCAGATTTTATTAAGCTTCAGGGAGCATAAAAGCAGCTAAGTCATTACCTGAACTGAACTTGAACTCTAACCCTCAGGAGATGCACCTGTCACTGAGTTGAAAGGCTCCCTGGTCTTCCAAGTACAGTTATTCTGTGAAGTCAGCACAGTGTGCCCACAAGGATACACTGTATTTTACTTTGCAATAAAGCATGGTGCCATCAAGGATTGCTTAAGTGTATTGATATCAGCACTTTTTATCAAATACCTATGAGCCTGCTATGCCTGAAGTTTGTGTGAAAATATGTGAGTTACTAAGATTCTTGATTTTCTTGTTCTAAGTGACTTCAGTAGTTTCCTCAGCTGTGATCTTTTGCAACCTGTTCTGCTGGAGGAAATCAGCCTCCACTTTTTAGCAATATAGTAGTCACTCTCATCTGAATTTTCACTATACATGGTTTTAATTAAGCATGTTTAACCATTTTTAAAATATTAATATTTTCTGGAGAGAAGTAATTCATATGTTTTAAATTGTATGCCATTTTATCAAAGCATGATAAATCTTGTGCCATTCATCTCTGGTTGGCCATGGATGTGAATCATCCCTTTGTCCAGCGTATCCATGCTGTATGTGCTACTCACCCATCAACCCCTTAGCAGTGTCTTGGTTATTAGATCCTCTGTTGTTGTGGTGCAGTGTTTTTGTCCAAGTGACTCTTATTTTACCCAATGATGTCCCCAAAGCACAAGGGTAGTGATGCTGGCAATACAGACATGTTAAAATAAAACTGTAAGTGCTTTCTTTAGGTGAAAATTCTGAGTGAGAAAGTGAGGAGAGAGAGAAAGAGAGCATAGAACATATTCACATGATTCTAATAATAATATTTCATAATTTTATTATAATCCTAATAATATTTTATTATAATTGTTCTATTTTATTATTAGTTACTGTTAATTTCTCATTGTTTTTTATGTACAAATTAGACTAGTATAGCATGGTTGTGTGCTACTTACCTTTTTATCATTGTAAAAAATAACTGATATAAACAACTTCTAAGAAAAAAGGTTTATTTTGTTTATTTTGGCTCACTGTCTTGGTGTTTCAATTGCTGTAGGCCCCATCTGCTACAGGTTTCACAATCTTCCAACAGTGTCTCAGGCTGGGGACCAAGCCTTTAACTCATGGACCTTTGGGAGACATTTATCCAAACCATAGCAGTGAATAAAGGAAATATAGAATAACAAAGCAATCCTCACAGTGCCAGGCATTCTGTGGACTTAATTTTTGGCATGCAAAGTGTAACTTTCTCAAAATCATAGTATTTAAGGGATAAAAGAAACTTTATATAGCCATAAATTTCATCTGATTTTTTTCAGATGCATCTAAACTAAGATCCGGTAATTTATTATACATTGAGTCAATATTAGTAACCATAAAGCTCCATCAAGCCCCTGTTGTTCTGTATTTAGAATGGGAGCCACTCAGAGCTTTGGTTCCAACCAGACGAGAATTTATTTGCTCAGATCTGACCACCAAGATTTTTGGGGAAGTCCAAATAAAAGTATTGTAGATTAGTATGTCAGATGAATAGTTATTACTTTATATAAGTTATGAACTATAAAAGTACACATTTTAGACTTTATTACTTAGATTACATGTAAGTTACTCTTATTTAGATAATTATGATATTATTTAAGTAGATACTGCGATATTTAATTTTCTATTCAACTTGACTGGGATAGAGATGCCTAGATATCTGGTAAAACCTTATTGCTGGGTGTGTCTGTGAGGGTGTTTGAGGGGAGATGAACATTTGACTCAGTAAGCTGAGTAAAGCAGATGCACACTCACGCATATGAATGGGGATCATCCAATGCTTTGGGAGCCAAAATAGAACAGAGAGTAGAGGAAGGGTAAATTCACTTCCTTATGGAGCTGGAACATCTTTTTCCTTTGGACATGGAAAATCTTGATTCATGGATGGTCTAATTCTAAGATCCATATCTGTCTCTCCATCCACCCCAAACCCAGTTAGCAAAATTGAATCACATCACCTGTTTTTCAGGTTCTTCAGCTTGCAGAAGGCATGTCATGAGGCCACTCAGTCTCCATAATCATGTGAGCCAAGTCCTATTATAAATCTCTTACCTAATTCATCCTCTCTATGTCTGCCTGTCTTTCTACCTATCTTATTAATTTTGTTTCTTTGGAAAACCTTGACTGATTCAGGTAACATTATTTTCTAAATATGCGGAAAATCTAGTACAAATAGGAAAATAGCCTACCTAAAGTACAAGAAACAAGACAAAACAATGATATATATTTTTTATTTCCCCTAAAGGTAATCTCAAATGTGGTTACTAGTCATTATTTATAAGATTTTTTTTTATTTTTTGGTACTGGGGATTGAACTCAGGGGTACTCAACCACTGGGCCACATCCCCAGCCCTATTTTTTGTTTTATGTAGAGACAGGGTCTCACTGAGTTGCTTAGCACCTCACCTTTGCTGAGGCTGGATTTGAACTCTCAATTCTCCTGTCTCAGCCTCCCTAAGTGCTGGGATTACAGGCTTGAGCCACCACGTCCGGCTAATTTATAAGATTTAATGAGCACTTGCAATATATGTCACTGTCATGCTCTTGAACATGTTCAATGTCTTTCATTCATAAAATCAAATTATGTCCCCTCATTCTTCCAGGCAGCCTTCCATGATAAGCTTTCTCATGCTGAGAATTCATAAGACCCTGTGTCAAGTGTCAATGATCACTCCTACCCCATGGGGTGAGTGTTGAATACTTGAGAGTGGTATGTTCCTGAAGACCTCACACAGCTCAAGCACGGCTTCACCCAAGACTGTTCTGGACAAACTTAAGAACATGTAAATATTTTTCTCTGAGTATATTAGGTGATAGCAAATAAGTACTTCATAAAGGTGAACTGAGATATAATAAATTAGTCAAAATTCATTTTCAAAACTTGGTTCCATTATGTAACAGCTCAGAAGCTTCACTAATAATAGAAGAGTTTAGCTTTTATGAGTCTTTTCATCTATGTGATGGAGTAATGAGACATGTCTCAGAAGGGTACTATAAAGAGTTAGCAAGATGGCATAAAATGAGGCCAGCTGCGGTGGCACATGCCTGTAATCCCGGCTGCTTGGGAGGCTGAGGCAGGAGGATTGTTAGTTCAAAGCCTGCCTCAGCAACTTAGAAAGGCCCTAACCAACTTAACGATACCCTGTCTCTAAATATAGTATAAAAAAGGTTTGGGGATGTGACTCAGTGGTTAAGTGCCCCTGGGTTCAATTCCCAGTACCAACATATGAACATACATACATATTTTTTCCATATATGTACATATGGAAAATATGGCATGAAATGTTTCCTGTCCAGAGCTAGACCTTTGGGGTTGTTATCCTTTGCCAGCCCCACGGTTGAGGAACTCTCATTGCTTAAAATATATTTTTATTCCTGTTGAACTGTGTCCACTAACTTAACTTTCACTTCCACCAATCAATTCTGAATACAACATTTTAATTTTTCTCATCATACAATACACTTGATATTTCTGCCTCAAACCCCCATAGATTCTTTACATCAATGGGATATAAAAACTAATATTTGACCATGCCTCAGAATTAATAGTGAAGACCATTTACTTTGTATTCCTAGTGATGACAGGTACTTAATAAATACGAAGGAGTGAGTATTACATTCCATTACAGAGATGAATACCAGTTGGTGGTATAAATGAGTATCTTCTATATTGCATTTCTCCAATTTGAGGATAGCAATGTAATGCATTATAAAAAGATCGATCATTTTGTCATTATGGTCTTCTTTGGCTCCAAGCCAGCTTATTGGATTTCTTTAGTTTCAAGTAACAATAAAATAAATTGCCTCTTATATTGAAAGGGAAAATATCATGTTTGAGATAGAATTGAGATTTTATGGCTGAGATAAAAATGAATTCACTGGTTTCTAGTCAATGGGCCAGTGAATTATATGTGAATCAGGTCTATTCCTCCACCTTATATTGGGACTGATACAGTGTCATTGAGTTTGATCTTTGAAGATGAAGTTTTAACATGTTGATTCAGATATTTCTTGCATTTTAGAGGGAGACAGAATGAAAGCAATCGTCTGTGCTAATGTTCTTGAATTAAAGATGAACAGGTTGACGTTCACTCCTTAAAATGGCTTCTGCACACAGGTCATCAAGCCTAGAAAAAAATTGTCACATACACCTCTATATTTTAGGCAGTGTGCTGGAGAAAGGGGAGAAAATGAGACAAAGCCACATGCCCTTGTATACCTTTATCTTTTGTCATAATTGTGATTTGCCTGTCTCTGAAGAAACTGAATCTAAGGCAAAGGCTCTGCCTATGGTATCTTTGTGTCTGTGACATATAGTTTATCCTCATTGACTAAAGGACTCACTGATCAAACCGAGACACTCTTGAGAGGAAAATGGGCTCTATTAATAACTATATCTGCACAATAGTCTTAAATGGGGACAGTCCCAAGTACAATGCTGAAACATTGCTCCAGACATGGGTTTTCAAAGACTGAATCACTTTGGGCAATTTTTTGAGTTTAAGGAAAAACATGCAAAGGTCACCTAGTGTGCTAACATTGACAGCTGAAGGCTTCTGGCTTTTCATTTTCACCAGCTGGGACACCTTATCATTGTACATTATTGAGCTGTGACTGTAGAAACCCAGAGAAAAACAGGTTTGTGTCCCTAGCATCCAGAGAATGACAAAACATCTCAGGAGGAGCATGATAAGAGGGTCTATTGGAAGAGATCTTTTTTGGCATTCTGGGGATTCTGGGTATGTAAGCTGAATCAGAATCTGAATGTCTTTAGGAAAATAAAAGCAAAAAGAAGCCTACAAGGAAAGTGAGAAGAAATGGCTATCTCTGCTGGAGACAATGACTAATTTAAGCAGGGTAGAAGAAAAACTTTTTCCCTGTGTGCCAGTTTCTTTTGCACAACTTCAGAACATTCTATGACAGCCCAGCATGCAACTTGGTGCTGTCAGAAGAGACCTGGGAAAGAAATGGAGGGCAGGAAGAAACGGGAGCCAGAACATCATTTCTGAGAGCCAGGGAGTATTTTCCAGAATTTTCTGCTCTAGGAGTGAAAAGGAAGATGAGAAAAAAAAATTACAAAAGAGTAATTTTCTTCCCCACCCACTCCTTTTCACTGGAGGCAAGAAAAAAAATTAAAAACAGAGAATATTCACATTTAGGTACGAGTCTTCCTGTATAAAAGACTTTGTTCAGAAAAAAAACAAGAACTCTTTCTGAGACCAGTCATGGTGGGGTAGCCTTCTTCGTATATCATGAGAAGTTGCCCATCAAGGGCGACTTTCTTTCTGCCTCAGCTTTGGTCCCTATCCTGTCCCTAAGCCTCTCTTTCCTATATGGTCCAGAAATGAGAGTCTGTCGTTACTATGCAGGATGTGTGGTGGCCTTTCTGCACCTTCAGCATTTCCAAGAGTGACTGAGATGGATGCGTGAGAGTTACAAAGAGGCCACTCATTCATTGCAGCAAAAAAATAAAAATGCTTATTCTGTCTTTAAACTCTCTCTGCCTCTGACTGGGCCGGACCTCCAAGGGTGAACTCAGGAATCCTGGCTATGCTCAGCATCTTGCATCTGCAGGGCCTGGAGAAGGCCACCCGCTCTGTGTCATGCCTTTCTTCTTCGGTGGCCTTCCTTCTTCTCTCTGCCTGGTTACATCCTCGATATTGCAGCCATTCAGAGAGGAGCACACGGCTTTCTCTTGCTGTCCTCCCTTTCTGCACACTGGGACCATGGTGTGCAGAGGTGTGTTGCTAGGCAACTCTACCCTCGGCTTGTGTGTGTTGTGTGGGCACTTTTGTGTGTGTGTGAATGCTGTGCGAATACATACATGTGATGCACCTGTGCTCTGTGTTCTGTGTGTCATCTGTACTACCGTGTGTGTGGGTGTGGTGGTTTGCACATGTTGTGTGTGCTGGGCTTACAACGTGAGGTGTGCATGTGATGCAGGTTGTGTGGTTTTGTATTGTGTTGTATGTGTGTGTCGTGTCTTGTGGATGAGTGTTGCAGGTGTATTTTATGTGTGTTGTGCGTGGTGTGTGTGATGCGCTTGTGAGGTGAGTTATTACCTGTGTTATGTGTGCTGTGTGTGGAGTATTAAATCCCTGGCTTATTTTCTTCCCCTTGCTTGGTGTGCTCCATCTTCTATGTTTATCTTCGGCTTCGGCTTTGGGGGCCTGATGGGATCACATTTCTCCAGGCATCTGAGTTGTGCAGGAGGTGTAGGGCCCCAGCTTCCTGAAGGAACACTGTTCTGTAAACACCTGCCAGCTTCCTGTTGGCTTATCAACCGCCTCCCCTGCCCAGACTTCTCTCTGGAGTCTTCATGCTCTCAGTTATCACTCCTCAGCCTTCAATTTCACGTGGAGTTGTCGACTTCCTTCCCTGCATGATCCTCCCTTCCCGCCTGTTCATTCCTTAAACGACAGTGATGCGTCCCTCCCTGACAACCAGCGTGAACTCCTGAAAATGGCCTCCCTGTGGTTAACAAAGAACTATCTGCCAAATTCATTGGACACTTTTCAATCCTTGCATTACAAAATCAAGCAGTTGTCAGCATTGTGGCACATTTCCTCCTATTGGAAACGTCTCTTCTGAATTGTGCATTCATGACATTCCCCTGGACACTCAGCTTTTCTTAATCTTCTCCATTTCACCCTCTTCTTCAGCCCATTTTTAAAATGCCAATTCCTAGCCTTCCATCGCTGTCGCCGTATTTCAGTCTGTTCATTTTCAATGGCTGACCACATTCACACGTTCAGACTCAGTTTTCTCATGAGTGGCTTGCAGTGTCCAGGTACAAGGGGGACTCACCTGGATATGCATGAGTGTTGCTGTCTCCAGACACACTCAGCTTCCCCTGTGAGTCACCAAGCCCCTCCACCATGACCTGTCTGGAGCTGATCTCTCCCTGTCACTGGCTTCACTATATGGTCTGCCACTCAGGCTAGAAGCCCTAGAGAGTTGCTCACCTTCTGGGAAGGGACAAGACCATTTCCCTCAGAAGGTTGATGTGGGAATAAATTGGGAAAAAAATATAAAATTGAATACATCACTTCGCTTTTAGTGTGCATTCAGAATTCAGAAGAATTTTCTTCCCCTGACTTAAATATGTACCGTTAAAGTCCATCCAGTAAGAGGTTACTTTCAGATGAGAAATTTCAGACAAGCCTTCAGTAAAAAATGAAGCATAATTACAATATTTAAATAACTGATCAAGAGCAAGAACTCAGGCTAGAGGTGTGGCTCAGTGGTAGAGCACTCATCTAGCATGTGTGAGGCACTGGGTTTAATACTCAGCACTGGGTAAAAAATAAATAAATAAAATAAAGGTATTGTGTCCATCTACAACTTAAAAAAATAAAACAAAAAGAGCAAGAACTCTCTCTCCAGCAGTACATGAATAATAAAGCAGTCTGTAACCTCTCCTTACTAATGTTCAAAAATCTACATGGTTGTGGGTTTGGTGGACAGCAAAATTTTCTCAACTTTTCATACAAGGAACTTGTACTTCTAGAGGATTCAATGACTTTACCAAAGTGACCCAGCTGATTGGTGGCAGAGCTGGGACCTCAGTGCAATCCTCCTGAGCCCATGCTCTTTCTTCCACTTCTCGATTTGCCAAGGACAAGGTAGATGGTGTCATATTACCCCACTGGACATGTGCACAGGTGACCAGACAGCTCTGAGTTCAGAGCTGGAGAAAGGATCTGAATTAGGAGTGTCATCACCCTCAGAGTCCTTGGTGAAACTGAAGTTTGTGACAGCTTGTAAGATAGGGGTATAGATTTGGGGAGGAGGGTGACAGGGGTAGGCTGAGCAAGAGGTGTGACCCACAGAATGTGGTAGATGAAAGGGGGTCAGGAATGGGCATCTGCTGGACAGACTATGTGGATTGTTCTGCCATCCCTGATGAGCATGCTTGGAAGAGTAGGTGGAATTCAGGTTCAAGTGACAGAAAAACTCAACAAAACTAATCCCACAGTTTTATACTCCATGGAGTGGAATCTGATTGCTCTGTTGATCTAATGTGTCTCACCAATGCCTTTCAACATTGGAATCACCATCAGCAGCAGCAGCAGCAGCAGCAGCAGCAGCAGCCTTGTTATTTCCCTTTTACAAAACGTTGGGGAAGGTATGAAGCTCAGGGTGCAGAGTTTGTTAATAATCCGGTTCCAAGGTTAACCAGCAGAGATGATAAACATCAACTTAGGACCACAGACCTGCAACACTTTTAACTTATTACATGCTTCACTTAGGTTTCAGTCCTCCTTCTCTCATCCTGGGCAGAGGACTGAACTTAGATCTCTTTCATCAATACAGACAATCATGCCCACCCTCCCTACCCCACGGCATTGTCTGTGGACTGGACGGTGATGTATGGAAGAGCCCTGTGGGGCGAGATGTGCTGTGGAGACTTGGAGAGTGCTGACACTGGTAAGATTCCTTTCCTGCTGCCTTTCTGCCCTAAGGCTTCCGCTCCCACTCCTGGGTGTGCCGTTTTCCCTTGCCTGCAGCACCAAACTGCTCCAGTCAGCAAACAGCCCTGCCCGGGCCGTCAGTTCTTGTCCTGTGCTCCTGCACAGGGGGCTCTGTGTGTTTGCAGTGCTGCTCTGAGATCATAAATGTCAGAACGTCAGTGTGAGAAGTCAGATCTCAGGAGCCAAGCTCCTCCTTGTGCAAGGAGGCCAGGAAGGCTTACAGTAGTGGAGTGAGGCCCCAGGTCACACAGATGGTTACTGGAAAAGCCATTTCCAATAAACCATCTGTGATTTTCTTTTTGAGACCTTTAGCCTCTCTTTAGGCCCTTTCTGTCCACATCACAGTATCAAACAAATAAAGACCTACTATAAACTCTACTTCCTTTCTATGGTCCGGGCCCAGGCAGGGGATGGTGGGGAGGGAATCCTGATGAAAGATGTCAGTTATTGGGAGGGTATGTTAGCTCACGGTGCTTGTGTATGTGTGTGTGTGTGTGGGTATCAGCACTTTGGCAAATGCAGTAGGCTTATGGCTGCTTCTGGGAAAGGTGACAACTGGAGAGAAAAAGCATGAAGGGTGGGATGCTTATGGCATAAAAGAATAGGTGAAAGTGCTGGTAGCAGTAATAATACCATCTGTTGAACACCTTCTATGTGCCTAGGTGTGTGCTCACAGCATCTTAGTTAATCCTTCTGAAAACACCATGAGTCAATTATCATCATGGTCTTTGGGAAAAAAGGCTGAGCCCAGGTGAGCCACAGGTAGCATGGCAAAGCAGTAAAGGATGGGAACCGAGGTCGCCCGTGCCAGAGCTTTTGAGCCAATCATCACACTATACCAAGGGCATGAAAGGGAGAGACGTTCCTTTAATGTGTCAGAATTTTGAAAGGACCCAGGCACACACAATGTTAGTACCTGCGGGGGCAGAGGTAGCCTTGCAGGACGTGCTCCAGGGGGCTCATGTTGTACCATTCATTCATTCGTTCACTTGGGTTAGGGATTTACACAAGAGGAACGGAGCTCCTATGAGAATTGACAGTTGTTGTTGGCAGGTCTTTGTTAGGTGACCCAATGATGCTCAGTTTTGCCCAGTCGCCTCCCTTTCGAGCATGGGGAGAGACTGGAAGTATGATAAACGGGAGGATCGAGAGGGAAGAGTAGTTGCTTGGACTGCTTTCGAGATTTTTGGCTGTGAAAAGATGGAAAGAAGCAGGGTGACAGCTGGGAGGTGGGACAGACTCTGACGTGTCTGGAGGTACAGGAGAGGAGGCCTGATGGAGTGAAATCCCATGGGAGTGAGGCTGATGGTATGTCTGGGAGCACAGAAAAGGCCCTGCCTGCATTCTTCCCACTAAGTGGGATTGAAGCTGGGGAGGGTCTCGTTGGCCTAGAATGGAAAACCGCAAGCCAAGTGGTTTTGTTATGAAATCTCGAGGTTGAATGTTGATGCACATGCACATGTGCTTTGTGCTCACTCACCTCTACTGTGATTTAACGTGAGGTTATGTTCCTCGTGCACACTCGGACTCCTCCAAGCCTCGCAGTTCCTCCCGGGCGTGCTGAAGGACTGCATCTTTCCTTGTGCAACTGGGCATGCAAGTATGGCTCTCCTTGACCAAAGAAATGCCAGGTTCTCAAGTCTGGGAAAACACCTCAGAACCAGTTCACAATTGTTTGTTCCCTCTGTCACCATCATCAGAGATGATTTAGAATGGGACCCAGAGAGTGACAACAGCCTGGAGTTGTTTTCTGCTGATTTAATGAGAACAAGAAGTACATCCTCCTTGTTTGACCTATTAGGATTTGGGGGTTATTTGTTACTGCAGCCTAATCTAGATCATCCTGATAAACACAGACCCATAGAAGGAACACCAGGTTTCTTACTATCAGAATATTCCCAAACTGGTTGAATGATAACGCACTATGTGCAGAGGACCATTAAAAGAAAGCAACGAAAACTGCTATCCAACAACGAAAACAGCAGCGACTAAGCACAGAGGTAGATCCAATCCCAACTCTCTGGACATCCATGGCCATTAAAATAGTCACGGAGTAAGCTACATTGGCTTTTCCAAGAAAGCACTGCTCTCTAAAAGCAGAGACTGTCTATCCACATTTCCCATATCATTTCTCTACAGCTTGTCCTTAGGGTGAAAGAACAAGGGCTTTTATAACACATTCCATTGGCTGAGTTTATGATGCTCTGCCTACTCTCTCTGCCCTGAAGTGAAGTTGAATTATAAAATAGGGCCAGTCTTATCTTGGGCAGCCATGCAACAATGGTGTTTGGAGGTGAGTGTTGAAATATGTCTTGGGGCTTTGGGAAATGTTTTCAATTCAACATTCTGTGATCATTGTCCAAAGATTCTTGATAGCGTCCTTTAGGAGTCACTGAACACAAACAGGAAACAAAACAAAACCCTTGCATTCAGACATTTTAAGCTAACAAGAAAACAAACAAATTTCTAGCAAATATTTTGTAGATTTGGTAAGGATAATGAGTATGATTACATGTATACATAGGATAAATAATTAGTGTAATTATATACATTCAATGGAACACCCCTCTATTGGCCTTCACCACATAAAAGGTTGCTTTTCTGAAGGGTGTTTTATAGACATTTTCACCAACTGCTTCTAAAGACAGAGACAAGGGAGAAACTACTTCTGTAGGTATCTCTGGCCACAGCCCAAAATGATCCCTTGAGTATTAATTAGTTAGGCTATATAACAAATTCCCCCAACGACACACCTGTATTACCTCATAGCTCCCATGCAGCTGGGATCCAGGTAGAGCTCAGTGGGGAACACCTATCCTCTGGCAATCTGGCAATCTAAGGGTCAGCCAAGATTACTGTCAAGGGTATGGGAACACATGTTTTCAAGTCCACTCAACTGAGTGTTGGCAGGCTTCAGGCCTTTTGGGTACTTGAGGGATTTAGTTCCTCCCTGGCTGTTCCCTTCCAGGTGGACATTTCAGTAAGGTAACTGACCACAGGGATGAAATAAGAAGAGATAGAATCAATGTCTCATAACAGTCGTCTACTTTATGCTTTGAAAGGGTCTTTGCTGCTCTGCCACCTGGACTTCTTTTTACAAGTACATGCTTCTTTCTCTTCCTCTCTCCCCGCTCCTCTCTAATCTACCCCCTTCCTAATCTCAGGGAACAGGATTACCTTTCTTCCCCATCCTAGGCAGAGCTATTTGTCCTTGACCATACACCCACCACAGGAAGAAAGGAAGTAATTCAGACTTGCAGGCAGCACAAGAAGATCTTAGAAATGACCACCTCACATATTAATAAATGAATTACAACTCTGGACACAGAATGTAGCCTTTGAATCACCTTTTTAAAAAACCCTTGTTCCCTTTAATGGGCGGAATCACAACCTCCGGGACAGGAGTCCCCTGTGCTGCTTTGCTGGCAAAGCAACAAAAATCCTTTACCCTTTTCCTTAAAACTATGTCCTCATTATTGGATTAGCATCAGGGTCAAGACTGAGCTTTCTATAACAATCTGATCTCAGAAATTTCATACCTTCACTTTTGCTTTATTATTTTTTTTAGAGGAACAGCATACATTTAAGGGAAGGGGATTACATAAGGTGGTGTGGATCATGTGGGCCTTTGTATAAGTCTGCCTACTACACTTTGCAAGCCACATATGTCTTTGTATGTTTTATCTCTAAAATGTGTGCATATTTGTATTGTATGCCGAACTGTGTGCTCATTTTAATAGAAGGATATTGTTTTCTAATACCTATTACAAAAAAAGAAAAAGCTTTATCGGGATGATGTACCTACTTCATCTCATCACTGTCCTATGCCAGGTTACAGGTATAAACCCTGGCTAAAGAGCATGACCTAGTACACTTCCTTATATCTTCAACTCTAATCTCAACACTTGCACAAAGGAATAATCTATGACCAGAAAGGGGCATACTCTGTCCAAGGTCACCACCCTTCAAGGCAAGGACAGAGTTGGATCTAGACTCCAGACTCCGGGTTCCTTAAGGTCTTCCTTTGCTTGGTTCTCTACCCTCCTATCCAGCCCTGACACCTCTGCCTTCCATGTGTTCAAACACACTGGTGTGGTCTCCCTGTGATGTCGCAGGGTCTTACACTCATTAACCAAGCCCTGTGGACCCTGGCACATTGCTAGTCACCTGCAGTGCGCCCAGAGTTCATTGTGAGTGTTCTTTTGTCTCAGTGTGGAAGTACTGATCACGAGGCTCCTGTTATCTATAGAAAAAAATATGTTCTTTTTTAAAATCTATAAAGCAAATTGCGAGTTCAAAGCCAGCCTCAGCAATGGTGAGGTGCTGAACAACTCAGTGAGACCCTTTCTCTAAATAAACACAAAAAATAAGGCTGGAGATGTGGCTCAGTGATCCAGTGCCCCTGAGTTCAATCTCTAGTACCAAAAAAAAAAAAAAAAAAATCTATAAAGCAGCTGGGTGTGGTGGTGCATGCCTGCAGTCCAGCAGCTCTGGGGGCTGAGACTGGAGAATGGTAAGGTCAAAGCCAGCCTCAGCAATTTAGCAAGGCTCTAAGTGACTTAGGAAGATCCCGTCTCAAAATAAAAAGTGAAAGAAGGAAAAAAAATCTGAGAATGTAGCTCAGTGGTTGAGAGCTCCTGTGTTCAACCCCTGATACCAAAAAGTAAAAAAATAAAAAAAATAAATCTGTCAAGTAACCTCTCACTCTCTTTCATGGTTTAACTCAGGCCCTCAGTTTGGTTCCCTGATTTATGGAACAAACTCTAGACTACAACTTTTTCCCCCACTTCAATAGATTCTTTTTTTTTCTTTTTTGGTACTGGGGATTGAACTCAGGGGCACTCGACCACTGAGCCACATTCTCAGCCCTATTTTGTGTTTTATGTAGAGACAGGGTCTCACTGAGTTGCTTAGCGCCTTGCCGTTGCTGAGGCTGGCTTTGAACTGGTGATTCTCCTGTCTCAGCCTCCCTAAGTGCTGGGATTACAGGATTGTGCCACCGCGCCCAGCTTGATTCTTATCCTGTTAGCTGGGGTAGGGTTTTTAAAGCTGATCTGATTTGCTTGTTGAAATCCAACCAATGGCCCCTCATTTTCTTCAAATATGCGCCTGATTCCTTGATTAGGCTATGTAGGGTCTTGGTGACGGTGCCTTGGCTAGCCTGTGGGTTCATCCTGTGTCTCCATCGCGTCTGCTCCTTCTCAGCACCACATCCTCTGTCTGTTTTCTCAAAGGCAGGGCTGCCTCCAGCCTCGATGCCCTGGCTGGTGTTGTGTCCTCCACTCGGTCGCCTTTCCTCACACCTTCTTTCACTTGCTCATCTCCAAGATTCAGCTCAGGCATCTGCAGTATCAGAAGGCTTTTCCGTGGCCCCCTTCCCAGCACAGCCTTGGGCTCTCCTTCCACCAAGTATCATCGCTCCTTCAGGTTTTCAGCATTATATACAGAGCAGGTGGCAGAGTCACGAGAGTCACAACAAAAGCCAGCTTTTTGAGGCATCTTTTATTGACCTTTTACGGCACTTCAAACACTATGCTAAATACAGTACTTGCTTCTCATAATAACTGTAAGGGATCCGTAGGTAAGAGTAAAGTGATTTCAGAGAGGTTAAGATATTCATGGTCGGTCACACAGTGAGTCAAAGGCAGAGCTGGAATGCCGATGTGGGTCTTTCTCATATTCTCTTACTATAATGAATGTCTAACCTCTATAATAATGAGGTGATTATCAGGTAAAACTGAATCAACATGACTTTTTAGTCACTGTCTCACAATACTCTTGTGTATACCCTTGCTCCTTGTGAACAACCAAATTTGTGCTACAGTTGCTAAAAAGCAGCAGCCTTCACTTTTCCAAGTTAAATTTGAAAGCCATTCCAGGAGGGTAGCTACTAGCAACGTTGTGTAGGCATCACAAACAACTCTCCTCCTTAACTCTACATAATGTCTTACAATTGCCTGAAACCTTCAAACATTCAGCTACTGAATCTGGATTTGGCGTATCAGCTGTTTGCATCAGTGATTCTCAAGCCTTAGTATGGACTTTAGCATTAGAATACAGATGGCTGATCCTCGCTCCCAGGTTTCTAATTCAGTAGTCTGAAGGAGGATGTGAGAATGTGCATGCCTAATGTGTTCCCAGGTGATGCTGCTGGTGCTACCGCTGGTCCCTGGACCATGGATTATCTGTCCAAATGCACTGGTACAGAAACTGCCTGGGAATGCCAGGGAAAGGGAGGATGCTTAACTTAGGTATTGTTTCCCTCTCTTGGAGAAGATACCAATTATTCCTCATTCTCTCTTCCCAAATGGCCTGCCTTCCTAGCAAACCAGAGTTTCCAGGTTAATTTTCAGATAATTGTATCATTGTTTCACATTATTCCTAACAACATCTGAATATGTATACTTAAATGAGATAAGAAATGCCATTATTGTTTAACTTTCAGTCTCATTGGGACATTTTTATCTTACCTTGCAATGTAAAGCAGCCCAAGGGACAATGGCCTTGTATGTAAGGTCTCCCCTCTAACTCTACACTGTCCACTGTCACGATTATGACTTTTCCTTCCCCTCTAAGTGGGGAAGGATAAGTACATTGGATCTCTTCCTTCCAACCTCAACATTCTTATTCTATCAGTTAGCCACTTGAACCCCTCTGCCATCAACCTCTGCCTCTTTACCTTGCTCTCCTCAGCATATAAACATGTGCAGGTTTCCTCCATACTGATCATGGACTCTTGAAGATGTTCTTCTTTGTCAATACAACTGAACTTGCATTGGGCAACCAGTTCTCCACAGCTTGGAAGTTGTTGATATTTCTGAAGAGACGTGTAGTTACTGTGAAGAGCCCCAGTTACGTTCTGCAATGGGGTTTTAGCCCAGCAGTACTGACCTCCTGCTCCCTAGAAGGAAAAACAAAAGATGCTAGATTAGCAAGTGGTGAGCAACAGAAAGGAAGTGCTATTGTTTATGTGATCTGGAGTTATTTACAGACTCATTTCAAGATATTACCAGGGACTTCAAGAAGAGGATGAGGTCTATGTATCTTCACCTTCACATTGCAGAATGTATTTTAAAAGTCTCGTTTGTTTAAATCTGAAACTGTTTTACTCTTACAAATAAACTAACAAACAAAATACTTGAAGCCAGGAGGTGCTTGAGCATTTTACAAGCATGAAAAAATAAGGCACTTCTCAGAGAGGCGGTAGAACTGGACTTAAAGCTAAGTTACCTTGATCCAATGAGCTGCATCAGTGGTTGGTCCCCATCTCCCTTCCCCTTTCATTTTGACAATCAAACAGTGGGCAACATACAGTTGTCCAATTCCTCATGTTCAATTTCAAATAGCCGCCATATGTTCTCAGTTCACGAAAGCAGCACTAAGTCTTGGTACAATTCAGAAATGACTTCTTCATAGTCAGAGTCTTCAGATTACATCAAGACCTCATTTTACCTCAGTTATTCTCTCCGTTTGCCAGTTCTGACTCTTCTTCACTATACTGTATTTCCTCTTTTCTTGCCTTCTCTTCTCCTTTGAACTTGAACCTGGTTCTCCTATTTGTTCTCACTGTTTTGGGGTGTTTCTAACCTTTCTTATGCTTTAAATGCTTGTATTTCACTGGAATTTTCACCTGGCCTCCTATTACTATGGATGCTTACTCTGTGATTTTCACTCAAACAATAATCTGCCTCCCAGTCTTAGCCACTGTCTCGGACAGCAGTTCACCTTATGAGGCAATTAGGAGATTTGCAGAGATGTTTCTGATTGCCAGATGAATAAGGAGAGGGGATTGCTGATGTTGAGGACAAAACCCAGGCAGAACAGACATCTTTCTATATGTTGAGTAGTCCCTCCCACACAGTAAAGAATTTTCCATGCCCCACAAAGTTTTGAATGGCCAGCCTGACATTTATGTAAGTAAAAAAAAATTACTGCAATTGCACGGGTCTAGAACATATATCTGTTTTTCATAGATATCTCCAAAGATATGGGGCTCATTTTCTTTATACTTTGGATTTCCAAAAATTCAACAAATTTACAAGTCAATAAGCAACTGAAATTTGAACTTCACAGAGTAGATAATCATCATTTTGGAAAATCATGTTAATAATGGTAGTATTGCTCATATAATGTGTCAACAATTTAACTCACCTGCATCAGTCTGCATTCAGAGGGATTCTGCTTATTTATACCAATGCATCTCATTTTCCCTTCTTTCAAAATGCAAAATAACTTTTACAGAACATGCACTAAAATTGAATAATTCTAATACTTTTAAAAACTCCAGACTGGTACATTTGCTTTCCCATACATGGCTAGTCCTAGACGATAGAGGATAACAGATACTTAATAAAAGCTAATTAATATTAGATACCCTTAAATACACTCATTAATTACCAGGCAGTTTTAAGGCAGTTAACCTGTCTGTGTTAACTCACTCCTCACACTAACCCTAAAGGTAGTTACTATTGTTTCCAGAATTTTAGTTGCAAATAACACAGGGGTTGCTTCAGTCTTCCTAGACAGGTGGCTAGTAGGTGAGCCCAGTGACCCTGGTTTTAAATCACCAGGACACATTAGCTCCCAGAATGGCAGAATCATCAGGAAGGAGCTTTGTGTATAGGAGGCTAGTGAAAATTTAAGGGACAGCATATGTCAGCATTCTAGAAATTCCTAGAGAGAGAACACATCACATCAGTGGGCCCTTCTATACCAGTTGATTCCAATTACAGGTGCACAAGTGCATTAAAAACTAGGAGGTTAGTAATGGCTATTGTGAAAGTGTAAGTTCAAGCTGGAGAGCTCCTGGCCACACAGCGGAGGGCATGGTCTAACATGAAGCATTCCTTATGCTGGACCTGCTTGAGAATGCTCTCCAGGGTGTTGGGTTCTCTTTCTTTGACCCAAAGGGTCGGTAGCTTAATTCCCTATTTATTTAAAGTTGGCTTTAGTTTTTCTTATGGGTTATGTCATTAGAAGGTACCTGGGTTCCACCTGCTGTAGTCCATGGACTTTCCCTTTCTACCTCAAAATTCTTTGTCCCTGGCCAAGGTGCAGATCTTCTGAACTTCCTTTCAGCTAGAATGATACAAAAAATATGCCAGATTTCTTCTATATCCAACAGAATGAGGACTAACAAAGCGTCTCTGAAGATTCTTGTTTTAACGATGAACACGTTAATATTTTTTTTCAGTCTGCAAATGGTTCTATAATTTAACTTAATAGTGTTTATGACAATATCTAATAAATGCCATAAAAAGTGTATGTTGTTCTGGATGTTAGCTCATTAAAAAGAATGCTTGCTAGACTCTGTAGCAAGCTTAGGAAACATGGTGCTAACTCATGTAAATTGCCATGACAAATGTGCGTTCAGACGGATAAAGTGCATCCTGATTCATTAATAGTCAGATCCAATATCTCCCTGTTGGTTCCCCAGAAAGTCCAGTGGAGATTGGTAGAAATCACTGCTTGAATTCTGCCAACCTTCAGACACTGATTAGCATGTGTGATGCGGTGGCTGTCTTCTGTGATGCTATGCACCTGTGGTATTAGCCTTGTGTTTTTGATCCTGCAGGCTCTGGAAAGGCTTCAGAGCTCAATATGTTCTTTCTGCCAATGTCTGATGTAGAGGCTTTGGATTTATGCAGAATCCCCAGACTCCTTCTGGCTCAAAAATTAAAAAAAAAAATGCTGGACTCAGAAGAAGGCTGCCCTATTATGCTCAGTGCAGGTGAGAGGCAGTGGAGCCCATCCAACTGGTAAACAAGCATATCTCTTGCCTCAGAAGTTATCCAGGAGCCACAGGCATAAATATACAATAAAGCTGAACTGAGGGGAGACATTATCAGGCTTGATAATGCATTTATGTTTTACGCAGCATCTCGGATTCCAGGCACAGGCCACATCATGGCTGCTGGGGTCCCGTTGGAAGGAAAGCACTTCCCTGATTACTTGGTAAAAATATGATTTGGGATTGTAGGGATGACTTTGGCAGAGGTTAGATATGTTAAAATATACCTCAGTTATCCCTTTTGCTCTCAAGTTTTGCTGTCTTATTTTACTTTATACAAACAAACGTGTCTCCAAACCTCAGCTGTCTGTGGAAGATCTCTCACCTTTTGTAGTTTTACAGTTTGAAAAATTGCCCTTCCCTTTGGCATCCAAACTAAATGCTTTCTCCTATCTGTGGAGCACTTTAAAGTTTAACACACAAACTCATAAGCATTCTTTGATTGAATCTTACTGACAAACCACCGAGAAAGCCTATTCCCATTTCCAATAAGATTTGGGATAGTTAGGGAAACTGTCCAGTATATTAGTGCAAGCGGTGCAGACTTGGATACTGAATGCATGCCTTCTAATTTTCATGCTTGTATCACTTTCTAAAAGTGTTTTTGGTGTGAAGGGGAGTTTCCTCTTTCCTTCAGCACTTTCAATTGCTGTACTCTCATATTGGAAGTAGACTTCGAGGAGAACGTGTCTACATCGACACTGGCTCATGTTGCTCTGTCTTTGCAGAAGACCATCAGATATATGTCAGATGACAGTCAACAAACAACCAACTTTGGTGCCCATTTGGAACAGAAATTACCATGAATCTGGGAAGATAAAAGGAACCATAGGTTTAAATTTCCTCGGTCAAGGTATTTTTTGAAACACCTATGATGAGCCATATATCTGCTGTCTGCCTTGTAGAATATTTGGAGAAACAGAATTTTATGTATATGTTGATCCATACATGTATCCATCTGTATCAATAGCTTTTCCATCACTGTAAGGAAATACCTGAGACAGACTACTTATGAAGTAAAGAGGCTTATTTTGGCTCATGGTTTTGGAGACTCAAGTGCGTGCTGGCTTGATCTTCATTGACAATGGTTCATCATGGTGAGAGTGTGTTTCCAATGAGCGTTCACATCCACAAAAGACAAAGAAACAGAGACTAGGATCTTATAGTTCCCTTTGAGGACAGACTCTCAATAACCTTGTAGGTCTTTGAAAGGTCCACAGGCTCTCTCAATACCACCACCATACCTTTATGCCATGTATAAAGGACCAAGCCTTTATACATTGACCTTTAGGAAATAGTACCCATATTCAAAAGATGGCACCACTCAATCATTAATAGTTTAGATTATTTAAGTACTAAGTCATATGAAATAATATTTCTCTCCAAAGAAAGAAGATTAAAAAAAACCCTCATCAAACAAATCAAATGCTCTGGGCTTCTACTCAAATTAAGATGATGGATTGCTTCCTTGAAACTATATTGGCTCCATGGATATTTTTCCATTCTGATAGGAGTCAACCCCTTACTCAAGAAATTTATATATATAACACACTCTGTGCCTGTGTAATGACCCGAGCCGGAACTGCCTTGGCTTATTGGGTTGCTCTGCGTGGGTTCTTATCTTCCACATTTTGTATCAATGAGTACAGCTGCTCTACAGTAGCCTTCTTAAAGCTTCCCTTCCTTTTATCCCTGAGACGCACAATCTCAGACAAATAGGAAAAGCTTTGATAGTCACTTTGGAAGCCTTTTAAAATGAGAATTTATTGCCATCTCCATAACATATCTATCAGCCTGTACTAGTACACCTATTCAAGGTAATTGAATATTTAAAAAAATGAAAAATGCTTCATAAAACTCAGGTGTAAAATCAATTGCAGCAATCCACATTTTAAAAAAACATTCTGCCAAGATTTATTGGCATTGATTTTATTTTATTTATTTTCTTTTTCATTAGTCTGTACTTCAATTTTACCATTTCAACTTCTTATTAAGCAACTGCTTTAAAAAAAGTCTTTATATAAAGGTCCTCATTGAATAAGGAATTAACAGAACACCGCAAATGCATTATTGTAAAAAAAAATATAGATATCTAAAATCTAGGAAACAAATAGGAGGAACTCACATTTACTGGGAGCTTATTAAATACAAAGCATTTATTTACCTTTTCACCTATTTACACTAACAATTCATTTATCTTTATAATCATGCCACAGCTGCATTGTCCACTGACAGTCTGGAAATGTGGAAATTATGTAATCTCTGCAAAGGTTCTCAGTTAGTCAGTGGCACAGTTGGGATTGGTGTTTAAAACCAGTTTTCAAATTTCACCATAACTATGAAGGAACTGTGGGCCCATCAAAGTTCACCATTCACCTAATATCCATTGCTTCTTTCCTCAATAAGGAAGGAAATACCCAGGGGCTATTTAAAACACATTAGACACCAAACTTGAGCTACTAACTTCCTTCTATCTGGAAGAGTATCAAAACAAGCATGTTAAGGCATGATTGAAATGTGTGAGCTGATAGGCCCGTGGATATGGCCAGTTTGAAGGACAAATAGAACAAAATGATATACTGGGGTACAGGAGCTGCACATCTGTGCTCAAAGTAAACTGAAATGATAAGGAAGAGCAGAAGGTAGGTAATGTTTGGGTTGAGGGTGCAGATGAACTTAAAAGTAGTTAGAAAGGCAAATATAAAACTCTAAGAAGAAAAGACAATTGGATGCAATTATAGAGGTGTGGGCAGTGGACCATTGAGTATGCAAACGCCTTCCTCTGGGAAGGTGAAGGTGACTGGAGAACCCTGTTGATCCAGAATCTCTCATCCTAACAGAACCTGGACTACCTGTACTGTCACTTGGCTTCCATTCTTTGATTTAAGAAGCCACTCAAGAATGGGTTCTCTCCTCTTGCTTCTGAAATTTTAGATTTCCTAGGGAATTATTTCTTTTTTTTTTTTTTTTTTTTTGGTACTGGGGATTGAACTCAGGGGCACTCGACCACTGAGCCACATCCCCAGCCCTATTTTGTGTTTTATGTAGAGACAGGGTCTCACTGAGTTGCTTAGCACCTCGCCGTTGCTGAGGCTGGCTTTGAACTCGCGATTCTCCTGTCTCAGCCTCCCTAAGTGCTGGGGGAATTATTTCTTTGTTACTTAGGGCATGCATTAGATTCCTAGGGTTGCTTTAATAAAGTACCACCAACTTGGAAACTGGAACTGCAGAAATGTATTATCTCCCAGTTCTGGACCTTAGAAATTCACTGTCAAGGTGTTGTAGTGCTGGTTCCTTTAGGAGTTTCTAGAGGAGAATCTGTCCAGGCCTCTCTTCCAGCCTCTGGTGGCTGTGGGCAAACCTGTGTGCTTAGGCTTATGAAAGGGCCAGTCCAATCTTTTCTCCATCCTCACATGGGTCTCCCCCTGGTACATCTGTGTGTCTCTGTATCTTCACATGGTATTCTCCCTGTGTGTCTTTGAGTCCATATTTCCCTCTTAGAAAGTTACCAGTCATAAACAATTAAGGCTCACCCTAATACATATTAACTTGATGAAATCTGCAAAAATCTGCTTCAACTAAGATACTGGGATTTGGGACTTGAATATGTCTTTTTTGAGGGGACACCATTCAACTCATGGCAGCAGTGTTGGTGGATATGGTTTGCTGGCTTTCTGTATTTGAGACCTAAGAAAATAAAGCCTTAGTATTGTCAATACCTGTGTTTTATTGGTGTGATTTGATATCAGGTCCACGTCCAAATCAATTTCTTCCTGCTATAACATTATGGGAAACTTCTGTCTAATGAATGCTGATGGGTTCCTGACTAAAAGGCCATGATAAAGGATGTGGTTTAGGGAATAGGGTCAGGGAAGATGAGGGAAGGGGATGGCAATTCATGCTATTTTACATGACTTGGTACTAAGCGGACTCTTGATAATTGTTACAGAATGCAGGAAATCATACAGTGTTTCAAGACCACTAGGTTATCAAGGTCTGTGTTTAAGAATTCAGACATGCTACCAATAATTTTTAAATACTCTTCCTTTGCATGGAACACCAATCTGAATATTGGTTTTCAAACTCAATTTCTCACCAGGGATCTGCATTTGGTTTGCCACTAAACAAAGGTCTTACTTTTCTGTTTTTAAGCACTATTTTTAGAACATAATCTATGAAACCAAAGACATCTGATTTCAATTTCCAGCCACTTCCCAGTCCAGTTTAAGTCACAGGGCAATTTGAGCAATCCACTAGAGCACAATACGTATAACCTGACCAAACTAAATGGAAAAGTAAGGTGAGAAATCAAATGGTAACTGAGTTACTGAATAGGAGCACAGAGAACAGAGAATAGGTTTCTATATGCAAAAAGAGATTGGTAAGCCAGGCTGAGGAGTGCTGATGGAGAGGAGAAAGCCAGAAAGATAAACAGGAGTCCCTGACAAAGGACATGTGTGAATGGCCTCTAGACTGGATCCCTCAACTCTCCCTCCATAAATCATAAAGGAGCAGGTCCCAAAGTTCATAATATATACCAGGTGCCAATGTCATTCGCAGGAATCCAAGTGGCAACAGCCAGCTGGTGTGGTGTGAATGTGTTTCTTCAAGTTCATGTGTCAGAAACGTAACCCCTCATGCAACGAAGAAAAGTAGGACCTAATGGGAGGGCTCAACGTTGTGAGGGTGGAGCCTCATGAGTAGATTAACGCCTGTATAAAAAAGGTTTGCCAGAATGGGTTTGCTCTCCTTTCTTTTCTGCTAAATGAGGATACAAGATTAGTTCCTGTTTGCCCTTCTGCCATGCACTATGGGAGGATAACGCAAGAAGTCTCTCACCAGACACCAAATACTGGCTTCTAAACCCTCAATTTCTCAGTCACCAGAATTGTGAAAAATAAATTCCTGTTCTTTATAAATTACTCTACACTAGCTATACTGTACGTTCTGTTATAGTATCACTGGTAGACAAAGGCACCAACTTTTCTCTGCTTACCTATCTAGCCACCCTGGAGGGATAGACAATATGAAGCTAAACATGTTTACCTGGAAGATGCTACAAGACCTACATACTACCTACCAATAAGCGGTCTGAACTTACTTTCACTTAAGGGATCAGGACATTCTGGTCTGGACTACAATCTGAGCTCAGTTATGACAGTGAAGGAGGAAAAGATTTAGGAATCACGGGAGGACAATGGTGGAATCAAATCTATGGTGCCAAATATCAGAGAGAGCTTTGGCTCTCGAAGAGCTACTTTGTTGCAGGTGTTAATGGAGGAAGTGATTAAGGCTATGAATTTTCCACATGCTTGGGCTGATTTATTTGGAGAAAAAGTATGTGAACTACAATTTTATTCATTTTATATAAGTGGTTAACTAAGTCAAGAAAAAAAGGTATAATAAGTGCATTGACCTCCTTTTCCAGATTAAAGGCATTTAATAAATCAATTGACTGAACGACATATACCTTAAAACTCTTGATTACATTTTTAGACTGCTATGGCAGAGATATGGATTCACCAAACTTGATGTCATAAAAGAAGAACATATATTTTAACTCTGCTGATTTGTTTGAGGAAGTACAGGCACCCAGGAGGAAACAGGGCATGTGGATCGAGCAGATGGTGACTTGAGACAACACCTACTTCCCACTGCTAAACTACCCTGAAGTCAATGAAATCGCAGCTGTCAAAAGATTGTACTGCAATTTGGTGGAAATGAAAACCTAATTTCAGAAACAATTCATAGGTTTGATGGACATGAATCATGCCTTGTGTTTTTGTGTCTGCCTTAGAATCCAAATCTCTGGAAGTGCCTTAGTCATTTAGCATCTGCCCCATCTTTGAAGCTGAGCATCCTGCAGACCCAATTGGACCAAAAGCAGAATATAGTTGCCAAGAAGATAGAAGAACACAGGAATTTGGGAGGTGGTACAAATTCCAAAGATATCCAAGAATCTGTGCTTTTGTGAACTCTGGAATGTTGGGTCTGCTTGGGCTCTGTGAGAGAGTATTTCTTTTCATAAAAGACTGAAGCGAAGACTTTGAGCCACTTTCAATGACACAGGCTTGGGGTGAACCTGGAGCCAGCTCTTCACAGGATATGCTACTCTTTAAGACTTGTGTCCTTGCTGGCATGATCAAAATCTGCCAATGAGCACCATTAGACTTAAGCAACACACTCTTCTAAGAATAAAATCGATTAGTTTTAATTAGAATGTTTTCGTGCTTCTGCTGAAGAAGACATTGGTATCAATAACTAGTAGCCTGTGTTTTTGATTGCTAAGGATCAACATTCCAGAAGGATTTCAGATCAAAAAATTCACCACTGAGAAAAGATTTACCACTGAGAAGAGATTGTAGGTTTGTGGTGAAGCCCTACAATTTTGGTGACTGCCAAGGCATCTGAAGGACTTTGGCTCTGCCTGCTCTCTACGTAAGATTTTCATTGACGACTACGGGGAGCTTCCGAGTTACCCACGTGCTGCAATAGAGTTATGTTGATGGCTTCACTGCTCCCTTCTGAGTTGGGAACTTACTCTTTTGATTTTTAATTGGAGTAACATCTCTATTCTCTAGTATAGTTTCAGTTGTCTTACTCCAAGACACTAAAAAAACAAAAAAGACAATTGACTTGGTTTCCTAATAAGCATAGAAAGTTCAAAACAAAAGCTAGTCAGAGGCCATCACCAGAAGTTTACACAACCACCACAGAATGTGGTAAAGTTTTTCCATGGAAATGTGGCAATTCCTACAGGAAAAACAATGTGGGTTCCTCTTTTATCAGGACTCCACTTCCAATAAGGTGAACTGAAGCATCTTTTCTCATCTGAATAACTTTCTTTTCTTTCTTCTGAGTTCTGCTGGTCAATGATGACATTTTATCTCTAACTCCTAATGAGGTTGAAATAACAGAAGCACGAAATAAATACTAGCCGGGTGTGGTGGCGCACGCCTGTCATCCCAGCACTTAGGGAGGCTGAGACAGGAGAATCGCGAGTTCAAGGCCAGCCTCAGCAATGGCGAGGTGCTAAGCAACTCAGTGAGACCCTGTCTCTACATAAAACACAAAATAGGGCTAGGGATGTGGCTCAGTGGTTGAGTACCCCTGAGTTCAATCCCCAATGCCAAAAAAAAAAAAGAAAGAAAGAAAGAAAAAGAAATACTTATGACTTCAAATGCTGTAGGCAGAGTGATCATTCAGAGTCAGCTTTAATGGTAAATCAGGCATTAGGCACAGAGAGATGAAATTCTAAGCTCCCAATGTGTTTGAAAGGATTAAATAACCATCTTGAATCTAGGGGTGGGTCCAGGGTGCATAGTTGAGGAATATATAATTGGAAATACTTTTTTAAAATGAACACAAGACATAGCACAAAAATACAAAAGAAAGAAGCGAAGAATATATTCTAAGGAATATTGAGAAGAAAGCTAAAATTATTTACTTGAAAGGTTTGCTGTTTATTAGGTTAAAATTGTCACAATTTCAGTGCGGATGTAAGGTTATTTTAAACGGGAGAGGCACATGAAACACAAAGATATGCAAACCAAAAAGACACATGTGAAACTCAAGAGCACAGAACTTGAAAATAAACCATTGTAGCTCTCCATGACTGCAGTTGAACCATTTAAAGCTTATGTCTCCCTGGAAGGCTAAAGGTGCACTTGAAGTCAATGTTCAGCTCTCCAGCCACAGGCAGGGTGTTGAGCCCAACAGGAATGGGGGAGGCCTCTTTTCTCCTTTTCTGTCAGGCACTCCTTTCTCTTGGCTGCTGATTCAGAATCATGGCTTCTGACAATTCTTGAGTTCTGTGCACTTGCAAGAGACATCTGGACTTTCTGGACAATACACTAAAATTACTGATTGATTTGATTTGGATTAGGTACCCACTCCTGGAAAATCACTGCAGCCAAAGTCAGGAATCCTGATAAAGGTAATGTCTCTTTCAATAGCAAGGAACTCTGTATGGAGCGGTAGTAACTCTCAGAAACCTGGTGTGGGAAGCAATCCTCAGTGATCAGGTAACTGATTATGAATTCCCCTTTCCTCATCTAAGATCACTTTGCCTTCTACCTCTTGAGAAGAACATAGAAGCTCACTGAATGAAGCACATGTGCTTTTTAAGTCCAAGAATCAAGAACTCTATGTGTTTTGTTCATCATTGCACAACCCCTCCTGGAAAAGGGCTTGCACAATTGAGTCTCTATAATGACTAAATAGGAATAAATAGATAAATAGCTGCTTTTGTCTTATTTTTCTATCATTTTTCCTTCTGCTTATCTATTATTATCTTATTATTAATAATCTTATTTTTTATGTGATTTTGAAGTATACCTCAAGTCAAAACGATGAGAAAAGAAATCACGGGGACTCCAGGTGGCCATAAATAATACTTCCACTGCCTGTCTTGAGTTAAGAATCACTGAGAATAAGATGCAGAAGGAAGTCTAGAATAGAATGAGTATAAGTTGAATTTCATGTTCCAGGCTGACTGGGATAAAGGATGCCCAGATCCTGTTAAGGCATTATTTCTGAATATCTGTGAGAGTTTTTCTGCAAGAGAGTTGGATCTGCAGAATAAGTGAAGCCACTGGCCCTCTCCAGTGCAGGACGACATCATCCAAACCCCTGAGCACCTGAATAGAACAAAAAGGCAGAGGAAGAAGGAATTCACTCTGTCTCTCTTTAAGCTGGGATGTCCATTTTCTCCTTTCTGAGACACAGGCACTCCTGATTCTTGCACCTTTGGATTCAGACTGAATCACTCCACGGATTTTGCTGGCTCTCTAGCTTCAGGTGGCAAATCCTGGAGACTTCAGCATCTGTAATGCTGTGATCCAATTCCTTTAAGATCCTCTTATACTTACCTACCCACCTACCTACCTATCTAAAAAGGGTTTGTGTTTCCATGTTTCTCTGGAGAGCCCTGAAGTCTGTTTCTTTGGAAAACACAGACTAACTACTTAGGAGGCAGCATTAAAGAGAGAGAAAGCTGTTTGTTTAGTATAAGCCTCTTCTTTTGGAAATCAAGGCATATGGGGTGGTGGGAGTTCTTCCACAGACAGAAATGGAAAAATGGAGGAAGAAAAGAGAAAACCTGCTGGGAAAGGAAGAGGAAAATATCAAATCAGGATCCTGTTGCTTCCCCCAGGCAACCACACGCCCAAGTGGCTCAGCTCTTTTCTTCTCCATCCCTCGTTCTCAATCTCTTTTTCTCTCTTTGGCTTCAGTTTTCTGTCCTAGTGTATTAATATCATTTCTCTCTTCCTGGGACAAGGGATATTTAAAAATTATAACAAAACCAACAAAGACATCAAGTTTATCTATCATTTACAATTAGAACATCCAGTATCCCCATGTAGCTATAACTACTAAATAGTTTTAAGGCTAGAGAATGAAAGAAAATCCATAGCAATCCTGGGACTCTTTCCTAGGCACATGCAAATTTCTGAGAGAATTTTTGTATTGACACTTAAGATGGAATGAGCCACTAGGAGCTTAGAGTTATATCAACTCTTTATCACCAGCTCTTCATTGTCTACCACAAATGAGCATATTTGACCTCAAAAAGAGTAAAATTAATTTTGATTCTTACATGTATTTTCAAAAAGATATCCAAGAGTGTAAGATAAGACTATTAAAAGTTGGCCCAGGATTAACTGCCATATGAGTTAACAAGGAATGTATCAGAACAGAGGAGGGAACCAAAAGCTACTTCCTCTTGCAAACATCTTATCTGTTGCAAACCACAGATAAGCAGAAGTACTGGAATTTATGAGAAAAGGCCTCATTATTTTCTAAGATCTAAAATATTGAAGTATTTATTTTCTTAAAGATGGAACTTTACATATAAGTCCATAAAGAACATGAGTAAACATCTAATAGATAATATTCTGTCATAGATCTCAAAGTCCATGAAAAATATTTTTCCTGAATTTTAAGAGGAGAAAGTAAAAGTTTATTTAATCAAAGCATGAAAATAGTTCCAAGTTAGTGATAAAAGTACTAGAGAATATGAGAATAGTATTTTAAAGTTTGCTTCAGAATTTCTACTGAAATATAAATTAATTTCAAATTATTTAAAAATTTTACAATTTCAATAAAAATCAATTTCTTTTTTAAAGAAAAAAGATATGATATGGCATGCTACTTTCTCTGAGATTCAGCAATCCACATCTGGAAATCAGTTACTACTTATTTCAAGCTGACTCGGACAACGCAGGTAATAATGTCAACTACCTGTAGAGGGCTCCCTACAAACCAATCTAGTTCATGAGGACTGGTTAGGAAGCACTTTCCTAAAGATGGTGTTCAGGGACTAAAACGATTTTTATTTGGAGACACTCATGCCTGGATTGCTTTTTCTAATGACAAGTGAATCTTCACTCATCTTCAGGCATAGTTTGGAATGTTCCAGAATTTAATTGGGATTTTTTTACCATCTCTGCAGTGCCAAACTACTGTGAGCTCCTCGCGTGCCCATTTAATTTTGTACAAAATGTGATGCTTGGTACAGAAGTAGGCAGCCACAGGATAAGCGTCAGTTTAAATCCATCTTCTCTTTTGGTTCCAATGGAGTTTACGGGATATTCCCAGCACAGGATGAAACTGAAATAATAAAAAAGCATACATGACAGTTTTGTAGCTTATAACAATTAACACAAACTTCCATGCACATTATCTTAAAAAAAACATAAATATGAACATTGGGTTTTATTATCATTTACACGGATGAAATGACTGAATCTTAGGGACCTGAGGTAATAGAGGTTCAGTTTAGTTCTTTTGGTTTCAATATTAATGACCTTTTCTTTGGATCTTTGCTGTTTCTTATTATCCAGATAATGAAGTGAAAAATCAGTAACCTTTCTATTGAAAGGTATCCCTGAGTGGATAGATGCATGGAAACTGAGAAAGGCAGAAGGCATCAGGAATGATCTCAGCTAGTAAGTTATACTCTCAGAAAGGTCACTGACTTATGAAGAAAACTAGGTGGGAGGCTTGATGAGTCAGTTCCTGAAAAGAATCTAAAGGCAAATTATTAAACTACACAGGTGCCAGGCACAGAGATCAGACCCAAAAACGAAAGCCATTTTCTTAGTTCACAAACTGAGAGAGGTGAAAAGTCAATTAGGATGGTAGCCAAGCCACAGCATGAAGCAGGTAAGAACTGAGCCTCAAGTCTAAAGTAAGGAACCATGGTCCGGGAGCACAAGAGGAGGTGGACAAGGTGCAATCAATAGACATGGATTTGGCCCCAGATATCTGGGTATAACTGTCAAGTTCTAGTGCATTTCATCCACATTGGCTCTATCTTAACAATGCAGTGCTCAGGATCTGGCATTGGCTACCATTAAAATGAGATAGAGGAAGAAGAAGAACAAGAAACTTTTATCTAAAAATGATCCATTTTCTTCTCCTCATCAGCTGATACCTGGAAATTAATTTAAGAATCATGGCTTGAGCCGGGTGCAGTGGCGCAAGCCTGTAATCCCAGTACTTAGGGAGGCTGAGACAGGAGAATCGCGAGTTCAAAGCCAGCCTCAGCAACAGCGAGGCACTAAGCAACTCAGTGAGACCTTGTCTCTACATAAAACAACCTATTAACTCTCTTAATGTTTACACAACCCAAACAGGCAAGTGCCATTAGGATCCCATTTGACAGACCAGAAAGCACAGACACAAACAGATTAACAAACTCACACAAAAGCCATCAAATAGTCCTATGAGAGAGATAATTCTAAAGATATGAAGGACACCTTGGTGTGAGAGACTCAGACTGAGGGGGCCCGGCGCGGTGGTGCATGCCTGTAATACCACGTACTTAGGGAGGCTGAGACAGGAGAATCGAGAGTTCAAAGCCAGCTGCAGCAATAGTGAGGCGCTAAGCAACTCAGTGAGACCCTGTCTCTAAATAAAACACAAAATAGGGCTGGGGATGTGGCTCAGTGGTCTAGTACCCCTGAGTTCAATCCCCAATACCAAAAAAAAAAAAAGAATCATGGCTTGGAGAAATATATCCTTTAATAAAAAGCACATGTTCTTATTTGGAAATATGCATAGGTTGGGGTGTCTAGGTATAGACACCTCAAAGACAGAGGGACAGAATATTTTCTTATTTTGTGTTTATTCTATAGAGAGACTTAATGTGTTAGATGATGTTAGTCAGTTTTTCATCACTGTAGAGTGTTCAGTCCAATTTTATAAATCTTTTATCACTGAACATATAAATTGTTTAAAATTTTAAGCTATTATATTGAAACCTTCAAGTAATGTTATTACTTGAAAAATTTTTTTGAGATTACTTCAGCAAAGTTAATAAAATAGTATTTTAAGATAAAATAAATAATAACCACCAGTGTGAGCAGTGGTAAAAATCTGATCAAGGTTTGGGAAGTATTGACCCAGTGGCTAATCACAGGCTGAGGTTAATCCCAGCTTCTACACAAACCAATTGAGTGACCTGGGAAAAGGGCTTGACCTGCCAGGGTCCTGTTCCCTTATTTTAAAATGAGGCTAAGAATGGCATCTACCTTGTTGGGTTTTCCTGATGGGTTAAGGAAATACGTAGTTGAATGTAAAACCCTGTGCAGGCACTGTCAAGGGTTCAATCAATGATGATGTTGATTAATCATTCTTACAAGAACAAACTGCCACCTGTAAACTCTGACTTCCTATTGACGACAACTGAATGGAGGGCCCAGGATGGTGCCTTATTTTCAGGGACTTGCACAGAAGTTGGAGCAGGCCCACATCTGCGGGGGTATTACACCCATAGACATGCTCAGAGGAAGATGGAGCACAGATTTAAGCACTGTGCATTTAGGGTTAAGGAAAACTGAGTCCTGGACAGAGGTCGTGTGGCTTTGTTACTGAATACATCTCCCAGGTATGCTGGAACCACTTTCTGAGACCCCCATGAATATTTTGTTTTGCCAATTTACTTTAAATTATATGTTTAATCCCTTTTTAAAAAAGACCTGGTTTTCCTGAATCTCAGGTAGACAAGTGCTCAGTCCATATTTAACGCTAAGAAGCAGACATTCTGCAGGGTAATAAAGAGAACATGCACATAAATAAGATGAAATTTTGTTTAACCATAAAACCTGCAGTTGGTTAGTCATTACATTGTAATTGAACCTGATCTAAACAAGGCAGTGTGCATATGCCATATAAGCTTTTTCTCTTCTAAAAATATCTCATTACCATCCACTGGAACAGTTAAATATAAATATTTTGTTTTTATAGCCTTTATTTCTGAAACATAAAAGGTTTTATGTTTCTAATTCCTAGATAATTTTTCATGGTATTTCTGTTTATCCTGCACTCTACTTTCAAGCACTGTTTGAGAGAAAAAAAAATATGCAATGCATTCGGAAAAGTCTAAAGTGGTTTTCAATTATTGTGAGAGAATTCTGGGACATGGGAGTCATTTCGTTTCTCTGATCTTACACAACTGCTCTGCCTGACAGGAGTTAGTCTGGCTGAGTTTTAATCTTTCGGTTTCTTTCAGATTTTTTCTGGTTGCTCCTACTTCTCTATGAAGTTTACCTAGACTGCTCTGGGTAGCAATGAAGGGTTGTCTGGTTGAATGTTTTCCAACATCAGAGTTTTATTGTGCAAAAAAGTAATAAACCTGTGGTCACACTTCCATCACCTTCACGTGGGTTTGGACAAAGGACTCTGAGCAAAGAAAGCAGCAGTGGTGGACCTCGTGCACATCCCTCCAGGTCAGGGTGATTTTATAATATGCAGTACACATCAAGGTCCCTTGTTTGATTGGACGCCTGTGTCACCATCTTGAAATTCTTAAAAGTTTTCAAACAACCCTTTACAATAGCAAGGGCTGTCCGAGGTCCAAGCTTGATGCAATACAAGGCTCAGATGCTTTATGCACATGTCACTACTTGTTTTGTTTCCTACCCTTCACAGCTCATGGATCATGCTCTGTAAAATCCTCCCTTTCTTCTCTAGGTCCAGTTAGTAGTTTGGTGTCTTCATGTTCCCATGGCAACTCACTTATCCTTCTAGAATCACTCTGTGTATTCTGCACGTGTGTGTATGTGTGAGTATCCATCTGTTTCAAGTATAAACTCTAGGACAGGGATCAGCTCTCAATTCATCCTTGTGCTCCTCTGGAAGAGTGGCAGACACTTGGTAGGGCTCCTTGAATGTGCAGTCTGAGAAAACTTTCATCAGATATTCATGTTCTGCTCCAGTGACATGAAGCAGCTTCTTGGCCTTGATACATTGCTCTCTGCACAAGATACCATTCTCCCTTCTGTGTGCATTCAGAACCCTTATTCATCTTATCACACTCAACTGAAAGATCTTTCCAAAAAGCCTTCCCTGGATGTGAAAGGAAGAAGCAATCACTTCCTCCTGGTCCTCCTCATCTCAGTCCTTACCACATGGCATTGTATTTGAAAATGTCTATTTCCCCCACTTGACTGAGAACTCCTTGAACCTCATGTTTTATTCATCTTTGTATCCCAAGCTTTGCCTAGTAACCAGCAGACACACACACACACACACACACACACACACACACACACACACACACGAATGAAGCTAGAAGAAAGCAAGCAAGAAAAGAAAAAGACAAAGAGAGAAATAACGTAGTTGTATTCTCCCCAGACAATGCTGTGATAGATGAAAATTCCAATTGAGCAATTTGGCTTTATTATCTGACATGCCATGGATTGCTTAAATGCATTTTACTTTATACTACACAGAATAGAAGAAAAACAGGGGACCTCTAAGCTAGTTGATTATTAGCACAAACTTGAATTGTCTTGTGGTATAAATTTTGTGAGGCCAGATAAATTAGAATCCACATGGTTTTCTGGATAGGACAGAGAAGTCTTAAACTTTAAGGTAAACATGTAAATCCTTTAAAGACTTACAGGCATAATGTTTGTATGTTTAACAAGATAAAAAAAAATCAGTCCTACCATTTCCCAGGTATGAATCCCAAACACATATTTATATCATTTTCTTTTTACAGTTCTTTGCCTTGGTGCATCAAGGGAGGTAAACTAATATGTCCTCAGGTGCTCCCTTTTGTCCTATCTGATGATGTTCACACAGCCAAGAGATTGCTTATGCCCTTCACTTTCTATGTGCCAAAGCAAGAAAAATTGCTCTCCTTAGTTTGGGGTTCTATTTTGCAATATTTTTTTTCTGCCTTGTGGCATTATTTCTTCAGATAGATTTGCCTGCTTTCAGCTCCAGTGGAACTCAAAGGTGAACTGGAATCTGACATGAAATACTCAGTTTATTCTTGTCATTCTGTTCCCAATATGCTGTGTCCATGTTTGCATGTGATGCCCCTTCTTTGCACTTGGCTTCTCCTCTGTAGGAGAAGGACATGTGTTCAGCTCCAGGTTTGGCAAATCCTGATCTAGAATTTAGATTCTAAAAGTTAGACCTTCACATTGGCCATGACAGGTGATGAATCAAAAGAGATTCAAAGAATCATTCTGGACCAACTGAGAATCTCTGAGCTGGAGCTCTGGAATCTCTGTGTGGATGGATCCCTGTGCAGCCATGTCTGAGCACACTGAACAGAAAGACTCCCAGACCTCATATCTCTCGGATGCAGGAATAGAATTCATGGGGAAATTAATCTACTGGACTCCATTTAAGAACCCCTCTGTTAAATTGTTGTTTCATACTTCACACTTTATATTGCTTTTATGTAGAATGGGTCATTTACAATATTTTAACCTTCTTGACAATCCTGGGAACAGGGAAGAAAACCTGGAATCATTAGGCAGTTTTCATAAATGAATCAAAGACTTGGAGAAATTGAATGACTTGGCCAAATACACGCAGCCAAGTTCTGACTTCAAAATCATAATGAAGATGAAAAGCGTGGATTATAATGGATTCGAGATGTGGAGGTTCATTAGTAACAGAGTCTGAGTCCCCTTGTCTTTTCTTTTTGGACTGTTGCTCTGTCCATTGGTAGAAAAAAGAAGAGAAATGTTTGTCTCTGCTTAGGGTTCTGAGTGGCAGTGGTGAGATCTTCACTGATAAGTTAAGTTTGATTATATATTGATGTGGAATCCAAATATACACATATCTCATGGTAGAGGTGTTACTGAAAAGGCAACATTAAAAACTGGTCACAGGTTGGTGAATCTGCATGTGCCAGGCCCTGCATTGTTCAGTGAGGATACAGAAACAGAGATTCATGGCCGAGGTTGTGATGTTCCCCAAACTGTGGTCCTTTACCATGTCCATCAAAAATGTTGATTCTTGAATAGTGCCCAGGCTATGGAGTACCTGGGAATGCTTCCCAAGAAATTACATTTTCTACAGCTCCACCTAGTGAGTGTAATGATTACAGTTTTAGGTGATTACTAAAATGTTTGACATATCCATACATTCATTAAAACATTCTTGAGGACTTATTGTATCCCAAGGCTTGTGCTGGAGTACATCAAGAACTAAAACCAGGGCTGGGGTTGTGGCTCAGTGGTAGAGTGCTTGCCTAGCGTGTGTGAGGCACTGGGTTCAATTCTCAGCACCACATATACACAAATAAAGCCCACTGACAACTAAAAAATATTTACAAAAAAACTAAAACTAGCAAAATTATCTGCCTTTGTGCAGCCTATGTTTTATTTGGGGAAGATAGAATGACAAAATAATGTGACTAATAAAAAAATAATGACACATAGTAAATGCGGTCCTTTCTTGCCCAACACTGGAGATTCATTCTGAGAAATGCATCAGCAGGCGATCTTGTCATTGTGTGAATCACCTCAAGTGCCCTGCTCCCACAGATTCAGATAATCCACGTCAACCATGGGCTCTTGGTGCAACCAAGATGCACAGTGAGTTGGCTTATGAGGCTGCTGCTGCCACTGGAACATGGCATATGTTTTACGGTAAACTTTTTAAATAAGTAAATGTGCACTCTAAATTAATAAGAAATATCGTACAGTAAATACATAAACTGAGTAACATGACATTAACTATCAATACCAAGTACTGAGTGATGGTATCTAATTGTATGTGCTATGCTTTTATCCAACTCACAATTCCATGCCACATGTCACTATGACCTTAGGACAGATACAGCATCATGACACGAGAGGAATTTTTTTGCTCCATTACAGTCTTAAGGGAGTCCATGGTTGACTGAAGCATCATGATCTGTGCAGGACTGTACAAGAGGAGGAGGAGGGGAGGAGGAGTGGGAAGAGGAGGAGAGGAGGAGGAAGAAGGAGGAGAAAAAAGTTCTATGGTATGCTAAAAGATGATGAAGGGATGAAGACCACAGCCCAGGTCCACTGTAGCGACTGGCAGGGTCCCACAGTTGTGATTTTAAAAGTACTCCTCTGTACAAGTTTCACTGAGAAAGAGTCGTTTGAGCAAATCCCAGCAGCATGTGATGGCGTGACCCCGAGCAGCAGCCACCAGCCTGTACCCCACCCCGCTGGCGGGTGCACCTAGGCCAGATGAACTCAGAAGCATCTCTTCGTTCACTTCCCCAACCCTGCTGAGCAGGTGTCACTGTCTCCATGTTCCATTTAGGAACCCAAACTTGAGAAAGCTCAAGATCTTGTTTGGTGGTTACAGCCAATAAGCTATTTTAGAATGAAATAAGCCCCCTTTTTTCCCTAACACACATTTTGTGGGGGATTTTTGGCATGAGTTGGAGATTGGGGTGTGGCTGGTACTGAAAGGCTGAACTTATTTCATTTTAAAGACTCAAAAGGCAAAAACCCATTCTCAGTCAACGGGTGCCAACTAATTTCAATAATGGTCCTTTACAAGCCTCTGCTTGCTAGAGAGTGTTAACTGTTTAGTAGCAGTCATTTTTAACAAGCCCATAACATTGCCATTACATGAATTATACATGGCTTATAAAATGATTATTTAGTCAGTGGAAAATTAAATCCGTCAGTGTTTTCCAAATCTGAGCTAGGACATTCATCAGAAAAACTGTTAAATTTTTAATCAACTGTACTGCGGTTGATGTAGCTATCAGCCTAAATTGCTCTTTCTCTGCCATTCCCCTTGTTGCAGAATATAGTGTAGAATTACCACCCCTATGATGCTAATTGAATTTTTTCTTGCAAAGATTTAAGACAGAGTGACATGCCATCCAGCATTGAAAAAAAAAAAAAAAAAAACTTGCGTGAGCTTCAAAGACACATTTCACATATAATGAGTAGTAATTGAATGTTTGAGTCTTTTTGATTCTTTTCTCTCTGATCCGACATCTCAGACTGGAGCCCACCTCAGTCTAAGATCACACTCAAAACACGCAGATCTTAATGTTAAAATTAAGAAATGACACGGGGTGTTAAAAGATGGTAATGTTATGAAAAAAAATGTGCACAAGAGTGCCTAAAACTCCGTGGGAAGAGAACTTGCAAGGCATTTCTTCCAGACTGGAAGTGATTTAGATAGTTTCTCACTTGATAAATTGACCCTTTACTCTTAGTATTCTTTAAGGTCTTCTGATGACAATCAGAGGGAAATCTGAGATTTTTCTTGAAGGACTTTCCTGTGAGTATTAGTACAATCTTTTAAACTTTTGTTTCTATCCATTTAAACAAGCATCTTCCCAGCTGAACACAGGCAAAGAAGGGGAGGTGTGGTTCTAAGAGAACTTTCCTGCCATACCCAGCTGGAAGTGGAAATCTAAATACTCAGTGTCCATCTGTGCCCCTGACCAAACACTGGCCACCTCAGGCCATTGAACGGTGCACTTCTGCACAGTGCAGGCCTATTCTGGCTTTGTCAGGCACAAGTTACCATTGATAGGTTTGCCTAGACCAGTGCTTCTCAGCCTAAAATGTGCATGCACTGCACTTGGCCATGTTAAGATGCAGATTCTATTTTATTGTTCTGGAGTGGAGACTGAGATTCTGCATTTTTAACATACTCCCAGGTGAAGTGGATGCTGTTGTTTTATGAGTCATATTTTGAGAGGCAAGATCCAGAAACAATATCTGGAAATGGAGCCATCCAAAATAAAATTCTTGGTATCAGTTCTGGGGCCAAGACTGGGTCTGGATCACCATGTGATATGTGGGACACATATTTATTCCATTAGGCATGTCTCAGCATGAAACCCAGTAGACTGTGCAAGTGCCCAGAGGGGGCATAAGATGGGGTAAGGGTGGGGCTTGGTGAGGGAGAGCAGACATTTCTGCATATTGTTCTTGATACAGCTCAGACTGAGTCCGGGAAGAAGGTCCGATATGAATCATAATTTCCTTGATTCTTTCCCATGTAGTACTCTGGAAAGGAGCTCTACCTACCAGGAGGAAATTGCACCTTCTGCTCATTTCCATGATGCGGGAGACCACGTGGGGCAGGGATGCACCTGCTTGAAGCTCCTCATTGTCTGCTTCCAGCATTTTCAGTGCTACCCCAATCTGTAAGTAAACATTTATTGTTTCCCTAAATTACTCTGTACTTACAGACCTCTCTACATTTGCACTCATTTTTCTAACTAGAGTACCCTTTGTCCTTTCTCTGCTTGATTAACTCATGCCCCCTTTCTAGAAAGATTTCAAATGAGAAGCATGCTCTGATCCCTGCCCGGGCACTCCCTTCTCAGGCAGAAATAACCCTCCCTCTGCCAGTCTGCTGTTGCTATGACTCCCCTCTTTACAGTTCTTCACCCCGCAATCTGCTGGAAATGTATTCTAAACCTGAGAAATGCAAATCAGATGACCCCCACTGAAACTTCCAGGCCAGCCAGCAGTCACACAACCACCTTAACAAAAGCCAAATTCCTCCCCCATATGTCCACCAGTGCCTGTGCAACTGGAATTCCAGGGGCTGCTTGTCCCTGGAATGTCTTTCCATACTGAGCTCTCCTCTCTCACCTGGCTCTGGTCCCACCAGCCTCTGGTCTTAGCCATGGGCTGCTTTCTCTTCATGGAAGGCTTTTATACATGGGCAAGCTAGTAAATGACACAGCTGGCTCTGTAAGCTCAGATCTCTCTCTCCAGAGGGGGGCAATTTTGTTCAATAACATCACCCTTCAGAGAGTCAGCTAATATTTACTGAAAGCCTCCTGTCACCACACCTTGCTTTAGATTCCACAGAGAAGGTGGAGTCCCCTCTTTCATAGGATCAGTAATTCTTATAGAAGAAGGTAGACAATAGACAAGGTCATCACAGGTAATAATAAAGGATGAAATATAGGCCAATATAGAGGGAGGCCTATGATTGCTTCCACTTCAGAGAGAGATGAACTGAGACCAGGAGGAAAAGTGGCCTGGCCCCATCTGTGAGATGAAGGAGTCCCACCACTCAAATTTGTTGTGAAAAGTAAAACGAGGCAATGCAAAAAAACACGTTCATCACAGTGCGACAGATGAGTGAGCTCAGTAAATGTGCCTAATTTCCGTACTATCAGTCACTCCTTTGTTCACATGTGACTCGCAGCAGGGGTTTAGGGGAGGCTGGGAAGAGCCTTGGGACCAACACGGGAATCATGGCTTTCTCTCCAAACTCCAAGGGGTAGCACAAGATAGAGGATGTTTATTTAGAGAATCAGCTTGAAAGCTAATAATTATTCAATTAGCAACCATCCCACCAAGTTCCTCTGTTTCAGGACAATGGGTTTACAGGTGCCTGGACTCAAGGGGGAGAGGCTAACCTGCTGCTGTCTGAGTGGTGAAATATTCAGAATTGGATGGATAGAGTGGGGACATAATTATGTGTGTAGCAAACATATGGTAGAGGCTATATTTCTCCTGCTGAAAGAAACAAGTCCAAATATGTAACATACACAATCTCCCTCCTATAAATACACAGATTGGATGATGCTGCAGCAACATTTTGTTAAGTACCCGAATCCTGGAGAAATCGCTGGAAGCGTTTTTTTTTTTTTTTTTAAATATTTTTTTAGCTGTAGATGGACATAATGTCTTTATTTTATTGCTTTATATGTGGTGCTGAGGATCGAACCCAGGGCCTCACGCATGCGAGGCAAGCGCTCTACCGCTGAGCTACAATCCCAGCCCCGCTGGAAGCGTTTTATCAGAGGAACAGATGGTCGGGTCCCTCCTGGTCTGAAGGTATTTCTGGCTGTCATGTGGTTATTCTATAAATAAACCCCACTGAGAGGCAGGGGAAGGTAAGCCATCAGTTGCACTCTCTGATTGCAAAAGAAAGCCCTGGAAAAACAACCAAAGGCTGGCTAGTTTGAAGAGGATTCTATCACTGAACTTGAGGGCTAGAAGGGGTCCTGAAGACCATCTGCTCTTTCCACGTGAAATCTCATTTGATTAGGTTCAGTTTGACTTTTAAAGACCTTTAGAAGATGGCATCAGAATTCAATCATGACATCAGTGCCATTGTTCAAAAAATATCTACTGCATGGAATCTGCCCACCTGGATCCATTTCCCTCAACTCCTTCTCCCCAAGCCCCCAGACCTGGACTCATTTCAGTTCTGGTTTAGAAGTTCAGGGAAACCAAACTCAGTACTTCTGATGGCCCTACTTTGACTTCAGGTAAAGACCTATGAAGGGGTAATAGTGTTAACCCAGTGCCAACTAGCACCCGACCAGTTTGCACTCAGTATGCTGACTTTTTGTTTCCCTCACTCTTCTGGTGTATTTCAATATTCATATTTTACAAATGAGGTTTTTAAAAAATCCAAGGCACTGGTGATTCTACCAAGGTCATGCAGGTCATCATCAGTAATAAGAAGGAAGATGTTATCCCAGGGTCTCTACCTCCTTGCAACAATCTCGCTCTTCTTTCTGATTTCCTAAGCTCTGTACCTCCATAGAAAGCCATTTCCCAGAGTCTCAGGGGTGGCCATTTACTCTCTAAAGCAGAACCCAAAACTCACCCAGGCATCTGCAAGGACCCACTGTAGAATGGAACTGCTTATGTCCTTCCATTCATTCCTTCATCTTTTTTTTTTCAACGTAATGAGAGTGAACCCCTGAAGCCAGACTCCCTTGCCATTCTTTCACCTTCTTTGTCCCTACTTCCATCTAAATCTCTTCAGTCATTTGAGCTCTCGAAACCAATGTCCAGAACCATACAGAAGGGACCCTTCCTGCATGAGAGGATGGTTGTAGTGATGACAGAGACCTTGAGAAGTACATAGCCTGCGATTGGATCTGCAGTCAATATTGGAATTTTTTCCTTTGGGGTCAGGAAAAACGTTGGATGAGGGCTCTGCCCACACTCACCACCACCCCTCTTTCAGTCTCAGAGAAACATTCTGTTTTGCAAATTGCCAGATTGGACCTGTGAGTGTTTCTTACAGTTGGGCTTTGCTATACTTATTCATTCATGCATGCCCTGAACCTGGACTGAAAGTGTGGCCAGGCCAAAGGAGATGCTCAATGAGCCTGTGGATTGCTGTTATTAGCAAATGGAACCTGTAAGAAAAGCAATTTTATTCAGAAAATGCTGTACTCATTTTAATTTGTATAAAGTATTTTTTCTTCACAAATTAAAAATACTTATTTCTTAAAAACTGATTCTTTAGTATCAGATTTTTATTCTGTGGTGGTAATAGTCTGAGCAGTTTCTAAAGAAAATGAGGATATTTGTGCTGCTGCTCAAAAATTTCTGTTCCTGAATTCAAAACATAGCCAAGATCTTTCACTTGAAGAATTTCAATGACAGAATATTATTTATTTTTTCTACTTAATTTTAGAAATAGTTTTTAAAAATTATTTTTGATTTGGAGTTTTAGGAAATAAAATAGGCTTATGTAAAGAAGAATAAGTCCATTGAAGATTTTTAAAAGTTTTGAAGATTTTTGCTTTACCTGTGATATTACATTTATTGTTTTTATCTCACATGGAAAGAAGTTTCATCAATACAAAAATAGCATATTGATCAAGTGGGCTGGGATTTGATAGACAGACAGAATGTTTGGATATTTTTCAGTTGCTACATTTGCAATGAAAATTTCATATTTCCTCTAGAAACATGAGCTCTGAAAAAAGAAAAGCCTTACGTGGCAGAAATGTGTCACAAAAACAGTGGACAAAGTTACTAGACAGATGGCTATGACTCTGGAATCAGGGCCCCCCTTGGGGTCCTTTGCAGAGCTTGGGCTCCAGAGTATGGGTCTCTATTTTTCCATTTGCAAGTTGTATACCTGAACAAATAATTTTCGAAGTTTTCTTTAATATTCCTTAAAATAACCCATTTTTCCCCTATTGAAAAATAATTTGTGATTATAATACAAAAATGAGAAACTGCAGAAATTTGAAAAAATTAAAAAGCCCTTCTGAAATTATCACCTTTCTGCATATTTATGTGTACACACATACACACACACACACACACACACACACACACACACACACACATCTTGCAAAAGCAAATGTGCCTCATTACAAATACTGTTCTGTACTCCAGCATCATAATAAACATCTCACCCTGGTCTTTAGAGTCTCTTGCTGCCTTTGCCATTTCATTTTTATTTTAACTTTTGCTTTTTTAAAAGTAATTATATATTCACAGAAGTTGCAGAGCTAGTATGGAGAGGTACCCTGTACTCACCACCATGTCCTTAGCTGCACAAAATCTAGCTCTCATCAGATGCAATATGTTTGTTCATTGCAATATATAATCTTTACACAATTCTATTAGATACATAGTTTCAGAACTGCTAATCGATGCCCTCATGAGAAACAAATTTATATATATGACAGCATTTATGTACCATTCTTTTATTTTCTTTTGCTTTAAAAGGTATTTTTGTCCAATAAAAAATGTTTTACAAAGTTGTTTCAGTTAGTTCTTTGTTTCCTCACTCCTTTCAGTGTGGTTTGTTATTTATGGTCATGCAATTAAATTTGTTTTGTTCTATTTCTATTCTGTTCTATGTATTTGAATTCCCCTTCATTCTGACAGATTAATGACTTAATGTGGGAGTTTGTAAAATACTCCTGTGATTCTGAGCTAGAGCTATACAGAGTGTCTACTCAGAATAGTGCTCCTCTCCTTTCAACACTACATCTGGTTCCTATTCCTACTTCTTTCCAGTGTTTTTCTCCCCATCTGCTGCCTGTGATCTACCTAGCTCTACCTTTTGAGTTACCATTCCTGTGTATTTTTGCACAAAATATATATCTGTTTATTTTCTTTTACATAAAGGGTATAGACACACTACACCTTTGTATTTTCCTTTTTCCACTTAATGTTTACCCTGAAAATTGCTCCATATTATTCTTAATTTTTTGTTAAAATTACATATTATTGCATAGTGCTGATGTACAATTATATTTCAAAAACTGTCCTATGTATGACTATTTAAGATATTTGTAGTATTTTGTAATAATAAATGATGCTGCAGTGACTAGCCTTGTGCTTTGGGGTATCTTTATATTGTAGATTCCCAGGAGTAGAATTATGGAATTGAAAGATAAGCAAGTACCAACTTTGCTGGTTCATACCCTACAGAAAGGCTGTATTGGTTTTGCATATCCATTGGTAATATTTGAAGAGAGCTTGTGTCCTCATAACTTTGCTAATAGAATGTGTTGTCCTCCCTTTAAAATATATACTTTATAGCTGGGCACAGTGGCGTGTGCCTGTAATCCCAGCAGTTTGGGAGGCTGAGACAGGAGGATCGTGAGTTCAAAGCCAGCCTCAGCAACGGGGAGGCACTAAGCAACTCAATGAGACCCTGTCTCTAAATAAAACACAAAATAGGGCTGGGGATGTGGCTCAGTGGTCAAGTGCCCCTGAGTTCAATCCCTGGTGTGTGTGTGTGTGTGTGTGTGTGTGTGTGTGTGTGTGTATACTTGATTTTTTAGAGTAGTTTTAGGTTCACAGCAAAGCAGAAAATAAAGTACAGTTCCTGTGTCCCCTCTGCCCATACAGATGCACAGTATCCCCAACTATCAGCCTCCTCCACCAGAGTAGTACAGCAGTTAGTCCATGAACCTATGGTGACTCATCATTCTTACCTCAAATCCAGTTTCCATTAGGGTCCACACTCGGTGCTGCATGATGACACATGCCCAACACTGTCTTACACAGAATCGCTTCACTGCCCTGTAAATCCTCTTTGTTCCACTTATTCATCTCTCCTTCCCTCAGCCCCTGGCAACCAGTGACCTTTCAAATGTCTCTGTAGTTTTGCTTTCTGTATAATGTCATGTTCTAGAAAATGGAATCCTGCCGTTTGCAGTCCTTTTCGATTAGTTTCTTTCACTTCGTAATATACATTTAAGTGTCTCTTAAGTCTTTTCATGGCTTAATAGCTCATTTCTTTTTAGTACTGAATGACAGTGCATTATCTAGATGTACCACGTGTATTTATCCAACCATTCACCTTCTGAAGGACAGCTTGGTTATTTCCAACTTTCAGCAATTATGAATGAAGCTATTATAAATATTCATGTGGACAACATGCGTTTTTGTGGACATGAATTCTCAACTCTTTTGGGTAAATGCCAAGGAGGGAGATATCTTGATTGCATGGTAAGAGCATATTTGTTTTTGTCAGAAACTACTAAACTACCTTCCAAGGTGAAGGGACCACTGAGCATCCCCAGTATCACTGAACAGGAGTTCCTGTCACTCCACCTCCTCACCAGCAATTGGTGTGGACAGTGCTTTGGTATTTTGGCCATTCTAACTGGTGCATAGGGGTAGCTTCCTGTTGTTTCAATTTGCAATTCTCCTAATGACATATGATAGAGGCATCATTTCATATGCTTATTGGCTATATGTATATCTTTTGTGTGGTGTTGAGGTCATGGGCATATATATATTTAAATCAGGATGTTCATTTTCTAATTGTAGAATTTTACGACACTTTATATAAAAGTCCTGTATTGGGTATGTCTTTTGTAAATACTACCCCTAGTCTGCTTTACCATCTCAATCTCTTGACACTGTGTTTTGCAGAGCAGATGCTTTTACTTTGGAGGAAATCCAATTTAACAATTATTTGTTTCCTGGATTTTACTTGTGGTGGTGTATTTAAAAAGGCATTGTTCTATTCCAGGTCATGTAGATTTTCTCCTATTTTATTTTGGAGGAGTTTCACCATTTTGCATTTTATGTTTAGGTCTGCGATCAATCTTTAGTTACTTTTTGTGACAGAAGTTCTATGTCTAGATTCATTGTCTTGAATGTGAATGTCCAAATGTTTTGGTGTTATCTGTTCTACATTTTCATTTTTGTTACTCTGAGAAGTGAGAAATTGTACCTCAGTGTTGTTATGACTTGCCTTTCTTCAATTGTTAAATCAAAACTTTTGTATGAATTTGAGGAAATGTACACACTTTTTTGTATTTTTTTTGTCCTTTAATTTTTAAGAGTTATTTAAATACTAGGAATCTTAAATTATTTATTTATAATCTTTTATTTATTTATTTATAATGGTGGACATTATAAATATTTTTTCCCCATTTTGCAACGGTTTTTGATTTTGTGAATGGACTTTGTGCTCTGCATTTTAAAAAATTTCTATAGTTAAATTTACCAATCTTTACTTTCTTCCCTTTGGATTTTGAATCAGAGTTAGACAGTCCCTACCCTGAATTTAAAAAGGAATGCTACCAATGCAATACTTGTATGGTTCCATTTTTTTTTTTTTAATACTTAGGTCTGTAATTCATTTGGGCTCTACTTCTGTGTATGGAGTGAGAAATGAATTAATTAGTTTTATCTTTTTTCCAAATGGTTACTCAATTCTCCTAGCACTATTTGTTAAAAAATCCATCTTTGCTTGGTGTTTGTCTTGATTGCAGTTTCCTGGGACATTTACCTTCTGCTGCAAGGCATTTATTATTAATAGTGATATCTTAGATTTTAGTTTTACTTTTGCTCAAATAATATGGTTTAAGTATGGAGCTCTTATAACTTGAGTGTGATGATCTCTTGCTTCCTAAAACTCCATGTGAAATAGAAACTTACCTATTGGGGGTGTCAAAACAAACTGCTGCAGGATATTACAGCTCTGTCTATCTCAGCCAGGTAGTTCATGACTGAAAATTGGAAGAATAGAGTAATTGGGTGCTTAGACAGCCTTTTGCAGAAGGTCCTTTGCTGTTCATAGTGGAGGTTAAAATCTGCATTCCATATAAGGAGGACAAGGCTTTTGTATAACAAGGCTCTTTGTAGAATATCCCCCGCTCCCAAATGGTGACTATAGATTTTAGTCTATAGAAGATAGATATATCACGTGCCCTATAAACCAATATGTCTTTAGGGACTAGTACAGCAATTGCATGTAGCAGGCAGTAAATTGAATCATTCTTAATGACCGTGAGAGTGAAAGAATGAATTGAATGAGTGGTGTATTGTTGTTGAATCATTCCAAGTTCAATGTTGTAGTCGCTGTGATAACAGGCTAGTAGACGTTAAACACTTACTCATATTTACAGAAGAAAACTCCCATTTATGAATATGTATCACTATGCTTCAGTTATCTGTAGGTGTTTGTACTATGGATCAGGTATTACATTAGGACATTTCACTTCTATTATCTTCCTGAATCCTTCTCATAACCCTGTGAAGTAGATAACATTAGCCTGCTTAATAATGTTTCAGTAATTTTTGCAAGATGATACAGCTACAACTTGAAACCGGGTCTTTGAGCTTTAAGTCTACTAATCTTTCTTAACAGCTTATTGAGAAAAGTTAACATTTGTTTTCACCAAAATGTAGACCCACCAATGGTCACAACTGTCCATAGCCCAATCCTGGTAATGGCTGATGTGCCGTCATTTATCGGTACTCATAAACCTTCTCTTGAGAAGGTAGCAGAATTTTGCTGCTTGTAACAATATTATTAGGATACCCCAATCTGTAGCAGATAATAAATTATTCAGACTGAATTTGAAAAGAGCAAATGTTTGTCCTTTCCCACTTTCTGTTGTCTTGGGAGGAAATTATTTTCCCCTTTTCAATTGTTTACTGAACATAAAAAGCATTTACATTGTTTTCTAAGCCATCTGTGTGGTCTGGCCTATTTTTCCCCATTGCTTTGATGAATAAATTGTGAAAAATCTACTTGCTCTGGTAACAAGAGATCCTGCTAGGGAAACATTCAGTTAGACTCATACAATAAAGCACACCAAACCGACGTCTGGGTCAGATTTAAGAAATCAATTTTCCCCTGCTTCTAAAGAAGTCATTTTATTCTGGAAGACAAACTATCATGGTACAACTTGGAAAATGAAAATCTTTATTTAGAACCACTCTGGGTTTTCTGATGGGTCAATAGCAGTATTTAATACACGTAAAGATAGATCAAAGGCAGTTTCAAATAATGATGACATTTTCTTAGTCAGGGATTACTGAGCCCCTCCTGATAACATGATAGAAACACTCTGCATTTGTCTGAAGCATTTTACTGTCAGCAAATGTCGTTCTGCATTTGGCAGCAACCATGATCCAGGGAAAGGCAGACTGAGGATGAGTTGGATTTGCAATTGGACATTCTAGGTTCAATTTCCAACTGAATGACCTGTTTGTCATTTGATCTGAGGAAGCGTTTAACCCTCTCTGCACCTGTAAGCTATGGACATTCAAGTGGGATTTGCATATGAGAATGTCCATACGAAGTAAAATACAGTGCAAGTGGAACATTTTTCATCCCTAGCTCTTTTCTTCCAGATAATAAAACCTTCCTCTGAACAGTGACTTACTCGAGTTGGGAACCGAGTGAACTAGCTGGTTATGTCAATTTCTCAAGAAAGTAATAGAAATTGGACAGTGAGGGAGATCAGGTGTCTCTGGCCAATTCTTTGGCAATTTCAAATGCATTTGACTCTGTGCCGTGTCCTCTTTCAGGTCAACATCTAGGAAGAGGCTGGATTGCTTCCCACAATTGAAACACTATGTCAGGTTCAGAGACTGTGAGAAGCGTAAGCCTTAACCCTTTCCCTCAAGGGACAATAGCATATTGGAAGGGAAAGGCTGATTCACAGCAGATAATTACGACTGATTCAATCCAGAAAAAAAGGACATTGAATGTCTCTTGATTTTCAGATCCTTAGCTGAAGTTTCCTTTTCTTTGATTTGCCATAAGATCAATCCTCTCCTGACTTCGCTTATACCAACTGGCTAAGTATTCCAGGATCAATTCTATTTCCATACAACAGGGAGAGAGGAAGAGAAGATTACTGGTCTTCTTGTTGTTGTTGTTATTATTATTATTATTGTTATTATTATTATTTTGCAGGTCCCCTGTGCCATCCTCACCGACCTTTGTGTCCCTGATGTACAGCTCCTAGTACGTCACCAGTTCACAAACTCTGGCTGGCATCCCAGTGCCTGCCTCAGTTTCAAAGCACAGCTACCTTGTGAAGGTAGCAGGTAAGAAGACATACCCCATCTTTCTCCCATAAGCACTCAGGGCTGCACTGTTCAATATGGGGTCACTCAAGGGCTGGGGTTTATGAAATGTGGCTTCTCGAAATGAAAATATGCTGTAAATTTAAAATATACCTTGGATTTGAAAGATTTAATGTATGAAGAGAGTATTAAATATCTTACCAATAGTTTTAATATTAATTATTTATTGAAATTATAATATTTTAGAGATGATAGATTAAATGCAATGTAACATTTAAATTTATTGCACTTTCTCCTTACTTTTTAAAATCCTACTATGAAAAAACTCAAAATTGCCTATGTGATTTGCATTGTATTTCACTTGTATATTTCTAGTTTGGTCTTTGATATTTCCAGGTATCTGATCCATACCACTTCCTTCCCCTGGTGATTCCCCTTTCAGTGGTCTTTGGAGTTTTTGTAGCTTGCAACCTTCTGTTCTGACCATTCTAATTCTTCAAATATACTCTCAAGTATTGACCCCTGAAAGGAAAAGGGGACGGAATCTAGAAACTTTTCTTCCCAGGAGCTTTCTTGGCTCCCATACACAACTCCTGAAACCTAAGTGACCAGCTACATGTACTGAAGGGAACCGGAGGGGCATGCCCTATTGCTCATAAGAATGTCCTTTGTCTTTTGCTCTAGAAATTTAGGACCACTGGAGTGATTTCTCTCAGAGACATTATGCTGCCTCCTCCTGGAGTGGGAAGGATCTGGTGGTAATACTCACAGCTGCATAATTTATAATGTAAAATGACAAACCACTTAATCTGTTTCATTCTACTATCTATAAAATGGCCAGGACACTTATCTTAGTCCTACTCTTGTTTTTATCAAATATGAGAAAATGGAATTCATAAAGAATAAAAGCTTACTCAAATCATAGTTCTGGAACTGGGAGGTCTAAGGTCAATAGGCTGCACCTGATAAGGGACTTCTTTCTCTTCTGCAGAGTCCCGAGGTGACACAAGGCCCTATATGGAAGTAGGGTACATATAAGAGACAGAACCAAAATGTCTTCTGTAAGAGACCAGTTCTTGAGATAACACATGAGCCCATTGACTCATCAGTGGATTAATCCATTCATGGTGACAGAGCTCTCATGACGTAGTCGCTTCTTAACTGCTCCATCTGACCCCATCCATAATACATTTGGGATTACAGTCAACAGGAGCTTGAGAGGGATATTCAAACCATGCCAGCACTCTATGCTTAATTGTCAAGAAAGCCAAGAAAGTGGGTAAAATTAGGACCAAATGTAACAGAAAAAATCATAACCAGGAGATAAATCAGTTAAGGGCATTCAGGTGATGTCCTCTACATATCAGCTCATCTCAGGAAAAGGAGAAAAAAGAAGCAAGAGTTGAGATTGAATTAGTGAGGATGTCACATCCCAAGAAGCATAAGAAACGTGGGAGAGCTTCAGGCATTAACCTGGGCATGCCAGAGCCAAGGTGCTGATAGCATGCTCACCACCCCATGGGCCAAAACACAAGCACTGGGGAACCGGCAGCCAGACCCCATCCTCCAATTGAGCATTCTCCAGTGTCACAGAGTCCATCAAGCTCCAGAAGAGCCTAGTGTGGATGATAGCAAACAAGTCAGCACATCTTCCTCAGCAAGGATCTCACAGCAGCACTTAAGTGAATTTTAAATATGGCCTTTTTAACAGATCCTTCCTACAGCTCAGAAAAACTTGAGAGGCTCACCAAATCCTCCTAGAAGGTGGAATGTCAAAACCTAAATCCTCTTTCATTATGAGTTGAATACATGCAAGTGACAATCTATGGAACCCAGAGACAGTGTCCAGGGTCCCACCTAGGTGAGTTCTTGAAGCCACTCAGAAGCAACTACTCTGAAAAATTGAGATTGCTTTTTAATTTGGGAAGGATACAGGGGATTGAACCAGGGATACTTAAACTCTGAAACATATCCCCAGCCATATATATGGTGTGTGTGTGTAAAATTTGGAGGCAGGGTCTTGCTAAGTTGCTTAGGGCCTCACTAAGTTGCTGAAGCTGGTTTAAACTCGTGATCCTCCTGCTTCAGCCTCCCCAGCAGTTGGAATTACAGGTGTCCACCACTGTGCCCAGCTGCTTTTTGATTTAATTAATGGCATTGCTATTGTGGCCTTTACCTGAGGAAAATGTTGGGATGTTAAAAGGACATCTTAATTATTCAAAAGGAAATGGAAAGGAGGAAGGGCCTTAAACTTTAATCACGTACTATCTCATCTCCAGTTTCCATTGGTCTGACTTGTGATTTTCCAGCTATCAGACCATGAAGAAGTGATGTGCACTCAGTAGAAACCCTTCACTAAATTTTGATCTTTTCCCAGGCTAAGGATATGTGGCCAACTCTCTCAGTGCTGGACGGCACCTATGAGCTACAGCTCCCAGTCAGCTATGCCACTCAGTGGGGGGCAACCCGCATGCTACAGTGTACTGTATTGCCACAGTATTGCATAAGTTGTACAAAACACTCAACACTTTATTTAAGTAGGCTGTATGTTAGATTATTTCACTCCACTTCTCTGGCTAATGTCAGTGTTGTGAACACATTTAAGGTAGACTAGGCTAAGCCATGTTTGGTAGGAAAGGGTGCTATGTGTGTTTTTAACTTATGGTACCTTCAAATTATAATGAGCTTGTGGGGACATAAGACACTTAAATCTCTTTAAACAGAGTCATGGGGAGTGTAGCCCTATGACTAAATCCCTAAAATGGAAGTGAAAACACATGTTCACAGATGCATAAAAGAACACTCATAGATTTATTCATAGTACCTAAAGACAAAATAAATGTTCACTAAGAGGTTGTAGACACAGAAATGTGGTGCATCCATTCAGTGGAGAACTACTTAGCAATAAACAGTAACATACTACAGATAAAGGTAAATTGAGAAGATCTTGAAAACCTTGAAGATGGGCAAAATAACTCAGAAGAAAAGATTATAGACTATATGATTTCACTTACATGAAGTTCCAGAGAAGGGATAGCAGTTATGGTAACAGATATGATAATGAGTGTCTCTGGGGGTGGTGAGAATGGACTGGAAAGTGGCACCAGGAGAGAAGCTTCCTGGGATGTTGACTGTGTTCCAAATCATCATTGCACGTGGGTGGCACAAATGGATACCTTTGTTAAAGCTGGTTAATATGCACAGAAAATCTACAATTTATTATATGCCAATTATACCCCTTTTTTTAAAAAAAAGGTAAAATAAAAAGACTTTGGACCATTTCTCAAGTTTAAATATAACTTTCTGTATCTCAGCCTTCAAGCTATATCTATCTACAGCTCCTATGGCTGTAACTCGACTTGAAGAGAATATCAATCACATATCATTCTCTTAACTATGCTTTTCTTTTTCTTCTTAAATCTTCTGTCCTTTACCATTTCCCCAAGAAATGAAAAGTTTCCTGAACCCAAATAAGCTTTTCTAACTGGAGAAAGGGTTTGTTCAAGCATCTGCTTTTAGAAAAAAGAGAACAATTATCTTCCATCAGATATCTAATTTCAGAGGCTGTTTTAGTGATAATTGGCCTATAATGGTTTCTTAGCAACAAGCAACTAACATCTGAAACAGGATTTGGAGTTAAAAACAAAAAACAACAACTCAGATTATTCCAGTTACTTTTTCAAAGAGGGTCAGCATCTGAAAATAGAATTTTCCATTTAAAAGAGCATTTAAGTGAAGAACAACATAGATTTAAGATAGACAAACTGGTCATATCACATACTTTTCCACTTCTTGCAGATAGCTGGTCAACAAAATTTAATGTATCCTTTGGTCCATGTCTGCCAATGCAACACTGACAAACAAGGTGCATGATGACTAAGTAAATCTGAATGTGGAGCATCCACGTATTCTGCCACATATTTTATGGTATTTCAAATCCTGAGAAAGTAAACAATATTATCTTGATGTAATAGTGGTCTCAGACACAAAAAGAGCAGGGGATTCTGATAGTAATAATTGATGATAATATTTATGCTCTGGTTTCCTGACTTGTTGATGAGCATTTCTCATCTCTGACTTGTAGTTGTTAGATGGTGGTGGTGCAGCAGTTCATGCAAATATCGACTTCCAAGGAGGATGTGGGTAATAAACTTATTGCCCACTGAAATTTCACACCCAAACTTTCATATTTTGACTTTACTTCTCTTTATTCTTTTGTTTGCACTATCTTGTAATATCAAGACAACGTTCCCTGCCTAACTTACAAACCTGTTCAATCCTGTTTTCTATAGCTCTTGGACAGATATCTTCTCATTTGTAAAATCTTTTTCTTTACTGTCGTATGGTCAACATGGACTTATTCTGATTATAAGGTGAGCATTCTAGCTGTCATAAAAAGTAAGTTCCTAATTATAAAGACATTGCCTGTTATCTTTATATGCATTTTCTTTTTTCCTTTTAAATGTTCACTAAGGGCATATGTAGCACAAAGCCCTACATTTAGTAGGCATAAAACACTACCCATCAACTAACTACTAATAAATGCATTTAGATAGATAGATAGATAGATAGATAGATAGATAGATAGATAGATAGATAGATGATAGATAGATATAGATAGAGAAGGTGAAGTTATGGAAAAACTATGAAATTGAGAGCAAATGAATGTGGCTGAAATGCAGTATGATTGAATATCGGTTTTCGGAAGTTCAGAAGACTGCAGTGAATGTTTTTATTTTAAGAGCAATCATTGAAAGAATCAACTGACCTTGCTCTTCTGTATCCCAAGTCAGAAAATAAATAGTGAAAGTGTGTCTTAGCGGTTTCCAAGTGATTTGGAGCAGGATGCTCAGCTATTAGAAAGCCATCGATTGGGCTGGAGGAAATGAGTTGGCTGTAGCATGAGCTATAAGCCAATGCCTAGGATTGTAAGGTCAGGGCAGGGTGCCAAGGTGGACTGCATTGCCTGGCAGGAATTCAAGCTCAACATTAACAGTCTGCTCTTATTCTGAACACAGGTTTTCCAAGTCTGTAGAACTCTTACCTGGATATTCAATATTCTTCATTCTACCTTTCTAGCTTTCAAGAATCATGATATTGGTATAATGCTTTCCTCTTCGATTAGTCCCCAAACCCACATTTTTAGGTTAAAATTCATTCACTGATTTAGACTGACTACTCTTTTAGATTGACAATAAACATTATCTAGAGACTCTATTTTCAGAAATCTCTCTCACTCTGGAAAATAAGCAAGTCTGCCAAAAGTATTACTCAGAAAAAAAATGTTAATGGTTCAAAACTATCAAAGCCATTAAGTATTGCCAACCAGACCGCTTCAAATAGGTGAATTGAGAAGGGTCATAGCTGAACGGGAAACCAGCACACATCAGTTCTATTCTAGGCTGGACTTCCATGTGACCTTGGGCAATTCATTCCATTTTTCTATGGTTCAGTTTGCTCAAATTTCAAAACACTGGAGCAATCCTATTGGGATGCTGTGGGGAGTCATCAGGTTAGCAAGACACTTTGGACTCCCGAGACACAGTTAATGTAGAAAGAGCTGATATCCAAGATTTGCCTCACAGCAGTATCTCTTGTGTTTTTTAAGTTGTATTCTTTGTTTTTTTTTTTTCCTTACTGCTTTAAAGACCCAGGAATTATTCCTTTCAAACACTGTATTGTTCTATTTGACTGTTGCTGGGTTACAAATGATGGGATAGATGTATACTCAAATCAGTCTATATTAATTCAGCTCATAAAACATTGATGGAGTACATATAGAAAGTAGGTTATTAGTTTAATGATATTTCATAATTGCCTAATGTGAAAAGAATCTTTTGGCTTCTATCTCTTTTTCTTTAACCATAAAGAACCTAAAGTTGAGCTACTACCACACCTCAGATCTGTCAAATGATTGGTAGTTGCTAGACATCTTGTTAGACACTTTACTTGCCCTGATCTCTTAGTTTTCAGAACTCCATGAAGTGCATTTTAATAGTATCCTCATTTTATAGACTAGAAAATTGATGAGGTTTAGCAACGATTCAGAGTCTACTCAAGCAGGTAAGTGCATAACTGCCATTCAACCTTTGGTCTCTCCATTTTTAGTCACCAACTGAAACTGTGTTTAAATCAGTGATCATTAAGTGTGAGCACTTTTATGATATATTTGATGTTCTTGTTAGAGATGAAGATTTCCAACATCCATATTTAGACAATCTTGATGTTATATTACAAGAGTTGAGAGAGGGGCTTTGCTGTAGACTGAGGACTGGGGATCAGAACCAAGATCCTATGGAGAGTCAGGAGGGAAACTCCTTGCCCTCAAATGGAGATAAATACATGAGTACACTAAACCTTATGATATGATGCATTCGGTGGTTACCCAAGTGTCCCTGAAGGGATTGACAAAATATAATTATACTTTTATGCCTCTAGAGCAAGTGATTCTGTAAGTAGCACTTAGCTAGCCATTGCCCACCTGATTTTTATTACCCAGTGAGCTGAAGTGCCGTGGGAGACTGAAGTAAGATGATGGTCCTTCTAAGCCAGGGCTTATCAACCCCATCACATTAACATTTGGACTAGACATTTTTTTTTTTTTTTTGGGTGGAGAGAGTTGTTCTATATATTGTGGAACAGTTAGCAGTATCCATGATCTTTAACTCTCAGAAGTTGGTAGCATGTTCACCATAGTTGTGAAGATAAAAATTATCTTTAGACCTTGTCAAATGTCCCTTCAGGAACAAATTAGCCCCTTTCAAGAAGTTGTGTAATCGTTTGAATCCATCCCATTTATTGATTCTTGATTTTACTTCTTGCACTTTAAGAGTGTTGTTAAGGAAGTCATATCCTAAAGATCTGGGCTTACTTTTTCTTCTATTAGGCTCAGGGTCTTTGTTCTAGTTTCTAAGTGTTTGATCCACTTTCAATTGAGTTTGGGCATGATGATATATAGGAATTTAATTTCATTTTGTTACATATGGATTTCCAATTTTCCCAGCACCATTTGTTGAAGAGGCTATTTTTTCTCCAATGAATATTTTTGACACCTTTGTCTAGTATGAGATAAACTGTATTTGTGTGGGTTTTGTCTGTGTCTTCTATTCTGTTACCATTGGTCTACATGTCTGTTTTGTTGCAAATACCATGCTGTTTTTATGAAAAGCTTCTTATCAGCAAGGGTAACAATAATAACATGATGAGAGAATCTATAGAATGGGAGAAAATCTTTACCACATGCACTTCTGATAGAGCATTAAACTTCAGGATATGTAGAAAACTCAAAAAACTTATCACCCCCCACAAAAAACTCAATCAATAAATGGCCAAACGAACTGAACAGACACTTCATAGAAGAAGAAATAATCAGTCAACACATGTATGAAAAAAAGGTTTGACATCTCTAATAATTAGAGAAACGCAAATCAAAACTACTCTAAGATTACATTTCACTCCAGCCAGAATGTCAGTTATAAAGAATACAAGCAACAATGAATGTTGGTGAGATGTGGGGAAAAAAGGTACACTCATTCATTGCTGGTGGGAATGTAAATTGCTGCAATCCTCAGAAAACTTGGAATTGAACCCCCATTTGACCCTGCTTCTTGTTCTTAAAGCATCTATATTTGACTATAAAACATATCTTATTTGCAAATAAAAGGATTAACTGCTATAAAAGAAGCTTCAAGAGCTATGTCAACCGAATGATCAGTGCCTATCCTAGACTCCTTGAGAAACCCTGAGATAAGGAACTAGGAATAAAAAACATTCCAACTATCAAGAGAGAGAAGACCAATCAAAATTTCAGCCTGAGAACCACTATTTAGCTGCGGTGGCCTAACCAGGAGTTTTAGGGACACGACTTCTAAAGTAGAGGGGGAGAGACAGGTACCACAGATAGCCAGAGTGCTTTGAGCCCATGGCAGGGAGAGAGATGAGCAAGCTGTGTATGTGAGAGGCCACTTCAGAGAAGATTTGTTTGGAAGGGGTGGAAATCAGGGGCTGGAGTAACAGAAAGAGGGAAATTTACACTGATTTATTCACAGAATGATTCCAAAGCTAAACAAGACCAATTGTATAACACAACAAAGCTGTAAGAAGCTATGTGGCTAAAGTCATCTTAGTACTTTGAAACTCATGCACTACATGTAGAATTGGCAGGAGATAATTGCTCAAAACTCTGCATTGGGTTAATTTAATGTCCTGAAAACAAAACAGTTCCAGGATGGATCTCCCTACCTTGCTGGGCTTCTTTAAGAAACACTAGAAATAAGAGGTCTTTCACATAAGGCCTTTACCAGTCAGATAAGTCTAAAAGACTGACCTTTCTTAGGCCTTCAGGCATGTTGTGCTGGTAAAAGTTTAATAATTTACTTACTCTCTGGGACAATACAAAACACTGATTTCTAGTGATAGTTGATTTTCCTGGTGTAAATACTTTCACACAGCCAATTTCAAGCTCCCATCAAGAAAGCCATTGATCAAGGGATTGGGAAAAGGGACGTTCAGTTGGCTCTTGCCTGCCAATGTGGGCTGGTTTCAGCCCACCAGGCTGGTGTCCTCTGAGCTATTCTTTCTGGAGCGTCATTTTACCACCATGTATACCTTGATGAAACATTTGGATGGAACTAAAACTTCAGTTCCAACTGCCCACTTGTCCCAAGGTCATACTTCCATCTTTGTGACTTTGCATCCATAACTCTACTTAGAATGTTCAGGAATAGTCCATTCCAGCAGCAGAAAGCCAAATCGAGACTCATAGAAAAAAATGTGCTCCATCAGAGATTTTTAGAACAAAAATAAATAAATATATAAACAGGGAAAAGTGACCTAAATACATGCATTCTGGGCATAGAATTAAAATTGATTATTTTGCTGTTGGGTTATTTGGAAGAGAATTTGGTTTCATTCACTTAGATGAACAGAGAAGCAACCATAGTTTTCTGTGTGATCAGGACACTAGGAGTTACAGTGTGTAGGTAGAGACATTTTTAGCCCATAAGCAACCCATGATCCTAACGTGATCAAGGGTCCAAGAAGGAACAGTTTCTATTCCTTGAGAAAGGAGCAGGGGAAAGGGAAGGAAAGGAGATGTAACTGCATTCACTGTATCTATACTTCTCATGCTTAAGTCCACTGAAACGGTATCTAAGAGTTTTACCAGTTAAGAATATTGGTCTTGATAACACTGTCATGCATCCTTGGCTTCTGTTCATTAGAGAGATGCTAGGAACATACCTTTTGCATATAGTAGCATTAGCATTAGCAATTTCAAAATCCAATTAGCCATATACATATTGTCTAATTACCCACCTATAACATATTTTGGAGGGTAATTTTAAAATCATATATTTCTATGCTACCAAAACATATTAATCTCTTTAATCTGATAGCCATCTAAATAATTGATATTTTTTTTCTACTCATGTTTTCTATTTTTTCATTTTATCCTTAAAGTGTTTAGAACAATGGAGTATGTTTTTAGTTCATGTCCTCTTTATGAAAAATAGCATTAGTGAGTAGAAGCTGATGAGAGAAACGAATTGGTAGCATACCTCCCTTCTTCCTTCCTCTGTCCCTAACTCTGTCAATTAAGCATTTGAATATCAGCTGGTGCAACAATTTGAAATACTTAATTCCTTAATTTGAGCTCAGGAAGAGGTGTGTGGGTTGGAGAGCTCTCTGGGAAACAGGAGCAGACCTTTCTGTTTGCTTAATAACTGGGTGATGTGGAGTTACCTCATTAGGCTCATGCGGGTTTAATGATGCTTTACTCAGAGTGCATTGATAGGTCCCTGCAGAGGGCAAAAAGAAAAAATTTCTTTGAAGATTTCTAAGGCATTTGTAACTTCTTCTCCATAATTGCCCTGTTTGGATTTGATTTTGTTTTAATAACACAGGCATTCTCCTAAACACTCACGTTTTAGTCCATTATCCTTCCTCTTCCCCAATTCTGAATTTTTCTTTTTGGGGAGCCCATTTCCAGTTCACAGCCTTGCATGCATGAAGGCAGTCATGAGAGCTTCATCATTTTACACTTCATAACAGCTACTGCTGTGGCTAATAATGGCAATGACCTCTGATGTCTTTGGGACTTAATGATCTATCTGGTCCTAAAACATTTATTCAATATGTCATCACATCTCTGGGAAGGAAGTAGGAGAGGGCTTTTATTGGGTGAGATGATACAAGGGAAAAGAGCATTAGGAACACGACTAGGCAGTCAGATTGGAGGTGAAGTTCAATCAGCAGTTCTCTCACTCATTTCTGACATTGTGTCTTGGTACACTCTCCCTTTTGTTTACTGGACAGAATCTGTTTCATGAGTAGACAGTATCATTTACTGGGGTGAAGCCCAATATAGGCAATCTTACATGCACAATTCTCATAAAATATTTTAAAATTGTCTTTGTAGTTGTGGATCAGCAGAACAAAACTGGAATTACTTCCTATGTGCCATCTCGGTGATCTTGGTTCTCCAAGTGGCTACTGATGCTGATGATGGATCAAATATTCATGGTTTAATATGGTGCTATGATGATCCAGGTGTTCTAATCCAGAAAGAGTAAAACTTTCAAAAACAATACCATCCCAAAGCTCAAACAAAGAAAGGTGAGACCACCAGAATGGTGCTTGTGCACAAACACCTCTGAATTTGGGGTGCAAGTGACATTTCTAGGCTTACTCCTCCAGTCTCCTGTGCTAGCAGCAAGCAGGTATTCTCTTGGGGTATTAGAACCAAAGCTGGCTAAAATAGAACTGGATTGTGAAAGGTATCTCTATAGTTAATGGAGACTATACATTGTCAGGCAATATGACAACACATTTTCTCTTAAAATGAGGTAGAGGTATTCTACCTCTATCCCCATGGTCCACCTATGCCTAAGATGTCAGTGATTTCTTCTAATATTCTGCAAGTCACTCACTGTCTCATCACTGACAAATCTAGGAAGCCTTTACTTCAATCATGTGTGCCAGGCTGCAGCTAGGTTGAAGGGATACCAATAGTAATGGTGTTATTAGCTCACCTCAACTGACTCTTAGAATGATTTTCCTGATATTTATAATTGGTCAAGAGTAAAGATGGAAGGTTGGAGGTGTATCTCAGTGGTAAAGTGCTGGCCCAGCAGGCACAATGCCCTGAGTCCAATTCTCAGCACTGCATTAGGGGAAAGAAAAGATAAGGAATAAGGATGGAAATTGAATTTAATTCTTCTGTCAGGCCTTCTAACCCTGAATCCAGCCTGAATCCAGTGTCCTGTCCTGTACCTATATAGCCCTGTTGATGCTGCATATAGAGTGTTCAGGAAAGGCTTGTTGAACTGGATTGAAGGAACCACAGAGCAAAGGGAGTTTGGACCTGCCTTTCCAAGAAAGGTAATTTCCACATGCCTCAAATCCCTGCATTCTGCTCTGCCTCTGAGTTCATTTGATAACAGACTTGATTTGGGCTTGTTTTAGCAGATAAGTTGAGTTAATATTTGTTTTAGGAAAGTAGGATTAGTGAGGATAGGTGGAGAATGAATTATGCATTCTCCGAGCAAAGAAAGGTCATTAAGAAAACAAGCAGCAGCCAGAAATTTCCAAGTGAGAGTCTCACAGTGAGGCCTGGAGGCGATATCCAAATATTCTGGTTTCTATTTACTGGAGTGGCTTTGGAAGTGGAGAACTGGGACAATTAGTCTATTAATTCAAGTGAAAGGGAAATTTTTTTGGGAAAAAAAGTGATATATCTCTGTGTAATTATGAAGAAGGCAGTGCCTAAGGCTGGCAGACAGTGCAGGCAGCGAGTGGGAGGGAAATAGGGCTTGGGGTATTCTCTTAAGTCAATAGGTATAACCCAAGAAGAGGGGTAAGGGTCTGGAGAGCCAACTCAGCTAGCAAAACACACCTGTCATGGCTTGACACTCTGATGCAGAATGCAAAACTGTAAGTCATTCGGGCAGCATTTAGCATAATATAAGCACAGGAAATTTCTTTTCAGAGAAGCCAAAGCATCTCGTATAGGATGACACTGGAGGTTTATGTTGGGTGATAGTAAAAGGTAATAGATCTTCTCTCATCTTCACATCTCATGTCCCATGTGCCAGGCACTATACTAAGTACTTTGCCTGAGTTAACATATAAAACTTCATGCTAGCCTAATATGCTAGATGTGATCATACACAATTTCCACTCTAAAAGTTTGTTTTGCTCAAGTTCATAAATGCAAAGTGGAAGACAAGAAAGCAAACTCAAGCCTTTATCAGTGTCATCCTGGTTATCGCGTATGTGGGGTAAACCTCTTCACAAGAATGAACCAGGGTGGGAGAAGAGTGTTGTTGGGTGTTTCCTACAGGGAGATGGACTTGAAGCACTAAAATTTGGGAATTTTCTGAGCTTCCATAGTCTTTTTCTATTTTAGAGAAAACATAATCTTTTGCAGAAGAAATACCTAGCCCACATCAGCTGATGGGCCTGAGGTTAAGGATATTCTTCATCCTTTGTTTGGGATCAACTGACTCAGAAACAGAGCAAAGGCAGGTAGGGTTGTCCAGGTGTTCTGGTTAGAGAACCAGTGAAGACAAAGGCAGGATAATGAAGGGTTTCTGCCGTAAACGGATGGATCTGGAGACTATCATGCTAAATGAAGTAAACCAATCCCCAAAAACCAAAGGTCGAATGTTTTCGCTGGTATGTGGAAGCTAAACCACAATAAATGTGGGAGGGGGAGAAGAGAAGTTCAGTGAATTAGACAAAGAGGAACGAAAGCAAGGGGGATTAGGAATAAGACAATAGAATGGATATGATATAATTTTCCTACGTACACATACACGATTACCTAATTGAACTCCACCATCGTGCCCACTCTCAAGAATGGGGTCCTATTACAATAAGATATATCCTATGCTTGTATAATTTTATCAAGATGGATTCTACTGTCATGTATAACTAAGAAGAACCAACAAAACAAAATTAAACAAACAAACAAACAAAAAATTCTCCATTCAGCACATATTTGCCAAGCGCCTGCCATTTGCCAGGCCATATCCTGGGCAGCAGAACATGGCACTGGAAAGAACAAAGTAAGCCATAATGTAAAGAGGCAGAAGCCTGGCTGGCAGGCAAATTTTAGTATCATTCCTCACTCACTAAGTGACCTGGGGCATGTTACTCAACCCTCTTTGTCTCCACTTCTTTCTCCAGTATAGACATAATGAAGCTCAGCCCCAAGGATCACTGTGAAGGGTAGGTAAGCATGCATGTTAAATTCCTAGCTAACAGCGGGCACACACACAGTTCTGATCATTGTATTCCTCATGAAGAATTTGACTCTCCTTATGAAGCCCACATCCAGTTTCCTTCACAATGTGGTAGTGTGCCATCCTCCTCCATGTCTCCTCAGTATGCTGTAGAATCCAGATGTTGCACTTTGTCTCCTGAAAGATGATAAATAACAGATTTCCAAGGCATTAAGTCATACACTTCCGAGTTGATATAATGATTGATTCTATTGTAAACTTGACTGGGTCACAGGGTGCCCAGACATTTGTACAAACATTATGTTGTATGATTCTGTGAGAGTGTTTCTGGGTGAGATTAACATTTGAATTAGTGGCCTGAGCAACTCAGTCATCCCCTTAATGTGGACAGGCCTCACCCAATCAGTTGAAAATCTGAATGGAACAACAGGCTTGATCCTCCTTGGAGAGAATTCCTCTTGCTTAATCACCTTGAGCTAGGATGTGGCCTTTTTGGCAGGGGTTGGGGGTAGATACTGGGTATTGAACTCAAGGACTTGACCATTGAGCCACATCCCCAGCCCTATTTTATATGATATTTAGAGATAGTCTCACTAAGTTGCTTAGCACCTTGCTTTTGTGGAGGCTGGCTTTGAACTCACCATCCTCTTGTCTCAGCCTCCTGAGCCGCTAGAATTACAGGCATGTGCCACCTCACCCAGCTATGTGGCCTTTTCTTTTGTAGATTTGAATAAAAACTTTGGCTCTTCCTGGGTCTTGTAGTTGTCAGCTTTCAAGATGGAAATTAACCACACTGGTTCTCCTGGGTCTCCAGCAGATCTAGGGACCTTCAACTTTCATAAATGGGCAAGCCATTCCTTATCTTACACATTCACACAACATGTTATTGGTTCTGTTTCTCTGGACAACCCTCATACAGATGAGGATACTGAAATATAGAGATGTGATCATCCTGAGGTTGAGCTCCTTCTTTGGGAGCAAAAGAAGGCAGGCTGTCAGCCCAAGGCTCTTCCTGTAGAATTCTTCACTTCATGCTGCCTCCCAATAATAAATGCTGCTTCATAATTAAAGAGGAAGGGAAAGCTAATCTGAATATTTTTCATAAAATAAGATGAGATGTGCATTTAGCAGCCATGAATGTATCTGGATAGGGAGAAAAGAAGGACCTCCCAGTATCCAAGGCAAGAGGAGTGGTCTACTCTTTATTCAGCATGTATGGTGTGTGTGCCAAGTAAGGTCTTGTGTATTATCATATAATCCTCACAATAGCCCACTTTTGTCTACTTTCTTACATGAGGACTCTGAGGCTCAGAGAGATAACAGATCACCGAAATGTTAAGGATTGGGCCACATCTGCCTGAATTAAGAGATACTATTCTCTCCAAGATTATAATCTGACTCCTTAAAACTGGGCCAGGGTAAGCATGGGATGAACTCTGGTGGTCTCTTTATGAAGCTCCCAGGAGGAGAGAGCTTGAGGGCTCCTGAGCATGTGTGAGATAACTGAATTCTGCTTAGGCCCAGACTCCGGCCTCCCACCTCCTCATCAGCTTGTCCCTCTTCATCACCTCCCCATATGCCTACATGATACACATGTATCTGGGAAGATGCCAGGGCCTGGCGGGCAGTGCTTGTTTTACAGCCAAGCACACCTGCTTCCCGCAGCCTGCCAACCCCTTTAGCTGCTGGCTGGCTGATTATCTCCCTTCAGACCCTGTGCTTGTGTGTCCTTTCCAGGGAAGAAAGATCTCTCTCTCCCTGTCTGCTACTGAAGAACCCCTCTCGCTCTTTCTTTATCCCTCTGTCCTTCCTTTCCCTCTTTCTTTTAGATTGGACTTGGTTCTCATTTTATAAGGATTGACAAAGCATTACCAAAATATACTGTTCAAATGCATTTTGCTGAACCTTGTAGACAGAGTTAATTTTATTCAAAAGCCCTGTGTCTCTGGCTTTCCCTTTTTACCCTAAATTTGGTGTCTGTTTCCTGCTGCTGCTTTTTCTCCTTGCATAATTTTTACCAAGTCCTTGACGCTGGTGTTTGTTCTGACGGATGCTCTGCTGTTTGTCATGCAAATAGGATTTCACTTGAACATGATTTTAATTTGATGAATGTTCTGGTTGTTTGTCATGCAAGCAAGATCTCTCTGTCACAGCATCTTTCAGCCAACTCTGGTAACTGCCCACATTCCCATAGTTACTCTAGTCATTTATTCTTGTTATAACCCAGGATTTGGGAGAAATAAAACCTCTTTCATTAAATTTGTCTAATTTGTATTCTATAACATTTAACATACCCACCCAAATAAATTGTTTTATCATGGATGTTTAAATGGATAAAAACAACGATTGTGAACATTTTGTTCATATATGTATAAGCTTATATGTATATATATATATATATTTTTTTTTTCCATGCTACATTCTGGGGTCCAGTTCCACAGGCTGAGAGAAACATCAATAGAAAAGGTCTGGGTTTGTTAAGACATCATCATGTGCCTAGATGGAAAGGTGATTCTGCAAAGAGTCAGAGTCCATGAACAGATGTGGCTTTGCGACCAGAGGTGTAGTAGCAATAAGAACATACAGAAAAGGTCTGGGAGCAGCCCAAAGGGTGCAGAAGAGTCTCATTATTTTAAGGTAATTCATACTGACAAAAGGCTACTTACAGTGAATCCACAAAAATTGGGGCATAAGGGCTGGGTTTGGAGCTCAGTGGTAGAATGCTTGCCTTTCATGAATGAGGCACTGAGTTCGCTCCTCAGCACCACATTTAAAAAAATAAAATAAAGATATTGTGTCTGTCTACAACTAAAAAAAATGGGGCAGAATATGGAGAAAATAAAAAAGCAAGTGTGAGAAAATGTATGACAAATAAAAGTGGCAATATTTATCTTTTACTAAAGTAGAAGTTACAAAAGCAGTCATGGTCTAATTCACAGAATTAGAACAAAGACTGGATTAAGTATATTTCATTGATTTAGAGATGAGTTAATTTTTGTTGCAAATATATGAAATCAAGATAAAATATCATTCATTTTCCAACTGATTTTCATATCATGACCTTATAAAGATTATTATTTTCAAAAATATTTAGTACTTTATTCATTTTTCTGAGGCCCTTTCTGAATTTTATGTAGTCAAATTATTAACCCTTGAACTACTTGATTATTTTTCTGGTTTGTCTTTTCTTCAACTGTTAATTGGTTTAATTCTGCCAACTTCTCAACTATTGATGGTATTATATTTTGAAATTGTGCCCTTTTTTCCTCTAAGAGCACTCTCATCAATTCTATGAAATCATTTTTAAGATGTTCAGCTCCTCTACAGTCACTTTGTATCGTATTTCTCAAGTTAAGTGTCTCAAAACAAGAGGTATAAAACCTGTCAATCATTAAGAATCTGATCAACAAGATCGTGGTACAATCAGGGTGGATGCTAGTGTTTCAAGGAAATGTATGTGATCAATGATTCACTCCTTGCATCACTATTTCATTAGTAAAACTTTTTCACGTGATTTTGACTTTTGCTTTTTTTTAGAAATGGTCTAACTATGAAACAAGAACAGGAATAATGGAATAAAATATGATATTTTTGGTTAACAGTCATGACCAAAGCTGAGTTTCTTGTGGACTGGAAGCAAGAAAGATAGGGGTGTTCAAGATTCAGAAATAGAGAAAATAGACACAAAGTAGCAATTATATGAAAATAGCTTATTCCACAGGGCCTGGATGAGGCTCACACTTTCTGAAACTGGCTTCTTCTGGGGAACAATGTAGAGATGATGGGCTTTCAAACTGTCATTATATACACATTGAGTATCCTAATCTGAATATCAGAAATCTTAAGTTTTCCAAATACAAAACTTTCTGAGTGTCCACTTGATATCACAAGTAGAAAATTCTGCACCTGCCCTTATGTCAAAGTTGGGTCACAGGTGTGCATGTAAGAATATGTAACAACAAATCCCAACTACAATACATTGATAGGAACATGGAAAAAATGTTGAGTCACAGTCCAAATGCAATAGAAATACTGTATAAAACGTTGTTCCGGCTATGTGTATAAGATGTACATAAAACATGAATGAATTTTGTGTTTAAATTTGGGTCTCAGGCCCCAGATATCTCATTGTGTATACACAAATATTCCAAATCCCCTGCCCCCAAATCCAAAGTTCAAACTCTTCTGGTCTCAAGCATCTCAAACTGCAATCAATTAGGTTCACTGTGGAAACATACTAGCTAGATATTAGCAGTTTTATCAGCTCTCTTCCCTTGAACAGGTCATCAGATGTAGACAGTCCCAGAAAGGAGACACGAGTTTGGGCAGGTGCTTTCTCTTTAGTTGAAGCAGTACTTAAAGGGTGCTGACAGGTTAGGGTCTCTGTGGGATGCTCCCTGGAGCTGGGAATGATAATAACAAGAAGAAGAATGTTTCATTGAAAGTTACAAGGTTTGTATAGCCACTATTCAAGGTACTTACCCTGATTTTCTTTAAAATAAAGAATCATTAGAGTCTTAAGACAGGTGCAACCAACCATTATTCCCAAAAGAGGACAATTTCAATTTAATTAGTAAATGAAAGAACACTAAGCCCAGAGTTTATATAGCCCAGTGTTGTTCGTCACCACTACCATTTATCCAACAATTCACATATTAAAGTGGGTAAAATCCCAATGACAAATTTAGGTGATCAAAATTTTAGAAGGACCTGAGACAAGTGGGTACAGAATTTCTTTCTACAGAACTTATTTGAGCAGTTAATTCCTCTACAAAGCGGATATACAAAACATGAAGCTTTCTGTTTTTCCCCTTTTTAGGTTTATTTGGGTTGATGTAAGTCAAGTGATTCTCCAGATAATTTCCTTAATATCTGTCAATACATGTTCTTGGAAGAATTGTATTAATCTCTCTTCTTCAATCATCTGATTTAAATAAATAAAAACTATCAATATTCACGTAGCAAATGCAAGATTACAGATATCCTGAGTCAGGAACAGAGAAAATAATCACTAACTGTAGTGTATTGTATAAATGTGAAACTGTCACTGTTAATGAATGGCTGCTATTAATTTCTTTTACACTATCACATAATTGTAAAATAATCATATAATGATGATGCCTATCATTAAGCTGGTCCTACTATGTGCCATGGACTGTGCAGAGCATTTAATATGCATGCTTTTAATTTTTTTTCTAAGATTGACAACAGATTCAAGATGTCAAACTCTTATATTTTTCCCAAACTCTTAGATTTTAGAGGCAGAACCAGAATTTGAGGTCAAGTAGGTGTATAAATAAAGATTTCCATTTTCACTATTTATAGTAGCTCACCACAACACCTGTAACAGTGCGGATGGTTAAAACATTGTAATATGTATCCTCACCTCCTAGAACTTCCCATGAATGGTCTTGCAAAAGCTAGGTGATAACAACCACTGCTTGGGATCCTGCCATGACCAGACTTGGTGTAGATATTGTGAGGATGAAAAAACGAAACAGACTTAGATTCTTCGTGCAAGAGATTTACAATTATTTAGAAAACAATCCTTTACAATTTACAATGACTTATGTCACCAAATGTTGTCATTTCATTCACCTTGTGAGGCTGACAAGAGCTTGCCCCAGTTTCTCCATCTGTAAAATGGATTCCCATTGATACAGCATCTGGCACAGGACTGCCAGGTGCTATAGTGAGCAGAAGAACTTATTTTTTTTTATAATTCAATCTTATGCATATATATGCAAAAATTATTATAATTAAGTTAAAAATCTAATTAAAAGTCAAGTTAGGCATGGTGGCATGCACCTGTAATCCCAGCGGCTCAGGAGGCTAACGCAGGAGGATCGCGAGTTCAAAGCCAGCTTCAGAAAAAGTGAGGTGCTGAGCAACTCAGTGAGACTCTGTCTCTAAATAAAATACAAAATAGGGCTGGAGATGTGGCTCAGTGGTTGAGTGCCCCTGAGTTCAATCCCCGGGACTCCCCCCAAAAAGTCAAGCTACAGTGCTGTGTGGGTTGGAGTGAAGTTAGGGAAGGAAGGAAAGAAGGAAGAGGGGAGCAAGAGAGAGAAAAATGAATGAATGCAGGAACCATAGGAAATCTCCTTGCATATCTTCTATGTATGAAACATCATCTCTTTTATTATGGTTGTACACAGAGAAAATGAAGACACAGAGAAGTAAACTCTTTTGCTCAAGATTCCATAGCTAGTAAGAGATACAGCCAGGAATGAGATTCAGACCCTTTTAACTCTCAATCCTGGGTTATCCTACTGCATCAAATGGCCAGCCCCAGAGAAAGACATTCATCAGAAGAGATTATTTCTGGGGCTCAGGGAGCATTGCAGTATCAGCTCTTAGGGATAAATCCTAAATTTCTCTTTTCTTCCTAAATGCATGTCATTGTGCAGATTGATGACAGGCAGCAGTGAAAATCAAGGGATTAGTGTGATATGATTATGAAAGCTTTGGTCTTTTTCTTTTTGGTTCTGCTAATATCATTGATAATTAGATCAGGCTCTGAGTAGAATAAGAAATAAAGACAACTAGCAGAGATGTCTTATATTCTGTTGCTAAATATAAATGTTAACAAAGAAAACCACTTCCTTTCATTTGGGGAATCAGTGCTTGCCACACAAAAGCTTTAATACAAATCAAAGGAGAGTTTTATTTATAGGTAAAATTGGAGTGTTCACAATAGTGAAGCATGAGATTTGTGGTAATATCTGTTTTTATTTTCTGGGAATTTCTGACCCTCTTCTTTTGGGGAACAGGGCAAAATTGAAATTTTGATGCCTTTGCAGAGGATATGTGAACATTTCTGGTCCAGGGACTATAAGTAGCAGTGATAAGGGGCTAGTATTCAATTACAAGTGCAGACCCTCCAGTCTTCCACTGTATGGGTAAATTGACTGTCATGTTTAAGATGGTAGCCTTTCCATCAGCCCATATTTCTCAGTGGTTCAATGAGAAACCTCTGACCCATACCCCTTGCCTTCTGTCCTACTGTGTGACATGAAGCATGAGTAAGAAATATGTAGTTGCTTTTTTAGACCTTAAGATTTGGGGGTCACTTGTTCTTGTAACTTATCCTAGACTCCTAAATAACACAGGAGTGGTCTTGCATTCTTTTCTGAAATGCTGCTTAAACTTGAGAATAGTAATACTGGCAACAAATGAGTGACCCTCTTTTCTTTCCTTAGTGCTATGCTTTGGGTCTTATGTAGCCCTCAAATGTCTATGTGGTAGAAGCTTGGTCCTCGTCTTGATACCAGTGGGAGACGGTGGAATCGTTAAGAGATGGGCCCTAGTGGGAGGTGTTTAGGTTATTGGGGGGCGTGTCTTTGTAGATATTGTAAGACCTGAGTCACTTCTCTTTCACTTCCCAACCACAATAAGGGGGATTTTATTTGCCATACACTATCTCCATGATGTTCTGCCTCACATAGGCCCCAAAGCCCACCAATCATGGACTGAAACCTTCAAAACTATGAGCCAAAAAAACCTTTTTTCTTTTTATAGATTGACTATCTCAGGTATTTGTTAATAGTAACTGGTTTAGATCTTAAATAGCCTCTCAAAGTTCATGTGTTAATGGCTTGGTCCCTAGTGAAACACTTTTCAGAAGTGATGTCTTTGTCAGGTAATGGAATCATCTGGGCTTTGATCTCAAGAATGAATTAATCTACTTATGAATTAAAACTTAATGGGCTATTGGGAGGTGGTAGAAATGTAAAAAGTGGGGCCTAGTGGGAAGAAGTAGGTTATTGAGGGCATACTCCTGAAAGGTTAATTTTTGTTCCCAACCCTTTCCCCTGTCTTTGCCTATCTCTATGCTTTTTAGCCACCATAAGTGAACAGCTCTGCTCTATCACAACCTCTCCACCATGAATAGAGCCAAGTGACTATGGACTGACACTTTGAAACTATGAGTCAAAATAAATCTCTTCTCCTTCTAAGTTGTTTATCTCAGGTATTTTGTCACAGTGATGGAAATCTGATTAACATAAAGACACAAAATCTTACTAACATCTTATACCACTTGTTTAAGGAGCTAGATAATTCAAAGCCATTTCTAGAACTTTCTCTCTCACTTCTAATATAATTATATTTCCAATTCTGTCTGCTACATTTCCTGAATTACTCAGAGCTGCATCTTACTTGGCCTATCACATCAGATACTTCCTTAATTTATGCATTAGTAATGACAATAATTCCTAAAGTCTTTTTGCCTGTAGCATCTTCACTGATACTTGTTTCTTCACCCATGTAGTAATGAGGTGAAATTGTCAATTAGTATCAGATATATGATAGTGTGTTTGCATCTGAGTATGTTTATTGTATGCATTTATAGCTTACATGTTTATATGCCTTTCTGTTAACTAATTAGTAAATGGTATGCATTTCATTCAATTTGTGGGATCTCTCATATCCAATAAAGCATTTTACGTGTGTCCACGTGTAAGACCTGGCATTCTTTCAGGCAGTGTTACCTAATTCAAACAGACTATCCCTGAAAAGGGAACAAAAAATTCTGATAACCAGAATAAATGGACCAAGAATGTTATAGATTACATAGGACTGTGTCTGCATTAAAAGGATTTCTACTTTCATTGATAATCTCTGCATTTGATTAAGAAATGAAGAAACTTATTGGTTTCACTTGGTTGAAAAAGGGTAAACATTTTTTTTAAATTTAAAAAGCTTCCCTGTAAGAAGTTTTCTGTATTGTCAGACATTCTCCACAGCTGTGGTTGTCTAAGGGTTGCTGTTAGATATTCATGCTCCAATGTGCATTGATTATATCACACCACTGGTTACACCTTAATCTACCCACTCTTGTTCCAGATGAAAATCCTCTGAAAATGGCATACTACAGGTTATAATGGGATGTGTCTTGATGAGAAAGTGAGAATCAGGAACGCCAGGAAACAGAGTGCCACACAGCCAATGCAGTCTGACCCATCCATGAAAGAAAGTATGGACCCCTCTATCTGGAAGCTGGAGGCTTAGACACTTCTAGCAGTGGGGCTTCAACAACTTAGAGTAGCAACTTATTTCCTGCTTCGTCAGTTCTGGTGATAACTAAGTCATATATCCAGACCTTTTATTTCTCACTAAGTTGTTCAGGGCCTCATTGAATTGCTCAGGCTGGCTACAAACTTGCAATCCTTCACCTCAGCCTCCTGAATTGCTGGGATTAGAGGCATGCACCACCATACCCAGCTTAATTACTTTGTCATATTAAACTGAAATATCTCTTTTTATTGTATTTTTTTTTCCTTTTTTCTGATCCACTTTATGTTTACTCAATTTAACTTTGAAAAACTACTCTCCTACTGTGTATCAATGTCTCTCACCACAAAAGACAACACAAACTTCTGGTAATCATAGAAAATACAGAGGTGAGTAGTGGAGTGTTTTATTTTCCTTCCCACAAACATGCAATGTATTAGATCAAAATAAAATAATCATATCCCTTTCCCTTGATAATTCTTTAGGTTTTTGAATATGGGAAGCACATCTACTTATTTTTCTTATATTTGGTTTCTGGAAATGGGTACTGCCAAAATAAAAGTGTATCTTTATTTTTATTGTACACATATCTTTGACCACATTAAATTATATATGTTTATATACCATTATTCATATGTTTACTCCAGAATGAACAGGAAACAAAGTTCTAAGCTAGTGTATTTCCTTCTGACATTTCCTTTCTGCAAGAAATGTGCTTTTGCATGTAGAACATTTCTAAAAGCATTTGAGGGAGAGTATGAGAATTATTTTAAATGCACATTCCTACAAGTTAAATCATCTAATCTACACAGAAACTTAAGTGTTAATGTATTAAGTGTGAAGGAATTACTTGTAAACATTTGATTTTAGATTCTAAATGGAGTTAAATACAGGATAAAATCTGTATTACCCTCACATGTGGAAACCATGCTCTGGAAACTGCTGCTATAGACAGTGTAAGTTTCTTTACTCTGGTGAACTTAGACATCAGTCAGTGGAATTACTACATGATCTTCAAACTACAAATATTAGTAAGTAGCTTTGCTCACTGTGTATTTTGCCATTTTTGGAAGCATAATATGGCATTATGTTCACTTATGAAATGAAAATAGACTATGGATTGATGGTTTTGTATGACTTAAAACCAATAGTTCAAAATTGAGAAAACCACAACACATCTAAGCAGATTGACTTAAGGAAAAGAATCAACAGCCAAGCAAGAAAACACTGCATTTTGTCTCACACATTAGAAGACAAGAGGTACAAAACTTTATCTCTATCAACTGCTAGATCTATGCAAGAAAGCTCAAATATATCTGTGTCTCAACCACTTAGCTGTTAGCAACAACAGGGTATATCCACCAGGGATTGAAAAGATTGACCCAGAGCCTTTCTGTGAAGTGAAAACCTAGGTTAATGAATCACATGAGAAGTAATTCTTTAAAAAGAAACCTTGAAAAACCTCAGGATTTGAAAATAACTTGTGTTAGATCTAGGAAGACAATATTCAAGATTGATGGAAAACTTAAAAAAAAAATCATCTGACTACAACAGAATGCCTACGTTCTCTACTAAGGTTATCTGCTCAGCACCAATTGCTTGCAGACAGTTTAAAACAGGTAATTTCTTGGAATTCATGACCACATATATAAATAACTGTCTCTATACATATAAACAAACATATTCTTATCCTTCCTAACTTTTAGATTTAACCTTTCATATCCCTTTTTCAAAATGTATGTGTAGTGCTTAAATGTCATATTTTATTGTATCTATAACTGTAAACCTCCTCAATCTAATCTTTTAAAGGTTTTTGTTTTCCTGCTTAATTATATTTTTCTCCATATGAAGTCAGTCTTTTTGTACATAAAATGCACATAAGCGCACTTGTGAAATGATAGATATTCAGCCTTAAATAATTTATAATTGTTTCTCTATCTTGAATATTTCTTTACATCTTTGTATTCCTTTCCTATTTGTTACATCTTTTGCTAACATCACCAGTAAATTATTGGTCATAATGATCCTAGCTACAAATGAGAAACCTTTAAGAAGACCTGAGACATTGCCTCCCTTTTCTGGCCATATGACAATCCTGAGACAAAAGTAGCTTTTGAAGCAGCCCTAATGTGCTGTTTGACTCATGTTGAACTTGTAGTCTTTGACAGCTCATTTTCTCCCTCATTCACAAAATGTAGATATTAATAGTACCCAGCTCATATAATTGTTTAATTTTAATCAGGTAATTGGAAGATACTAAGGTTTCAATAAATATTTTTTAGCATAATTGTTGTTATACTAATCCTTCTTCTCTTGCTTCTCCTCCCTATCATCATCTTTCCATTTTGACTCTTGTTATTATTCAGGTTCTCAGACACACACACACAGGGGCAGGGTGGCACAGGGAGAGACAGAGAGAGGGAAGAGAGAATAAAACTACCTCTCAAAGGAGCCCTATCCAAGCACCTTAGAAAAGTATTACTCATGCTTAGGAACTCTATAGCCTCCAACTCTGCCTTATTATCTTCTAATTTTTCACTATCTGTTATGGTTTGAATCTTCAATGTCCTCTACAAAGCTCATGTGTTAGGCAATGCAAGAATGTACAGAGATGAATTGATATCATGAGAGGTGTAACCTCAGCTGTGAATTAATCCATTTGATGGGTTAATGATTTGAATGGACTATTGAACAGTAACTGTAGGCACGTGGACCATGGATGGAGGAATTGGGTCACTGGTTGTTGCCTTGGGGATTAGATCTTGTCCCTGGTTCCCTGCATCCTTATGTTTTTTTTTCTCTTTCTCTCTCTGTTTTCTAGCTGCCATAAGCTGAGCAGCTTTCCTACATGCCCTTCTACCATGATGCCTGACTCACCTCAAGGCCAAAGCTATGGAGTTGGCCGACACGGACTGAACATCTGAAACCATTAGTCCAAATAAACTTCTCCTCCTCCTAAGTTGGTCTTGCCAGTTATTTGAGTCACAGAAATGAACATTAACATACTGAAAGTATGTTATATGAAAGGATTTATTTATTTTTATTTACACAATTATTATCTACTATTTATGACTAGAAATTTGGCAGTAAGAAGGTAAATGTATTTCATATTTCTTTCACTTTCCCAATGCTTAGAAAAGTGCCTAGTCCTCAAGGAATATTTTCTGAGTGAATGAATACTGACTTGAAATTCCAATTTTTAAATTCAGTGGTCCATGCTTTCTCTTATTGATTAATTACATTCTATAATTCTCTGTGCTACCCAAGAATTATAGCAGTATATTATCAAAGAAGGAAGTAATTCGGACAGAGACATTTTAACATATTTTGACTAGGTCTTTGAAAATGACCAGAGTTTTACATAAATAAAACAAAAGGACATTGTTATGAGAGAAAACAGCATCAGCAGAGACTTAAAGTCTTGAAATTCATAGTTTATTTTTGGCACAGTGAGTAGACTAGAATAGTTTAATCAGAATAGTGAATAATATGACTGAAAGTATAGGTCAAATTGCCCTGGTCTTTACTTCATTATAAATAAAGTACTTGTAGGCAAAGTACTGGTATATATGTGGAAAGATCTATCAGGAAGCAATTTCAACAGAATATGTTGAAGATGACTTCTATCTTTATGATAATAGTTGCTAATAATATGTGCTGGAAGAACAGGAGTAAAAAGATGATCTATGGCTGACAGCCTACACATAACCATGAGGTACAGGGTAGACAAAGAAAAGTCAGAATCTTCTACATATACTGCAAACATTAAAAAATTATCAATTTGAAAGATAATGTAATAGCTAATAATATGACAAAACCATCAAACTAATGCAAAATCAGTAACAAACATATCAAAATATGAGTCATGATTCAATCTATTATTTGATAGAAAAATGCAAACTTATAAAGATTAAAATAGACAATTTAAAAAGGAAAACCTGTTACCACTGCTAATATAACTTCAGCATTATCATTGTGGAAAGTTGACTTATGCCAACACTAACACAAATTTTATTTTTTTGGCTTTTATATTTATTATTCTTTAGTTACTTTTAAATTTTAATAATGACATTTGGTGGTTTCATCCTTGGCAACTTTAAATTTCTTAGTAATGATCCTCAGATAATTATTTAAATAATTATTAAACAATTTTTTACTTAAGTTTCCCAAAATTCCTGAGACCCATATAAATATGGCCAGTAGCTTCTACTACCATTTATGATTTCTTCACTTACCTTTTAGCAAATCCTGGCAGAAGCTGAACTGGAGTTTCCAGTTTCCCAAAGTTAAGATGTTGTCAGGACCATGGACAGCGCCACGGAGGGCATCCTGCCTGCCTTTGATGGTTAAAACAATTCTTTCCATGTGTCCTCTGTTTGCTTCCTTTTGCTCAACCCTCTTTACCCTCTTACATAAAGTCTACACTTCTTCCAGCTTTCCATGCCGAAACACAAAACATAGTTCAATGTCCTGTTGTATCAACTTAACCGTGTTTGGTTTTGCTATTTATACTATGTGATTTTAAGATTTAGTTAATTTGGATTGTGACTTGTTAAATAAAACATCTTGTACAACTCTTGGCAGCAAAATACTAAACAAGTGGGAGTTGACAAGAGTTATTTAATTCAGTGCATAGACTTCTTGAGCTCTTGTGTTAAGTTCTAAAGATAGATGCAAGAGAGAGAGAGAGAGAGAGAGAGAGAGAGAGAGAGACAGAAGAGGGGAGGAGGGAAAGAGGGGGCAGAGATTGAATCTCCACTAACATCTTGAGTGTTAATGGTAAGAAAAAGACTGATGAGAAGTATTACACAACTGGGTAAGAAATAAATATTTGTTGTATAAGACACCCAATTTGTGTCAATCCATTATAGCTGTCCAAAAACAGAAATCAAGCCAGGTACAGTGGTAAATGCCTGTAATCTCTGCAACTTCAAGGCTGCGAAAGGAGTCACAAGTTCAAAGCCAGCCTCAGAAACTTAGCAAGGCCCTAATGAACTTAGTGAGATCCTATCTCAAAAAAAAAAAAATATATATATATATATATATATATGGGGAGAGAGAGAGAGAGGGAGAGAGAGAGAGAGAGAGAGAGAGTTGGGGATGTGGCTCAGTGTTTACATGTGCCCGAGTTAAATCCCCAGTAACAACAAAAAAACAAAAAGTAAAGAAAAAGAAAAAGAAAAACCTAAAAGCAAAACCAAAAAACAAAATGATGGGTGGGAACAGCATTCTGTGATTTACAAAATGGTGGTACTAATAGATTATTGGTTATTTCAATATACATAAAAATATATGTACAATTTTGTGTTTATGTATAATTAGAAGAAATTTATTTTCATAATAAAAAGCAATAAAATTAATGTTTTTTAGAAAAAACTCTAAAAAAAGTAAAAATTCAAGTTAAACAATAAAAGAAGATAGGACTCTTCTCCAGTTACCAATATGAACTCCAATAACCCCATAGAAAAACATGAAAGACACTCAAAGATTTATTTCATAAAAAGAGGAAATACACATCTAAACATATATAAAAATCACAGTGGCCTATCAGTTTGCACTTACTGGGTTGGCACAATTAAAATAAAATCATGGAGATGACATGGATTCACAGCTTCCCACATATGTTTTTGGTAGGCATGTATGATGGTAGATTCTCTCTGGGAAATGTCTTAACAATATTTTCTAAAGTTAAATATTGTCATATAGTTTAACTGAGAAATTCCCCCTCTAAAATAATATTGCATGAGAAATTCTCATGGATAGCAAAAGACATGTATGAGAATGTTTACAAGAGTGCTATGAAGAATATTATGATGAACACTGAAATGAAAATCAGAAAATTTTAGACTATTTGGGGTTAGATGGATAAACTATGGTATAGTTACACACAGATTATTATTATAGGAGTCAAAGTTATAGCAGAAATGTGAATGAATCTTCAGTGGCATAAAAGATAAAAGTAACTTTCAAAAATTCCACACTATTTATAAAACTTTTCCATGAGGTTTTATTTAACTATAAAGAAGAATGAAAATGTGTCATTTGCAGGAAAATGGATGGAGCTAGAAAGTATCCTAAGTGAAATATTAGTCAGTCACAGGAAGACAAGAATCACGTTTTCTTCCATATATAGAAGCTAGAGGGAAAAAAGCAGAAAAGAGATGTCATGAAAGCAGAAGGGAGACTGGGCTTGGTGGCACATGCCTATAATCCTAACTGCTCAGGAGGCTGAAGCAAGAGGATCACAAGTTCAAAGGCAGCCTCAGCAACTTAGTGAGGCCCCAAGCAACTTAATGAAACCCTATCTCAATATTTCAAAAAGAAGGAGGGGTCGGGGCTGGGGATGTGTCTCTGTGGTTAAGTTCCTCTGGGTTCATCCCTGACACAAAACAAAAGAAAGTAGAAGGGAAACCAACTGTCAGGGTAGAAGAGGACCAGGAAATGGAGGAGAGAAGGACAAGTATTGAGAAGTAGTATTGACCACATTATTGTATAATAATAATATATAATTGTATATAAAGTAGTATTGACCACAGATGTATAAATATGCCACAATGAAACACACTGTTCTGTACAGTTCATATGCCCTAATAAAATGTAGCTGTGTGCTTTGCATATAATATTTGTAAATCCAAATAGATGGTTTATATAAAATAGAAACAAAAGAATGATAAATAAGGAATTCCAATCAATATTTGCATTCTGTTAGTGGAGGCAGGGCTTTGGTCTGACAAGAGAAAGCTTGTAGTAAGGGAGAACTTATTGTCCAAGTTTTAGTTTGGTCTTCCATCTTGGCTTGCCACATGATTGTATATTATTAAAAATAGCTACATAAAAGTATGAGCATATGATATAGCATGGGAATTAACAAAGGCCTTAAATTATAAGTGTAGTCTAAGCTCAAATTCACAGATATAAAATAAAATTTCATACCTAGCTAGATATTTAGTAAAATGATCTCTTACATATACAATACTTGAAATGGCTGTCTACTTACTTAGGTAAATTGTTTACTTTCTCTTACATTTGTTTTTTTTAAGATACTAGCTTTCTGTCATCAAGGGGAGTGACAATGGATTCAAACTCTGAGGGTTGTTATATAAATTAATACTCATAAATAATACTTAGTAATTGCTTATAGTAAGAACCTAGTTAGTACACGCGTAGTAAGTGGTCTGCAATGATCTTCCAGTTCTCCCTCTGTAATCTCTGTTTCACTATGGCATTCTGATAGGTTAAGATAGTTTTTCAAGGCCTCTTAGGATTTGAACACAGGTCTATTGAACCTCAATGGGTCACTTGCATTTTCTTCTATATATTCCTAGCATGTTAATGCTTGATGATCAGAGCTGACTGAGGATAAAAAAGGCTAAAGTTACATTGCAGTATTTTTAATTATGGATGGAAGATAACATTCTAATAATCCTTTTTTTTCAACTTGGACTTTATTATTGAAAATGCCAGGGTTACACTGAACAGATTTTTACTTAGCTGTGCCATTTAATGTAGGAGGAATGAGTTATACCCAGGAAAGCCAAGTTTGGAGGAGTAAGCTAGTTCATTTAGAGTGGGTAGGATAGAACCTTTGGTTCTTTGCTTAAATTCTTAGTACTTTTGGTTGTGAGCTGTGCTACCTGAGAACACTTTCAAGAATTTGCTATTGGCAGAGGCTTTTCTCCATACCCTATTGAGTTCTGAGAAACATGAATCAAAACAGTAATCAAAATTTTCCTGAAAATGTTGTAAAATACAATCAATGTGAAATACCTTATCTTGGAGAATGAAACCATTTAATCCAGATTTAATCCTTTTATTGCCTGTTGAACTGGGAGCATACACATACACCTTCTCTCACAGCAACAGAAGTCAACATTTTCTCAGTTAACATACTTCACTTTCAACATCCAACAGAAAAAAAAGCCAGGCTCTTTCAGTCCCTTGAATGCCAAGATGAGTTCTTACTAAACTCTATGATAGATTTTTTTTTTTACATGAGGAAGAAAATGATCACTACACTGAAACCAGCAAAAATCAAGTTCTTTCTTCAATAGACTGAAGAGTTTGGGGATCCTGTGCCAACCCAAGCCTGCAGCAGTTAGGACTGCTGGCTGATTCTGGATGAGACATGCTACTCAGATCAAAATGTGTATGTGCTATTTGGAAACTGGTCATCAAAAATATCAATCATTTCTAAATGTTAGCTTATATAGAAGGAGAATTTGCTTCTGAGGTACAAATCCATGATTCCATAAAAGTGAATCATGGAATTCTTCTATTTAATCTCCTCATTTTGCAAAGAAGGTAGAGGTACTGGGAAATTCTCACATTCCTAGAGTCAGTGTGTGGAAGAATTAGCTCTGGCTCAGAATACAGTGCTTATTCCATTTTCATCAAAGTGGTTGCAATGATTACAAATATTCAACACCTAATACACTTAGGATTGCTTGGGATTGCAATCCATGTCGTTCCTTCCTCCTCTCACATCCTGATACATGCTCCACTTGGAAGAAACTGCGAAGATCCAATGGGTAGCTTCAGGGCTAGTTCCTTCTCCTTCTGCTCTGTGGATCCTTTACCATGCCTCTCTGTATGAAGTTTGAGTTCTTATCAGTTTTATTTTTTCCTGAACCCAAATCTCATGTCCTCATGTCCTGCTTTTGGAGTCACCACACCCTTCTCTCACTTTCAGCTTAGAGATTTCCTCTTCCTTTGTTGCTACCCACTACTGCTTGCCACTGCTTTCTTGTTTGTTGGATCTTTCTGTTGGTTATGTTTTATTTCAGAGCCACCACAGGTGATTCTGTTCTTCAGCAGTGCCTTTGTCTGGGTCCCTCCAGCTTTATCTCCTTGAAGATGCTTCCCAGGCACTGTCCCCCTCTGCAGGCTGGGGTGGGAACTGCCTCCCTATCCACCATAATTTCAGGGTTGTGAATGTGCTGAAAAAGTATCTATCTCCCCCATTACCCTGTGTATTCCTTTAAGTCAGAGATTGGGTCTGTTTTCTTCACTGTTGTATTATCTGCAAGTTTGTGGTAACTGGTTACGTATTCTCTGAATGAACTAGTTAATTTCCTTTAATGTGAGGGAGCCAGGCAGGACAATCTGGAAGCTATGGAGTCTCCTTTATTTCATTTTGGAAGTCCAGGTAAGAGCCAGGCATATTTAGCTGAAACTTTCTCTTTTTGTCTCTCCTGGACCATATCTGCCTGAGCTCCCACCCAGATGAGGTGGGTTAGAGCCAGGGTGTTTTGTTATGTGTGGAATAAAGTGCTGTGGACCCTGGGTTCAGGGCAGGTTACTACCTGGGTTTCAGCAGGATGTGGCTTTTGTGAGAGCTGGTAGCTTAGAGATATGCTGACGCAGAAGTCAGGCAGACCATGTGAAGGAATCATTGCATGAGTAAAGAAGAGCGTGGTTAAAAGGCAATGAAGCAGAAAGTAGGAATGTCATCAGTTTGGACCAAGGGGGAAAATTCCAGAGAAATGCATGAGACTGAGGAATTAGCTGCTTCTGTTTATTTTAGAGATCTTGAAGTCCTAAGTGTGTGAGAAGGGTCCGGCAAGGTTGGTTAGCTGCCTGTTTTCTTGGTTCTTCCATATTAAAATTAATTACAATCAAGAGATTCCTCCAGCCTCATTTCTTGGCTATGTTTACTTTTGTTTTGTTTCATTTCTGGTTTACTCAAGGGCTGTGCCTCAGTTAAGAGAAGAGTATAATGTAGATTTATCATCATTTCTTTGCTCCTCACACTCCATATTCTACCTTTCATTTCTGCCATGCCTTCTCACAGAAAGGTACAGGGCACAGTCTGCCACTCTACAGCCTGGGGATCAGTCATTGGTGTTCTCTGAGGGTTCTTCAGTGTCTCAGAGATGTTTCTTCTTGAAGATTGTAAGGTCAAATAACCATGTAGTTTTCCTAAGAGATCAGAATTTTTCATATCTCTAACAATAAAAAATATTGGAGAATTACTCTATCCCCTATTTCCATTCCCTTACCCATTTTTCCTGAAATAAATCCCTTATATATTCAATTTCTAAAGCCAGTGGACACTTCCAGGAGGCTTATTTTCTATGGCTAACTAACATTGCCCTGTCTCACTGCCTTCCCACAATCTTCCCCCTCCCATATCCTTCTTTTTCATTCATCAGAAGAAGCATTACATCTAGGCTAAGAACACCCACTCTCTAGATAAAGCACTTCATTTTAATTTTGTCTGAGCAATTTGCCAGTATGCAAACTTGGGCGAAATATTGTCCTCTCTGTGTTTCAATACTCTCATCCATAAAAGCAGGGTTACATTAACAGCTATCTCATAAGGATGCTAAGGTGAATAACAAATGTGACATATTTTAAAACCCTTAGAATGTGTTTAGCAGACACTAGATACTCAGGAAATGTGAATTGACAATTTATTCACTCATACTACATGTTCAGGAACATTAATGATAAAACTGGTTAATCCACGAACATAGCTTCTCATTCAAAAGATTTGCTGGGTACTGATTATGTGCCAAGTTCTACATAAGGCACTGGGTATATCTATGGGGAGCAAGCCAGAGATGGTCCTTGCACTTGGCAGTTTAGAGTCCAGTATGGAGATGGATATTAAAACTTTAACCATAAGTAAATCCTTTATTAAAACTTGTATTAAAAGTATGCATTAAAATGCGAGAGAAATAACTATGGGAGAAGCTGCCCTGGACTGGGGACAGATAAAGCAGGGCTTTTGTGGATTCTACATGTAAGTCAAATGCACAGACTGAGGAAGCAGCCATGTGAAGAAGGGGCAGGGCTGTTTGGGTGGATGAGTGTGTGTGGAGGATAAAGGCTAAAGGGAAGGCAGCCATGTCAATGAACTAGAGAAATTGGGACACAGAAATTAAGGTGAGGAAGGGAGAGAAAGGGTCTCCTTCCACATGACCTCCACTGCCCCTGCAATGACCCCCACCTTCTGCCATCTCTTGCCCCCAAACTCATCCACCTTCATGACTCAAACATCAACACACCAATCAAGAACCACCCTGGAATGAGAAATCTGGCATCACTTCTCTCTAGGGAAACTTAGAAGTTTATGTCTCCATAATCCTGGGTCCCAAGGCTACCACCTCATAAGGGTTTTCCAATTTTATCTATAATCACTGCTGGATTAAACACTCCCCTGCACTAGATGGTGAACTTCCAGAGTCATATTCAATCTTCACCCACTGCTGAATCCTGGAAGAGGGTGTTTAACTAGTCAGGAGAGCGTCTTAGACAGCATATGGAGGCAGCCAGACCCACCAGACAAGAACACCCATTTTCTGTTCCATTTTCTGCCATCATGTAGATGAAGAGCCCAACTCATCTTGATATTCAGCTTCCTCATTCAGTGGAATATCAGGTGAAAATATCCTTTGTGCTTTCTCTTCTTATTCAATAATCATATGATTTTATTAACATCCAGGGATGCCATAAAATGAAAAATATGAGCCAGAACCATGATCTCAAAGAGTTCACATTCCCAAGTTTCCATCCCAAGCTGGAAGCAGAGTGGCTCCAGCATCTGGGCCATCACGCTCTTCAGACTGAGCCTCTTTCCCATCAAACACTAGCCCACATGACCTTGCTTGGTTCAGTGGTTTTTTAAAATATCTGCTTAGGTTCTTGAAGTATTTTGAATAAATACTGATCATTAAGATAGTTCCAGGGAACTAGATTTGCATATTAACTTATTAATTTCTTCATTTATTAATTTTCTTTAAATTTAGTGTCCTGGGGCTGGGGTTGTGGCTCAGTGGTAAAGAGCTTGCCCCTCAAGCGTGAGGCACTAGGTTCGATCCTCAGCACCACATACAAAATACATAAGTAAATAAAATAAAAGTTTTAAAAAAATTAGTATCCTCTAAGTACCGGGCCTTAGAAGAACAGGGTCTCCATCTCTCTGCTTCTAAGGGGCTTAGTGTCTAGGGTATCTGGGGTTGTGAAGACTGATAACAAACAAGTAACGTTCACAATATAACTCTGTGGGGAGAACCATTCTTCAGAGTGCTAAGAGTGAAGGTCATGGAGGTAAAGTGGGCTTACATAATAATTAGGAATAAAGGAAGACTTCTCTAAGGAGTGGCTCAGATAAAAGGAGAGCAGGGACATCCTGCAACAATATTATGCAGCTGCCCTGTAAGCCTTGACCAAAACAAACCATTCTTGCTTAGAAGAATTCTAAAGAGATGGATTTTCCTCTATCTCTTTCCTCTTGGAAGTTCAGAAACAATTGAAACACATACATAGAAGTCAAATAAGGATCAAAATCTCAGCTTTATTGTTGGTTAGGATAGGTTAGAGAATGTGGCTGGGACCTGAAATTTGAATGTGGCTTTCTAATCCTTTCTGCAAGAACGTCCAGAGCAGGAGCACAGGGAGGTGAATCTAGGGTGTCCTCCAAATGATATCATCTGCCTGAACGATATCATACATCTTTAGAGGTGTAACTATTTGCTTAAGATAAGAGTCGGGCACTACCTTGCTTTTATTCACTTATTTTTATTTTTCATTTTTGACTACTGAGGATTTAACCCAGAGGAATTTACCACTGATCAACTTCCCCAGATCTTTTATCTATCTATCTATCTATCTATCTATCTATCTATCATTTATACCAGCGATTGAACCCAAGGGCATTTAACAACTGAGTTACATTCCCAGCTCTTTTTATTTTGAAACAGGGTTTAAATAAGTTGCTTAGCACCTCTCTTAGTTGCTGAGGCTGGCTTCGAACTTGTGATACTCCAGCCTCAGTGTCCTGACCCACTGGGATCACAGACCTGGCACATGCCAGGCAAATACTCTACTGCTGAGCTATATCCCCAGACTATTTGTTTTCATTCACTCATCTACAATGAACTTACTGAACTCCTAAAATATGAAAGTCCTGGCATAGGTATGAGGATATAAAGATGAATAAGATGTACCCTGTACTTCAAGGAGCTCACGTTACTGGGTAAAGAATAGAAATCATGCTGTTTATTACAATGAAATAAGATCTTTGAGGAGAGCTCTACCTGGTTCTTTTCTCAAGAATAATCCAGAAGGGATAGAGGATGAGCACCCCTTCACCAACTAATTCTGAAGGTAGTTAGATTTAATGGGGGAAAACATTTATTACTTGTGGCATCCTGAGCCAGACTGTCTGAATTCAAATTCTACTAACCTTAGTTATGTGGAACGAAACTTGTTTCCTCATCTTTGAAGAAAATTTAACTCTACCATAGAGTCATTTGTACATCCAGTAAGTATATCAGGTATTTGGAAAAGGCCTGTGTATAGCATATTCTCAATGCAAGTGGAGCTAAAAACTTTTAAGTGAAGAAAAGAGGCTCAGAATACGTGTTACTGTCCGGTGAGGACTGAACATCACAGTCCCGAAACCCCAAAGCTTCCTCAAGTTGTCATTCCTGTGGCATCCTGTCCTCTTCCCTGACATAACCACTGTGCCAAAGGAGACTGGTGGATTTGTGTCAGGGACAGTGGGCCAGGTGAAAACTGAGACTGTAGCCCTCTGTTCTGCAGCACATCTTGGGGAGAGCTGACTCTCAGAGTCCAGCCCCAGGACAAAAATGGGGGCCAAAGGAGTCTGTCTTCTTTGATCAGTAATTATCTTAGTTCAGTAAGTAGCATGAAGCCGCCACACCGATTTCATCTGACTTCTTCAGATTACAAATTTGATGAGAACAACTTGCTTGCTACTTTTTATTGTTTTGATTAAAAAGTCTTTTTTACATCAAGAATTTGCAATATTTAAGAATTAATTTTATGCCAATAAAGTTTACTCAACCTTGCTATTTCTAATTTTAAATACATTTTGCTTTTGAAAAATTTTTTTTCTCTCTTTTTTTTTTTGGTCTTTTCAGCATTTCTCTTCCTTGGTCTATATTTTCATCTTTTTGGATTCTATCAAATTGAACTTCTACTAAATGATTAAAAAGAATGAAGCATGCAATATAATTGGATTCATTGTATGAATTTTAATACATTTTTATAAATATGTAAAGTAACTTGTGAAAAATTTTAAAAAATTGTTTTTCAAACTCTTCTTTGAAAATACTTAAATACTTTGGAATTAAAACTTCAAATTGTAATTATTTAATAAAATAACAATTGAATTTAAATTATTTAAGTGAAGCTGAATTTGTTTGCAAACTTCATCAAATATTACTCAAGTGTTTTTTTCCTTTGTAGAGATAACATCATACATCATCGTACCGTGTGATGTTCACCCAGTTACAAATATAAAGGATCAGTATCATGCTTCATGTTTGTTCCATGTAGAGTACAAACCTATAAAACCTTAAGAGCAATATGAGTTGTCTCATATGGGGAACTATTCTTTAGCAGTACTGTGAACTGATGTGCAAATGCCATGACTCCTGTCTTCCTGGAGCTGCGAGATGACTGTGAACACAAGCAAGCACATGGCTTGCCCACGTTGCCGTGCACAATCTGTAGTATCCGCACTGCCTGTGCAAAAAGTCCACAAGTTAGTTTTCCTGTCGTCTTGCTGAGGGATCTCCTGCTCCAGTGCCTGGCGCCACATTGGCAGTGACGCATCAGCAAACTCTCATGGCATTCGGCATTCAGAGGCATTGACCTTCTGTTTTGAGGATGTAGAATCAGAGACGGAGACAAGCATTTCCCTGTGACTTGAGCACACACAGAGTGAAGTTCAGGGTTAGCAATCATGCTGCAACAGAGCTGAGAGCTAGATGCCAAGAGGCAAATGTGGTGGGTCTTATTTTATTTCATTATTTATTTATTTATTTATTTATTTAGGACCAGGGGTTGAATCCAGGGGCACTTAACCACTGAGTCACATCCCTAGCCCTCTATTTTATTTTATTATTTTATTTTGTACTGGGGTACTTTGAACTCAGGGTACTTGGCCACATCCCCAGCACTACGTCGTATTTTATTTAGAGACAGGGTCTCACTGAGTTTCTTAGCACCTTGCTTTTTGCTGAGGCTGGCTTTGAACTCGCAATCCTCCTCTCAGTCTCCTGAGCTACTGGGATTACAAGCGTGTGCCACCTTGCCCGGCTGTGTTTTATTTTGATACAGGGTCTCACTAGTTTACTTAGGGCCTCACTAAATTGCTGAGGCTGATGTTGAACTCACAATCCTCCTACCTCAGCCTCCCAAATTGCTGGGATTACAGGGATGTGCCACAATGCCCAGGGATGTAATATTTTAATAAATTTATTTTTAATGTGTTTTAAGCATGGGGCCCAGCATTGAATCTTTTTTTGTTGTTGTTGCTGTGTTTTTTTAAATTCCCATTGTGAAGGGCAGGAATACACAGGGAATGGTTGGGTGGTTAGTGGCTGAACTCAGGATGAAATTCAACATAAGCTTTTGGATTAAGGAGGTAAGGGAAAAAGCTGTTGGAAGACAACCTGTCTTATATGTGATACGAATATTTAAAAAACACAGCTTCATGAGTCCACTTGACTGAAGTTTCTTCTTAAAAGAATAGCACAAATGTTTGTTTCTCTCTCTCTCTCTCTCACACACACACACAAAATTTATTTACAGCCCTGAGTTGTCTGTGAATGGATTATACTCTGCTTCATGAAAGGCAGAAGAAATATACCTTGTTCCCTTGCTCCCTGACCTGAGTGGAACATAAAAGTGCCTACAAAGGGCCCATTTTAAACTGATCACTAATAACATCCCTCAAGAGACTGCTGGAGTCAGCAGTTTCTTAGAATCACCATATTTTAGAGACATTTAGATTTTCATGGTGATTTACTGGGTCATTAAGGTAAAGCTTAAATTGCTAAACAATGCAGATTACTTGCCCTCTGCCACTGTAAATTATCCTGTTAGATTTCCCAGGATGCTTCTGGAAAGGATACGAGTCTGGTGGTCAGAGGCTCTGTGCCCATGAGTCTTTCAGTTGGGCTCAGAGTTAGCATGCATGCCAGCCCATAGGGCCATTGCCACCTCTACACATGGTCAATGATAATCGGAGGCACACTGAGCATCTCAACCCCAACACAATTTTTCATATTCCTTTATTACTGAACAAGTACCAGTTGAATTCCTACCATGTGCCTAACACAATTCTTGAATTATCAGATAAATCCTAACAGAAGAAGGGGCACAGGCTGGGCTAGGATGGAATGTGCTATGGAGGCTAATTAGTCAGGAAAGTTCTTCCCACTCAGACCTGAGCAGGATTAGGGTGCAGGGCATTCTTCAAGCAAGAACATTGCCAGAAACAGAGAGAACTGCAAGTTCACAAATGAGTGTGCAGGATGCTATGCATAGAGAGAAAGAGCAGGGGACCAGGGTGCAGAGGCAGGAGAGCCAGGGCAGAGCGGTAGAGAATGAGATCAGAGTGGCAAGCGGGTCCAGCTCAGTGGGAAGACTGCTTTCAAGCTGAGTGAGATCCTAATTTATTGGAGGTGGTTGAGCCTGGAATAAGTAAATAATATGACTTATTTATTTAAAATTTCCTCCAGATGCATGTGAAGAGACATGAGGAGAAAGATTAGAGCAGAGGAGTAGGTGGGAGGCCACTGTGCGAATCCAGACAGGAGATGGCAGTAATAGTTGCCATTCCTCAGCACTCACCAGGTGCTGGGGCCTAGGCTTCCTTTAAAGTACTTGATGTTTTATTTGCAAGTGCTCACAGCATCTGTATGAAATAGACACCAGTATTGTATCTATTTCACAGATTAGGAAACTGAGGCACAGGGAGTTTAAATCATTGGCCCAAGGTCACACAGAGAATTGGTGAGTGGAACCTGGGTGGTGGCTCTGGATATGGTGGAATGAGGATGTAGCCTGAAGACAGGATCAACAGGATGTGTTGATGTCCATTTTTCAGTATTTTAATAATAGTAACTCCCATTTATCAAGTACTTATGACAGCTTCAGTGCTAATAACCGTATGTAAATTGCCTCACACAACTTTCACAACTACCCTGTTAATTAGGTATTCTTATTCTTTCCATTTTGTAATTATGGAGATGGGTACTCAGAATTTGAATGATCTATCCATGGTCACGAGCGGCAAATCCCTGAGCTCTGCCTGATGCTGGAGTCTATATGAGCGCAGTGGCTGGATTTCCCCATTCCTGCTTGCTTCCTTAGCCAGTCCTATATTTATTTAGAATTTTTTTGTGTGATTCTCTAATTTCTGGCTTTCTATTTGTCCATGGAACTGGAGAACACATTTGGCTTTAGAGGTTACTTCCTGCAAGGACCCTTCTTCAGACTTTCCTCTTTCTGTCCTTATTCTTTATTTTCTATATCATTTCATGTTATATCATATGTCCAAATTACATGTGCTACAGCTGAATTGTATGCCTCCCAAATTTATATGTCGAATCTCTAACCCCCAGTGTGTTACTCAGGGTGATGGTGTTTAGATGTGGGGCCTTTGGGAAATAAATTTAGAAGAGGATTAGTTTCCTTAGAAGAGACACCAAAGTGCTTCTGTGTGCTCTCCTTTCTGTCTGTCTGTCTGTCTCCTTTCTCTCTCTCTGATGTGCAAGGAAACAGCAAGAAGGCAGTCATTTGATAACAGAAGCTCTCACTGGACCCTAACTATGCTGGTACCCTGATCTTAAACTCTCAGCCACCATAACTGTGTGAAAATAAGCTTCTGCTGTTTAAGCCACTTAGTATATTGTATGTTGTTATAGCAGCATGAATAGAGTAGCATAATAGGTTTCAGGTGATATGATATACAACATATATGCAATGCTACATGAGAATATATTTATATGCTATTTTATTATCTTGTATTATATATCATATAACTTCTATTTTCTGCTAAATGTTTTCTCTGTGGCTGCTTAACTCATCATTTAGCTCTAGATACTTGCATAGTATTCAGGGCATAGCAGGCACACAATGATATTTGGTGGAAGCATGGAAGAATGAAGGAATAAATGAATGGATGATTCTAACCACTCTGAATTAAAAGTGAATTAAAGGTGAATGAATGAATAATTAAAGCCATCCTGAATGTCTACAAGTATTTCTTAACCTGGCTACAGCCTCCTCCATCAGTGTCTACTAATGAGCCTCTCTTTAGATTTAGTGGAAGATCTGATCTATTGGTTCATCCAATTCATTCTGTCCATCAACGTTTCCTGAGCTAACCTCAGTCTGCAGCTACCCCCCTGAGGATCTTGGGCAGGTCATTTCCCCTATTGCTACTCATCAAGACTGGGCATAACTTTGGGCTCCAATGGCTCTGGCAAAAAAGGATTCTGAAAATCATTGTCTAAGTCAAAATGAAAATTGAAAGAAGAAGCATGTTGCAGAAAATTTTCCAAGTCAGCAATTCATTCTGGGAATAAAGAAGCAGTCCCCCAAGTCCAGGGTTGTGAGCAGCAGGAACAGAGAAGTTTGCCTGATTGCCTCCAGCTGCCAAGCTCCAAGTCTGGGAAACATGTCAAAAAGCAGGAGCAGTGTTTTGTAATCTCTTTCAACACATACAGAGGTACTGGTGGATCAATTTGTGGTGCTAAAGTGCTCATGCCCTTTCCGGAGGGGCAGTGCCCTGAATATTTAAAAGGGCAGGTAATAGTCCTAAATGGCAGTGAAATTGAGTTGGGTGGTTTGAATCAGCCAGAACCTGAATTATGAGATTGAAAAGAGGGATGAACAATTTTTATTGATTCGGGGTGAATTTTTTTTTTTTAACTTTATTTGCTGCTTTAAATCCGTGCATGATTCTCCCAGTGGCTTCCTATCTGGAAAATAGAAAACAATTGATGAGTGGTTAACTTGACACATTTTCATTTTTACTTGGGCTTCCAGCAGCTGCTTGTCACTCCTACCCCTTGTTTTTACAGCTTTCTATCAATCTGGGATTTAATTTGTTCATTCATTCAACCAGCTTTGATTTTCTACTATATGAGTGAAAAGCTCTCTATTCTTTGCAAAAAGAGGGGTGAACATACATCTGTGCTGAAGATGCTCTAATATGTTGGATGCCGTGGTGGCCAGAATGGTGTTGCCAAGTGGTAGTGCGGAGTCCTCCAGAGGGATGAGCTCAACCGCTCCTGATGGGGTGTCCATCAAAGACATTTCTGCACATTGGATCTCCCTTCCATTTTCTCCATGCTCAATATTCAAATAGACAACTCATTGAACACCTTGAGGTTTCTATTCCTGCCCCCCTGAGTGAGGTAGACTGGATTTTAAGAGGTTCTCTGGCATCTCTACAGCACTCTTCTCTGAGTCTTGCTTGCAAAATAGTGTGTCAGAATGTCTAAGAGATGGTGAAGGCACGCAATTTGAATTTACATTCTCACTTGACTCCTCACTCAGTCTATCCCTTTGGAAAAATGTTTAAACTCCATGACGATAAATATCAGATCTTAAAAATGATATTAATAGTAGCAACTTCTTTACAGAATGCCTTGCAAGTAGCTTTTAATTAATATCATCTGTGCCTGTGGGAAAGTATTAGGAACTCTTCATATAAACTTATTTTTAAAAAGAGGTCATTGGTATATATGAAATATATGAACTAAAATATGAAAACAGTTAATGGTTTTTAACTATGATCTGTCCCTACAGAGAACATATAGTCAGGAGGCAGTTTTGGTTTTCAAACTTTGGGGAAGAGGGTGCTAGTGACTTAGTGAGCAGAAGTAATGGGTGCTGATGAGCACCTATGATGCACAGAGAACCCACAGTGATCTACAAGCATCAGATCCACGGTACTAATAATGGAGGCTCAGAAGCTCTGGATTAACTAAAGGCTTCTGGTTAGGATGACAGGAGATATTCCAGTAATTAGACTTACTTTAATTGCCTCCAAGCATAGTTGTTAAATATTTATTCATTAACGTAAAACTTTTGAAATTCATTTCTTTAAAAAAAAAATGAGTACATCTTCCTGACCTGATCCCAGGTGCTTGGGATACAGATCCTGTAGCATGTGAGAAAGAACAACTTCTTGGCAATGGAAAGTAGGCAGTAGACTGAACGTGACACCCTGAAATTATGCAATGAAAATCATACAGACCTAGTTGAGAGTCCAAGGGCATCCAAAAAAGAGTGGGGGGAAGCTTTGAGTGGACTCTGGCTTTCCCAGTCCCTGTCTCAGTTCTTTCTATGTGCCCTACAAACAGCTTTTCTCAACGTAGTCCTTAATAATAAACCTTTCATGAAATATTTCTTCCCCAACTCTTCAGATGCTTTCTGGCTTTGCTTAAGCTACTTGGTCTACTGTCAACACCTTCTGCACCAAATGAGAGTGATTTTTTCCCCCAGTGCCAAAGATTGAACCCAGAGGTGCTTAACCACTGAACCACATCCCCAGTCCTTTTTATTTTATTAAAAAGGTTACTTTTTATTTTGAGACAGAGTCTCTTTAAGTTGCTTAGGGCCTTGCTAAGTTGCTGAGGCTGGTATTGAACTTGCAATCTCCTGCCTCAGCCTCCTGAGCCACTGGGGTTACAGGCACATGCCAACGTGCCTGGCTAGAGTGAAGCATTTTTAAGATGTGACTTTTGTACTATTTCTCTGATTCATTGGCAAAGACAATTCATAACTTCATCTTTCCTTCATCATACCCTGAAGGCACATCCTGCATTTCCCTAGAGCTTTTAGTGAGTGATCCAACCTGCCTGCCTGTGCTCTCTGTGTTGGGAGCCACTTAAGAGCAGGGCCCTGGTTCCACATCATCTGTTTCTCAGGTTTCTAGCACGGATCCCAGCAAGGACTGAGTGTTCCATCAATATTGTTCAAATTAACTAGTTGTTGGATCCATTTCTCCTTCAAAAATCTTGACTTGTCCTAGCTTAAAAGAATTGTGCTTATCTGGGAGAACAGGTGAAAAAGGAATTAGCTAAAATTAATGTGGTTTAATTTTTATGTGTCACTCATCAATCGGAGACTATTTCCCTCATCACATGGAGTACCTCCGAGGTTCCTGTGTGAGGGATCTCAGATTTGAAAAAAAAAAAAAAGTTGCAAGCTGCGCTCACATGATCATATTAACTCACTCATTCATCCATCACGTATTTGCAACTCCTGTGCAGACACTATGCTGGTGATGAGGAAACTTACGTTCCATGAGACAGCTGTGGAACTCGCCCTCAGGGAGCATACCGATTCCTGGGGAAGGCTGGAAGAGGTGCACTGTGATTTGATTTGGTGATAAGAGCGATGGAATCGAAGGACTGAGAATAATGGTTTTGTGAAGGATGAGCATGGATAGGCTCTACTGCCTTTCCCAGAATTCCACTTCTAATATGTGGCCTCCAATGAGGTCATGCTAGAGGACCATTCTCTCAGAAGATCTTCATTGAAGAAGAAATACGAATGGTCAAAAAATATATTAAAAACATTCAACATCTCTAGCAATTAGAGAAATGCAAATTAAAACTACACTGAGATTTTATCTCACTCTAGTCAGAATGGCAATTATTAAGAATGCAAGGAACAATAAATGTTGGCAAGGATTTGGGAAAAGTGTTCATTCATACATTGCTGGTGGGACTGCCCATTGGTGTAGCCACTGTGGAATGCAGTGTGGAGATACTTTAGAAAACCTGGAATGGAACCACTATCTTACCCAGTATATTTCATTTCATCCCTCTCCAGGTATATACCCAAAGAACTTAAAATCAGAATACTATGGTGATGCAGCCACATCAATGTTTATAGCAGCTCAATTCACAACAACCAAGTTTGGAACTAACCTAAGTGCTTTTCAACAGATGAATGGATAAAAAATTATGGTATATATACACAATGGAATATACACAACCATAAAGACAAATGAAATTATGGCATTTGTTGGTAAATGAATGGAACTGGAGACTATCATGCTAGGTGAAATATGCCAATCCCCCAAAAAACCAAATGTTCTCTATGATATGTGTATGCTAACACGTAATAAAGGAAGGTAAGCTGTATGTTAAAATACTGTCATGTATATCTAAAAACAACAACAAAAAAGAAACTGAGGGAAGGAAAAAGACAAGAGAGAAGGAAGGGAAACTACAGTCACCTGTAGCTACATGTACCTTTTTCCAATTACTCAAATGTGAGTCTAAGTGCTTCTGGAAAGAGATTTTACCAATGTAATATAAAGTTCCAAACTAGGTGAATTTAGACAAAAGGGAGATTACAGAAATTATTCTGTGTGGATGTAGTTTTAAAATGAAATTTTAAAATGTGTCTTGATAACCACATAGCCCAAGCATCATCTGGGCCTTAAGTTGCTTTCCTTTACCCTTGGCCCTTCCCTTCCTGATTGCCTTCAGCCTGACTTAAAGCACAGAATTGCATAAATTAATCTCTTGAAAGAGTTCTACATACACACAGAAGCATAGACAGAGGCTCTATACACATACCCGTGTGTGTGTATGAATGTGTGTATCTGCATATGTATGCATATAAATATGTGTGTGTATATGCCATATCTACCTGATTCAGTGGCTCTGGTTGGAGCCTGCCTAATACATGTGAACATGTGACACAGCTCAGTGGTTCTGAGAAGACTCCTGGAGGAAGTGAATTGAAATATGGAGCATGAAGAGCAACAGGAATGAGCTGGAGGGAGACGCGGTGTGAAGGCCGTGAGCAGGGTGGGTGTGGATGGAGACGGGATGGGGGGAGGTGGGGCTGGGCAATACCTAAACCATGAGAATCTACGTGGATATAGTGAATGCTTATGATGTTTTATTTATTTGTTTGTTTTGAGGAATTAAGAAAGACAGAAAATAGTAATAGCAATTTCAAACAACAGTGGCTTCAAAGAATCAGTGTGGCAGTCAGGGCCTCTGAGTCCATGAGTCTTTCACTCAGGACAAACCAATGTACCTTCGAGACACAGGCTCATTATTATAACCTCTCATGCCTCTACCCATCTTCCCTGTTATACTATGAGTTCCTTTTGGTTCTTTGTTACTGTGAGAAAAAAAAATTATAATTTTTAACTCCTTTTTTGGAAAGAATTATCTTGGAGTTCATGCTGAAATATTGGATTTCATTACTCTATCCTATATAGTCCCATTCAATACTCTCTTAGGCTAGAGAAAAACTGGAGTTTTCTTTCTTATACCTATATAATACAGTTTGACAAGAGAAGATGGGACAGACCAATGTGGACTTTGGTCCTAAGAAACAGTTTCCATGGTGCACATTTCAACATTCAAGGGTCCTTAAGGAAGAGTTTGCTTAACAGATGTGAAGCTGCTTCTCCCTAGTTTCAGAGCAACAACAGAGCCATTATTTCCCCTTCGAACACTATAGAACAGTAGAGAGGGTTGCTTTAGCCAAAACTCTGCAGACTAGCAAAGTTAGAATATGGAGTCAGACATTTTTGCCTGGGTGTGGTAATACCAGTGCTGTTACCATGAACGCCCCCTACACTGCAAAGGGAGGCTCAGATGAAGGCATCGTGCTTCTTGGAAGAGCATTTCTCTGAGCAAGTGTAAGGTAAGTGGCTAGGACCCAGGCTCAATTTGGTTCTTTTCAAGTCCCTGATGTTTTCTGCTATAAGGAACTAGCTCTGGGATTCATCAGCTTTCAGAGTTCACGCTCTATCCAAGGCTTGCTTGTGTCTATAGAACCAATATTTACATCTTTTTTAAATGTTTTTTATTTTTTTATTTTTAAATTTGTTTATTAATTTTTAATTATAGAATAGAATCGACGTATACTGTTTAAGAAAAAATGAGTAGAAACAATATAATGTAGATCTGATAAACTATACACTATTCAATATATAAAAATACTCAATATATAAAAATTATATAAATTATTATATATAAAGAAATTAAAAACAGTCTACAGAAGATGTAGGAATAAAATTAAAAATATGAAATAGAATTAATCACATTGGTTTTCTGTATTCAACAAAAGCATTTCCCAAATAAAATGGATGAAAAAAATGAAAAGAAAATCAGAAAAGGAAAAAAAGACTATAGAAATGAAATGAATAAAATTAAACAAGTTTTCAAACATTGTTTTAAAATTAAGAAACTGACTTCATGTTTCATCTCTGTTAAGTAATCAAAAGTAATCAATCTTATCCGTACAGTAACAAAAATGTCTGAAAATCAAATTACATTCCTTGAACCCAACAATGTACTGCTAGAGCTGTCAACTGGCATATATAATCTTGAAGAATGGCTGGAGACAAAATATGGGCTAATTTGAGATTAAGGAAACCTTGGGGTCCTATAGACTTAGGGAAACTCTCATAGTTTCAGTTTTCCTTACAGATACTCTACCAGTTTCCCACGGAAGATTCCAAAAAGACCTCATGTCTCTGATAGGATTAGGGTTTTGTTTATTTGTTTGTTTTTTGGTACCGAGGATTGAACTCTGAGGCACTCAACCACTGAGCCACATCCCCAGCCCTATTTTGTGTTTTATGTAGAGACAGGGTCTCACTGAGTTGATTAGCGCCTTGCCATTGCTGAGGCTGGCTTTGAACTCGCGATTCTCCTGTCTCAGCCTCCCAAAGTGCTGGGATTACAGACATGCGCCACCGCTCCCAGCAAGAACCAATGTTTACATCTTTGATTTAGCTCCTCACTCACTGGTAGATGATCTTCGAGCCCAGCTTTCTGCTTTCTACCTGTATCACATGAAGAGGTGGAACCAAAGGGTGGCTCCAAAATTCATGATAATCCTGAACAAAACTGGAATTGCTTTGTCTAGGCAGACAGTAATGGAGACTTAAATTTTCTCTCTTTAAAATCAAAGTTACATATAAAAAAAGAAGTAAAACCATTATTATTTACCCTCAATAGGCCAACTGATATACATCATTATCAAGAGATAAAGTTCTGAGTTTTTGATCTATCACAGGCACTGAAATAAGCTCCTGACATCCACACATTCACTTGATTTTCAAATTGGTCTTGGAAAACATGATTTCAATTTGAGAGTTGTTTCAAATAAAGGCCACACTGCTGAGGTCACACAATTAATGTTTGAGTGTGTCCCTAAAAGGTCCATATGTGAAGACTTGGTCCCAGTGTGACCATATTACAGAGACTGTGCACCATTAGCAGGCAGGACATTATGGGAGGTCCTTAGGTCACAGGGGATATGCCTTCGAAAGTCATTGTAGGGTCTGCACACCTGTAATCCCAGCAACTCAAGAGGCTGAGGCAGGAGGATCACTTCCAGGTCAACCTTGGCAACTTAGCAAGATGCTCTCTCAAAATCAAAAAGAGATTTAAAATTTCTTTAGGAATATGGCTCAGTGATAGACCACTCCTGGGTTCGATCCCTAGGACCACACACACACACACACACACACACACACACACAACATTATTGTGGAATCAGTCTTTCCTCTATCTGATTCTTGGTTTGCAATGTGTGTACCTCCCACATGAACTCACACCATCATATACTATGCTTACCAGAAGTCTAAGTAGGCTAAGTAATCTTGGACTTGAACTTCTAGAATCTTTGAGCCAACAATTTATGAAAAATAACAAAATAACATAAAATAAAAAACACAGAGGAAGAAACTGTGAGATCTGCTTTGGAGGCCCGAGTCCTGTTAGCTCTGTTAAAGTAACACAGGAAGCTCAAGGTGGCCATGCAGGTTACGCTTCTGTCTCAGCGGGTTCTCATATATTTTCACACAAGTTTGATATTAGAAGTCCCTGGAAATTGTAAGCAAACACCATGGGCATTAAATTGTAGGTGAAAAACAAATTACCCATCAGCTTAAGTGAATTAAGCTGCTCGCCATTTTGGCTATATGAACTTAGGGAAATGTGTGACCTGTGCAAGGTTTGTATTTCTCAAGTGTAAAATGGAGCTGGGAATACCTGCCTCGAGTGCACATTATGAGAGTGAGGGGAAACAGCGCAGGTTAATGGGATTCATATTTCAGAGACTGTAATGGGAAAAGTGGGGGTGTTGCGGAACCTGACTCTCTGTGTTAAGCAAGTCTTTGATTTCCTATATATTTATTCTTTCACATCTGGGCCTTGGTGACTCTGGAAAACAGCCCCTCTCAGAATCTGTTAGTTCCCAGAAGTAGTAAAACTCACCTTTCAAACCAACCAATTTACAGTCTACACCTTTAACCACCTCCTCTGTAGGGTTTGTCCATGTATATCCTAGTGCTCACTGAAATCATCCTAACCAGCCAGTCCTCCATCCTGCCTGACCTGGTGCTTTCTATAGAAACCACCAAAGGCTGTTGCCCATAGTCCTTCCCTTCCCTCTGCCTCCTCGCTGACCCTGGTGCTTCCCATGTGCCCCCCCCCAAAGTGTGCTGTGCCCCCTCCTCTAGGGAGCTGTGAGCACAGCCCACTGTCTCTTCAAGAGCAGTCATCTCCTGATCCCTGTGCCTCCCACATAAGCTCACACCATCATAGACCATGCTTACCAGAAGTCTAAGTGGGCTAAGTAATCTTGGACTTGAACTTCTAGAATCTTTGAGCCAATAATTTATGAAACATTAAAATAAAATAAAATAAAATAAATAAAAACACAGATGAAGAATTCATAATAAAACCTATATTAAAATACTGCTCAGAGCCTCTGCTTTTCCCCCCACCATCACAGAATCACAAGGAGATTGTGAGGTGCTAGGCAGAGGCCAGCACCCACAACTCCAGCAAATGGAGTTTTTGCCCTTCTTTGACTTGTCCCTCCTGATGTGGGAGAATCGCTATGTAAATGGAATGTGTTTCTTCCTACCATTCTCTCCTTTCATGCTGTTATTCCCAGTGGCTTCTTGTACACACACCAAGATAGCCCTGATCATTTCATTCTGCCATTCTGCACATGGTAACGTGAATGTCAAACACATATGCCAAAGAGGAGTGTCCTTCACCTCCTGTGGTGTTGTGCCGGCTGGAATCACCTCTACTGATGCTCTTCTCAGAGGAGCTTGCTCAGTCTAGCCTGGGACCTAGTTCCACTCTGTACTACAAAGGGACATGGTGGTGATGGGCCTGCAGGACTCGTCGGTCAGCACACAGCTTGGTTGACCTCCTCTACTGGCTATTTCCCTCCCTTCTCATGAGCATAGTCCATCTTAGAAAAATCATTCACTCACTTAATATCATGCAACTTTATCCAAAATTAAAGACAAATACAAATTAATTATAACTATTGCTATTTAGACTGTTGCTTCAATTGTTGGCCAGATGAAGAGCCAAGTAGGCAAATATTTTCCTATTCAGTTCTAAAGACCAGTATTTGGCAGTGGATGGAGTCAGAGTTCAATGATTCAGAAGTTGTCCACTGTCTAGTCAGGGGAAGAGGAAAAGTGTACAGAGCTTATAGAATGAGCTAAGACATAAGTGCCAGGGGGAAAAATAAAGCTAAATATAACGGACATTTGAAGGAGGAGAGTATATTTAATTGGAGGTACAGGATGCTAAGATTTTTCAAAGCTCTTATTAAGAATATTGTAGAAAACAGATATGATTTAAAAATTATGAAAAAATGAAGTGTTCATGGGAATCATTAGAAAACAAGAAAAAAATAAACTTGGTGCAGTGGCACCTGCCTGCAATCCCAGTGACTTGGGAAGCTGAGGCAGGAAAGTCATAAGTTTAAGGCCAGCCTGAGCCACTTATTGAGACTTTGTCACAAAATAAAACAATAAAAATGACTGAATGTATTTCAGTGTAAAAGTATCCCTGGGTTCAATTCATAGTGCCAAAAAGTAAAAACAGCAAAAATATGGTGTTATGGGTTGAACCCCTCTATAAATTCACATGCTGAAGTTCTAACCCTCAGTAACTCAGAATGTGACCTTCTTCTACCTCCTTTGGGTATTGGGTCTGTCCTTAGGCAATCAAGTTAAAATGAGGTCACACATGTGGGCCCTACTCCAAAATGAGTAGTGCCTTATACAAAAAAGAGTTTGGACAGAAACATTCACGTAGGGAAGACAAGGGAAAGATATGTGGGAGGAAGAAGAATTTCTGAAGCCATGGAGAGAGACTTGTATCAAATTATGACCTCAAACCCCTCAGATTCCCAGTGGAAGATGGTTAGGTCATGAGTTCTACCTCAAGAATGTGTTGATGCTGTCTTGCTGGAGTTGGTCAGGTCTTGTGGAACTCTATCAATTTGTCTGATAATGGATTATAGGTAGGCCTGGCATCTTTTCTGAATCTTACTTCCACATATTCTTCCACAATTTTGATGCCACCTGCCATGAGGCTCCCACCAGAGCCAAACAGATGTCTGCACCATGCTCTTGAGCCTCCAGAACTGTGAGCTAACTAATCTCTTTTCTTTACCAAGTGTCCAGCTTTAGGGATTTTGTTATACCAACACAAGATAGGCTAAGACAGAGGATGCATTAATTTTCTAGGACTGCAATAACAAAATACCACAGACAAATTGGATTAATCAATAGATATTTTTTCCCTTTACATTTCTGAAGACTTGAAGCCCAAAATCAAGCAATTATAGGTTTTTTTTTTTTTTTGAGACCTCTGTGCTAAGCTTGTGGATGATTGCCTTCTTTCTGTGTCCTCACATTGGCTTTCGTTGGGTGCATGCATTCTGATGTCTCTTCAATGTCCAAAATTATTCTTATAAGGATGCCCATCAGATGGGAGCCCAACATACTCACCTTACTTTAACTCAATCACCTCATTAAAAGTCCTGCTTTCAAATACAGTCACATTCTGAGAAACTGATGATTTGGGCTTCAGCATACGAACATGGCAGGTCCTGGTGAGCCCATAGCAGGGAGTCTGTGCATAGCTTGCTGTTGGTAACAGTAGAGCTCATTCTACTCTCTCTTCTGCCATTTGGTCCCAGTTGTTAGTGGCAGTGTTCAGAGTTTGGAGTTCTTGATGCTTTTGTATTCCTTTATGGTGCCTAAAAAAATGTAGCATCTAGAAAATTCTTCATCTGAATTCTTTGAAAGAATATTTTGAAAACACTGAAGAACTTGCCATTCTGGAAAAAGAGAAGTAGGCAACTAGAATCTCCCTGAAGGGAGAGATTAGTACTAATATTGCCATTATTACCATGAGGACACTGCTTCTGTGTCTTTGTGTGGCAGAGGCAGTAATCAGAAAAATACTGCTCTGTTTCTATTGGGTTCAATGTTTTCTGAAGATATGTGGAACATTGCAACTGGGTCCCAGTCAATGGACTGTGAGAAGAAGTAATGTGAGGCGCTTCTCACTCTGGCCTCTATATAGTATTCATGGCCTTCCAGTGCTCTCTTCTTTCTCCCATCTGCTGGCCTGAGATAGGAGACTCAGTGGAAGACTCTGAGTCCCATGATCCTATGGGCTGAGTTGTGCCACCTAAAATTCATGTTGAGGTCCTAGCCCTCCATACCTTAGGATGTGACTGTATTTGGAGATATGGTTTTTAAAGAAATGATTAAATTAAAATAGGCCTTTAGGATAGGCCCTAAGCCAATTTGACTGTTGTCCTTATAAAAAGAGGAGGTTAGGACAGAGGTAAACAATGAAAGACTATGTAAAGGAGACAAGTATCAGAAGTAATCAGTCCTGTTTCATTGAAAAGATTGTAAAAACCAAAAGCTGAATGGTCTCTCTGATATGTGGATGTTAACATGTAATAAGGGGAGGGGAGGGAAGAATAGAAGTTCATTGGATTAGAAAAGGGGAATGAAGGGAAGGGAGGGAGGATGGGAATAGGAAAATCAGTAGAATGTATCTATGTTCATGTATGTACACATGACCAGGGCAACTCCTCATCATGTACAACAACAAGAATAGAAATGTATACTCCAAGTATGTATAAATATGTCAAAATACACTCTATTGCCATGTATATCTAAAAAGAACGAATAAAAAATGCAAAATAAAAACAAAAAAAGGAAGTGATCAATCCTACAAACACCTTGATCATGATCTTTTATCCTATCAGGGAAGAAATACATTTTCTATTGTTTAAGCCCTAGAAAACTTATACACAGGGAATGACTGAATCATTAGGTGGAAGGAGCCTGGGTCCCTAAATAACTTTGTTGAGCACTAAGCCCCTCCTATGCCTCACTTTAGACTGTGGTATAGGCACTGCAGAGATCTTATGTTAAATCACTGGGAATATGGAGTTGCGTTTTTTCATAGCATATAAATCCACCCTGACCAGCTCCGCTTGGCATTGCTGCTCACCACACTCCTGCCATAGGACATTGGGCACTGCACCTGCCACGACGCAGAGTGGCAGTGTAACCACTATAGTCCACCTAGTTATTCCCCTAGGCGTTCTCTCTGGTGCTAGAATGAAGTCCCCACCATCACAGAACACTGCAGAACTAAGTGCAGTTTTATAGACCACTTCTGATCGGGTGATATACCCTTCATGTTTTTGTTGAAAATAGGAGTGTGAAAATGATGATTTGGCCTATTCTGATTTCTCTGAGGACTGATCTTTGTCTTTAGACAAACTCATGTAGTTGAGGGATTTATCCAAACAGAAGGGGCCAGTGAAAAGGTAAATGTTCTATGTAATGATGGGTGCACCATTGATTAGGTATAATCACTTGGACAGGAACTAAGGGACATCTCTGGCTGCTGAGAAGGAGGGAGCACCAAAGAAAGAGGAAGAAAAGATAGAGGCCTATATTTGAATCTCACCTCCACAACTAACTAGCTGCATGGCCCAATTATTTCTTCTTCAGTCTTTGTCCTGTGATGGAAATAGAGAATAAAAATAGGAAAGTTTAAGTAATGTGTGTATGGGAAAGCCCTCTGTAAACAGTAAAATGTGACCCTTACACCAATGGGTTATTATTGGTTACAGAAGGGATGAGGAGGAGGATTATGATTCTTTTTAAAGATTGTAGGAGGCAGAGTTTGAACCTCAGGATCTCATTTCTTTCTTCTGATTCTAATCCAGGACTGAAAATAAAAATATGTAGGATTTTTTCCCTTTGTTTGTCTCATTTTTCAATAGAACAAGAAAAAATGAAAACTCAAAGGGAAATGGAAGGTAACATGAAGAAAATGACTCATTTCTGAGATACTTAGCTAGAGCTGAGGTCTCGAAAATGAAGAACAGGATTGTGTGCTGCTTGAGGTTGTCTTCCTGTGCCAAAGACTGAACTGGACCACATGATACAAAGTGCTGCTTTGGAAACGTGGAGATATTTCAAAATTAAGTTTTTCCTGCAGAAAATCACTCTCTTCCTTTGCATGATCGCTGTCATGGTCACGGGCTGCAGTGTGTTCTGGGGTAAGGCTGTGGCAAAATCCTCTTGATGTGAACGAGGGTAGTTAGAGAAGGGAGGACCATTGTGGTTTATCTGCTTCTATCATCTCATATTATAGTAAGTCATTGTCTTGAAATATCATGTTTCCAGGCAAGGGTGTAAGTGGGCACAGCAAAATATTACTATTACTATTCTAGAAGCAGAAAGATCGTTTAATAAAACTCAACACCATCTTCTCTATATTGTAAGGCGTTTCTGAATCACATAATAAGGGGTGTGGATAAACAGTTCTGCCACAGGGATGGAGTGAAGAACTTTACAAAACAACTAAATCCATCACAGCTGACATCTTCCTTCATGTGGAAACATTAGAGGCTTGCCTACTAATGTTGGGAACAAGGAAAAGGTACCAATTTACCTCCAGCACCACTTAGGATTGTAATGGAGATATGAGCCAATACAGTCAGACCACCACTTAGGAGTGTAATGGAGATATGAGCCAATATAGTCAGATAGGAAAGCTAAGAACATGAAATTTGCAGAGAAAGAGGTAAAAAGACTTATTCACGGATGATCAGATTATATTACATATAAGTATTCCAAATAAAATAAAATAACACTACAATCAAAACAAGTTAATAAACGAATGTTATAACACACTAAAATCAAAAGCTCTAAACAAACAAAAACCTAGTGGAAAATACTATGGAAAAGAAAACACCACTTTGTAATAATGTAAATGAAGATAAAATATGTGAGTGTACACTCCAGAAATGATGTCACAAAGCTGTATAGAGAAGATAATATTTCATACCTGAAAGACATAACAAAAAATAAAACAAAAAAACTTTTGAGCAAACATGTTGGTTACATATTTTATTAAAATGATAAATAATCAGAAATTACCATGAAAGCCCAGAAAAAAAAAATGAAATGACTAAGACTAGCCTTGCTAGGTATTGAACATATTTTGATGTTTCTATAACTATAACTATTTGATTTTTGTCATTGAATAGACCAATGAAAAATAACAAGAAATCCAGACTATAAATAATTGATTATGAAAATTCTGTATATAGCAAAAGTAGCTTTTCAAATTGGTGGAGAAAGGGGGTTATTTTTTTTTTAAAAAATTTTAGTTGTAGATGTACACAATAACTTTGTTTGTAAATTTTTATTTATTTTTATGTGGTGCTGAGGATTGAACCCAGTGCCTTAAACATGCCAGGCAAGCGCTCTACCACTGAGCCACAATCCCAGCCCCGAGAAAGGGGGTTATTAACATAGGATATTGTAATATGCTATATGGAAAATACACAATTAGATGATTTTTCACTCTATTTTAGCTTAAATTCCAATGAATCAGATTTATAAAATCAAAAGAAGAAAAACAAAAGCTTTCAGGTACTATATTGAAACATGAATGAATTTTCTTATAACTTTAAAATAGAAATGACTTTTCTGTCTATAAACACAAATTTAAAGTAATAGGAGAAAGTATGAATACATTTAACTTAAAATAATTTTGCATGAGAAAAACACTAAAAGGAAAAAGACAAAAGAAAACTGATTAATAATCTTTATAAAATTTTATAACTTATACTACAGAAAAAGTTAATATCCTTAGTATAAGAAGAGTTACTAGAAACAAAAGAAAAATTATAGAAATTTAATTAAATTGTGCTGAAAAGATATATTCCACAACAATAATGAAAATGGCCAATAAGCATATCAATACAGACTCAAACTTACTTAGAATTTTTTAAAATGCAAAGTATACTGAAATAGTGTTTTCCCCCTATTAGTTTAACAAACATCCAAAGTTTGACAACATAGTCTGTTGGTTAGAGCATTGAGAAATGGGAATCCTCATACACTACTCCTGGAAATACAATACTATATTCCATACAAAGGAAAATTGGGAAACATATACAAGAAGATTTGGACCAACTAATCCTACTTTTAGGAATGTATATATTTAAAACCTTTTAAGAACTATGTGGTCAAGGATTTTCATGGTAGCATTATTTATAACAGCAAAACAATAATTGACAAAATATAAAATGGTTTAAGAAAACCTGAATAAAATAAACTTGAAATGCCATGATTTTTGTATGGGGAAAAGCACTATAAAAAAATAAAAGACAAAAATCAAAGTAGCAAATAATTTTCATAACTTATACCACAGGAACAAAAAGTTAATATGTTTGATGTATCAAGAGTGAACACAATTCAAATACTCATCAATAAAGATCTGGTTTAATAAATAGCCACACAGTGGAGTATTATGTAGTTAGAAAAATACTAGTGGCTATTTTTATATTCTGCTATAATCTCCAGGCTATATTATTAAAGAAAAAAGTATGTTAGGATGTTAAATTTCATTTAAGAAAGGACTATTTGGAAGCAAATGGATAATAATTTACTTAAAACAATGTATGATTGGCAAGATAGACTGTATATTTTAAAAACTTTTTTATTAATGGGAAGGAGAAAAATCAAGTTGGATTGGACTTTATTTGAAGATAGACAAAATAACATCTTAATTTATGGATCTAACTTTGGAACTAGGCAAATACATATTATATTATGTAACTATATAATAAAACAATACTTACAAATAAATTTAATTGAAAGCAAAATCTATCATAGGCAAGTATATATACAGCGGTGGAAAACCAGACAAGTAAACACTGTGCTAATGATTTAAAGTAATTTGACTACAGAAGAATGTAGCCTGAGGACAACTTGAACTGAAGCTCTTCAAAATTTTATGTCAGTGATAGTTTTGATTTTATAAATGTGGGATTGTTTCCTGTGATATTGCAAATGAATAGTTATTTGTGTATCATCTATAACGTAGAAGTATATTATAAAGGGGAATACAAATATAAAAGCAACAGACTCAGCGGGGCTGGGGCTGTAGCTCAGTGGTAGAGCACTTGCCTGGCATGTGTGAGGCACTGGGTTCGATCCTCAGCACCACGTATAAGTGATAAATGACTAAAATAAAGATCCATCAACAACTAAAGAATATTAAAAAAAAAAAGGCAACAGACTCAGCAAAGCCATTATAATCCTGTCCTGTTGTGGGAGTATCAGGCTGAATTTATGCTATTATCAACAAAACTTATATCCTGGGTCTGTGCACTGGAAACTTCTAGATATAATGAGTAAGGAGCTTCCCTAGCATCCAGATTATGGTCTCTAAGTACCATATTTCAACAAAAATGAACTAAGAATGATTTGCTAATTGCAAGTAGGCTACAGTTAGTTGGAATATCTTGCCATTCCAGAAATCAAGGTATATCAAAATGTTTAAGATTGTATTAAAGAGTTCAAGGGCCCAAAAAGCATCCTGAGCCAACCTAAAACAGTCTGAACACCATTAAACATAATCAAGGTGAATTCATATTCATTGAATTTATTTAAATCAATAGTTCTCAGTAGATATAAAAAAGCAACAAGAAAAAAGCACTTTGTTCATTTATCTGTGTGCTTTTCTATTATCATATTACTTGAAGGAAACTAGGGAATCATTATTCTGAAAGTCGATAAATAAGAGGAAAGAATAAAGCATTTACTTTATTCTTTATTTTTTTACATTTAATTTTAGCTAATTAAATAGTTATCGAGAATAAGTCTCCTCTTACAGGAATATTTCGGCTAATATAGAAATTCAGAATAATAGAATATGAAAAGGTTTGTAATAACAAATGGATTTGTGGATCTAGACAATGATCACTAGTGGCTACTAAAATCCCCAAAAGACAAACTTGCAAGAAGCACTACTTGAGAGAGGTACATACCACCACCTGAGCAATATTGGCAAACAAAAGAACCTGAATCTTATCAAGACTACAGATGTAAACACTCTCTAACAGTTTCTACAGGAACTGTAGAAATATGATTGTCAAGACCAGGTTGTGCAGGATTATACAAGTGAAGCAATTGTGTTTCCTCAATTACAAAATAATTTACAAGAAATAATTTGCAAAACAAAATAGTAGAGATGGGAATGGAAGCCTATAAATTACAAGTGATATGTGAATGGACCTTATTTGGATCCTGACTCAGATATGTAACTGAAACAATCAAATAGTTCCCTGTCGTTTCCCTGACCAAATGAGCTTTACATATTCTTATTTTTCTAATCACTATAAGTACTATATATGTGATCCCTATCCTGGTATAGAATCACCTCCTTTTTTGTTTTTGTTTTTTGCAAACTAATAAGGCCTTGAAAAGTCAAAACACTCTGTAGCACCATAAAGGCAAAAGTTGTTTTGTTCACTGTCTATCTTTACTGCCTAGAACATTATCTAGAACTTAGTAGGTGGTTAATTAAAATCCCTTGAGTGAATGAATGACTCCTATTCAGTTAAATATAGAGCTGGTATTTTCCCCCAGGATTTTTGAGACTTCACCTAGAATAATTGCCCCATGGCCCCTTTGCACTATGGTAGATGCGACTGATAATCTGTCTGCTTATGTCCTTGGCCACCTGAGTCTATACATTGAGAATTTCCAGCACACCCTTAGCTTCCCACTTCTAGCACCTATTTTTTCTCTCCCTCCCAAGTGGTTTTCTTATGTGGGCAAGTCAGTGCAACTCAGAATTGCATTGCCCCAGGGACACTCCAGGAGCAACTGTCAACTAATGGGGAGTAGGAGTCAGATGATAAATGTTCAGAACTGCCTCATCCCTTTCCTCTCTGGGGTGAGGCAGTTCTGAGATGTGTTCCATGTGGCATCTCAGAGGGTCCCTGGAGGAATTGAAGCAGTTCTCCATGACAGTTACCTGGGTAGGGAGACTTAAACTAATACACCTATGCATTTTCTCCACAACTCATAGGGAAGCAATTTCCTGTTCCTTAGTGGAAATAACACAGTGACCCCAAAATCTTCATATATGTTTAGTCCTTATGAATTAAGTACTCCTATAATCCTTATGAATTAAGTACTCCTATTCTTTATTTAAAGATGAGGATACTGAAGTTCAGAGAGGCTAAATAATTTATCCAGTGTAACACACACAGGTACTATTGGGGACAGAATTACCATACAGCACTGTCAAAATACAGATGTCACATACTTTCAGCCATATGGTGGTACATTCCTCATTTCTGTACTAAGATGACCAAGAGAGTTCAATTAAATCCTTCATTCAGTAGCTCATTTAATCATCTCAATTTTATGCCCTGCATTTTTTTAGCATGCTAGTATTTGCACTGAGGAAAAGATTTATATCCTCTAAATCACGACTTGTCTTTTCATTATCTCTCTTAAGTTCTGGGGGAAAAAATAGGGAAAAAGCAGCAGAAGAAAGATAAAAATCAGGTATTCTAACAGTTTCAGCCTCAAAACTATTTTGAAGATAAATGCCATATAAAGGGTATAGAGTTACTTTTAGACTTAAAACAATGCCCTCTCGGGGTTTTCTGCTAGTTTGTTTTACTTACTTTTTGTTTTTTTTACATTGACCTGGCAATATATTTTGCACTGTCATATATATTTTCTTTCTAAAAAAATTAATCATGCACTTTATTTAAACCAATATAGCCAAAGTATTATCAATAAACCATGTCATCTATAAAAAATATTAATTAGATATTTATTCTTTTGTTTAAAATTGACGTAATAATAGTACAAATTATGAGTTACAATGTGAGGTTTCAACACATCTATACTTTATGCAATAATTGAATCAAAGTAATTTATCAACTCAAATATTTACGTTTTCTTTGGGATAAACCAGTTAGCATCCTCTCTTCTAGCTATTTTGAAATATACACTACATCATTATTGACTGTAGTCTCCCTACTGTGCAATGGAGCAGAACTTCCTCCTGCTCAGTACTGTGGCTTTGTACTCTTTAAACAGCCTCCCTTCTCCCCTCACCCTTACCCTCCCAGCCTCTAGAAATCATTATTCTAGTCTGTACTTCTCTGAGATTGGTTTTTTAAGCTCCACATGAGTAAAAGTATACAGTATTTGTCTTTCTGTACTTGGCCTATTCCACGTAACATAAAACCAGAATACAACTCCGCCACGCAAACAAGAAATTGTCATTTGTGACAACATGGATGGTGGACGGGGAGAGGACATAAAAGATACTTGAAATTTACCATCATATACTGGCACTCACCACGTGTCTCCTCTTTCTGTAGTTCTGTAGTAAAACCGAACAACTAAAGAAAATATTAGAACAATGACCTAGGACCAGACCATGGGAGAATCAGAAATGATGAGGAGAGAGAAGGTAAGAGGGAGATGCAGGAGGATTTCCTCCAGGGGAAGATGTGAGACTCCTGGGGACTCCACAGGGAAGACATGAAGGTTGAGTTCTAGCCATTATGCTCAGAGCCATTTTGCTAGTGATATCACACCCTTTTGGACCAGGAAGCAGATGGACCTTGAGAAAGGCAGATCCCAGGAGTCATTTCCTTTTTAGGCTGAAATGTCTAGAAATGCTTGTCAAGTTGCTTTTTAACTGGAGCCCTGTTCTTTTTCCTCAGTAGCTGTTTCCAAACTTGGTCTCTCCAAAGCCTCTCATCTCGGCCACTTCATTCACAACAGACATGTGCTCTGCAATTAGGGGTGGTTACATTTTGTTCGGACTAAATTTAATGTTGGTTCTTCTAAAATAAGCAATGATATCAAAATTTCTGTCATTAAGAGATATTGTCCCTATGTTTTCTTTACTTCTACTAAACCTTTACTGGATTCAAGATTCTACTTGTGAGATAAGGTCTTCTTTTCCAAATTTCTGAGATCTAGATGTCACCCCCAACTGATTAGGGAGACACTGGGACTTTTACCTTTTTAGAGAATTGATTGGACATAACTTTCCTATGCTTATATACGAATGCATGACCAGTGAAATTCCACATCATGTTCAACCACAAGAATGAGATCCTAATTAGAATAAGTAACAGTCCATGTACATATAGTATGTCAAAACACACTCTATTGTCATGTATTTCTAAAAAAGCACAATAAAATAAAATAAATATCTAGGAAAAAGAAAGGCTAATTGTTTTGGCCTATTTGAAATCTCCTATGGAACAGAAATATGGAAACGCTCATGTAGGTGCTAAGATCTCAACATAAACCTATTTCCACATCTGAGATATTTCTGTGAACAGAATATTTCCAGCAGCAGTATTGAACAGCAGTGTAGCATTCAATTTTGTAAGAGTGATTTCTTACTGGAATGTTCCTGGATTCTGTTCATGTCCCTGTCGTAGATTTGATGCCCTAAGCTAGATCCTTGGTGAATGGAGTAGGGAAAAAACATGGAGGGCCCCCTCTTGCTCCTCTTGTCCTCCCACAGCTCCTAAACTCTCCTAGGAGTTTATCTGAAACACAAGAGAGGCACTTGCATAGAACAGATATGTCAAGAAACATTGGATAAGTAAAACAGAATTTAAAAATACATAGTTTGTATTCGATTGAAGTGAAAATTCTGCATTCCTCAAAATGGATGTTGAAAGCCTTTGAAATCTCAAAAGGAGAGGAGCATTATCTTCTTTGATTGCTTCCCCTGGGTCCCTGGCTTGGGAAACATCTATCTTCTAGGAGTCAGAGGTACTTTTGCTCTTACTACACGTCTTCCAATATATACTTGGCTCTAAGATCATGTTTTCTCTATTGAATTACAATTTTTGTACAGTAAACTGGCCAGATGTTAAACATGCAATTAAGCAAGTTTTGAAAAGCCAACACCCAAGTCAACATCTAGAATATTTTCAGCACTCCTGAAAGTTCTCTTTACATTTATCTTGAATTACTTAGTCTTCCGGAAAAAGAAGACGGAGAGGAGCAAATTTGCCTTCAGATGACTCTAGATATTGCTAGATTAACTTTAGATTTTCTTTTTCTTTTTGGTATTAGGAATTGAACTCAGGGACACTCAACCACTGAGCCACATCCCCAGCCCTATTTTTTGTATCTTATTTAGAGACAGAGTCTCACTGAGTTACTAAGCACCTCGCTGTTGCTGAGGCTGGCTTTGAACTGGCTATTCTCCTGTTTCAGCCTTCTAGGATTACAGAGCTGCTGGGATTACAGGCGTGCACCACTGCGCCCAGCTCTTTGTAGTATCTTAAGCAGATAACTCAGCCATGCAATGTGAAGTGTCTTACCTATAGAATTGTGTGTTCTACGTGTTCAGTACAGAAAATTTTTTTTCAAATATTTTCAATGCATTATTGGTTGAATTCACTAGTGTAGAACGGGTTATAGAGAGTCAATGATATTATATGTAAAACACCAGTCCTTCTCTCCTTTTTTTTTTGGATTGAACTCAGGAGTACTCGACCACTGAGCCACATCCCCAGCCCTATTTGTGTTTTTTGTAGAGACAGGGTCTCACTGAGTTGCTTAGCACCTCACTGTTACTGGAGCTGGCTTTGAACTCACAATTCTCCTTCCCAAAGTGCTGGGATTACAGGTGTGCGCCACCACACCTGGCTTCTTGATTCTTTTTTATCTCTTATTCTTAGACTAGAGCCAGTGTTAGAGCAAGAAGACACTGCAGATTTACATAGTAAAGAGATAGAGCAATGAATGGGTATAAGGGTGGGTGCACTTTATCATCAATTACATATAGAAGACATGGTTCCAAGAACTTCACATCTGTGTGTGCTCTTACAAAATCTGCTACAGTGCTTGGCTACAGATGACAAATATTTTTTAAGTCATATTGATTTCATTTATATAATTACACATAGTTTGGGGAGTTCCCAGTTTTTACTTTCTATAAAAGGGTCAAAATCTTAATTGGTTATACCTCTCTCTGTTTCTGTTTCTTGTGTGTATCATACGTTGGCTTTCCTGATTGTAGTAACAATGGATGCTTTGCTTTGCTTGTTGTTGAAAGAACCAAATTTCTTATCTGATAAATGAAAAATAATCTCAAAGATTCCAGAAGAAAGCAGAAAAGGCATTTTTACCACTAACCTATATCTTTCTTCTTTTAAAGGGTAGGTTTCTAAGAAAGGCGTTTTCTGTGACTAAGAAGTTTTTGAGAAACTTTCAAGTGATATTATACTTCAAAATGCATGATGTCATTTGATGAAGTATAAAGAGTTGAATGGTCTCTATTTTAAAGATGGAGAAAGTAATACAAGAATGAAAGCTGTTTACCTAAGTGAGGGCCCAGAATAGAACACATGTGGGGCCTTAGGCTCTTTTGAGGGGTGTGTTTTCTCAAAGATGTTTCTCATTTCCCATTGAGGCTAAAGGATTTATCCATTAAAGCTTAGTAAAAGACAAAGGCATTTTATTCCAAAGATCCAATCTGAATTACAGACAAAGGGTCAATATTGCTTTTAATCTGAGTATAACATTTCTTAAAAATAGTTTTGAGAATTTAGGCAAGGAAAAAGGTATGTGAAACTACCCAGTAAACTTGAATATTACTCATTTTCTGATTTGGAATTGTATTTTATTTAGTCCAATTTAAAAATGTATTAGACCAAGTGAGGTAACTGAAATTCTAGAGTGCCCTATAATTTGCTTACATTCTTATTCTGCCAACATTTATCATGCAACAGATAAGGGCTGGTTGTAGTTCTCAACAAAAAACATAGGCAATATAGAATGAGGGCCCTTTTTGTTTGTTTGTTTTTGGTACCTAGGATTGAACTCAGGGGCACTTGACCACTGAGCCACATTCCCAGCCCTATTTGTATTTTATTGAGAGAGAAGATCTCACTGAGTTGCTTAGCACCCGACTTTTGCTGAGGCTGACTTTGAACTCGCAATCCTTCTGCCTCAGTCTTCTGAGCTGCTGGGATTATAGGCATGCGCCACTGTGCCTGGGCATGAGGGCACATTCTTACTGAAAATATATGAAACAATTTTTAAGAATAGCTAGCATGAATTTAATACTTACTGAATGCCTGATTTGGTTGGAATTGTTAGTTATTAGTTTTTGCAACAATTCTGTGAGATAGGTACAATCATTATGTTATATATAATAAAGTACAGCACAGAGGTTACTTGACCTTTGAAGATTTCCTCAGATCAACAAATTGGAGATCTGACATCCAAACTCAGGCAGTCCTGAGCCTTGAGTCCCGAGTTCTTGAGCCTGTGCTTTTCACTTCTATGCAAAAGTTCTTACCTCTCTAAGAAGTCTTGACCATATTATTTCAAATGAATGAAATCTGACTGCAATTAATCAGAGAGGTCTCAGTTACTAAAGTAGCAGAAGCATCCCAAACTTCATTTGTTTGCTTTGTTAAGATTAAACAGGTAACTGTCATTGCTAAGTTGTGTGCACTCTCTCCTTTTCTTCTTACATTTCCCAATTCCTTTTTCAAGATGATCTTCTGTGAATAACAGAAACGTTCTTCTATTTTTTTCCGTAGAATGGACTCATGTTTGGCAGTGAGATTTCCTACCCTTTTCAGAGTCTATCTTGAGCTCTGATTATTTGCTGAGAGGCATGTCTGCATTCATGGAATGGTGTATGTTCAGGCCAAGCATAGTACTCCAAGGGCAAGTGGAAGCTCTGAAGAGCTTCCATGCCCAGTAGTTCTTAGGATTTTCCACAGTTCACGGGAAGCTGGCTATCGCATTGCTCGGTGGAAGCAGCCCTTTTAATTACTGCAGGATTTGCATTAATGGCAGGACTGTCCAGCTGTTGAGGAAGAGTGCACTTTTCAGTGTTCCTTTTCAGTGCCCTGGGCCGACTCTAGCACTAAGCTCCTCACTCCCAAAGTGCCATATTACACATGCACCATCACTCCACCGTTGCTTGGCAACAGAAGTGCTTGTTCCCCTTGCAAGATGGGAAGGAGACAAATGGATAACCAGGAAAAAACCCAGCCTTGTAATTTCTCATACCATTTGTAGAAAGGCACAAAGTGAGTGCTCAGCCTCAATGCTATCTCAAAATTGCAGCCTGGAGATATTTTTGTTATAAGAAAGGAACCATTAGTATCCACCACACTTAAAATCAGAGGCCCCTTTAGTTCTTAAAGCTGCAATATTTCAGGCAGTGATCAGCGTTTATAAACCTGGTTACTTAGCTGACTACTGGGGGCATACTCAGTAAATGATCTGATAGCAAATTGATGTGGAGAAATCAATCATCACTCATCCAATCTTTACTGAGGACTTATTAGGAATGTTAATAGCTATCATTTAATGAGTAGTTTCTATGTGTGCAGCTTTGTGCTGAATGGTCCATACATCACTTTGTTTAACTATTAGGACACTCATGTGAGATAGGATCTATTATTCTTGCCTTATAGATAAAGAAATCACTGCTCAAACGCATTGAATAAATTGTTCAGTGTTATGCAGAGTGTCAGATTTGAACCTAGGGCTGTTTGACTCCAAAGTCTCTTAACCTCTAAGATCATCTGTCTACTCTATGTGACTCGTTAATTCCTTTCCAGGTCTGAGCTACTTTACAATGCCAAATGTTTCAAAAGCTCTCATCATGCACCTACGGTATGCAGTACATGGCTGGCTGATTGAGTCTGTCTCTCTGGTTAATTCTGATTCTCTCTTTAACCGCTTTATACTTTGATAACTTGGGAGTCCTATAGATAAAGGTTATTGACTTCAGCACTTAGTAAGTTTTTAAAAACATTGTTGAATCAAATAATGTTGCCCATAATTATCAACCTATAGTTATTATCCTGGTCCTATTTGTCAAGAACTGTGAAGGTTCTGCAATTTTTCCTTTTGCAAGCTACCATGTTAACCTGCTACACATTGATGTCATCAGAAGACGTGAGAATCCTGGGTTAAAGGTTGAGGATGCTATTACTCAGAGCACAGCAAGCAGTATGGACACTGTGCTCACTTTGGTGTTCCTTGTTCCCAAGTTCCATGGAGTGATGGAGAGTGGCCAGGAAGGTGCCACATACTCAAAGGGCCTGAATCACAACTGGGGCACACCAAGATTAGAAAATTCTGATCTTTCCCAGGAGACAACTAGCAGGCATGAGGATCATTTACTCCACAGGGAGGATGCTATGTTTATTATATTGGCTAGGAAACAAATCTTTCCTTTGCTCTGGAGGGAGATCCTACCTTCCAAGGTTGTTTGCAATGCAAACATCCTTGAAAACCCAATCCAGAACTGTAAAGGATTCATGGATAATTTTCTCCCAAAAGTAATATGAAATAGTCAAAAACATTTTTGAGAAAATTTCCTGCATAAGATCTACTAAAGAGAAAAAACTAATATATGTTTTGTAAGTAAAAGAGTGAATAGGAGAATGAATAAATGAACAATTGATGGATATTGGATCCATATGAGTAGAAATAAGAAACAGGAATGTGGGGAAAATACACATTTAGGAATCAAAAACATTCATTTTATATTGCAGTCTTGGACATGTAATATAACTTTTGTGACATTCATGTTTTTATACATAAAATGGGAATTCTAACACGTACTTCTAGAGTTATGATAATTACATGAGATTCCCTTTATGTATGTGTATGCATGCATCCACAAATGCATATCTATGCACATTTATATATACATGCGCATGCATATTGCATGTCACATGGTGAGCAAACAGGCAATGTGAACTCTTATTTTAATATAACAAATAATTTTGAACAAACTTAAGCAGATAAAAGGGGGAAACATCAGTTTTTTTATGGAACTCAAATGCAAAAATTCTTCTAGGCATCAAAAAGAGAGGAAAGAAACTAGGAGATGGCAATTCCTTTTGACTTTTATTAATATTACTATTTAAAAAATTCGTCTCCCCACTACCAGTGTATCTAATTCCTTCTTTTCTCTCTTTGTCTTTCTCAGATGCTGGTACACATGACAGAAAGCATATTCACTCCATTACACGAGACATTTTATGTTTAGATTCAACCAAATAGAAAGAGGCATTGTTTCTATTTGCTTCTAATTCCAACTTCCTGGGGAAGAACCGGTGCTTGGCTCTCTGGGTATATGCTCACTTTGGATCAACCTGCAATGGCTCAGGGCTGGTGAGGGTGGGGTGAGGGTTGGGGGTGCAAGGTCATATATAGGAAACTCACTCTGGGAAAACACATCTATCAAAAAAGAAGGGGTCAGAGATAGGCAGAAATCTGAATCACATATCTTTAGTATTTTTATACCATTGTTTGGGTTGGGTTTCTACAAACCAAAGTCTTGAGTAACAGAATTACAAATAACAGAGAAAGTTTTGTATGTGAACAATGTTTGTGGAGTCAGGTGTTAGAAAGAGGAAGTGTAAGGCTGTAAGTAGGAGGGGAGCAGTAGAGAGCATGCTTTCAAAGAGTAACTGCTTCCTTACTTTGCAGCAAGTTGAGAGAATAATAAAAGTGTGCCTATCTCTGTATCTTGTGTCTTACTGTTGGTACAATGTGGTTCTGTCTGAACCTGTGTCCAGTGAGGGGAAGTGTGGGAGGTAGGGAGGGGACAGGAGGTAGCAAGAAACAATGCTGGAGAAGCAAATAGAATCTACAAAGAGCTGCAGAATCTTTATTTTAATTGAGATGTTAATATCTTCTATCAGTTTCTATTATTTGCACATAACATGTTTCAAGCTGACCTAGGAGCAGTAAGAAACCATTGAGTGGTGTATGCAGGAGAATGGCATGATCATATCTGATTTGGGAAACAGCATCCTAGCTGCAAGATAGAAAATGGTAGGAAGGAGAAAAACAGGAGACAGGAAAGTCTTCTGGAATTTTTGTGGAAGAGAAGAGATGACAACCTGGTCAGCTCGGTGACCGCAGTGGGAACAGAAGGGGCTGGACCTCAGAGCTGATTGGGAGCAGCTTCAACATGTCACACCAGTTAGTTCACTGGGTAGTGATCAACTGTGAGGGTAGTGAGTCCAAGAAGGAGAGCAGGATGACAGGGCCCTGAGTTCAAATCAGAACTCAAGTTTCACAGCCCAGGAGAGGGCTGCTGATTTCCAGGCCTATTCAAAGATCTCTAGAATACATGTTTCTATGCAAACTCACATGCTTCTTGGTTAATCTCTAATAGATTGAGAAGCAAATACATTTCAGAAAATTAAATTAAAATAAATTCCTCTATTGAACCAGCATGATTTTCATGAAGTTGCATTGTGATGGAGAACAAAGCTGAGGCTTATATCCAAAGGGATTACAAAATAGTCTGGCCATTTTCATCTCTCTGGAATAAATTCAATATTCATTCATTTTTCAGGAAAAAAAGAACAAAATAGCTGGACTACACCTTTATAGAACTTATGCAGGTTGAAGAACAAAGCTTTGAAAAATAATCAGCTTGTTATTTCCCAGTTTGTGAACTTAGGCAAGTCTCCTAAAAAAAAACCTTATTTTTTGTCCTTTATAATCAAGATGTTAATATCTTGTATCAATTTCTATTCATTTCACAGAGAAACATTAGGCATATAGTAAAGCCTCAATAAATATTAGTATTTTGAATTTTATCATCTTTCTATTACAAGTGGGGAAACAACTTTTAAATGTTGAGGAAATGTTTTAAGGGCTTATCAGTTGTAAATGAGAAACTTAGGACTTGATATCAGCTCAACCAGAAGAATTCATTTTCCTATAAACAGTCTGTTCCGGAATTCAGTGAGGTTAGCTCTGGAGATGCCCATGTTAAGGCCTGTTTGTCCAGTAGCAGATGGGTATGGATGGTATGGCTGGGAGTTTCAGCTAATTAGTTTCTGGACCAGTAGGTCCAGAACTTCTCCCCGGAACTTGAGCTTATCTTGTGTTCACCAAGAATAGTAAAAAAGAAACCACATGTTATTAATTAATAGTAGTTACAAATTCAGGTCAGAGGCATTGGGGTGGAACGATTTTTTTTTTTTGGTAAGGTAAATAAAAAGCAGTTTGAGCACCAGCATAGGACTCCATGGATGGTTGATGGAAAGGAAATTAATGATTACCCATTGCATAGTTCATTTACCAAAACCCTTCAGGCAGTCATTTGAATCAAGTATAGAGAAAGGTGAAGCTGGGCCCCTGATCCGATGGCAATGGCTTTTCATGATGCACAGGAAAAGAGTAATTCTTGAATTGAGTTTTGATCTCTGCTGGCAAAGGTGTCACATTTGAGTGAGTGAAGAATGCAAAAGGTTTGGGCCAAAGAGAGAAATGACAGGTTATTTCCTTAAATGATCTTACATCCTTTATGAAATGCAAGTCTATTACACCTAAGCTGGCAGTTTGTGGGAAAGGGCATCAAGGTAGGCCCACAGGGATCCAGATCCTACAGTTGGTTCTCTAAGCTGCGTGACCTTGGAAGAGTCATATGTACATGTGTATCTGTTTCATCTTGTCGAAAATGCAGTGGTTGGATTTGTTTGGAGAATTTCAAACTTTTTCTTGACAGGCCATACATTTTTTTAAAGACTTTTGTTCATTAATTGAATTATGTCTATTATTATGCAATTAATTGATTGGCCATTTTTCATTAACCAGACACATAAAACTGTCAATTAGGACATCTAATCATAGTGAAATAACCTATGATTTTTTAAATCATTGTGGATGAGTAGAAAGCCATTCCATGTAATGATAGCCCAGGAATCCTCAGGGTGGGCAGAAGAAAGAACGTCAAGACGGATGGTTCAGCAGCTCACAGCGTCCAGAGTTCCATCTCCCATTTGGCCTTCTGCTACTCTTTCCTTAGGCCCATTCAAAAATAATACTGGCTTCCTTTAAATTCTTTAGTCATCAAGATCTTTACTTTGTAAAAACTTCAGTCACTATTTTTTTTCTTTAGAATGTTCTTCCAATTTTGGTTTAAATGTCATTTTCTCAGAGAAGTCACTACGTCCAAGTTGACCTCCTCTTGCTAATTCCCATTGCTTAACTGAGATTTTACCCTTCGATGTCTTTATGACAGTTTACACATAAGGATGTATTAGTTATTTTGCTTATTTGTTGAGTTTATTCACTGTGTGAAAACTGAAAGGTTACACACTGTTTTTTTCTTTTTTCATACTATACATTTTAATATACAGAGTACTATTCTGTCTTAGTGGGATACCTGGTATACAGCAGATGATAAGTATTTGTTGATTGGAGAAGGACATGGAAACTTGAGTGTCTTCTCTGTGAGTTTGAAGAGCCTCTGAGGGTTTGTGGGATCAGTTGCTCCTCAGGTCCATTCAACCTCACATATCGTAGGCAGGGTGCCTCAGCCTCAGCATTGCTGACATTTTGGACAGTAAGGCATGGCAGCCATGGGCTTGTCTATGCACTCAGGATATTGAGCAGCATCCCTTCCTTCCTACGACTAAGACTGACAGTGGCACCATTTCCCCAACAGTCACAATCAAACGTGCATCCAGCCTTTGTGAAGAGTCTCTAGGGGAGAACATTGTCCCTGGTTGAGAAACAATGATCTAAGATGACAAATTAAACCAAGAGAAAGTACAATCTTAGCATGTTATAGGGTATATTGATTTTGAATGCCGAGACCATTTCTCTTCATCTATTTTATGAACAGATTCCATTAACAACAGTTTTTATAATAATTGTTTTAGTAATATTCCTTATCTTGCTATGAGCATAAGGAACTTTATCAGCCAAGAATTTTAATAGCAACACAAACTTTCTTTGACTGATACAAGAAGGAAATGAATTATGTTGTTGAGGAATTACAGCACTCTCAGGAAGGTTGGAGAATAAGAGAGACAGAAAAAGACCCACAACGAGGAAGTCCAGGCCACCAGGACCCTCACCAAATATTCCCAGCACAAATTTGGCAAGCATTGCTAATACTGCCCATGAATGCTGGATGTCCTGCCTACATCCCTTCTGTGAGCATCTTGGGACCTGCTACCTTAGTATGTGGATATTGCTACCCCTACTACCACAGATCCCAGATGACTGATGCCCTGCCTCCTTACATTTCTCTTCTGAATTCAGAGTTCTCATTCAGTGTATTTGATTAGCTGAGAGTAGGATATGAGCCAAGTCCCAAGATGCAAGGAAGACAAGAAGAGAGTGTACCTGGACCTTTGGCTTTTAAGGTAGAGATGGACTCTGCTTTTCATTAACACCATATGCTGGGGAATGCACTAAACATAGGATAGGAGCTTAGATTCTAGAAACCCCAAAGCAATGAATATGCCTTAATCAAGAGACAAAAGATGGCAATAATCAAAAGTGTTCACCATGAAATGGAGCCAGTTACAGATCCCTGTCATCTGTTGAAGGACTAAGCATCTGATGTGATGTGTTATATTTATTCTTTGTCCTCAAGAGATTTTTGGCAGTCTTTCCATCTGGAAGTAGCATTCCAGAAAGTGAGCTTCAGCATCCTGCTGTTCTCTCTTAGCTCTGTGAGACACAGAACCCAGCTGCTCTATCTCCATCCTCTAAGCCCTGAGTATGCACTGCAAGGACCATTTTCTTGATGCTATTCCCCAGATGCAGTAGGGCTCCTGCGCATTCACAGGGAATGATGCTCCAGCCCCCGAAGTGCAGCGGTGTTTGATGGGTCTCCAATTTGACCTCATTGCATTTCAATGTGCAAACCTCATCCTCTGCAGACTAGTCTGCATAAAAAAACAGGCAAGGTCTGCACGGATAATTCAAGCTCCAGTAGTTTCTCAGCTCAGATGGAACTGCACCAGCTTTGCTAGAGTGGAAAACAGATTATAAACTGCAAACTCATTTATTCTACAAATGTTTGCTATGCTTAGGGAAAGCAGTTTCCCGTAATTTTCTCCATTTCCTTCTAGAGTCAAATTGGCTGTCTTTGAACAGTTCCTAGTAAAATAGCTCAGCGAGTATCAGAACTGCAGAGGACAAAAGAATTGTATTTTGTCTGTGTGAGCAGAGTAGAAACATAACTTCTAAACCCCATTGTTCACTTGAAATAAGCTAACCATAGTTTATTCTGGATTTGCAAAGGTATGCAGGGGTAACAAATTAACCCCAAATATCAATGACTTAACACCACAAAAAGTTATTTCTCACTTGTGCAACATGTCCAATATGATTTTTCATATGATTCTGCTTCGTGCAATTCATTGTCACAGATATTGATAGGGCATTCTATGAGCTCAAGGAGTGGGACCTAATCTTGGGTAGGCAGGGACATGGAGACTTTCTGGAAGATGTGGGGCCTGAGATCATACTTCGAGAATGTGGAAGAGTTAGTTAGAATGTGCTTCACTTTCCTTAAACAAAACCATCAGAAGAAGATAGGACAGGTATGTTCAAAAATACTAGAACTGCTAATCATGATGTTAGATAGAAAAGGTAAGGGATAAGACCTAGAAAGTATAGATTTATAGAAGGGTCGAGTCCTCTTGAAGTGTTTGGACCTATAGACAATGAGGAGTCTTTGAAGGGGTTTAAGTCAGTGTGAAAAGGTTAGACTGTTGTTTCTGAAAAGGTCAGTTTGGCCGCAGTGTGGAGAATGTGTTCAGCTGGATGAGATCTGGGGGCTAGGAGACTGACGGGAGGCTCTCCCTAATCCAAGGTGGAGAACATGAGTGATAAACTGGTAAGGATGCAAAGTGAAGGAAGGATCTAAGAACGATCCAACATGAAAGGACGAGGGACAGAGCGCATCAGTGACTGACGGGAGGGAGGTGGTAAGGAAAGGAGCATATGGATCTTTGGTTTACATATTGATAACCATATTGTTGACAGCTTTAAGACACAGAGTAAGAGAAGATGAACAACCTTGGAGAATAATAAATTCAGATTTTATTGAGTTTAGTTTGAGACACTAGTGAGATACCAACCAGATGATATTGAGCAGGCACTTTGGGGGAAAGGGTTGGATCACAAGGGAGAAGTCTAGAATTAACATGTATTTAAAGAGGCATCAGCATATAGATGGCAGAAGAACACTTTAAAATAAATATCATCACTCATTTAATAATTAGAATACTCAGGAGATCAACAGCCCAAGGAAAAAATTCTAGAGTACACTTCTACTTGAGGGGCTCATAATGGAAGATGAACTAGGTAATTAAGTACATAGAGAAGCAACCATCAAGAAGCAAGAAGAACAATAAGAATTGTTGGATCTAGGGCATCTAAATTAGAAAATTTAGATAAAATGGGTTATCTGATGGTATGAAATGAAGCAGAATAATCTCAGAAAGTAAACACAGAAATATAGCCAGTGGAGTTAATAATGAAAATATCATTGATGATCTCAGTTTGCATCAGTTTCAGTGGATTGATTTATTGGGCTGTTAAGTATGTATTGAGCTACTGCCATGTGCCATGCCTTGGGCTGAGCACTGGGCATCCAGGTGAAAAAAAATATAGGCATAGTTATGTCCCACTGGAGGCTATGGACAAGAAGCAGTCACACACAAAATATATACACAATTAAAATCTTGGTGTATTATGAAGACTAATATTAGAATTAAATTAGAAGTATAAATTATTCTTCCAAGGCTTTCTAATGAAGGGTGCTATAGACACTGACCTGCACTTAACAGACAGTGTAAAATCTGAAATGTCAAGGAAGAGTTTTTAAAAGGGAAAGGGATTTAAAATAGTGTATAAACCCAAGAGATAAAAATACATGCAAGTAAAGCAGAGGAATGACAAGCAATGATGGATAAGTTAAGGCGCATAAGCAGCAAAGGAGCTAAGGTTGCATAAGAGATCTGGCTTTCCAAAAAAATAGGTTGACTTTCCCCTGGAGGAGGAGGCCTGCCCCTTTCGAGGGAGGAGGAGACAGTGGGAGGCATGTCTGGTGGGGTTGATATTCTCAATGAGGTAAAAATAGATTCCATTTGTTAAGGGTGAGGAAGATGGTGTTTTAAGTACAGGAGTTTTGAAAAATTAAAAAATCTGCTTTACGGAAAAGCAAAAGGACATGTTTTAAATTGATGAATAGTTTGCAGATGCTTATAGGAATCTTCAGAAGACAAGATCCCTTTACAGACAATGCCATGTGCTCATGACACTGGGACTTCAATAAAGCCACATGCACCAGTACCTTGTACAGCTGGGTGTGGACCACCTGACTGCATTTTGGTTAAAGGAAGTTAAACATAAGGTGTTTTCAGGCTTAGCCTCTAAATCTACCTTCAATGATTCTATGGACCTTGGAAAACAAATTCCAGATGTGCAATCCCTTAGTCATCACCTGGAAGAGAATCTTGAAGAAGAGCTACAATTACTCAGCTTTTCTCAGTTTAGCTGTGATTCAAGTGAGAAATCAGCTTTTAAAAAAATCTTTTCTAACCTAAAACACAGATTTCTTCCTGACCAACTTAACTGCTATTAAAATGTTTCATTAATTTATTCATACATTCATCCAAGTATTTTGGCCTCATTTTTGCTTTGTAGTAGTTGTTCCTGTTTCCTTTTTAATCTGGCATGTGTTTAACAAGATAGCATCATGTTTGTTATTTAAATGTTCTGGTTTATTTCCTTTGAAAACAGGAATAAAGTCCTAAGACACAGGAGTTGGATAGACAAGAACAACACTTCTTAAGAACACAATTGGTCCTATTGATAAGATCCTACTTGGGCCCATTTCCTGACCTATTTCTCTGCTTTCAAGATGAAATTGCTCCTCTCCACATGTCCCCCAGAACATAGGTCTCCTCAAAGAGGCAGGTATTGATTGGCAAAGACAAAGAGACAATACCTCCATTTCTTGCAATAAATAACTCTACCTTCCAATTATCTCTGACAGAATAGAACATGTATTATGAGAGCTTTCAGAATCTTACCATCCAAGATTATAGAACTTAGAGGCCATCAACTTTAGTTCCCCCCGCCCTTTTTTTTTTTTTCCAGTTTTTACATACAAGTACTTTTTCTACTGGATTTTCTTTTCTGTTTGAAACCTTCAGAATTTTTACCTTCCCTTAAGCCGCAGCTGGAGTTTTGTTAGTTTCATGGTATACAGATGTACAATGCCTAACATCTAACAGCATAGGTTTGTGGACAGATTAATCATAGTTTAAACCAAATTTCTGATAAGTATTTCCTCTTTGATATTGCAGATATTCATAAAGATAAGAAATCATATTTTTTGCAAGTTTAGGCAATTAATTAACCACTGGAATCCTTCGTTTTCTCATCTATAGAATAAGAGTATTCTCATTCCCAGTCACACAGGAGTAAAAATTACATTGAATATGTAACACAGTACAGATTTTGGTGGTCTTAAAAGTTATATAATGAGCATAAAGTTAGCTCTCATAGGTGAGTATTTAATATTTATTTTTAGAAGATCACTTCTGATATATAAGACTGCTGTCAGTTGGAATTTTCTGTGATGATGGAAATGTTTTGTATCTCTTCTGTCTCACATGGTAGCCACCAGCCACATGTGGCTATTGAACACTTAAAATGTGGCTAGCCCATTTGGGAAATGGATTTTTTATATTACTGACTATTAACTTATTTAAATTTTAATAGCTACTTGTAGCTAGCAGCTACTATCTTGGCAAATGCATCCTTAGACAACGAGGAAAGCAGACGCCATCTTCCCCTTAAAGAACAGAAAATGGTATGTGAAGTGTTAGGTAACCCGTCTTGGGCCATGTGGCTAGCAAATAATTGAGCTGGAATTTGTACCTAGGTTTGCCCCATTCCTTGGCCATGTTCTTTCCTTTTCACCTGTTACTTTGAGAATCTTAAATATGATAAATACCTGATATCCTTCATGCAAAACATCATTGCATTCATTTTAAAGAGCTTCCCTGAGACTATACATATCAGACTGAAGAAAAAAATCATGAAGTAATTTGATTCCACTTTCTTCTTTTTAATTCAGGAATGTCCTCTGTATTTTGTCCTAAATGTTCTTCCAATCTCTTACCAAACACTGCCAGTGTTCTATAGGTTCATAACCTACAGTGCCACTTGAGTTGCTATTATAAAGCACTCCCGATGTGGTATTAATCTGCAACCTGATTCCATGTGCCATGTGAATGGTTGAGGTCCTATCAAGCTGCTGAAACACTGCCTTCTCAGCTTGTCAAAGTGATTGCCATGCAATCATGACTTACATTGTGGATGCTGGAGAGAAGCCACGGAATGAGGTGACAGATGAAGGAGGACTTCCACGGGAAGGCCAATTCAGGACATCCTTATCATGGTTTGTGCTGACGTTAGGTCAGTTTGTCAGCATAATTCACTCACTCATCTGACTTGGCTTCTGTTATGATTGACACATTTGGCAGAAAAGAGTCACCAGCTTATTTGAATAGCGAGTGGAAGAGTGAGAAGAGAACAAGGTTAGGGCTGGAAGTGTTGCTGTTCAGTTGATCAAATATGAGAAAAAGCACATTCTGCTTTATGGAAAGGTGCCACTCTACCTTCATTTGGGGAGTGTGGCTTCCATCATGCCACTGCACACGGCCTCATGGGAGGCAAAATGATTCAGAGGAAAGTGTTGAGAAACTCACCAGAAACACCACTTTCCTTGACACTTCTATGCCTCAGTGATCAATTTTTAACGCATAAAAAGTATTTCAAAAATTTCTGATTCTTCTCAGATTTTAGAACTTTGCTATCTTGCTCCATCAGACTTAGTAGATGCTTTTTCTTTTAATTTCTCTTCTATATTAAAGAGAAATTAGAAGCTTTCAAAGCAGATAGGATTTTCTCAGGTACCCATCACTAAACTTACTATCCACTCTCCAGACACTTCTTCTTACCTCCTGTTAAAATGATGAGCATTTCCTCCTTCTTGTGCAAGCCCCCTGCCTTCTCAAGGACCTCATGGCATTGATTTGACATCAACTCCCTTGTATCTTCCACATTTCACCCTTCATACACACAACGCCCTGGACTTAGAACCTGCTCAGTTCTCCCTCACTTGTAACACACACACACACACACACACACACACACACACAAAGTCCTTCTTCAACCATCCACTCTAACTTGCCCCCTTCAGCTCCTCCCCATTCATACTGATAGTTTCCAATATATTATCCAACCTGGATGCTGCCGTACCCCCATTCTACATCCATCCTTCCACCAGTGCAGTTTAGTGTCAGAACTGTTCTAACACTAACATCACCAAACACTACTACATTCTTAATCAAAAAGGAACTTGTGGTCCTTTTTATGAATGAATTCTGAGAATTATGAAATTTCCCTCCAAAAAAATAATCTTTCAATTCTGTGTCTCCTCACGTTTCATTTTTACCTTTTACCTTCCTGTCTGTTCCTTTTTGGTCTCCTCTGTGTGTTTCTCCTAATTGAGATGTATCTGACATCAGGATGAAGAAGGTCTTGGTTCAATCTTCCATGTGAATTTTGTTGCGTGAAACTCAATCTTACTTGCTTTGTATCTCCATTTTACTCATTCTTAAAGTTTTATTTTCTATTTTGAGCTTTCTGTGAACATCTTTCCTGCATATAAATTTGATCCATTCTCTTACTAAATTCTAGTTCCATAAATTAAGTGGTCTGTGCACATTTTTTCTTAATGTTTAAATGTCAACAATTGCACATCTTTTTAGTGTTCCATTAGGACATAGTTTCACCTTCCACCCAGTTAGCCTTGGCGATTTGAGATCACCTTGGTCCCCGATTTCTCCCCTACATCTACATTCAACTGATAGCCAACTTTAGGGATTATGTCTCTTTCCTATGCTGTACATGTCTTTTCTATATCCACAGTTACACCCTTGGTCTAGTGCATCACCATCATTCATCATCTGGACTATTGTAACCAATTCCCAACTTTTATTTGTTTCCTTTGTTCTCTCTTACTCTCTTTTAATCCATCCTCTATATTGTTTGTAAAGTAAATTTTTTTCAGGGAAAAATGGAGCTCATTTATGTCCATAAACCTTTTTAGCAGAGACTCATACAACTTAATCTGGTTGATCATTCCCAAATATCACTCTGAAATCTATCCTCTCCCTTTCCAGACAGGTTCAGGTCCCTTTCTTCTATATGTACTCCAAGATCTCAGAATCCAAACATCTCTAAGGCCCTCTATTACAGCTTAACTCTAATTTCAAGACAAGACCACCCCTAAGACAAAAAGAGTTGATTTGGAATATTATTGGTTTCAGTGGTGACAGGTTTCTACCTGTGGTGACAGTTCACATCTTTGTCTTTATTCTATCAGTGCCTATTTGATGAGATTAGGTATTCATCCCCTCATGTCAAACATTAAAAGGAACTCAGTCTGGTGCTCTAGTAGTGAAGTGACTCAGGGTTATCTTAGACCCTGGTAGCACCTAACAGTTTCTCAGATGAGATTTTGTTGAATTGGTGGAATGGGAAGCTTCTTGCATCTGGCCATTTACTCAGTGGACAATCTAAACATGGAGTTTTCATGTGCTAGCTAGATAAGAGAAAGTGATGTCAGCTACTGGTTGAGTGTCAGGAAAGAGGTTAAAATCTTGGCTTTGCATGCTGGTATTATCATTCATAATATTAGTTGGCATAGGGAAAAAGAAAGAGGACTAAAGAAGAAAGGACTAGAAGAATAATACATTCCCGTATTATACTATATAATCCTGTTAACTCCTACTGAGCATGTGCCCGGCTCTTGCATCATTTCCACGGTAATCAAGGTGCTGGGAATATGGAACAGAGTTCAAGTTTTTCACCACACCGTATTGTCCCAATTAGACAGCGTTCCTCATGAGTTACTTTATCTGCATCTGAGTATCTTCCATAATCCATCCGGGCAGGGGTAATGGAAGATCTTACAAAAGAGATTGGTGCAATAAATTTAAAGTTTGTTTAGGTAGGTTAGTAGTATATAAAAAAAACTATACATTTTATATACTCTGTGCCTTCTGGGAGTCTACAACCTCTTTGAAGCGATATAACTAACAAGTAGGATGCAACTGAAGAACATAAGAAGATTTTGTCTGGAGCACTTAGATTTAAGAATGTCTGGTGCTATGACTGAAAGTGCAGGCTATCCATCATTTGATATGCTGAGACCTAACTCCAAATGTGACGGTGTTTAGAGATAAGACCTTTGGTGGCAGTGAGGTCATGAGCATGGAGCCCTTAAAAGCGAGATTAGTTCCCTCACAAGTGCAAATAAGAGCAAGAGGCTCTCTTTCTCTTGACTAAGTGAAGATACAGTAAGAACTAAGACAGAAACAGGCCCTTGACACATGACATGGGCTCTACTGGTGACTTGATCTTGGTCTTTCCAACCTCCAAAACATTCAAAAATGAATATTTGTTGTTGAAGTCACTTAACATGTGCTATTTTTCTTATAGTAACCCAAACCAAACTGGGCAATGGATTCTTAGAAGGTATTTGTATTTGTAGAAAGGGGCTTTTGCAGGAACCGGAGGAGGTGGGGATCAAGACTCATGCCTTAGGTCTCTGTAAAGGCAGGATAGCACAATGGATATATGCAGGGGTGGTGCAGCTAGGCTTCCTGGATCCCAGACTTAGCCCAGTCCCTTGCTGGCTGTGAGATCTGAGCAAGTAGCTTACCCCTATAAGTTCTGTTTCTTACACATTAAAAGGGGATGATATATCTTAAGGACATTTGTGAGGCTGAAATAAAATCCTCCATGTTTAGAATGCAGCACGGATCTTGGAACAGAGTCTGCTCATATTCACAAATTAGCAATGAGTATTAGAGAGCATGGTGAGAGAAGCTTAAAGCAATTCTCAAGAGTTCAAGTCTGAGAGAGGCATTGTCACTAAAGTGTGATTCTGAGGGATGAACATCTTCAACCCTAATCCTGCAAAAGCAGTCAACGCTGCCCTTACAGAGGAGGCAAGTTTAGAAATACCAGTAGGAGGCACTGCCCTAGGATAGGCTTTGGTCTTTTCTCAGGGAATACTGTGTACATTGGTGGTGATGCTCTGAATTATTTGTGGACACAGTAACATAGATCAAGGGAAAAAGTACATGGATTAGTGTGCATATTCTCTTCAATTCCTTGGTGAACCTCAAGATCATTAAAAAACTTGGGTAAGCCACTGTGGTGAAGGTCAAAGAAATTTGAATTATCACAGAAAAGGCTCCATTTATCCTCACAAGTGAGATGTTTTCCCCTAAACAAGGGGAGCGTGGATCATCTGTATTGTCTGCACCAGTCATCACAGTGTTCTCGGAAGAGATTTCAAGCAGAATCTGATTTCATGCAAGCCTCCTTTATTTAGCACACAAGTTCTTCTCAATCTCACCTTAACTACTTCCTTTGAATTTCTATTCTGACACTTCCGTCACTCAGTTTATGATCCAGCCACACACATGCCATTCTTAGGAAGTGTCTTGCTTTCTTGCTTTTCTCTCTAAGCTCCCTGCGTATGCTATTTTCTATTTTTTGAATACTCAATCTCTTTCCACATTGTAGGCTTTGATGCCAAGAAAAAAGAAAACTTCAGTAGACTTTTCTTCTTTCTTCTAACTCCCTGGACCCTCATTTCTAGGCAGTAGCTGAGTCAAAGTCGCTGTCCTGTGCTGTCATCCACTGCATCTGTAAACTATGCAATACTTAGGAATTCTCCCCTGATCCAGTCATGTGCAAGCATATGCACTTAGTCTCAGGAACCTTGCATCTGTGATTCCTTATACTTAAATGATGTTGCTTCACATGCTCTTTCTGGCTGCTTACTTCCCAGTGTTCTGGTATCCGGCCAATGTTGCTTCTATAGAGCAGTCAGTTTTGATTGGAAATAAAGCCAACCTGCTCCACCATGACTCCCCATCACTCTATGCTCTCTCATCATTTTTTATGCATTGCTGATAAGATCTTATTTATTTAGTTGTGAGTTTATTGTCTTCTCCCATTCAAAAAAAATGCCTCAAGGACAATGATTGGCAGTTTATTTATTGCTGCATCTCTACATCTTGACAATGTCCAATACTGAGTAACTGCTCAATAAACATTCATTGACCATCATCCTGACTAGACAGTGAACTTCTTTACAACAGTCACTATGCCTTCTAGATGCAGCATGTAGGACAAGGCTGGTACATGCTATGTGCCAAGATAGACGCGATCAAATGCATGACCCTGAATTAGCTAATCAAGACCAATGGAAGGTCAGGGAGGCCAGCAATTTCATGGAATGTAATTACTGGGGAGGGTGTCCAGTGGAGACTGGCCAGAAGACACCAAAGAATCTATTAAGATACCAAGAAAGGAAACCTGTGCTTTGCACATAGTACAAGCTCAACATATGTTTGAAACATTAACTTGACAAAATGAGTTTTATACTTCGACATTAATTTACTTTTTAAAAAATACCATTTGAAACCTGCCATAGAATCACCTGCTGTTTCATTTCAGAGTGTGTGTGGAGGGGTGAGTAGCTCATGACAGGTGTCCCACAACATGCTAATGGCCAAATCTATTCAAGGCACAGTGTTGACTTTCAGGAAGGCTTTCCTTTGCTTCTCACCCCACCCCCACTTCATATAAAGAATGATCCTCTCCTGAGACATCACAATGGCCTTCCGCAAATGAACCCTCTGCCTTTGAGAGAGACTAACTGTAGGGGAAAAGATAATTACTTAGTTCCTTTATCTCCAAATTATTTGTAATAAAATCTGAAATCACACCACAAGGTCTTTGGTGAGGATGTCATAAATTAAGATGCATCGGCGTATCTGCTGCATCTGTTCTGTTCGCTGGCCCTTTGTCTTCTGCAAAGAGCACACCAACCTCAATACCCAGCAGACAGCATTTACGCAAATGATGTCGTGGTCTATAGCATTAATATTCAGTGATTGTCTGTCATAGACACCTTACTGTACATCTGTTATGCAAATGTATGTTAATTCCGACTCCCTGACAGCTGCCTAGCTTCCCTCCCTAAAATGATCTTTTCCATTTTGAAGTTTGCAATCTGTTCCCCAAAATGTTAATCCAACAATTAGCTGAAATTGCTAAACAGAAATTGTACATGTTCAGTCTAAAATAGAAGGTAGCATTTAAAAATAGATGACGAACCTTCTTCCCACATCATTTATTTTCTATGTGCTTCCTCACAATGTAAACATTGATCTCTGCACAGCTTGGCTGGGGCAAGTGGCGGTTTTCCCTAGCCCACTCCTTGGAGTTTGACAAAAAAAGGAGGAATCATCATTCCTGTCATTCAAGGGACTTTGTCCTCAGAGATGACTTTAGTGATATATAGTGTTTCCTTCTATATCAGAAACTTCTCTATTTTTCTCCCCAAAATTGTTATTATCCAGCACTAGGATATTAACAAATGGCAACACAGAAATTGTAGTGATGAATGGTTGAGGGCAGAGATCCAAGGGACATCCTATGACACACAGAGCATAGGGAATACTCGCTCAGTACATTTTTGATGGATGCTAAGTAAAAGATGCTTCCATATTTGCTACCTTGATTCAACCTGAGGAATAGATGAAGGACTCAGATACAATAATAGCACCATCCATTAAGACCTTGAAAATATTAGAGTGCTTGAGAGAGTCACAGAAGGCAAATTAGGTTAAACAATTAGCAAAAATCTACCAAGACAAAATGAACAGTTCCAATGGGCCTACTGTGTGCCAGTTACTACAAAGGACAATGAGATAAGGGCATCTGGGTCACAAAGATCAAAGAGGGAAATCAAAGAGGGAAACTGCTTCTGCAATCAACACAATTCCCACAACCTTTATCCAGTGCCCTTTTCCAGTTCTCTACACTGAGGCAAGTGTGATGGAGAACTCCAGAACACCTGGAGCAGAGGTCACAGCCTTGCCTTAATGGAACCATTGCTTACTCTGTTCTGAATGGATGTCTGATATTTGGCCTTCTAGACTATCCAAAGCCCAACTCAAGAAAACACACTTGGATTTGCTCTCTGTTCCAGCAATCCTTAGGGGTCAGTATCTTCAAGGGCATTTATAGACTGGACTTCTAGATCACATAACTCTACTTCTGAAATGTTGACACTAAACCAGATGTTTCTCAAAGGTCTACTGTAGTGTAATATGTTTTATTTCCATTTATTTCTGCATTGGCAATGAGACAATGCATAAATAAAATATATTAAAGAATCTCAAATGTATGATAAACTTCCACTAATTTTCAATGATTCTATCAATAAAATGAGGATAGTAAAAGTAAACATTCATTACTTTTTACAAGATTCTTTTTTATTATTCTAAGAGATTCCAATAATTTTTAAATGCTATAACTCCATTTTTATACCCACTTCATTCTACTAACCTTCATCTTAGATTCTTTAATTAGTTGTTATAATTTCTTATTTAAATATTATTGTTTGAGTAGATTAGGTTAACAAAATTTCATAAATTATTCCCAAGGACCAAAGCAGCTTTATATAACTATTTAGGTTCTGAGTTTGGTTCAAAACTAGTATATTGATAACACTTTCTGTAAGTCACTATCTAATTAAGTTCTAGTATTACACATATGCATATATAAAATATTTTTTTTCCAAATACATATAACTAGCAAGAAGGAGAGCTAAGATTTGACCCTGAACTGGGTCTCTTACTACTTTGCTATATTTTTGCCTCATACTATCTTTTCCATTATTTCTTTCAAAGAAGAAAAAGATTATAAGAAATTGATAGAAGAATCTTCTAAATATTAGGCAGTGGAACACATTTTGTGTGTGTGCTCTCTTCTGCCTCCATCAGGCTCTTGACAGTTTGGGCCATGACACACCTGCTTTAATTGCCTCAGGTCAGTTACCCAACAGCTGGACAACCTCAGGTCCGAGAGTCTGCTGAGATCAGCCATACTTGCCAGTCGTAGGCCTGCTTGCCCTGCCTTAACCTCCCTTTCCTGCAGAAGCCTCGCAGCTGTGCATGCCCTCCATTTCTCCTGTCTTGGTCTGAGGCTGACCCTGGTGCTTTCCTGTGGCCCTACATGGCATGCTGTGTTTCTTCCAGGGAACTGTGGGTATATCAAAACTGAAGAACTCTTCCAGGTTTCTTTCCCTTAGCCTATTTTTGGCCTCTTTTTACCTCCCTGAAAATAATGTGGATAAAAAAGTTGGTGGGGCTTTAGGAATTACAACTCACCCAACTTTGCTAACTAAAATTCAGTCAGAAGCTTGAAAGACAGACACATCTGACCTCGTAGCCAGTGCAGAGTATCCCCTCATGCCTCAGTTTGCTTATCTGAAAAATAATAGTAGCTCTCTCAAGAGTTGGTGAGAGATTCCAGGGAAAGAAAGCATATCACAGAAATTAGAACTATACCTGGCTCACAGTTAGGGCTCAAAAATCATACATAAAGGAAAAAGAGACACATTTCTTGTCTTAAATATTATAATCACATATACATACACATGCACATATATGCACACATGTACACACATACATCTTTGTGTGTAGAATTTGTATATTTATATGTCTGTATAGACATTCTGTTTAGTACTTTTTTCTTATTTGCTGATTTGATCTCCCATCTTCTTCATTCCTTTGATGAAGCAAGAACTGTTCCACTGAAGAGTTTTGTTTTACAGATGGAGAAACTGAAGCACAAAATAATTAATTTTCAAGGTCTAAGACTGCTTAAACAATGGTAAAAACCACATTTGTTCAATAGAGAGTCTGGTGATCATTCATATTGCATTGTTAGTGGAAGTGGGTAGCCCTGGTTATAAATACAACTGTGCAGAACTCAAGAAAATATGGTCAAGGTTACATTTTGTATAGCTACAAGAAACTGATATCTCTTCTATTCTTCATGATAATTCATGACATTGAAGTGAGTATATTTATACCAGAACTTTGTTTTGTATGGAATACATTATTTTCTAAAGCATGTATCCTCTGATCTTCACTGTTGAGGGCTTTGAGTGGAATTTTGTTGTCTTATTATTGACTCTTATCCTGAACTGGGTTTCTGGCAAAGTTTGGCTAGTCAGTTGATAAATGAAGTGGCCAAAATTGATAAATGTGCTTTTATTTCATGATTTAAGACTGTCTTATGTAATGAGTGGTAGAATGAGTTTGGATCTAGAGTCTCCTTCTCCTAGACCATGCTGCATCTAATAGGAATGCTTGGGTTTCAAATGGGGCCATGGAAGAATTATGCCTTCATTAGGAAGAAAATTCTCTATAAGTCAATTTACTGCCAAGATGGAGGCAATGCATAGGTACTGATATTTAAGACTCTCGAACAAACATCCTACACAAACTTTGAGTTAGCTCCTTCATACACTTTGAAAAAGCTGGTAATGGAGAAGTACAGAGACATATTCTGAGAAGGGTAGATACTCCTTTTTGAAGAGATTGAGGAAAAGCCTGTTTTCTCCATTCATAAGAATTGTCTGTCCAGCCTGTTGGCACTGCCTGTAATCTCCCAGCTACTTGCAAGGTTGAAGTAAGAGGATCTTAAATATGAGGCCAGCCTGGGCAACTTCCAAAGACCCAATCTGAAAATAAATAAATGAGAATACTCTGAGACAAGCAGGGTAGGAATTATTATGCACATTTTATAGGTTAGTGAAATCTAGGCCCAGAGCAATTTTATGACTTGCCTAGAATCTTCCTATTGGGAAGAGACACAGCCAAACCTCAAAGCCAATTTTTCTGACTTCTGTTTCACAGGTTTTTTTTCCACTTCCCCAGATGGTGTCTGTGGGTTTGGCTCTCACTTTCAAGCTTCACTGACCCTGGATGATGGACGAGGATTTGCTCTGGACATCTGAGCCCAGGCTAGAGGGCAGGTGCCAGACACTGTGGGCTTCCATCCACTCTTGCTGCAGTTCTGGGCTGAGGTGTTAGGCAACTTTATGAAATAATAGAGTTATGATTTATTCAAGAAGCCAAGGATGAGGAGTCTCCACTCTCTGATTCAGATCCAAGAGGGCAAGATCCTTCTGCACACAGCTGACATGGCTCCTTTGTTGATTTGGGTGGCAGGCTGGAGTCTGTGGCTCATAAATGTGACTGGGAAGAGGTCACTAAATGGAAGGACATAGCAAGGGCAGATACAGCCTAAAGTTCATCATTTAGCTCTCCTCATCAATAAATTGGCCTTGCCTCTCTCTCCTTTGGCACCAATTTTTGAAGCAATTTTTTTTTTCATTTCATTAGTAATTTTATTTAATGCTCTTTAGACCATTCATCATTGGCTAATCAGAAAGGTCAGTTAAATTGGAGACTCAAAAATGATACATACCTACCTTAAATATTTTGTTATTATTTATAACAGAATGCTGTACATTAATCTGAGATGTTTTGATGTGAAGGCAAGACCTTTTATATAAACAGATTGTATTTCCCTCTGAATTTCACATGTAAACCTCAATCCTAATACATTTTAATTTCAGTTTTCTTAACATGAACTAAAATTTAAGACATTTATGAGGTAATATGAATTCAGACTTGTTCTTAATTAATCCTACTTTTTTACTTTGTTGTAGTCTTGTTATCACTTAATCTGACGCATTTTCAGTAATTTAAGATTGTCCACTTTATACAAAACACAAAACATCACACTTGGTTTTTAAAAAAAAAGTAGATTCAGTAACTTGGTTTATACATATTATGTCTCAAGTTTATATAATATTTAATTGAATTTGTGATTACATAAGCATGGCAATACTAGTAGATTTGGGAAAACCACAATAGAATCTTGATAAATAGACCACTGGACGTGGGGGAGCAATAAGCATGTTGGAATACTAAAGTGTGGTCTACCAGAAACAAGTGTTGATGTTATTGGGATCCTAAGTCCATATATTTTACAAAAGCAGTGGATGTTGTAGTCTGAGAATTAAATGTACATGGGTTAAGGATGTTCTAGTCAATTTGTTAGATTCTTAATGATTACTCGCATTTGTATAATACAATTATCTGATTATTCACATCCTTAGGCCACATAGCTTTCATAATCATCTTCGATAGTGTTTGCAAAACAGCATACTCATTTCACAGTTGAGGACACTCACAAGGTTCGTGAAGCTAAGAGAATTAATTTGCCCAAGACCTTCAACTTACAAATAGGGTAGAGTGGAGAGGAATGAAGGGAAGGTGCAGTATCACCTTGTATGACTTCTATGACCTTGTGTTTTTTTCCAGCACTCGAGAGACTCCAAGTCTCATTCCTATGAAAGCCAAATGCAGATGCTTATAGTCCCTTATCTCCTGAATATTTTTCTTTCCTCCACAACTTGAAATATCTAAGGGAGAATACTTGAGTCATCACAAGATCACAGAACCTTAGCGTTCCAGAGTAATCAGATAAGCTTCAAATCAATTATAAGAGTTTATTTTTTGTGTGTGATATGGGACATTTTTATTCTGGCTATAGAAAAAACATGAGATTTTTGTTTTCTATCACCAGCGACAAAGAGGAGATGTAGATCAGTCTTGTCCTAATAAGAGTAAAGGTGGCATATGTAAGTCTGAGTTGAACTCATTTCTTTTCAGTAGAGAGTGCTTCCAGTAGAGAGCCCTAATAAAGAGCTCTTTCACTGACTACACTTTAGTTTCTGGTGACAATGACAATGATAAGTAACTACTTTGTAATTACATAATGCCAATTCAGTAAGTTGAGACTTGTCGGATTTGGATGGTATAAAAGGCAAATATTCCAAGACAATGTATGTGACAGAGGACAGTATGTAAAGTTTCAAATGGAGCATAAAAATGGCTGACACCCTTTGCACGTTTCTCCTTGCCACCAATTGAAGGGCCAGAGCTTCAGATGTAGTCATGGTACGTAGCATGTGCCAAATACCAATGACTGCCATGGGAGGTCAGTGCTTTCAGTAAGATTCAATACCTCTGGTCATTGTGAGATCACCCTATCAGGAGCCATCACGTTCATTCAGATTATACCAGGAAGATGAACCCATATCATAGACTGAAAATATCACTGAAAAGGGATCTATGCCTGTGCCCATAATATACAGTTAGACAAAGCTGGCTTTGAAGTCTGATGGATGGTATTTTAGAGAATAAGAAAATTAAACAAAGAAACTGTATTTCACATCTTAGGAAGAACTACTAAATACAATGATCCTACCTTTCTCTTGCTAACATCTTTTCTGGAAAAAGGGAGGTTTTGACTTAAGTTATTTATTCCCCAGTTTTCAATAAGATTTAAACAAACATGATTGTGATTTCAAGGTTTTTTTTCTTCAGCAGAAGAGATTACTTTGGAGAATGAAGTGAATTCAGAAAATCTTAAAGAACTGGGGAGAGGTGTTATTTGGTATTTCAGGATTTTTTGCAACTTAAGAAGGGCCTAATTAATCTCATATTCCTTTTCTAAAAAGCATAGCTTGATATCGAGGAGGAAAAATGAATGTTCCTGAAAAAATCTAATCCCCTCTTATATAGTTGGTGGAATCCACAAAGAAAGGAAAAATCCTTACATTCTATTATCAACCCTGTGCCTTTCCTTTTGGACCCAGGGAGCACTAGTTCTTGATAAATGAGCTCACTTTTCAGAGAAGCAGAAAATTTTCTTCAGATAATTGCTCCAAGTCGTCTCAGGTCTGAGGAGCTGAGGCAATTTTCCTGTTCCAAAAACATCAATAGTGTGTTCCAAGATGGTAGGTTAGACACACTCAGTGATCAGTTTCTAAAGTGGATAGAATCAAAACAACTGGAGAACAACTCCTCTTTGAGGTGAGTGACTGTGGGAGTGTGATGAAATTTTATGTGAGCAGAGACATGAAGAAGTATGGACTTAGGAGTATAAAGTGTGATAAAGTATATCCCAGTGTCTGGGATGGAAAGCATATCAGAAAGTATATAGAGTTGAAAAAGGAAGAACCCCAGAAACCTGCAAACACATGTCTCAGTATTGTGCACAAGTGCAGTCTTCACAGAGAGTAAAATTGGAATCTGCATAACATTCCAGCACTGGGAGAGTACTTTCTGTTACCCAACATGTAACATGTAATTCTGTGGATTCATCTTGAGAAAGTCTTGTCTGAGATTACTGCTACGATAATCAATAGTTCCTATATTTTCCAGTATATAGAAACAAGAAGAATTGCCATGTACTATTTCACCCAGTATTGGCTTTCAGAACTACTTTGACTGTCCAGATGAAAACATAGAACAGATTAAATATAAAGATAAACGTAAAGATTAACCAACAATGAACAGAATATACAAGAGTTCTGGGACAACATTAAAAGATCAGACTGACTTGACGTACAGGTTTAGAAGAGGGAGTTGAACTAAAGTTCATGACATAAATCTGATTCAGTAAAATAACAGGAAATTTCCTTAATCTTGGGAATAAAATAGTTAGGCACCAGAGGCATTTTGAACTCCAAATAAACATGACCAGTAAAGAATAACTCCACTGCCAAAAGTATAGAAAAAAAGATTAAAACCTGGGAGACAGAAGCATAAAGACACAAAGTAAAATCCATCTGAATAACAGATTGTTTAGCAGAAACTCTAAAGGCTGGAAGGGTACAGAATAATGTATTTCATGCCCTGAAAGAAAATAATTGTCAACCTAATTATTACCTCCAACAAAGTTGTTTTTCAGAATTGAAAGAAATAATGACCTTATAAGATATACATAAGAAAAGCTATTATGACCAGTAGGTCAGCATTAGAGAAGATATTAAAATGAATCTTATGCCCAGAGAAGAAAGCAAGATAAATACAAATGGGAAAGAATACCACTAGAAGAGTAGATAAATAAGTAGGAAAGAACAAAACATAACTATTTCAGTAAACCATCAAAACTTTAAGTTGAATAAAGAAAGTCAATTGACAGATTATGCAGAACATCCAAAAAAGCAGTAAGTTGACAAGAACTAATACATATATTTCAATAATAACACTAAACTTAAATGATCTGAATTCTTCAATTAAAAATTGCAAGTTACCCTATTAGATTAAAAACAAACCCAACTTTTTGCTATCAGAAAGAAACTCACCTCACAAGCAAAGGCATACACAGACTGAAGGTGAAAGGATAGAGAATGATATTCCAAACAAAATAGAATCTGAATGAAGGCAGGAATAGCTTTACTCAAATCTGGCAAAATAGACTTGAAGTTAATATCTGTCAATAGAGATGAAGAAAGTCACTATGTGGCTTTGTTTAATAGGTCACCCTTGATAAAGAGCTATGTATGGATCAAAAAAGTAAAATTATTTTAAATATATACACACAAAGAATCAGTACCAAAGCAAAAAAACATACTATAAACATAAAGGGAGAAATAAACCACAATACAATAATGGATGACTTCAATCAATACTGCACTCTCACCAATAGACTAATCACCTAGACAAAAAATAAAGAAATATTAGAGTTAAATCACACTATAGATCAGATGCACCTAACAGACATCTATAATATATTCCATCCAAAGCTGGATAGAATTTTCTCCAAATTAGATTACATTTTAGGTAACACAACAAGGCTTAAAAAATACAAAAAATATAATTTCTTGTACCTTAACCAGACCATATGGAATGAGAGTAGAAATCAATAGCAAAAGAAGCTACAAAAATTACACAAGCATAAAGATTGAATAACACACTTTTGAACTAACAGTGGGTCATTGAAGAAATGATGAAAGATATTTAAAAATCCATAGAACTGAAAACAAACAGCCTACCAGAATCTGTGGACATGGCAAAAAATTGTTATGAGAAAAATATATAGCTATAAATGCCTACTTTGGGGAAACAGATTAAGTAAAGAACCTAATTATACAACTGAAGTCCTTAGAAAAACAAGAATACTCAAAATCAGAAGTAAAGAAATAATTATGATCACAGTAGAAATAAATGAAATGGCAAATAACTGAACTTACTTCTTGGGAATGATAAAGAAAATTGGCAAACCCTTAGCCAAACTAATAGAAAAGACCCAATAAAATTGGAGATGAAAACGAAGGATATAACAGATAGAAATGAAATACAGATCAGGAAATTTTGAAATATATCATGCTGATAAATGGGAAAATCTAGAATAAGTGAACAAACTTCTGAACACATATGACCTACCAAAATAGAATCACAACAACATTATAAAAACCTAAATATATCAATAATAGTTGAGACTGAAGCAATGATTAAGTCTCCCAAAAAAGAAAAGCCCAGGACCAAACAGACTCACTGCTGAATTTTGCCAGACATTTAAAGAACTAATACCAACACTCTTCAAATTTCCATAAATAGAAAATGAAGGAAACCTTTCAAACATATTACCAACTTACCAGAACTTGATAATTACACAACAAAAGAAACTGTAGGCCAATATACTTGATGAACACAGATGCACAAACTGTCAACAAAATGCTTGCAAATGGAATTCAAGATCACATTGAAAAGCAGAAGGACTGGGAAAATTAAATTGTTAAAATTGTCATACCTAATTAAGTTGTTAAAATTGATCACTACCTAAAGTGATCTACAGACTCAATGCAATCCTCATCAAAATATTAATGGCATTCTTGCCGGGTGTGGTGGTGCAAGCCTGTAATACCAGTATTTAGGGAGGCTAAGACAGGAGAATTGGGAGTTCAAAGCCAGCCCCAGCAACGGCGAGGCGCTGAGCAACTCAGTGAGACCCTGTCTCTACATAAAACACAAAATAAGGATGAGGATGTGGCTCAGTGGTCGAGTGCCCTTGAGTTCAATCCCCAGTACCAAAAAAAAAAAAAAAACAACCATATATATGGCATTCTTCACAGACTAGAAAATAACAACTCTAAAATTTATACAGAAGCACAAAAGACCCTGAAACGCCAAAGCAATCTTGAGGGAAAAAAAAAAAATGTTGGAGGCAACATAATACCCGATTTCAAAATAGAGCCCTAATAACAAAAACAGTGCAATATTGAAACAAAACCAAACATGTAAAACAGTGGAATAGAATAAAGGACCCATAAATAAACCTGTGCTTCTATAGATTTCTGATTCTAGACAAAAGAATGAAAACCATGTGATGGAGAAGAGAGCAACTTTAACAAATGAAGCTGGGAAAACTTGATATCCACCTATAGAAGATAGAAATTGGATTCGTATTCCTTGACTTGTACAAAAACCAATGAAAATGAATGGAAGACCTTAATGCAAGATCTGAAACTATAACCACATTGGAGGAAAACCTAGGAGAGGCAATTGAAGATTTTGATATAGGTAATGGTGTCTTGACTAGAACTTCAGTAGTTCAGGAAACACAAGATTTGGCAAACAGGATTATATCAAATAAGGCTTCTGCATAGCAAAGAAAAACAAAAAACAGATAGCATATGGAATAAGAAAATCTTTGCCAGCTAGTCACCTGACACAGAATTCACAATATACATTATAATGCACTCAAAACATCATCAAAAGAACATAGTTCCATCTATAAATGAGCAAATGTGCTGAACAGATACTTTTCAAAAGTACAAATGATCATTAAAAATGTAAAGAAATGTTTAACATCTTTAGACATGAGGGACACGAAAATCAACTACAATGAGATTCCATCTCACTCCAGTCAGAATGGCTAATATCAATAACACACACCCCAAATTGACAAATGGTGGCCAAGATGCAGGGATTAAGGAACGTTTGTAAATTGTTGATGAGAATGTAAATTAGTACAACTACTATGGAAGACAATATGGCAGTTTCCTGAAAACTAAAGTTATGACTGCCATATGGTCCAGCTATACTGCTCCTGGGTGGATACTCAAAGAAATGAAAGTTAGCATATGAAAGAGATGCCTGCACACCCATGATTATCATGGCACTATTCACTACACCATGTTCTGGAAATAGCCTAGATGCCCATCAACAGTTGACTGGAGAAAGAAAACATGGTGTGTATATATATTACATATGTACATACACACACATGGTAGTCTATTATTCTGCCATCAAGAATAAAATGTCATTTGCAGAAAAATGGAACTAGGGTTCGCCATATTAAGTGAAATTAAAGAATTAGATAAGTATTACATTTTTCTCGTGTAGAATATAACAAAAATACAACATGAAAGAAGTTGGAGTTGGACAATCAGAGAAGGAGAAGGGGAACAGGAAGGAGGAGAAGGGCAATAAAGAGTAATAGAGGGTAATGAGGAAGGATATTATCAAAGTATTCTAACACATATATGAACATTTTACAGTGAAACCCATTATTTTGTGTAATTAACATGCACTATTATAAATGAACCACAATTAGAAAAATTTAAATACAACTTTTTTCCTTTTCTTATTTTATTTTTATTAGTTTATTTAATTGCATTTCGAGTCATAGCACATATATAGAGCTCAGTTTTTCCATTTCTTTGGTTGCAAACCAGATAAAGTTACACCAATTGTGTTTTCATACATGCACCAGGGGTAGTGATGACGATCTCAATCCACCATCTTTACTAAACCCATTCCCCTTTCCTGCCCCCCACCTCCCCCATGCCACGTCCAGTGTTCCTCTATTTCTCTTATGTTTCCCATTCCCACCTCCCTTATTCATCAGCATCCACTAATCAGAGAGAACATTCAGCATTTGGTTTTTTGGGATTGGCTTACTTCACTTAGCATAATGCTTTCCAATTCCATCCATTTGCCTGCAAATGCCATAATTTTATTCTTTTTTATTGCTGAATAATATTCCATTGTGTATATGTACCACAGCTTCTTTATCCATTCATCTATTGAAGGACACCTGGATTGCTTCCACAGTTTTGCAATTGTGAATTGTGCTGCTATAAACATTGAAGTGGCTGCTTTACTGTAGTGTGCTGTTTTTAAGTCTTTAGGGTATAGGCCAAGGAGTGGGATAAAAATACAACTTCTAAACCTACAATAATATAATGAAAAGCTTAAGCAGAGAAAAAATTTAAGGACCTACAGAAGACTGCAAAATGAATATCATGCATCTTTGGACATGCTAGTCACCACCTTTTGTGCTCACATGGCCTTTATAATGTCTTTTAAAGCCCCTTTTTCCCCTCCCAAACCCATGTCTTATGAAAAGATTCGTATCAGCGAGCTTGGTGGTTTTCTTATCTTAATGTTTTCATTTGACTATATGCCAGCACCTGCACTGGACCAAAGTGAAACCGAGTCTGCGAGGTTGCTGCGAGTGAAAAAAAACACACAACAACGATTCTGAAGAAAAAGAAGCTCGTAGCTCATTAGCACTCTGGGCTTATATATCTTTTCTAACCCCTGAGGGGCATGGGAGGCGTGGGAGGTGTGGAACTGCAGACCCAGGTGTGGAAATTGCTCAGGCTGCAAAACAAGCTCAGACCATGAGAACATGGGAGTTCAAGGAATGGTCAGCACCTGTGGCTTCTCTCAGAAATCAGGGGACAGCTGGTTCTGGTAAACAGAAAGTAGCCATGCACGCAAGAATGCTCTCACAATTCCCCCTCTCTTTTCCTAGAGTCTGTCCTAGTTTGCAGGGACCAAAGAACATGGCTTACCCGTCCATCGGGTCTACGGTGTGGATGTTAGCCGCTGTAGCCCTGTCTCCAGGGAAGGAATGATTTTGGAAGTGTACACACTGTCAGTATAAGTGTTAGTAGGCTCACCGGTAAACATCTGACGTGCCAGGGTCAATGCTTGAAGTTCGATTTTCTGGGCAGACCCTGGATGAAATTGTTGGGTGATACTTTTGCCTGAAGAGTACACTAATACAGTACCATTAGATGACCCATCAGTAAAGACTGAACGTGCTCTGGGGATAGGAATGGTCTTCACTATTTTTGGAAAAACAGGATGTGACTTAAACTGACAGCCCTCAGATCTTGTAAAAGTCTCCATTTTCCAGACTTTTTAATGACAAAAATAGGTGTGTTCCAGGGGGATGTTGATGGAACTAAGTGTCCTGCTTTTAATTGTTCTTTCACCAGGGACTGAGCAGCCTTGTTTTTCCTTAGTTAAGGGCCACTGCTCTACCCACACAGGATCACCTGTTTTCCATTGCATGGGTATAGGGCCTATTTTTGAGGCTGTTGCTGCAGTAGCCCTTATTAAAATTTTCCCAGTCCTGTTCTACCCTTACCAAGTCCTATATCATCAGCAGTGAGGGGAGCCGTTCTACCCTGTGATCTTTTTTCCTATACCCCATCCCGGCTCACATCCCTGCCTTTCCATCGTCCTCAGCACTATCTTGTCTGGAACATATCCTTGTTCTGTAATACTTTGTTGGACCGGCTGCATGGTTAGCACAGCCCCCGTGGCAGACAAAATGTCTCTACCCCATAAATTAACAGGTAGATCAGAAAGGACGTAAGTCTGAAAGAGTCCGTTATGCCCTTCAGTGTCTTCCCAAGGGATAAACCTGGGGCTTTGTAGTGGATTGGAATTATAACCTAAACCTTGCAAAGTGGTTGCAACCCTTTGAGTAGGCCACTTTGGTGGCCACTGATTTTGAAATATGACAAACGTCAGTCCCTGTATCTAACACTTCTATTACTGGGAACATCACGCCTCCTGATTGAGACTCTGGAGGTGCCGTAGGACCGGTAGGCCTCCTAGACTCACGTCCTGGATTAAAGGCAGGTGGTCTTCCCATTGAATAATGCTTTGGTTCCTGCTTACATTGTTCTTTTAATTCCCACTCCTGTAATCTCTCTTGCAATGTCTGGATATCCTTTTCCAACTGCAATTCCTCATCTTCCTCCTCATCCTCTCCTCTTTCCCTTCCTCGCTATCCGTTTCAACTTCTTTAAGGGACTGGGTAGAAACTGCTTCTTGGGTGGATTCAAAGGTCTTAGATAACTCACTGACTTGTTCCTAAATCAAAACCTTTTTACTTAAAAGAGTCCTTAATTAGCCTCCATACAGAGAAGGTGGTAATGGGAAGACTGTGGCCCCTCTGTGTGTAGCCTTTTCTTAAAGTCCGCATGGACCTGTTCCCAATCTGGAACATTGAGACCTCCCGAATGAAGGAGCCAGGGACTAGACTGCTCTATAATCTTTAAGAAGGCCCTTATAGTACTCTATTTTAGCCCCGTACCCTTTTTCTTCAACAGTTTCGATCTGATTTTCCAACAATTCCCTACTGTGGGTAGTGCCATCTTCTGCACTATTAATTTTCCAACAATTACCCTACTAGTAATGCCCATCTTCTGCACTATTAACAATTCACCCCCTACTTCTCAGGGTGTCTGTCAGCGTTCCTTCCCTTCTTCCGATCTCGGTGGCACCTCCAGATGCCAGCCTTGGACCAAAGTGAAACCGAGTCGGTGAGGGAGCCGCGGATGAAAGAAACACACACACAACAACGATTCTGAAGCAAAAGGAGCTCGAAGCTGAAAGCTCGTTTAATTTTAGCACTCTGGGCTTATATATCTTTCCTACCCCCCCCAGGGGTGTGGGAGGCGTGGGAGGCGTGGAACTGCAGACCCAGGTGTGGAAAATGCTCAGGCTGCAAAACAAGCTCAGACCACGAGAACACAGGAGTTCAAGGAATGGTCAGCACCTGTGGCTTCTCTCAGAAATCAGGGAACAGCTGGTTCTGGTAAACAGAAAGTAGCCATGCACACAAGAATGCTCTCACAACTAGATTTAAAGTATATCATAGAATTCTTCATATTTCTGTAAGAATGCAAGTGAGAAGGAAGAAAGAAGGGATACCAGGAATATTGAAGGTCATTTTTAATGCCAAAAGTACAGCATTTTGATTTTCTAAGCAATTCTTCTTGAAGAGGGGAGAACATTTCTGGCCGTGTAGCTCATACGGGATAGAGTATTCTTGGAAATGTTTCCTAGAGCTACGCTGGCATTACTAGCAGTAAGAACAGCACCATGATGGCTGCTAAAGGTTTAGGAATGCATTTGGTAGGTTCACACCCTGCCTGCCTGTACAGGACTACTAGACATCCAAGAAGTGAGTTTTGGAGCGCATGCTACATTCACAGAAATGCTTACATTTGAAGAATGGGAAGGATGGAGAGAAGAGAGAGAAACTGGTTTAAGGAAGGGCCCCAAATAGCTGCCAGATACATATAATCATGCTGATGAAAAGACCTCAAAAATTATCATCACGTGTTAAACCTTCTTGGCGGCACACTGTCATAATTTCCTGTATAACTTTCTATAATATTATGGAGAATCCAGATCCATTTCTGATTTCTAGCCCTGAGATAAATACATATTTATCTCCATCCATCCATATGTATATATGAATGACAAGTTTTCTGGTGAGCTGTGAGTCAGCATGAAGAAAACCCATGCTCAAACACACTTGCACAAACATAGAGTTGTGTGATTAGATTAAGTATCCATGTTATCCTAAACTACAGAATCTTACCAGCAGTGATCTGGCAATGTGGGTCAGGAGTAGACATGGTACTAACTTAGCATGGCTCTGCTTTGTTCCCAGGGTTCTGTGGTGACTCAAAGCCTCTGTGTCATTCTCTTATCAGGATGGACGTTGAATATAAAATTTTAATACTGGTCTTTTTACCCATGATATTACATCATGATTTCAGACATTTTTCCAATAACATTTCATGTGCTCTTTGTAAGAATATGTTCTCCAATGTCAAGTCTTGTTTCTAGAGCCAAGCTCTGAGTTTATAAGTTTACATGCTTACGTTCTTGAAGAGACAGCTGGGACAGTGTCTGGTGTCCCATAATAATTCTACCTCAAGGTATCTATCAATTTGGAAAGCTCTTTCAACCACTGAAAATTAACAGAGAAAAGCAGGCTTTTTTTTTTTTTTATGAGACATTAAGCATGTGCCACTTATGGAGAACAGAATACCAGTGGAGTGACAGGTTTAGGAAAGGGATATCATAAAATTTATGTTTTAGACATGCTACATTTGAGAAGCTTGGTCTACAAGGAGAATTCAAGTTCACAGTTGATTCACTTGATTGCTCAGAACTGAACGCTACTGAATCAGGAAAGCCAATGTTATACAGGTGGCTTGAATTTGGCTACCATAGGAACATTTGCACAACATGCTAAACACCAAACATTTTTATCTTAGAGAACTGGTAGGAATACAGGGTATAGAGGTGGAGAGGTGGGATGACGTACAAAAAGGATGTCTGAATGGATACAAAGATTTAGTAGTCAGTGCTTATGGATTATATTTAAATGGCACTAAAATTCCCTGGGAATAAATTTAGAGATAATATAAAGGGATCAATATCTGGCCACTTCTAGCATTTATATGTCATAAAGATGAAAATCTGCAGTTATTTAAGAAGAAAATGAGGAAAACAGGCAGTCCTAGAAGCTAAGTGAAAAAAATATTTCAGGGAGAAGGGACCAAGTAACTGTGTTGAACGCTGGAGAATATTGACGGTTCACTGTGGCAAAGTGTCACTGGTGACATTGAGTACCATTGTGTCTTTGGTGGTATGGAATGGAGGCCTAATTAAAATATACCTAGGAGAGAATGAAGCCTTTTCCCACCTACAATCCACTTTCCTACTTCCAACTTTTCTCCAAATGCACAGTCATTTCTAGGCTCTTTAATTAACTATCCTATTGATGTAGTTATTTTTCTTCTTTTATTCATTGGCTTTTGTACTTTCTTTAAAATATTCTATTTAACAATGTGGGAAGATGACATCAGTAAAGCATAGTGATGTGGAAGCAGTGAGGGACCCTGACGTGGTCTTGTGTGAAGAACTACTGAGATACAGCTCCAGCTCCAGCAAACTCTGCTTTCTTTAGCCCGACCTTGCACATGACAGGAGGGCACGTGTATCAAATTTGGAAATGTGAATTTTCAATCTGGATGTTGAATTTTTTCATTAACCGCTTTTGCAAAGCACTACATAACATATTTGGATAGCAAAAGCTAAGAGATGGAAGGAGACTTGTAAAACAAATGTGAGTAGTAAGAGAACATCCCATGTTTGAAGAACATTGCTAAGTGGATCTAAGACAGTGCTGCAGCTTAACACGAGGTCTTTGGAGTTCATTAATCTGGCTTTGAATCTTGGTTCTGCTACTAGTAGCTTGGGGTTACCTGTGTGACCTCAGCTAGCGGTTTGCCCTTTCTAAAACTCAGATTTCTCTACTCTAAAATGGAGTTTATAATAGCGATATCTCAGGACTGTCATGAGAATTAAATAGAATGACTATGTAAAGGGCTCAGTATAATACTTAGGTAGCTAGTGAAATGATTCATAAACGGTAGCTACATGAAAAGAAAGGACACAATAGGATAAATGATTCTTTGACATGCTGGTAACTAATCAGAGAACACATCTGTGTTAACACTGATGAGTTGTTGGTTAGTGAGCGGGGATCGGACTTAGGTAATAAAGCTCCTATTTACAGCTTATGGTTAGGTTTTTGCTTAGAGATGCTGGAGCTCCCAGTTCTTGCTCTTCATCTAATTTTCCATTCTTTTATCTCACAGGCACTGGAATGATCAAGATAGACTGAGCAGGAAGAGATAAGTAAGCTGAGAAAATGTACCTTGAATGTTTGGACAATTTGGGACAAACCAGTATTTAATTTATGAATAAAGTCATAAAATAACCAAGACCAAAGAGCTCTCTAACACAAATGCAATTGACATATCTGGAGCTTATCAATCACACATCCCACTTAAAATACACTGAGGTCGTCCAGTCCAGTTTCCTTATACTACAGTTGAGGTTCCTGGGACCTAAAGAGAAAGAGATTCCCAGATCATCTTGCTTCTCAGTGTGTAGCCCATACGCTCTGTGATCCACTCTGTGCATTTCAACACACAGAATAGAGCTCCATGAATCACCCATTCTCAAGGCCTTTCTTTCTTTCTCTGTTAGAATCATAGTATGTGAAGCAATAAGGCATGGCATAGACCAAAGTCCAAGCTTATTTTTCAGAGGAAGAAATGAATGTACACAGAAGAGAAGTGCCTTGTCCCAGAGTCAGTTCATGGCAAGTTCACGGAATCTGCCTCCTGACTTTCAAATCAGTGCTCTGGCCACTCAAATTGGATACTGGAGGATGGTGAGACTCTAAAGACATGCAATTGGATGCTGAGAATCTGTCAAATGTTGAGAAACGATAGTCGCAAGTTCCCATCTTCACATTCCACTTAGAAATACCAAGCTGGAGACCAACTTTTCATGTTTCAGATGCAAACTTCTCCTGACTTGTAATCTTCTCTTTTTCCTGGGTGAGTGGATCAATGCCTAGAATTTCCATTAACTTTTACAGCAAGTCTCTGTTAATTTGATGAAGAACATGATCTGCTTTACCTTGAAATGTCTTTGTCTTCCAAGAGGCTTTACTCATAAAACCAATTCTAAAAAAATTATTGGTTTGTGTGGTGGGACTCTCTGAAATGTAGAATATTAAGTATTTCCTTGAATAAGAAAAAATTTTTCTATCTTTTCAATTATACTATGAGAAGCTTCAGAACTTAAAATTGCTGATACACCTGAGGAGAGCAAAATCTCATCCTTGAATGCTCGGTTGTCCTTTCCTGGGATCATAGTCTATTCTCTGCATTTGCCCTACATTTTGGTCAGTTTTGTTAAAATGGAACAAAACAAAAAACTGCACAACTTTTGAGTCATGACAATTTTTCTTGTTTTAAATGTGGTGACACTACTTCTTTCTTATAAAAGTGTTATGAATTTTACTATTTATTATTACATTTTAGATGTATGTATTACATTTTGTGATGAGTTATAATTCACCTGAAATATCTATTTCTCTATCTATCTATAAATTACATAGTGAGAAATTTCCTTCTCATACTCTAGTTTCCATTTGTTCACTTTCTTTTCTCCTGTCCTTGGAAAGGTTTCAATGTCACTGGACTCTTGTGTATCCCAGTTATTTGTTATACAGGTAAATACAAACACACATTCCCTATAATCTTCAATTATTGCAAACTTTAATGATCCCACATCCTTAGATGCCCATTGATCTTTTTATTTAACAATATATCTTGCTTATTTTTCCATGTCATTTGATAAAGAACTCTGCAATTATTTATGTTAGCATAGTATTTCATTTAATATGAAAATTCTATTGATGGATATTTGGATTGATTTTAACCTTTTTGCATTATAAATGATGTTTCAATATTCTTGTAACATGCCATTTTGCAATATATGAGTAAAATTACTAGAAGTATAATTGATAGACCAAAGTAAAGCATTTATAATACTGGTTGCTATATGCAAATTGCCCCCATAGGGTTGGACCAGAAATATATTAATGTGTCTGTTTCCTCACAGCTCTTTCAAACACCGTGAGTTACCAACATTTTAGATTTTCTTAACAATATGGTGAATGAAAATTGTCTCAGACCTCTGCTCCTAGAATGGACTTAGTAGTTCGTGATAAGTTAGTTTTCCCACTGTAACAACTAGAAAAATGATAAGCTGCAGAAATCATGATTTTAAGGTATGGAGGTCTGTGGAAACACTGAATTCAAGGTGAAATAAAAAACACTTCACAGGTAAGCCAGTGATTGCTAGTTGTTTTCTTTCCTGCATCATTTGCCAATTCTGAGTCTAGGCAAAATAGATTATCTTGCAGGAAAGAATACGCTGAGAGAGTCTATGGATGAGAAGAGGAGCATGTGGGACTTCTAGCAATGACATAGGGCTTATGTAACTGAACGCAAACAGAGTGTCCCAATTCATGGCTATCAATCCCCTTCTGATGCTTATCCCATTCTCAGGAATCAGGGGAAGATGAGCCTTAAGCTCTTCCAAAAAGGAGGAGACTCATACCCCTTGCAGACTCATGGACCTAGGCACAGAGACCATCCAGAGGAACTGTTTACCACAAACACAAAGCTGCTTTCCTGCTTTCACTTCTCAGCTGATGACATTCTGTGAGGCAGGAGGTTAAAATCCTCTGAAGAAAGAGCTATTTCACCAGGGACCAAGAGAGAGAAGCTACAGGCTGTACTAACAGCCCAGAAATGCCCCTGAGGAACAGAGGTGAGCCTGAAGCAGCTTGAATCACACATAGAAAGTATCCTGACAGAGTTGGAGAACAGCCCCTGTTTGGACTGAGGTCATTATCACCTCAATCCATCTACCTAACAGAAGAAAAGGAGGACCATGTCATCAAGAATGCTTATAGCATTCCTATGCTTATGTTTGAGCAGATAGGAGGGAGAAATACAAGATGCACAAACATGAAGGAGATAGAGAAATAAACAAATTAGAAACAAATCTACCAATAATCTAGATAGGAGAGTTACTACTAAACTGTTTTAAGATAAACTAAGATTATTATGTTCAAGAAAATAAAGGCAAGAAAGTGTAAAACAAATGGATAAAAATATAAAAACTTTAACAGGCAAATAAACTCTATGTGAAATTCAAATGGTTAACCTAGCAGTGAAAAAATATGTATGTATCTGGAGTTAAGAGCTCACTGGGTAATTAAGAAGCAGGAAAAATATGGGAGATATCGGGAAGTGTCACTTCAAAGACGAACCAACAGAGAAGGAGACTCTGCTGCACTCTGATAAAAAGGAAAATAAAAATGGGGGCAAGAAACACACATGAGATACAGTCACAGTGTTTTCCATGAGTATGAAAGGAGTCATGGGTTTAGCGAAGGGATGGATCAGATGCAATATTTAAAGGAAAAACAACTTATGAAAACATATTAAGAGATCAATCCACAAATTCAAGTAGTTCAGCAAACCCCAAGCAGGTCAAAGAAAATAAGCCCTACAAACATCATAGTCAAACTTCAGAAAACCTAAGATGAAGTGAAAATTTTAAAATAAACAGAAAAAAGTCACACTACTGTCAAGGGAGCAAAAAAGAAGACACGGAGATGAATTTTCTTGAGAAAACTGTAGAAACCAAAATGACATCTTAAAAAGGGATGGCAAAGAGAAACTTCCAAACTAAAATTCTAAAACCAGAGAAAATATCTTCGTAATGTGAAAATACAGTAAAGATTTTTTTCCAGACCAGTGCTGAAAGACGGTCACCAGGAAACCCACATATATGAGCAAGACCTCACTATGTAATATAGCTAAAGTGATCAGGGAGCACAAGTGCTACTGTAGATTAGTTTTTTGTTTGTACTTTTAACAAGAAGAAGTAAATCAAATCAACAGCTATTACTATACACCAGTCCGAACGCACACAATCACAGCACTGGTGATACCAAGCATCCGGTAATAGGTGGAAACTTTGAAACACTCATTTCCATTGTTGTGTGAGATTAGCTATCAAAGCACTTTGACAATCTTTCAGTCAAGTCTTGCAATAATATGAGTGGTAAACATTTTCCCCAACTTGCTATTGGTCCACTGAATAACAACTTTGTTCCAATAAAACAGTATTTAGCTCTTATCACTTTGAATCTTACCATTTTCTATAGCTCCTAGATTTCATATAACAGTTCCAAAACCTTTCCAAATCAATTATAGGTGGCTGAAGAGTGCTTTCAATTCATATGAACAACTACTAGTTAGTTTTAATTATTTTCTGATGTAATGTATCATGTAAGATCCTATTTTTTCCTCATCAGCTAACCTATTAGCCCCAATTTATTGATTGACCTGTTGTTTTCTCATTGATAGAAAATTCCAACTCACAAATTTCTGCTTGCCAATTCCTGTATGCTTTTGGGTTTATTTTAGACTTTCAAATTTGTTCCATCTGTTTTCTCTTGTTTTAGTAACACACTCTATTAAACGTTGAGGCTTCATTAGATATTATGGTATCTGGTAAAGCTAGTTTGTTCTCATTGCTATTAATTTTCAGAGTATGTTTTCTGCCATTCTTATTTATTCATCCATGTAAACTTTGGTTACATTTGGTTTATCTAAGCAAAATTGATTTTTTTATTGGAATCATGTTGAAATCACACACAAATTTAAGAGAAATTGATAATTTAATTACAGTGAGTCTTTCTAGCCAAGACTATGAATGTTTTTCCTTTATTTTAGTGTTTGGATATCAAAAATGTAGCTATTATAAACATTTTTATACATGTGTTTTTGTGAACATATGTTTTTCATTTTCCTGGATATACATCAAGAGTGGTATTACTGGGTCAAAGTATTGCTGTGTGTTTAGCTCTCTTAGAAATGGCCAGTTTTCACAAAATGATTACAGCATTTTATATCCCTACTAGCAATAAGCAAGAGTAAAATAGCTCTGCTTGGAAGAGATGTGATTTCACTTCTAAAGCTTAAACAAGTATAGTCAGGCACTGAAGAATCTGAGGACAAAAGAATTTCAGACACAGCTACACCAAACTCAGAGAACCAATGGTATTCCTAGGTGGATATTTTCCTAAAATGACAAATTTAATGTAAATTTCACACCACATACCCATTGGTAAACCTCAAATTTGATTAAAGTTTTATCAAAAGGTTTTTTTGGTCAAGTGTAACAGGCTAGTCTTCCCATTATTTGAAGAAATAGTTGAACAGTCTCTATTAAGCAATATCTAATAAAATTTTTAAAAGTATGCCTTAGGGGTTGGGGCAGTAACAGCTCAGTGTCTGAATGCTTGCCTAACATATGCAAGGATCTGGCTTGATGCCAGCACCATGAACAGGAAAATAGTTTTCTATTTTAAAACCACATCTTAACCAGTAACCATATTGATATGTATTTAAATTATTTTTACTATTTTGTTTTAATATATAGTTTTTCAAAAGTTACATTGCAATATCATCTCAACAGCATGTGAAATGCTAATAAATTCTAGAAGTGTAATGGCAATTAAAAAAGATAAAATCCCTGATATTTGCTAGATATTTTAAAAATGGACTTACCAATGTAGTCTTCAAGTTATATTTTCAAGAACGAATAAACAAATTGAAATATGGTAAAATTCAGCATGCTGGTTAAAGAATGAGTTACTCATTTGTTACCACTATCTAGCATGCAATACCTTAGTGTTTTCCAGTATCTCAAAAATGTACTTGAAAATCTAATAGTAGTCCTTATCTAAATCATAAGAAATTGTCAATTATTTCAGTTTTGTTTCTTAAAATAGAGATAATTATGATAATATGAAGGTAAAACATACCAAAATTTCTAGTCCTCTGCCAAAATTTGAGAATCCAAAGGTAAATCTAAAGGAGTGTATTGGCATCAATTTATTCAGTGTTTACCTTCAGCACACAATTTTCTCTTTGATTTATGAGTTTTTTAAAAATAGGCTATCTTTTGAAATTTCCATAATACACAACATCCTTATTTGATTGATAGAATTTTCAATTTCCCTGAATCTATTAATATTTGGCTGTATGATAATTGGTAATAGTTTTGAACACAAATTTTATGTAGATATATGCTAGGAATTATATATTTCCATATGTAATCTACTTTTATATAACACAAACTTTTTACATTTAATTCTAGTCATAGTTATATGAAGGAGTTGCTGTTTTTATGTATTACCTATGGAAAACTGAGACATATTCAGAAATATCATATGAGTTTTGCATAACTAAAGTAGAATTCAGGTTTACATATTCCCCAGATGTGTAATATACAAAATCAAACATTGCTGACTAAAAATACAAAGTGGTATGGTTTGGAAAGGTATAGCAATTTCCAAAAGGCTATATAAATAATTTACTTCCATAGTTTGGTGAGGTCAATACTGTTCAAAAGATCTGCATACCACATCAAAGAGAGAGTCCCAATTCAGTGCAAATGCATAGCATATGGGCTTGAAATTCATCCACTAGCTATTTCTGCACCCATCCTTTTTTATGGCAAAGACAACACCAACCCAAATCCTACAAAAGTAGATGGCTCTAGGAAAACGGTATGTTTCCTCTTCGCCTTCTAGAGTGACAGTGGAAGCACATTTTCCAGTTGAAGTAGATAGACCATGACAAAGCATTTATGAACTTGGATGCCTAAGCAACTGTGGTCCCCTTGTCTATTTCAATTAACATACAACATGAATGAGTAATAAAGTTTGGTTGTGTTAAGTACGTGTTACATCTCTGAGATTTTGAGTTCATTTGTTACCTTAGGATAATCTTACCTCTCCTGGCCCATGTTCCATGATATATGTTTTTTATGAGAACTAAATAACTTTACACAATGCCTGCCACATAGCCCTGCCTCAGTCAATGTTGGATAATATTATCAGAAATTCACAATTAGTTACTCTTCCTTTGGACCAAGACTTTTGATAGAAAGTACTAAAAACTTAATGTAGGACAAGAAAGCTACAAAATTTACTAAATCTTTTAGCATAATGTCCATAAAATGCAGATAATATAAAATAAATGATGATTTTAACATCACTGAAAACTCCCCTTACCCTGTAAAACAATCTCCAGTTGCAGAAATCCAGCCAAAATAGAATATTATAGTCCATTTTGTGCTCAGGTTCAGAGTGCCTGAGACTGGATCATTGATAAAGAACAGAGAATTCTTTCATTAGTTCTGCAGGCTGGGAAGTCCAGGGGCCCATCCAAACAGGGCCTTCCTGCTCCATCATCCCAAGAGAGGGCAAGATATTCTGCTCACAACCTCACATCATCAATCCATTCATGAGAGTGGAGGCCTTATTATGTAAACACCTCCCTCAGGTCCCACCTCCCAATACCTTTGCATTGAGTATTCAATTTTCTTTCTGAGGGACACATTTAAAACATAATATTAATAAAAGAATTGAAGAATTCTTTTAACTGAAGAATTCATCTTTGGTGAGAATCCATTCATTTCATTTACTTATTTTTTTATGAGTCAATCATTTAGTAAACATGTATAGCTGCTATTGGCTATTTCCAACTTAGTTGATGATATTGGTCATCTGAAATTGATGAAAGTTAGGGTAAAGTATGCACCTGGCAAATAAATGAAATGGGCCAGGAAGAAAAGGTCTGGGATCCTGGTGACTATACCTAAGAAAATGAGAGAAGCAAGGCAGACAGCCTGGGGGACGATGGTCCATGCAGCCAGTGCTAAACTGTATTCAAGAGATTCCAAGGAAGAAAGTGCCATTCTAGGACATGCCTATGAGTATGGAGAGCCATGGCAATTGCAGCTAAAGGGAGGATGGCTGAGAAGTCAGAGGAGGACGTACGGGTAGAGTCTACAATAAAGAGTAAGGATTTTCAATAACTTTCACAGTGCTGACATTTTAGGTGAGTGTGAAAACCCTTCTGATGTGCTCCTAACAGAGACCAACATGTAGTAGGCAATGTTTGAGACTGGGAGCCAGCAGTGCACCCTTAGGGTAATGGAGAGAAAATGAAGTGTGCAGTGTACATAAGAAAATATTTTAATGCATACAAAAGGCGATTTACATTCATCTCTTTATTTACATGTTTAAAATATTTTTGACAATCTGTTTTATATTAGGTCACTTCTAAGTCTCAAGGATTCAGTGATGAGTAAAACAAGTTAGTTTCTGCCCTCTGGAAGGTGGGATTCTGGTAGCAAACAAACACACAACATAGATGATAAAAAATACCCATATGCCATGATACTAGGTGGTGATATACTTCTATGAAAAGAAATAAAGAATAGTCAAAGAATATGGGGTTGATGAGATGCAGGAAGTATTTTTAAAAGGACAATACATTATGAGTCAGTGAATGCCAATCAAATGTGATTTAATACCAGCAGAATGTTGCAAGGTGAGAGCTCTCATGATGAAAGGGATATCTTGTAGTGGAGAGACTTCTGCAGCAGAGGAGAAAGAGATGAGGAGAAATGTTCTTAAATTGCCAAATTAGGAAAAGATGATCTCAGAGAGACACATGCAAAAATCAACATGCCACTGTCTTTTGAACAATCCAAGCACACTCTGCTGAATACATTGCTTTGTAACACCTCGCCCATTAGTGTCTCTAAATGGTATTAGATCTGCCAATGCACATGTTGACTCTTGAAGAGGAGGAACTATGTCTTACCATTCTTTGCACTTCAACTTCCGTGTGCAGGGATATCCATGATAGTGAAAAGATGGAAAATACACACACAGTTTCCAGAGCCTCATGAAGTTTCTGAGTACAACCTATTGCTCATTCCTCCACTGAGAACACACGGATTGGGTGTGTTGTGAAATTTGTGGAATGGTTAAGGATTGGGGAGAATAACATGGCTGGGATTTAGGTAAAGCATTACCTGGTAAGCAGGTCTCGGACCACTAATGTCCGATTCCCATCACGAATAAGATTCGTAGTCTCTCAAAGTGAAATATATGTCATTCTCTAAGTACCCACTTTAAGTTCTTAGGTATAATTAATTTGGGGGGAGGGGGCACTTGGGATTGAACTCTGGGGCACTTGACCACTGAGCCACATCCCCAGCCCTATTTTGTATTTTATTTAGAGAAAGAATCTCACTGAGTTGCTTGGCGCCTCACTTTTGCTGAGGCTGGCTTTGAACTCACTATCTTCCTGTCTCAGACTTTCGAGCTGCTGGGATTATAGGTGTGTGCCCCTGTGTAATTAATTTTGACACAGAATTTTTATTTAAAGTTATGATATCATACTCATTTGCAAACATTTGGCTGTTTAATAACAGCTATTGTTTTCTACTTGAAAATCTCCCAAATGAGTGTTTCTGCTTTTTGTTAACTGACTAACCCAAATGTAAATGATCACATGAGGTCAAAATATGATCCTATAATTTCAGTTTCAAATTATTCAAACAATTCTTAATATATTCTAAAGATAGTTTTAATATGGTAAGGAAGATAAAAACATCATATATAGTGTTCTGAAGTTGAGAAGCCAAGAGAGATGAATGCATTCTTAGATATTAGTTCAGCCCTGACAGAGTTTCACTTTTTCTACTTTTATTTTTCTAAACTAAAAATAGTATCTTATGCTAAAAAATCTGTATTATTTTATGCGAACATATAAACAATGTAGTTAAATATAATCGGCATATGATATAATTCTGGTTTCTTCAAAAATTGTGCATATTTATGGTATAACAATGGAAAAATAAGAACATATTAAGAAATGTCTCTTTTGGTCAGCTTATACAGAGATTTTTATTCTCTCCTTTTTGCTTTTTAAATTATTAAAGTAATGTGTTCTATGTTAAAAACTAGCTGGCTTCATAAAAACATATAAACAATACAGACACTTAACCTAATTATAATTTTTATAATAAAGAGAAAAAAATTCTGTATTGCTTAAAAAAATATAGAATTTAATAAAATTTAAATCAATTTTCTTGAAAATTGATTCAGAGATGAAGGAAGGAGTGAGAATTTGAACTATCTGTTTTGCATGCTCCTTTGTTATACACAATGGCAAGTTCACCTTTCTGTCTTGCTTTATTAGTTCCTCAGAATTCTCTTTCTAAAGTGACCACATTAAAAGGCCCAGGACCCATTATCTCTGTTGTCTCCAATACAATATTCTGTCACACTGATTCCTCACTGAGGTCCTGTAAAGACTTCACCAACATGGGCAGAGCTTGTCCATAGCAGAGTCTGCCCAGTCACCTCTCTGTCGTGGATCCAGCCCTGACAGATTTCTAAACAAATGGCCACCTGGAAGCACACAGCAGCCCAAACCCAGCTGAGCTCTCATTCTGAGATTTTCATTCATTTATGTTTCAGTGTCCAGTGGCTCTTCTTCCTGATGTCAATTTGCAAAATCCCTGACTTATGGTCACCATTAGAGACATGCAGTGACAGCGCAAATGACTTCTGGAAATATGCAGCATTGGAAGATGCATCTGAGTCTTTCCTGGTCCCTTGCTGTTCATCACTTTTCCATCACATTTTTTTTTCCCAAACAACATTTATTTCCAAGCACCCTTCTCTATTCATTCTTAAATCTTAGAATCTAAACTCTCAAGCATATTTACATTTAAATGGAATGCTGGGCCCTTTTGGTATTTGAAAAACCTTTGGAGATTTTTAATGAACTCCTGAAAAGGTTGGGTTAAAGCTTTGCCAAGAGCAGGTCTATTCTGAACAATGAGAAGCTAGGGTTGAATTTAGGGCTAGTCAGTCATCAATCCAGGACAAATGGGAGCTTTGGCAAATCTGTCATTGTCCTCCTTAGCCTCACATTCAAAGCCTTTGCTGACAGGCATCTCTGCCACTTCCTTGGCCAAGCTCATCTCTCACCCAACAAGAGGGCACTGGCCTGCTCCTTCCTCCCCAGATGTGCCACAATTCTGTTATTTTTATCTTCCTTTGGCCTGGAACACCCTCCCTCCACCCTTGACCACCTGCCTTCTAAAAACTAATTGGCTAAGCTCATCATTGCTTCTATTGTGAAACATACCTTTTCAATTGTCAATTCTTTAATTTTTAGTTTTGTTTCATATCTGGTATAAATTGACATAATAATTGCACGAATTATTTATGTGATACAATGTGCTGTTTGAATCCATGTATAAATTGCATAATGTTCAAATCAAGGAAACTAGCAGAACCATCACTTCCAAAATTTACCATTTCTATAAGATGGAACATTCAAGTCCTCCCTTCTAGCTCTCTTGAGATATCCATTTTTGTTGACTATAATCACCCTCTATACAATAGAAAACCAGGATTTATTCCGTCTTGCTGCCTGGAACTTTATGGTTCTTACGCAACCTCTATCTATCCTTTTTTTTGTTGTTGTTGTTTCTCTAAAATAACTTAAGGGAAGTTGGGCATGGTAATGGAAACCTTTAATCTCAGCAATGTAGGAGGCTGAGACAGGAATATCATAAGTTTAAGGGCAGGTAATCTAGCAAATTTAGTGAAATCTGGTTTAAAAAATAAAAATTAAAAGGGTTGGAGATGTAGTTTAGCGGTAAAGCAACCCTGTGTTCAATCCCCAGTAACACACACACACACACACACACACACACCCCAGAGGATAATTGAAATGAAAGTGAAATTAGTCCCCAGGATACCTGATGACGCTGTTTTACACGAGACTTCAGAGTTCATATAACTAACGTACCTTATTATATCTTCTTTTTGGTAAGATGAAGCTTGTGATTGTTTTGTGTGACTTCTTTGTGAGCAGAGTCTGTTTATGGGGTTCTTGGAACATAATCAGTGCCCCTTTCTAGCTGAGGAAATTAGGGCGAGTTATTTTCCCCCTCTGTGCCCCAGAATCCTCATCCAGCTCACGTGTTTAATAATAAGGCATTCCTGAAAAGGTTTTGGTGAATATTAAGTGAGGAGATTTATGTAAGAATTTTGGAAAAATATCTGAAAAATATCAACAACTCAAAAAAAGTTCATTATACTTATTAACAAATATTCTCTCCTCCGTTCCAGGTTTATCTAAGTTAGCTCTGTATGAAACAGGATTTCTCTTTGCCTTCCCCAAACACTATACACTAATGGATGACAAGCAGCATATTCTTACATGGCCAAAGATTGTGTATGAGACATTATAAGCCCTTAATACACTATATAAACAATAGATTCCCATTAAACCAGAAAGGCGATGAGCTCTGCCTCATTGCCCATGACCTCATACTTGCTATCTCAACAAATTAAACCACTAGAAAATGAATGACAAAGCCAATTTGACTTCCTGATGGAAATTATTTTTATTACCTCTACTTCACCACTTTGGGGGAATAAAAATCAGCAACAAACTTCCTCGCCAATGACAACACTTCTCCCTTAACTTTTGGCTGTTAAATTTGACAAAAGCAGAACACAATGGCATGCAGGTTATAGACAGATGACATTTCTTTTTCTAATTTAGATGAAAGAACTATGAAATATTGGTATTTGGTTGAGCATACTGGGTTGTTCCAAACAAGGACTTTTGGTCTTGAATGCAGACCTGCCAGGACTCTATATTTCAGATTGATGGATGGTATTCCCAGCATCGTATTTTCATTATTTTTTGCTCTCCTGCTCTATGTGCCAAACCACCACTAAATCACAGATGCTAAATACTGAATAAAGAAAAACATCTATGAATTAGAAATGAGTCCTTTTGCGTTTTTTATTCACTTATCTCATCCCATGACACATTTTCCATCATTCATCTGATTTCCCCCATCTCCCTTATATATTCTTCTCCTTGACCTTTCTTTAGACTCTACATTTTAAAGGAGAAGTCATGTGGATCCAGCAGTGCTTTGAACTCAGAGTCAAGAAAACTGACTCTGGTCTCAAAACTGCTTTCAACTTGCTTGGTGACTCTGGGATGCTTTTTTTTTCACCTATCAATAAACAAAATGTATCATTCAGCCCCTAAGCCCCTTGCAACTCTCTGATATTTTTTTTTAAATTTTTCTCTAGAACTTTGGCCCTTTGGCCCTCTATTTTCTTTTAAATGAATGCTTTCTTCAACTTTTTCCCATTTTAATTAGTGTTTTAATTGTGTCTCTTTTTCTCCATTTTCCATCCAGAATTATTGTCAAGATTATTTGCATGAAATATATCAAAATAATTTTCCTCCTTTGTTCATTCTTTATTTACCAATTTTCTTTCCTTTACCATCTCTTTTCTTTTCCTCTATTCCAAAGCCCTCTTTATTCCTCCTGTGATATCACAGCCTCAAATGTAACATATTACTAACTCTTTCATAAAGTTATTCAAGAAATGTGCAGACACAGTGGAATTAGGGTGTTTGGAGGTATCAAAGGGCCCAGTAATTAAAATTCCCATTCTGTGCCTGAGTTAGAAACCAGTAGAGAAATACGACAAAGAAATTGAGATGTAAAAATTAAAATACACTTACAAACATGTTGCAAGATAGTGTTTTTAGTTTGGTAGCCAAGTGTTCAAATAAGGAAAGTGACATGTTTTCAAATCTTTCTCCCAAATTCACTCATTAGTTAAGTTCATCCTTTGCTCCTGAGGGAGAGTAAGCATGAGAACTGAGCAGAGAGCACGTGGATGAGAAAAGACTCTGCTCCAGAGCTGCACAGGAATTGAGTTGGGGTTACTGGTGCCCAGTAACACAAGGGGTTGGCAAATGGTAGTGAACAAGACATCTGTGAGAGTGGCTCTTGAGGAGTTAATAGCCTGCAAAAGAAGACTCATAGTGGACTAGTAACAGAAATGGAGAGAGTGTGAGACACAAGTAGAGTATGCCATAGGAATAGAAAACAGAGAGGCTTGCCTCCTCTGGGAGTCCAGAAAGCTTTTCCTAGGAAGGGACCTGAGACCTAAAGATGAGTAAAAACAGGACAAAGAGCTGACTGATGCTACTAGAAGAGTGTCCTGGGTTATGGAAAAAGCTAAAGAAATTTCCATCACTGTTTTAGTCACTGTGACCAAAATACCCAACAAGTATGTCTTAGAGAAGGAAACATGTATTGGGGGCACACATTTTCAAATATCTCAGTCCATAGATGTCTGACCCCATTGCTCTGGGCTCAAGGTGCGGCAGCACATCATGGGGGAAGAGTCCAGAGGAGGAGAGAGGCTCAGCTCAGAGAGGGATCACGAATCAGTTGGATGAAGAAGAGACCACAGAAAATGCACATTTTCAGGGCATGCTTCCAGTGACCCATCTCCTCCAGCCATGCCAACCTGCTTGGAATCACCACCCATTCCATTCAAACCATGATGGACTGATTATTTTATGGCTCTAATAATCCAATCATTTGATCTCTGAACATTCTTACATTAACAGTGGAGCCTTAGAGGAGGACATCTCCTATTCCAGCCATAACAAATAACTTTGGAGAAATGAATAAGGAAGGACACAGTAAACAGTGAAGAGTGCTGGATAGGAGGAAGAACAAGGCAAATAGAACACAGACTGTATCTAACGTTAATCAGAAGACCTGGAGGGCTTAAAAGTATATGTGACATTTCCACATACAAGATGTCCAGTCCAAAACTGGGTGTAAGGTATATAAACTTGAAAGACATTGGCAAGTATATTATTACTGAGTCTCAATAAAATGAATACAGTAGTCTGTTGAGTGAGCACTGTGAGAACAGAGGAGAGGGTCTGAGAAAATTTAAGCATCTCTACATCCTAAGCAGGTACAAGAAGCTAGACCAGTAGGACTAGAAGGAGATGTCAGCAATCAGAGATGCAAGACATCACCACTGTTGATGTTGCTGAAAGGTCAGGGAGGAAGAAAAATGGAAAGGAGACACTGGGGTCAGTGCTGTAAATCACTGGTGGCATCAGCAAGAGCAGTTTCAATGGAGTTATGGAGATGAGGCAGCCAAAGTTAGAACAGTCTAAGAGCATATGTGGAGCAAAATTCTCCCCTAAAATATTTTAGGATTTATTTAAAAAATGAAGAAACAGAATGCAAAAAATAAAGGAAAAACTGCCTGTATTTCTTCCTTATTGAGGACAGAAAGAAAAGAAGAAAAGTAGATCCAGATTTAAGTAAACTTGTGAATTTATAATGCAAATTTCAAACATTTTCAGTTTGATGACTTTTTATAAATTAGGAGAAAATGTTATCCATTAAGAGTAAGAAGAGACAGGGAGGAATCTGACTTTACAGTGATTGGAAAACCTGGATGACTATGTAAGTGAATGTTAAAATATCTGGGGACAGGATTTAAATCCTGAGATTAGAATCAATGAATTTATAGAGGCATAATTCATTGGTTAGGAGACTCAGTGGATCACATGGAGATGAGGAGTTGAATTCATCCATCTTCACAATTTTTCATAAGGATGTGTAATGAATGCACAAAAGGTCAAAAATAGATATGAAGTTTAGTGCAGACATGAATTTGAAAGGATGGGCTTTGAACTATAATCCGGAAAGTAGTAGATGCTGCATTTCCTGGGCATTTCAAGAAACTGAATACTCTTATGATGTTAAAAAATAATGCATATTTGTAGGCATATGGTAAGATTAGTAGGCTATGGACAGAGTGTGGGGTTTGCATTAGCAAGTTTAGATTCAGAGCAGTCTCCAAATACAGCACGTTGCTAAATGGCCCTGGGGACAAGTGGGCTAGAAAGTGGGGTAAGTCCATTCACAAATTCAACTCAATGTGGAACAAGGACCTGGGAATTAGACCAGAGACCCTATGCCTAATAGAAGAAAAAGTAGGCTCAAATCTTCATCATATAGGATTAAGACCTTACTTCCTTAACAAGACTCCCATAGTGCAAGAAGTAAAATCAGTAATCAATAAATGGGATGGATTCAAACTAAAAAGCCTCTTCTCAGCAAAAGAAACAATCAATGAAGTAAACAGAGAGCTGACATTCTGGAACAAATTTTTGCCACATGCACATCTGATAGAGCACTGATCTCTAGGGTATATAAAGAACTCAAAAGCTTAACATGAAAAAAACGAACAATCAAAAAATGGGCTAAGGAGCTGAACAGACATTTCTCAGAAGAAGATATACAACTGATCAACATATGCAAAAATGTTCAACATCTCTAGCAATTAGAGAGATGCAAATCAAAACTACCCTAAGATTTTATCTCATGCCAGTCAGAATGGCAATTATCAAAAATACAAACAACAATAAGTGTTGGCGAGGTTGTGGGGGAAAAGGCATACTCAAACATTGCTGGTGGGACTACAAATTGGTGCGACCAATCTGGAAAGCAGTATAGAGATTCCTTAGAAAACTTGGAATGGAACTACCATGTGACCCAGCTATCCCACTCCTCAGTCTATACCCAAAGGACTTAAAAAAGCATACTACAGTGCTGCAGCCACTTCAATGTTTATAGAAGCTCAATTCACAATAGCTAAACTGTGGAACCAACCTAAATGCCCTTCAATAGATGAATGGATAAAGAAAATGTGGTGTATATACACAATGGAATATTACTCAGCAATAAAAAAGAATAAAATTATGGCATTTGCAGGTAAATGCATGGAGTTGGAAAATATGCTAAGCGAAGTAAGCCAGTCCCAAAAAACCAAATGCCAAATGTTCTCTCTGATTAGTGGATGCTGATCCATAATGGGGGAGGGGACACAGGAAGAATGGAGGAACTTTGGTCAAAGGGGAGGGAGGGGGAGGAGGCATGGGGACAGTAAAGATGGTGGAATGAGATGGATATCATAGCCCTAGGTACATGTATGACTGCGTATATGATGTGATTCTACATCATGCATAACCAGAGAAATGAAAAGTTGTGCTCCGTGTACAATGAATCAAAATGCATCATGTATACCTAAGTAGAATAAATTAAAAAAAAGAAAACGAAAGTAAAATGAGTCAAAGATGTGCAAAGGGATATTCATGCAGATATTCTTCCATATCCTCTAGTTTCATGGTAGAGTGTGTGCTGAAAGATTGCAAGCCATTTGCCAAAGTTTCATGAGTAGGTGTATCCTCCCCCTCACTTCCCTTTCTCCATTTAGTGTTAGTAAATCCTGTCTCACTCTACAGGTAGCACTGAGGTGAGGCCCAAGGAGTCCTTATCTCCTCAAATCTGTATGAGAAAGGGAAATAGTCTGGGGCATGGTCATGAGGATGATGGTACCTCTTATCAACACAATAGCAGACAGATCTAATATTCCCTGTCTCTGTGTCCCATTCTCTTTCTTTAGTAGTGTAAATTTTCAGGGAGGGTCTCAGGAGGGTTTATCAGCATGACCAAAGCTGATATTATCATAAATGAAGGTGGGTGCTGAGGAGCACAGGCAAGGCAGAAAATACTATGAATTCTGCCATAGTTCTGCAAAGTACAAATGCAATGCAGGTGGGAAGATTAGGCTTGTATTCTCCCTTAGAAGAGAGAATGCTTGTTCCTGGAAACATAGCCAGAGAAACCCAGTGAAGTTCCAAGCACATCTGTTTACATACTACATTTACATCCAGTTAATGATTTAGTTTTTGAGGTGTAACCTAAGGGTCATGAATGTAATTGTACTAATTAACCGAATAGTTAAACAAATGTAGTCAAGAGCCATACATGATTCAATGATGATAATATATTATGAACCCAAAATGATGATAATTCAAATCTGTGAAACAACTACATGGAGTTCTTATTCTTAGCCTGAAGGGCTGACAAGACTTTGGTGATGTATTATCTAGAGGTGGCTATAGGGAAAGCAAAACACGCATCCTTCTTATCATGGAAATATAAATGGTGCCTCACTTATGGAGGTTGTTGGGTATATTCACCCAAATCACAAGCTCCATACACTTTAATTCAGTAATTCTATTATTCAGTAAAAATACCACCAGATGCTTGAAATTTTGTGTGTATGTGTATATATACATGTACATACACACACACACATTCTTGCAGCAGATTGGAAACAACCTAATGTCCACCAGTGAGATACTAGCTAAATAATATAGATAATAAAGCATTCAATGAAATTCAAGGTAGGCATTAGAATTAAGGAGACTGTTTATGCAATGATAACAAACTTGAAGGTACATTTTAATAGAAAAAAGGGCAATGCAAAATAGTATGCATGGTCCATATGTGTAAAATGCATTTTATATAAAAATGTGGGAAAAGGAACTATTTACAAAATATCTCAAAAATAAAGATATGCAAGAAATTTGTCAACATTGATTACATCTATATGACTATTTCTTTTAAATATCAAAATATATGAGTATTAGTAATTAAACAACAAATAGAACCTGTTCTGGCAGAGAAAAATCCATCACCCTCCGCTTTGTGGGCTGACTAAATTTTCTCTCCTCCTCTCCTGTTTTCTTCCCTCCTTCTTCTTTCCCTCTCACTTCCCTTGTTCTTTCTTCTTTTTCTATTTTTCTCTGTCTTCTTGTGCCCCTACTTCTCTTTTTCCACACTCCTCCTTCTTTCATCTCTCTTCATTTTTTTCCACCTGTGTCACTGGTGGGTCAACAGGCATTTTCAGGGACTTAGGCTGCAGTCCAATTGCCTCAACTTTAAAGATTAGGGTTTTCGAAGTTCTGCTGTGGCTCAGAACCAAAATGTTTTTGGAATAGACAGTGAATTATGTTTAATTTTATTACTCATAACCGTTCACTCTTAAAGGTGACCCAGTGGAGACTCTGCCAGCTTCTCCAGGTCAGGCCACTGCCCTGCACTTCCCCCCTCTATTATCTCCTTCACCACAGGAGCAGGCTGTCCTATCATGTTATCATCTCACCATTGATCAACTTTCTTCTTTTCTACACAGTTTTCCCTCCAAAACCCCCGTTGGTGCTTCAAAGCTATCATTCTCCCTTATGGTCTTCTCCATTCTAAAACCTCAGTAGTGTTCAATCCTAATGTTTTACAATTTCTTCTTTTTAAACTAGGATAGCTCATATATTTTTTTGAAAAAAAAATTATATTGCTTCTTTTTAGTTATACATAACATTAGGATTCATTTTGACATAAATATAAAAGAATTGAATATAATTGCTCTAATTCAGTCTTCAATATTTAAAAATCTGGAACTCTTCCAGAATTTGTATGTCATCTTTGCACAAGGGCCATGACAATCTTCTCTGTATTGTTCCAACTGTAGTACATGTACTGCTGAAGCGAGCACTGGTACATACATATTTCATAGTTGTTCTTTAAGGTTAAACATGGGAGACATTAAAAAGCCATTTTTTTTTTATTACAAGCCTACTGTGCTCCAGAAGATGTGTTCTGCAGTGAGGTGAACAAACCAATAAGGTTGAACCTTGACCTTAAAGAGAGCACCATATGAAATATGTATGGCAAGGAGGAAAGGGTAGCTGTGAACCTACAGAATCCTCTAAATGCAGGAATAGGAAAAACCATTGGATATTAGGATATTAAAGGAGGCAGCTGTTAACATGGTTTATATGCATCAAAGAAGGATGTACACAGGAGAAAATCCTTTATTTGGATATGTAAGCATGGATAAATGCTGTGGAGATGAATGGAAGAGTCCTAGGTGGAGTCTAGTATATGCAAAGGCCTAAATATTCAAATTTTGTTTGGGGAAAATGTTAAGATTTTAACTATGAGGCTAGGGTTGTGGCTCAGTGGTAGAGCGCTTGCTAGGCATGTGTGAGGCACTGGATTCCATTCTTAGCACCACACATAAATAAATAATAAAATAAAAACATCCATTGAGAACTAAAAAAGAAAAAAGAAAAAATATTTTAACTATGACTATAACACAGGGTTAGTGATTGGGGAAAAGGGTTGGTGATTTTGGAAAGACCAATATAAAGTCAGTAACATGAAGCTAGACACTAATGTGTATTACAATCTATCTAATGTGGATTGTAATGGTTAATTTTATGTTTCAAGTTTACAGAGCTGGAGCGCCCAGATAACTAGTTAAACATTATTTCTGGGTGTGTTCATCAGGATGTTTCTGGAACAGAGTAACTTTTGAATTGGTAGATTGAATAAATCAGATAGCTCTCTTCACTGTGAGTGGACATCCTTCAATCTGTGAGGGCTTGAATCAAGAGCAGAGGAGGGTTGAATTAACAGCCTGACTATATGAGCTGGAATATGTATCTTCTGCCCCAAGAACTCTTGGTTCTCAGGCCTTCAGAACAAAGGCCTTGGATCTTGGATCAATCTTGGATCTCTGGCTCTTGGGACTTCAAACTATACCACCAGTCTTCCTGAGACTCCACCTTGACATGCCAGATAGAGAGACTATTCAGGAACCAATAAATTGTAAAAAGCCTCTTCTAGTATATGTTAATGTGTAGGGGATAGAGGGCAAATTCACTGGAGAATCTTAATATATGTGTGATGCTAAGAAATTTAGATTTTATCCTGTAGGTTGAACACATGGAGTCATTAAAATATCCATCAGTGTCTCTTAGCCACTTAAAATACTCAGAATCACATATTTCATGTCAAAATATTAATCCTTCCTCATTCTTAATTTGGGGAAACTCCCAATTTCACATTTTTAAGGGGGAATACATTTGAAACAAAGTCATGGAAGATAAATGGACACAAGTAATTTGCAATTTTCTAATCTCACTGGATGATCATAGATGGGTGGATAGTTTGGGTACAGAAAATGGAATAGGAATCTTTTGCTAAAAAGACACTGACACCATTAAATTACTTTGGTTTTCCATCTGAAGTACACATACACGATTGCACATACAACTTGGGATGATGCACAGAGCTTATACTTTCTGATTGAAGAGAGAAAGGGGGAGGTCAAGTTTTGAACTGCAAATCACAGTTCCAGTAAAATCACACACAAATAAGTACATTTTGCTTCCGGATTAAGAGTAGTCCTCTTAACTCACTGAGTTTAATGAGTCATATGCACAAGGATGGAATTTGTGATCCTCCTGCCTCAACCTGCTTTATTTTCACATTTTTCTTTTTTCTCCCTCAGCAATAGAAGATGGCAACTTTGGGACAGAATGAAGCATTTAGCAGAGAAAATTTGTCACTCTCTAGCTTTTTTTGTACCTTGTTAGGAAATTTTGCATCTTCATTTAAGTATGCCGCAGGAGAAATCATAAGCCTTCCAGAGACAAATTCCATTTCTCTATACATATTTTAAAAAGAAGGTTGGCAATTTCTTAGGACTTGAACTGCTTTAAGTCTTAAATTGAGTCACACCCTTGAATTAATGCCTTACCTCTCTTGACTAACCTATGCTTGATGTGCTTGTATCATTTCAGATAGCTCTCAAGTTTAAAGATTCCTCAAGATCTTCTTTGAAAAGTACAATTTAACTTTTCTTTTGATTCACAAAAGGTAACTTGGTTTTGCAAAGTTAAGGGGTATTAAAGTCTTTTGTTCAATTCATTCACTTTGCAGACCAGGAACAAATACTGGATCTTGAATCAGATGGACTGTCTTCTTCTACTAGCTTTGCAGTTTTTTATTTTTGTGAAATTAAAAGGGAAAGGTTACTTTGCCTTTTTTGGACTTTATTACCTTACATGTAAAATTGGTGTATTGCTTCAGAGGCTCTTTTTGGCCTTTTACTGCACCGCCATTCTGCTGTGATTATGAATATATGGGGAGAAGGTTGGAAATTGAAATTTGTACATATATATGTATATGTAGAGATAGATAGATAGAAGCATATATTGTATATCATATATGCACATATTTTCATTTATTTGTGATATGTCACACTTTTTTTTAACCAAGGCTTGGACTAGGCCATGTAGCATTATATTTTCTGATTCCTGCCTTCAAGAAGGTTATCATCTATTCATAAAATTTGTATCTATGATCCCAGAATCCTCTAAATTTTATGCAGAATTGCATGTGTGTATGCCATTATCTGTAACAAAAAGTATTGCTTACAGAAGATTCATAAAGAAGACTGTGATGCCAGAAATTTGAGAATTAGTAGTTAGATATTAAAAACGAATGTATTATTCATTAATTTGAACAAAACACTTCAGGTCTTTTCTCTCATGGATGTTACATGTTAGGAGGAAAATAATCAAGAGACATTAGGAAAAAAACACATGGACTCAACTAATCTCAAATGAAACAAGTAATCCAAGGATGGTAAAATGGAGTTATATGTTTTTGTTTTGTTGTTGTTTTGTTTTGGTGCCAGGGATTGAACCCAGGGGTGTTTTAACACTGAGCCACATCCCCAGCCCTACTTTACTTTTTGTTTTGAGACAAGGTTTCGCTTAGTTACTTAAGGACTCACTAAGTTGCTGAGGCTGGCCTCTAATTTGTGATCCTCTTGTATCAACCTCCTGAGTCACTGGGATTACAGACATTCACCTCTGTGCCTGGCAGGATGACATGTTATAGGATGACAGGAAAAGAGACTAGATTGAATTATCAAGAATGACCCTATGAGAAAGTGATGATAGAAACATGGAATGGGCATTCCTGGGTCCCCCTTTTCCCCAAAACATAGAAATTCAGCAACAGTTCATGAACAAATTGTCTTTGTGAGAAAACCTAATTGAAAGGCCTTATGCCCCAGGAGAATTCAAACCTCAACTTACTGAAGCTGGTAGGGAGATTTAGAACATCCTCATGCTGAATGTCCTTCTCCTGATGTGCAATCAGGAAGAAATTTTCCATCCTGGGGAGAAGGAGCTGGTTCACATTCAGTACCTCAAATTTCCAAGGGGCTTCCCAGAGTATCATCTTCTCCTCCAACAATCCTGAAACTCTGAGGCATCTGGCATAGTCTATCTATGGAAAGGAGAATTTGGGCAGTGTATTGGACTGGTAGATGACTTTGACTCTGCCTCTTCTTAGCACAGAGTGAGTGGAGAAAAAAATCCCAGGTAGACAAGTAGAGCAATGGAATAGAACAGAGTCTAGATATAAACCCAAATATGAACCCACATATGTAAAGTCAACTGACCTTTACCAAAGAGCAAGAACAATCAATGGGAAAAGGAGAATCTATTCAGCAAATGATGCTGGGAAAGTGTGCATCCACTTGCAAAAGAATGAAATTGGACCCTTACCATACACTACACATAAAAACTCAACTCAAAATGGGTTAAAAACATAAAAGTAAAAATGAAAACTGCAAAACTCCTGCAAGAAAGTGCAGGGAAAAGCTTTCTGACATTGGACTTGGTGGTGCTTTCATGGGTATGTCATTAGCAATGAAAATATAAACAAATGAGACTACATCAAACTAAAAAGCTTTTGCAGTGCAAAGGAAACAATCAAAGAATGTAAAGTTAATTGTATTAGTCTGTGTTTGATTACTATAATAAAATAGTGAAGAGAAGATATTTTATGAAGAAAATAAGTTTATTTTGCTGACAGGTTTGGATGTTGAAAGCGCAAGAATGCTGGGCATGGTGACACAAGCCTGTCAACCTAAAGGCTCAGGAGGCTGAGGCAGGAAGATTGCAAATTCAAGGCCAACCTCAGCAACTTAGTGAGACTGTAAGCAACCTAGTGAAACCCTACCTTAAAATAAAAAATAAAATGGGATGGGAACATGGCTCAGTGCTTAAGCACTCCTGGGATCAATCCCTGGTACAAAAAATAAAGAAAAGAAAAAAGAAAAAGAAAACAAGCACAAGATTAGGTTGTCCTATAGTTTCAGCCTCTTAAGAGGGCCTAATGGCATCATAATGTGAGTGAGAGATCATATCACAAAACAGGAACTAGAGAGTGATTCAGGGGTCAGGCTTACCCTTATAACAATTTGCATTTGAAAGAGCTTAGGGGTCCCCAGGAGTTACCTCAATCCCTTCCTAGGCCAGCTGCTTTATGACCCATGGACCCCCCCAAATAGGACCCATCTCTTTTTTTTTTAATATTTTTTAGTTGTAGGTGAACAGAATACCTTCATTTTATTTTTATGTGGTGCTGAGGATCGAACCCAGTGCCTCACGCGTGCTAGGCGAGCACACTACCACTGCGCCATAACCCCAGCCCCTAGGTCCCTCTCTTAAAGGTCCCACTAAACCTCTCACATTGCCACACTAGAGATCAAGTGTCCTATACACTAAGGCTTCAGAGATACATTGAATTATGTCAAAACCATAGTTACCGGCGATGAAATGAGAGAATATGTTCATAAACCACACAGCTGGTAAAGGTTAGTTTTCAAAATATATGAGAAACTCCTATAACTCAAAAGTGTAAAACAAAACAAAACAAATAAAAACAGTTGGCTAAGGACTTGAATGAACATTTCTCCAAATCAGACATGTAAGTGTCAGCAGGTCTATGAAAAAATTTTCAACATCATCAGTCATCAGAGAAATGTAAATAAAACCCACAATGGGCTACCCCTTTATACATATTGGGATGGCTATTAAAAAAGAGAGAAAAGCAACAAGCATTAAAGAGAAAGCTTTACACACTTGTGGTGAGAATACAAAACACAGTGGGAAAGAGTAGAGATTACACAAATTAAACATAAAACTAGCATGTGATCTAGCAATCTTCTTTATGGGCATTTATCAAAAATAGTTGGAATCCGGATCTTAGAGATATATTTGTACTCCCAAGTTCATAGCCAAGATGTGGAAACAAACCAAGCACTGACAGATGAGTGATTAGATAAACTGTGGCATACTAATGCTATTTAGCCTTTAGAAAGAAGAAAATTGTCCCATCTGTGACACATGGATGACATTTGAGAACATGATGCCAAGCAAAATAACAGCCTTAGACAAATACAGCACGTTTGTCCTTATGTGAGGTATCTAAAATAGTGAAATTTGGGCTGGGGTTATGGCTCAGTGGTAGCGTGCTTGCCTAGCACACGTGAGGCACTGGGTTCGATCCTCAGCACCACATAAAAATAAAATAAAGATATTATGTCCACCTACAACTAAAAAAAAATATTAAAAAGATAAAATAAAATAGTGAAATTCATACAATCTAAAATTGCAGTGGAATTTTCTAGCAGCTAGGAGGAGAAATGGAGAGTTTCTCTAATCAATGGGCAGAGAGTCTCAGTCCTGGAAGATGAATAAGCTGCCCTAGATCTGCCATTCAACATTGAACCTATAGTCAATGATACTATATTGGGCACTTGAGAATTTATTAAGTGTGTAGATCTCAAGTTAAGTATTCTTACCATAACAAGAAAAAAATGACTGCATTAAGGGGTTAGATTCGAGTTCACACACTGAATTCTGAATGCCACAAATGAGCCACCTTTAAGAAGATGTAAGGTTGGAGGCTTCCCACCAAAGATACAAACTCCAAGGCAGGATCAAGCTGCATGATCCAGGAAAAATAATTAAGAAGATGAGGTAGGAAGCAGAAAAGAAAGTAGACAATAAAAGGAAGGTGAGGGAGAGGAGAGAGGAGAGGAGAAGTGAGGGGAAGGGAGGGGAGGGGAGGGGAGAGGGGAGGAGAGAAAAGCAACATGGCTGGAGCAGAGTGAGGAAGGGGCTAGGATAGGGTTAGATCAGACTCATCTCCTCTCATGGCTGTTCTCCCTCTTTTTCTCAGCATGCCTTAGTCACAGAACTTCGCTTCTTTCCATAGAACACCACTCAGAGAAGGCATTCACACGGAAGGGCATTTTACAGATATGATTGCAGTAACACAAAGGAGGTACAAAGAATGAGGAGAGTTCAATCAACCCATGAAGGAATAACATACTTAATGGCCCTGCTTCTGAAACATGCCTCAGTACACCTGTCACAGGTAATTCTCAAAGCTCCCCTGCTGAAAAACAATCTTCTGGATTTAAACTTTCATCCTCATTTCTCTCTCTGTCCCTGCATCTATCTGGTCCTCCTTGAGTCTCTCTCTCTCTTCTTCTCTCTCTCCCCCTCTCCCCCTTTCCTTCCATCTCCTCCTCCTCCTCCTCCTCCTCCTCCTCCTCCTCCTCCTCTTCTTCTTCTTCTTCTTCTTCTTCTTTTTCCTCTTCTTCTCTCTCTCTTCCTCCCTCCCTCCCTCCCTCCTTCCCTCCTTCCCACTTGAATCCAAGGTCTCAGGCCTGCTAGGTCAGCCCTCTGTTCTTGTTCATCTCTTATAGTCCATTATTTCTTTGAACTCAGAAGCAGAGGGCTTAATCAACTGTCACTGTCACTCAGGCACCTTTATCTCCAAACATACCTATTAATCAGTTCTTATGTAAATTTTTCTCTTCCCTGAGAGAAATCCTGCAATCAGCTTTGAATTTCATGACTTTGTTCACTTTGACATTCTCTTGCACTGGCTTTGCCTTCTTCTTTCCTTATTTACCATATCTTTTCATTGTATATAAGTGTATAAATAAATGTATTTCTTGGGAAACAATGGAAAGTGTCTTTTGCTAATCACCTTGAGATCGTCTGCCTGCCTGCCTGCCTTCCATCCTTCCTTCCTTCCTTCTTTCCTTCCTTCCTTCCTTCCTTCCTTCCTTCCTTCCTTCCTTCCTTCCTTCCTCCCTTCCTTCCTTCCTCCTTTTCTTCTTTTTCCTACTACCTCATCCACAAAGCTAAGCTCTGGTGCTTTGGGCTTCAGTGAGGACCTCCCTATTCATCGGATCAGCATAAAATATATTTAGAAAAGTCAACGTCCTTATGAACCCCAGTACTGACAAGCCAATGTGAACCACCTGTCGAACTTTCTAGGCCAGGTCCGACTTTTTTTTAAATATATTTTTTAGCATTTTATTTATTTATTTATTTATTTATTGTTTGTTTGTTTGTTTGTTCTAATTAGTTATACGTGACAGCAGAATGCATTTCAATTCATTGTACATAAATGGAGCACAACTTTTCATTTCTTTGGTTGTACAGTCATATGCGTACCTAGGGTAATGATGTCCATCTCAATCCACCTTCTTTTATATCCCCAAATACCGTCCCCTCTCCGCCTTCTCCTTTGCCCAAAGTTCCTCCATCCTCTATTATGGATCAGTACCCACTGATCAGAGACAACATGTGGCCTTTGGATTTGGGGGATTGGCTTACTTCACTTACTATGATATTCTTTAACTCCATCCATTTACCTGTGAATGCCATAATTTTGTTCTCCTTTAATGCCGAGTAATAAATATTCCATTGTGTATTTGCACCACAGTTTCTTTATCCATTCATGTATTGAAGGGTATCTAGGTTGGTTCCACAGTTTAGCTATTATTAATTGAGCTGCTATGAACATTGATGTGGCTGTATCACTATAGTATGCTGATTTTAAGTCCATTCAGTATAGATTGAGGAGTGGGATATCTGGATCAAATGGTGGTTTCACAAGCACTAATTTCCAGGATATATAAAGAACTCAAAAAACTTAACACCAAAATAACAAATAACCCAATCAATAAATGGTTTAAGAAACTGACGGACACTTCTCATAAGAAGATATACAATCAATCAACAAATATATGAAAAAATGTTCAACTTCTCTAGTAACTGAGAAATGCCAATCAAAACTTAAGATTTCATCTCACGCCAGTCAGAATGGCAGTTATCAAGAATACAAGCAATAACAAGTGTTGGTGAGTATGTGGGGGAAAGGCACACTCATACATTGCTGGTGGGACTGTAAATTGGCACAACTATGGAAAATAGGTCTGACTTCTGCTTCACACTGTTCTGGTTAGGTGGAGCTTGTTTCTGTTTGTAGTCATTTGCTCCTTCTTGAAACAAGCCGTCAGTCTCCCCTCACTTGCAGCTCTGGTCTTCCCACCAGGTGATTCTTCTTCAGGCACAACTGTGGCTTCCCACCTCTGGATTCAGGAACTTTCCCAAAGTCACCCAAAGAACATGGAGCTTAGAGCCTTGGCATCCTCTTTGCTCCTTCACCTCAAATCTGTGTGGCCTCACACAAGTTAATCACCCAGTTTTGTGTCCATCTCTATAAAACAATCATGCTCCCTCCCTCACTGTCCTGTGGGTTTATCATGAAAATCTGTTTGGGAAATATACTAAAGAGCTTGTAAACTCTGACATGTTATTCAATACAAGCTGTGATTCTCCTTATACAACAAAACTCACTTTCTTTCCATTGTGTGAAGCAGCCTCAATTAGGTTCCTACTGATATCTTCAATAACTGCCTTCTCACATCCAAAGGAAGGATCTTTGTTCAAAAGGCAGACCATGGGCAGCTGCCATTGATTGGGGCCTGTCATTAATAAATAAAAAATAGTAGCAGCAATCAGAGCAGAGAGTTGGAACATTTTTCCAATATAATTATGGAAGAGTAAGCTAACCTCTGTGAGTGTTGACTTCAATGCCAGGGAAGTGCTTACTCTTATAAACACACTGTTACAATCCTTAAGCTACACAAAATAATGGTAAGTAATTCACCAATAGTATAAAATGATACAAAAATAGCAAATAATAAAAATCTAACAGAATACAAAAGGAAGCTTTGTATTTAGAGGTTCCCATGGTATCTAATAAAGTCCTGGTCATATAATGTCCCAAGCTCAACACACACAAAAGTAATTCACTCTTTTCTCATTAAGTCACTATTATATCCTATCTTTCCACAAGTAGGCTCAGTCTCCTGACATTGGAAAATTTTGTGATGTTTTCTACTTTTCCTTCTCCTTCTCATCCTGTCAGCAACCAAGCCCTGCTAATTCCGTTTATCAAATATCATTGAAATCTTCTGACTCTTTGTTGCTATTATTGTTTATTTAGATTTCCTCTGGATGATTACCGCCAGCCTCCTTGCTACTTCAGTTTCCTTTCATGGAGTTATTCCACCTATCAGTTATGAGAGTGGGTATTCCCCAATTGAAGTCTAACAGGACTTTTTCTTGCTCTAAGTCACGTTATGTGTGAGTTTAGAACCAAAATGCTTGAGATACACTCTGCCACTTATGCTCTCTGTAAACTCAATGGAATTCTCTCAGCTCCTCCGTTTCTTCTTGTGGTGACCATGAGACTCCACCTGCCAGATCTCTGACTGCAGGGGACATAAAATAGACTAATGGAGGCAGAGGTTGCCCTCTGCAATTTGCCACCACAGGTATACTGAGGCCACACAGAGTCTCTAGGAAATGACTGAGAACAGCAGGGAAACTAATGCAGAACCCTTGCTGGGAATCCTCTGAGAGCTCACTTGAGCCTGGAGAACCTCCACAGGCCTTGTAGAACTTCCTCAGATTGCTTTGCAGTGTTAAAATCTTTCAAAGTTCCTTCCTTCCTTTTTCCTTCCTAAAGACTTGATCTGTACTGCATCCTGACAACTCTCCTGACCTTCCCTTCGGCTTCTCTCTCCATTTTCTCTCTCGGGGATTTTCTCTGATAAACCCCTCACATTCTTAACCTTGTCTTGACATTTCCTTCTTGAAGGATATGGACTGACTCACTTCATCTATAAAATGGATGTATTAATACTATCTACTTTACAGGGTAACTTGAAGAATCAAATAAAACATAGCTGGAAAATGCTTGCAATCGTTGATAGTGTCTTCTGACACTATAAAATTGTTTGCTGTTATTGTTATTAATTTACAACTCACTTAACAAGGCATCTTTTTCATGAATCAATTTCTTTTAAATATATATGATTCCTTCTTCCAAAGCAAAATTCCTTTTTTATTACAACCATCAGGGGTCATATTTGCCCTTCAGGGCCCAGCTGTGAAATCATCATCTATGCAATGACTTCTCTAACTCACTTAATTTCCCTCCTGTCACCAGGTACACCATCTCCCTTCTGCTATTATTGGTATTACTCTTGTTAAGCCACTGGTTGGTTATTTCTTGTTGCCTTCAGAGTTTGAGTCCTTCAAGGCCTAGGATTTTGTTATATCTATTTTGCAGGTGTGTCTGTAGTACTTTTCACAATATCTAGCACATTTTAGAGGTTAATAGTTTTTTATTATGTTTTGGATAGCCAGATGCTTGTGCGTATGCATCATGTTGAATTGGTAACAATACAGGAATAAAATCAGCCACACGATCACTCATGCTAAAGTGTTCAACTTCCTTTGCTTGACTAGAATCTTCAATGCTTGAAACTTGTTAAATTTTTCAGTATCAACCACTAACACAAAGCTAAGGTTTCTGAAATCCAAGCTAAATAGCTGTCCTTGCTTTTAGTGGGAAGGTACCACTAATGAAAAATACATGTCATTCTTCCATAAATTACTTTCTCCTTCTGCCATTTCCTTTAGGCTCTAACAAGCTGCAATTTTAAGCAAAAGCCAAGAAGACACTACTAAAAAAACAACATTACTCTATTTCATATTTTTATTTTGTTCCTTCAATAAGGAATTCAATGAAGACTTGAGAAGATTAGGCTGAAGCATAAAGTTCCTTCTCATCTATTCAAATCAGTTATTTGAAAAAATAACTGGAACTGCTGAAGAAGTAAACCCGAATGGGCAATGGGACAGGGAAAAAAGAGGAGAGGCATGCTAAGGCTGTGAGATGGATATTCTAAGGCTAGCATATTCCAGGAAGGTTAGGAAGACAGGGGAGTTGGAACAGGAATATCTTAAAGGAGAAAGTGACATCAGAGAGATACTAGGGAATCAGACTCAGGCCATGGTGAGAATACTGGATTACACCCTGACTGAAATTAGGAGACATTGGTGGTTTGGGAATGTTTTTAAAGATTTTCATGTGCACAAATGGGATCCACAGCCTTTACATAATATTACACCTTCAGCAGGAATACCACATGTGTCTAGGACCAACGGGTAGAAGCTAGCATGTCATCTTGCTATCACTCCCATTGATTTACCCAGAGAATGTGAGCTTCCTGATTCTGTGATGCTATGCTCTGCAGTGTCATAGATCCTGATCTCCAAAAAGGAAACAATTCCACAAAGGGTCAAAACAGTGGTCATGTATGTGTTGAGTGACGGCTGTGCCTGGGCATTTTGAGTTTCTTGCATGCAGAGTCTAGCAGGCAAGGAGAGGAGGCATTGTCCTTACAGAGCTATTAATCATGATGACTCAGAGGAGGTAAGAATTCTTTTACACAGTGGAGCCAAGGTGGAATGTGTTTGCCATCCACTCCCCCAGTAATGAAGGTAAATGAACAAGTACAGAAGCTTTGGCTCTTAGACAGCACAGTAAGAACATACAGGGCTCACGCCCTCCAGAGGAGGTACTGGTGTTTGCCACAAGAAAGCCACCAAGATAGCTAAAGGAAGAGGGATTGCATAATGGAGGATGGAGATGATGGGTACCAGCTGTGGCCCTGAGACAACTGCTATGGCAGGGGTGGTAGCTTATCTTACTTCCTCACTTACATTCTTCTTTCAAGGTAATATCAGAAATTCAGGAGGAGTCATTCCCCAAACAAACATGAAAAGGTGGATGCAGGGGACACAAGGGATGAACTTTGGAACACACACTGATGCACAGTTCCTGTCTTTCTCTGAGGACAGGTGATTGCCTCAGCTTCTAGAAGCACTTTCTAGAAGCAGATAGTCTGTAGATGTCAGAACTAGTTAGATGTCAGGACTAGTTAGAAATGCAAATTTTAGGACCTATCCAAAGTATTGAACTAGAGGCTCTGATTGTGCAGACTAATAATTTGTTGTTGACCAATCTCCTTAGGCGATTCCAGTACACATTAGAGTTGATGATCAGTGATCTAGCTTAATACTATCTTTTTTTTTTCTTTTTGGTACCAGGAATTGAACTTAGGGGTACTCGAACACTAAGCCAAATCCCCAGACCAATTTTCTGTTTTTATGTAGAGACAGAATCTCACTGAGTTGCTTAGTGCCTTGCCATTGCTGAGGCTGGCTTTGAACTCGTGATTTTCCTTTCTCAGCCTCCCAAAGGGCTGGGATTACAGGTGAGTGCCACCACGCCCGGCTAATACTATCTTTTATAAGTGAGGAAACTGAAGATCAGAATGGTTTGGGGTCAAACAATTTGTAAGCAACAAAAAAAATATGTATGGGTTTCAAGGGCACTTGCTTGCTGTTTTTTTTTTTTTTCCTATGCCCTACTTTTAGTTGTGATTATCTTGGAAACTTTATCAGTTCCCACATTCTTTGGGTGTGTGATATCAAAAACAATGACAATGAATTTGAATGCAGAGAAGATAATCCTTTCATAGATACAAAAAAGAACCACCCAGTCCTCTAAATAGGAGACAGCTTCTCAGATGTGATAAGCACTTTGTCCCCAAAGTACTCAATCACAACGAAATGACAATTTGATAAAATGTGGTATAGATAGAGGATTCAAACACAGATTCAAGTTTAGACCAGAATAAATGGTCTTTGGGGATCATTTGTTTATGAGATTTTGTAATTTCAGGATCCCAAAATATGATGCTTGCTATTTTATAACATAATATAGAATTCTCTTGTGTGGAGAGAAGCGTCTAGAATTGAGATCAAAACCTTCTGGGCTCTGTCTGCTTCCTCCCTTCCCCTCTCTCCACTAAATCCTATGCTTGGCCAGATGCTTCTCCTTCTTATTTTCCATTTAGGTGGCATTTTCAAATATAGAAAACAATTTTGTAAACTCCCTGCCGTTTCTGTTTTGCTTGGGCTCCACAGAGGCCCAAATAATTTATGGAAAAACAGCACCTGTGTTTTCACGGGAATGTCTTTCATAACATTGATGAATTTCAAATGAAGGGCATTTACCTCATTCAAGTTAAATGGAAAGCAAGTTCTCCCTCCATTTCCAGAAACTGATTGCAGCGAATGCTGGAAAACTATTTTCTTGTCCCACGGAAAACATTTAGCAGGATGGAAGCATTTTGTACCAGGCTCTGCCCTTTGCACAGAAGGCAGATGGGCTTGAAGAATTGTATCAAAGGAGTAAATTCTAGAACTGATGTTTTTCTGGGAATGTCTCCACCTAGATTCATTCATCATTTAATTCATTCATGCTGTAAGTTTGGGCTATGTTCATTCATTCAGTAAACAAATGATTTATTCAGCACCTACCATGTCAAGAGCCACACTAAATAATGGTATATTTTGCCAGTATCAGAGGTACAGTAGTCTTTTAGTTCAACAAGGAAGATTGATCCCATGAATTTATGTCTACTGCAATCGAAAACAGGCATCCCTGAACTGGTCACCTTCCTTGTAAATCAAGTTTCAGTGGAACATAGTCACAGCCTCACTTTTACATATTATCTAATTGTACTTTGTTGATTTTTTCTAAGTTTCATTTCGGATAGTTTCTATTGCTAAATCTTCATGTGCAGTATTTTTTTATTCTTCATTGTTTAATGTGCCATTGGTCTCATTTGTTGACTTTTAAATTTTCACACCTAGTTTTGTTTTTTTTTAATTTCTAGAAGTTACTGTTGGACTTTTTTTTTTGTTGTTTGTAACTTTCATATCTCTAATTAACTTTTCATCTGTCGTTTCTGGGTCAATTTAGATTGATTGTTCTTTTTTTCTCATTATGAGTCATATTTTCTTGCTTCTTTTTAGGCTTAGTAATTTTTAATTGGATGTCAGATGTGAATTTTATTCTGTTGTGAATTATATCTTATTGTATGATAGATATTTTTATCTACCTATAAATATTCATGGGCTTTCTTTCAGGATGTAGTTAAATTATCTGAGGCTAGCGTAAGTGCTATCAAATAAGTTTGTAAGAATCTGTACCTGGTGCTGGATACACAGGACCAGAAAGAGTGGCTGTTTCTACTAGTTAAACTGGAAAATTCATAATTCATGGAGCAATGGGTAGCAGCACAGAGCACAGGGCTACTTTTCCCCCACGATTGAGGCAAGACCCTATTGTGGACTATCCCCAATGCTCAGTGAACTCTGAGTTTTTCCAGTCTGGTAAAAAGAGGCACTGTCCTTAAGTTTGCTTGGGACTCTGCTACATTTCATCTTTTCCTGGCCTTTGGTAGTTTGCCCACATGCATCTGCACTCAGTCCTCTGCCGAACACTTGTGCATACCCACACAGCTCTGGAGCACCCTTTCTGTGCACCTCTCACCTGCCTGGTGATCTGTCTTGCTAACTCTTGCCTATTGTTCTTCCTGGACTCTGGACTCTGCCCCTTTGCATCTTGGGTGCTCCCACTCTGTGACATGGGCTGGAAAGACAGCAAGCTGGGAAAGCACAGGCTTACCACATTGGTTTGGCATCAGTCAGGGATCACTGTCATTTCTTGCCTGATGTCTATTGTCTCTTAAATTTCATCTTTGTTTGTTTTCAGACAGGAGGGCAAATCCAGATGCTGGCACTACCTCACAGATGGAAGCAGAATTGCAGGTCCTGGAACGATGATGTAGTTATGTGGAAAAGAGCACGGATGTCATGCTGAGCAGCTAGAGCATTGCTCAGTCCAAGGCTACCACCTGCATTCCAAATGTTGACAGTTGCCTCTGGCCACAGCAGGTTTGTCTTTCACCTCCGAATGTCAGGTTGATATTGTTGTTATCTATGCACCATGAAGTTTAAAAGTTAGGTAAAAACTGTTCTTAGGTATTGCGTTTCCAAAGATGGATTCTAGGACAAGCAACAGGAGCATGCTTGATTGTATACAAAGCACCCTTTTATTGGGGTGGAACAGCAATTTGATGATAAAAAGAAATGGAGTTAGAAAGAAAGGATGAAAGGCTTGTAAAATGTCCAAGAGATCGTTTGCAGAATACTGAATAAGTTATCAAAAAAGTAAAAACCTTAATAATTTTTAATTGTTTAATCATTTTAAAGAAGACTTCCAACTACATCATGTTTTGCTTTTGAAGTGTGTAGGAACCATCCCTTAATGAATAGCCAATTTTATTTTTCACATGAAAGAAACCAGCCAAAAATGGTCCCTCAAGCTAGATAAAAACCTGTGAATGAGCATCCCTAAGGAATTTCGCTACCTGCTACCCCTCAGAGAACTAAATTCCCTCTTTAAATAAAAAATCCTTAGCAGTAGTGCAAAGATCTGGCAAATTCATTATCACCTCTAATAGCTTCTAATTAAACTGTTTCAGTAAAGCTGTGGAATTGAAAAATAAATTGCCAATGCACAATGACACCTGTTAAGTGTTTTCATATGTGACACAGATATAGAAACAGTGCACACCTGCTGTAAGGCAAGCTGCTCCTTCTCCAGTGCAGGCACCAGGCACTGCCTTCTGGCAGGAACTTCCCAGATAAGAGTCTGCTTGAGATTTAGCAAGCATCCCATCTCTGGTGATACTCCAACAGGGTATTGGGAGGTTTTTGATGCCTTTGTCAAAGTGTGTACAGTACCTCTATTGATTCTTCATTTTATCTCTAGAGTTTGGTGTTTCTGAGAATATGGGGCAGATATTTAGATACATAATAAAAGAAATACTATTATATTTACCCAGTGCCTTAAAACTTTAAACACAAGTTCATGTGATCTATTATTCATTATCAATAGGTATTGAGTTCCTATGAAGCTTCACACCACTCCAGTCCTGATGTAAAGATGAAGCCACTGGTCTCACCAAGCTCAGAACCCAGTGGAGGGGAGGAGCTACCGTAGAACCTGAGCTAAACAGGTCTCTGCCCTTTGGTTCTCTTACTCCCAGGCTTTTCAGGAGTGCAGGATGGGTGTTATTCACACTTTCCATTATTTACTGGATAGTTTTACTTTATGGTTTTGCCACAGTTCCAGTCCACAGCCAGTGCCATGGAGTGTATAAGTAGCCAAATATGGGATCTCTCTCTGGTTACTTGGGCTCTTCTTCCTCTGGTCCTCTTTGAAGCAAGCAAATTTTAACACTCCCCATGATTAGGAAGAGAAGAAAATACAATAGCTAGGTGCAGATTTATGAGGAAGGCAGGACCTGGCATGTCCCACTGAGGAAACTTGAAAGCAAGGCTCATAATCTCATAGCTTGTTTATCCGCTCCAAAGCTGTTGTGATCCATACTAAAGAGCAGCATCAAATCTCCATCCCCAAGAAGACAGTAATTCACTCTGAGGAGATAAGACTGCAGCCTTCAGTGCTAGCACTTTGAAGATGCAAATGCAATGAGAACAGTCAGGTGGGCCTTCCAGGGAGGGCCTTGCCCAAGCCTCCCATGGCCCGAAAAAAGAGGACACGCTCACTCCTTTGAGGACATCCCCTGCTTCTAGAGAGGAACAACAAATATAAGGGATGCTACTTTTGTGAGTTCAGTTAGTGCTGGGGCAGAGCTGAAGTTTACTGCTCTTCCTGGCTGTGTTTTCTTTCTTTCTTTTTTCTGGTTGAAATTCAGGGGGAAATGAAGCAGAAATTCTTGGCCCTCAGGAATTGAACTCAGCATGAATCCTATCACAACCCAGATGGGGCTCAAAATAACATTTATTGAACCCTTTCATTATTCTATGTTTAGTGCTAGTGTTTTCACTTATCTTTGCTCATACTGTGTGTATATGTGTGTGTGTGTAGCTGTGTGGATACCATCATGCTTGCTCAGTGCCTTACAACTTACAACACAACTCCATGTGATTCATTATCAGTCAGCAAAATTCTTGAGTTCCTGTGAGACCCCTGACGCTGTGTTCAGTCCTGGGATACAAAGGTGAAGTCGTGTGTGTGTGTGTGTGTGTGTGTGTGTGTGTGTGTGTATATAAAGATACCTATGCTTACACGTATATGGTTAGAAAAAGAGGAAGAGTAAGGATAATTATGCATACACACTTGCTTATTCACAGAGCGTATATTCAAAGGCCCTGAAACCTTGGGCAGCACTTAACATTAACATATCTATTATTTTCCTATATATACATACATACGATAAAGTTTAATTTATAGATTAGTCACAGAAAGAGGTTAGCACAATAACTCATAATAAAATAGAATGAGTATATCAATATGCCATAATAAAATTTATTTAGATCTTGTGTATTGCTTTTTTCTGGGATTTTCCATATAAAGCTTTTGAACCATGGTTGGATGTGGGTAACTGAAATATAGAAAGCAGGAGGGTGGGAAGGGAGTGAGCACATTGTTTATACTCACCATGAGACACAGAATCATAATGAACAGTGTTATGGGATCTCCTTTGGTGTGGCATTTTTATGTTTTACAGAAGAGAAAAATAAAATGGTTATATAATTATAACTACTATGTGGGGGTCTCTGAATGGCACTCTAAGCAGTTTTTCATACACTAATTCATATTATTCTAAAACAAAACTCAGAAGTCAGTACTATGAAAATCATCCCCAATGTAAAAATGGGAACATACAGACATAGAGATACTTAAAAAACTGTGAGCCATTTGTGGGAAAACATGTCAGCTTCTCAATACTTTTCAAAAATGTAAAATACATATATTTTTAAATTTTTATTTATTTTTTTATTTTTTAAATGCATTTCAAATCATAGCACATATATAGAGCTCAATTTTCCATCTCTCTGGTTGCAAACAAGATAGAGTCACACCATTCTGTCTTCATGCATGCCCCTAGGGTAGTGATGTCCATCTCATTCCACCATTTTTGCTACTCCCGTTCCTGCCTCCTTCCCCCACCTCCCTCTGTCCCATCCAAAGTTCCTCCATTTAAATATATATATTTTAAACCAGTGATTCTATTTCTGGGGACTTCTGCTATAGAAATGGCTACATACGCACATAACCAGAAAGTTAATCGCAGCGTTAACTCTGCAGCAAACATGAACTTCTCCGGAGGGCTCGCTGGCAGTAAACAGAGCCTCTTCCCCTGCCTCTCCCCACCTCTGTCACTGTCCTGCCATGGGGAAACCCTTGCTTTTTCCACAGTCAGACCTCAAGTTTTTGCTTTTCTTCTTCCTGTATTTCCTTCAATCTCTGTTCAGACATCACCTTCTCAGCCTCACTCTCAAACTGCACTGCTCTCTCTCCAAAGCTTAGCCTCTTCTCAGCCTTTACTTCCATCTGACCTGCTTTATGTTCACTTGTTTCCATGTCTATCATTGTCCACCTGCACAGACATGTGAGCTCCTGGAAAGGGACAGGGGTCAACATTGCTATGTTGGATCCGCAGCACTTGGGATAGTCTCTGCTGTCACTGGGATCCCAACATTTGCGGAGTGAGCGCATGAATGTCAACAGTCAGAAAAAAAGATGAAAAGATGTCTGTGATAGATTGTTAAATCGACAGAAGGGCAAGCTATATGTGTAACTGAAATACTTTTAAAATATTTGTTCATCATTCAATACATATCAGTATGCCTAGAAATACTATTATGATCATGTAGAAGACACCTAGAAACATATACACAATATTATATGTGGTGTATTGTGACTTTCGATATCTTCTTTATTATTTTTGAATTAAAATAAATAATAACCTTATATCTTTTGTGCAGTTATAACAATGTAAAAAGACATGTATAGAAAAAAATCATTTTCTAATCCATGTCAAATGTGAGTCACTATATCACGTGACTATTCTTGATATAAATAAGAGGACTACAAATACATTCTCTCTCTCTCTCTCTCTCTCACACACACACACACACACACACACATGCACACACACACACAGAGTTCAAAATTATCAGCAGTATGCTATCTGTAATAACTAAAGACTAGAAACAACCCAAATTCCTATTAACGGGAGAATAAATAATGAACTGTAGAATATTCAGACAATGGAATACTAACTGAAGGGAAGGAGCTACTAAAACATGCAACAACATGGGTGAATCAACAAGATATGTAGAGTGGAAAAGGACAGATGTGAAAGAATACCTCTGAGTTATGCCTCATATAAACTTCAAGAACAAACAAGGTTAACCAGTGATGATGAGAATTACAACAGTGATTAGTTCCAGGAGAAGTAAGTGGAAAGGGGCAAGCAGGAACCTTCTGGAGCATGATGCTGTACCTACTGACCAGGTGGTAATTATGCTTCTGTAAGGGTTTAGCAAAAAAGTCCTAAGCTGCATGATTAGGATTATGCATTTTATTGCTGGTGAAGTATGCCATAATAAATTACTGTGTGCATTAATAAAAATGGCTACAAAGAAAAAATTCAGTCTTCTTGATTTCTTCCTTTCAGTATCTTATGAATAAAACAGAAATTTCAATTGCTCTTTTGCCTTGAAGTTCTTCTTCTGCATCCCAATAGCACTCTCTTTACATGACACGCCTATTCTTTTTTGTTCATGAACAAGAAGAACAACTTGTTCATAATGACCCATGAGCAAATTCCTTCCCATACATAAAACTTGCAGGAAGCCTCTGGAATTATAGAAGTTTGGTCTAATGCATGCAATCCAATATAACACAATGCCTTATGTCTAGGGAATATATTAGCAAAAATTACTTTTTATTACAAAGCACTAGGCCTTCAAGAAATTCTTTATGACTCAGTAAAATGGTAGCAAAGTACAGAATATTTTGTTGTTGTTGCTGCATTTTCCAGAAACCACACACCTTATATTGAATGAATCTATAATTGTTGGGCGATTTCTTTTTCCAACTGAACAGCACTTTTGAGACTATGTTTTTCTGAGAGGTCATGAAAAGAAAATTGGAAATATTATATATCTGCTGACATGACATAGAAGGGTCTTTTCATTTTGCATTTTCTTTCTCCCTCTGAATGAAAGCAAAAAGATGCTTTAAAGACAAAAATGTTTCCTCTGGGTTTTTCCTTCTGGATGAGAACCACTTATCCTATAAAATAAAGCTCCATGTCTTACCAATAAAGACTAAAGTCACAGGTAGTTGTTTTGTTATTTTGTGAACATACATAGTCCTTGTTCCTTGTAGAGCTCAAATGTGTGCCATGAATGGCACATTTTACATTCTCTTAATATACTAGTCTTTCTCTTGCAAGAACCGCTTCCTCCTTTCTCCCTCTTTCATCTCAGATAGCAGCATTTACTCTGAATACTTCCATTGAGCTTTCGGCCTATGTGTGCCCTACGCTTTTGTCATGTGGTCTTTCTCAGCTTCAGGCAGAAGTGCATCATGGTGCCACCAAATCTATGGGTTTAATGCTAGATATATTGTCCAATAGTGAGCCACTCTATGACCTTGACCTTAAAGCCATCTCTTTTCGTTCTCGAAGTTTAGGAGCCTGAATTTGCTTGGACCCAGTGAACTAAGTGAGGGTGTGATGAAGGTTGGGGTCTGAACACAGAAGAAACCTTTCCATCTCAACTAGTTCCCAAGATGCCTTTCTTCATTTCAGGGGGAAACTTAGTTCCCTTTAAAGCACATTGTGACCCCACAACAGCCCCACAGCCCGGGAGTCTTCCTAAAGTAACCATTAGTTCATCGAGTTTGGGGGAAGTCTTCAATTACTTCAATTGTCAAATAAAGGTCACTCTAGACTCTGATCTACTCTTATATTAGCTAAAATGCCCAAAACAGTGTAATTGCTAACACCTACTGCACCATCTTCTCCTTTTACAAATCACCCATTCAACTTGTGTGTTCCTGCTCTCTTCAATGCTTATTTTCTCAAATAGTCATGATAAAATTCATTGTGGTGCTTATTGTTATTGATTTCTTATGACTCTATAATTATTTTATGAATAAATGACTTGATCTATATAATCTATTTTAGTAAAATATTGAAGGGGTGAAGTAAGCTTTTTACAAAAGAAATTAGGAAAAGAACCACAGAATATCCTAGAAGAAAGTAAGAAGCAATCAGGAAAAGTGATCTCATAAAGCAGATGAACCTCTAGAAAGGGATAAGTAAAACTAAGAATTGGGAACATAAACATATGTGCAAATTATATAGGAATGGATTTGAATTTGCAAAGTAAGTCAATGTTGTATGGCTGATATAAACCACCAATATTGATTCAAAAAGACATAGAGAAAAGTAATACCTTAGGTAAAAAGAAAACATGCTCCGATCCTTTGCCATTCTTCTATTTAACTGTTAAATAGTATATAACTTCTGAAGTTTATGCCAACATCCTAAAAGGCATAAGGTAGATTTTCAATTCATTTTACTTTGTTTCATTTTTTGGTTGGTGTTTTATAATTATATGTAACCATGGGATTTGTTGGTACATTATTGTATGCGCATACAACATAACTACATAATTTGGTGACTTTTGTTCCCCAGAACCTTCTTCTCAATTCATCTTAGAAACAAATCATAGATTTTTTTATCAAAATTTTAAAAACATTTCACATATGAAATAGAAATGTTAATTTTATCTATAAATACAGATATCAACATTAAAAAAATATTAAATGAAATCCAAAAAATTTTTCTGAGAGTACTACACCATTGTCAAGACTCCAGAATGTTTAGGGTCAGAAAACCCATGCTAATACTTCATTATGACAAAATAGATTAAAGCAAAAGTTATAGACAATTAATACAGAAGCCACATTGGTACGAGTACTCTACATTAAAGAGGAATAGAAGAAAACCATTTTACATACGAAAAATTACTTTTCAGGAGCAAACAGTACATTCAATGAGGACACGCTCAAAGTTACTTTCATTCAAGTTGAGCATGAAGTAGGTGTCAGCAATTACACTGGTTTGGACATTTTAGTTAATATAAGAGTAGATCAGAGTCTAGAGTGACCTTTATTTGATGGCTGTAGAAATGGAATAAAGAAAGAAATAAGGGAGAAAAGAAGGTAGGAGGAAAAGAGCAATGTTCTAGGAGCACAGAATTAAATACAAGAATTAATAAAGTGAGTGAATAAGGTTACTGAGTCCAATGTATCTATATATTATTATAATGCAATAATATATATCATATACACATGACAGTATAATATAAATTAATGTTTCTGCCCTATACTAATAATATTCAGCTAAAAGATTTTTAAGTCCAAATGGCAAGAGACAAACACATAAACACAGAATAAATTTAAAATTAATACTACAAAACTTATATAAAAACAACAAAAAATGTTTGATTGGACATAAAATAAATCCTGAAACTATTTATTCCTAGGTAGAAATAACTAATATCATAGAAATGTTAATTGCTTCAAATATTAATGAGCATATGTGATTCTAATTAGAATGCTATTTTAACTTCAATACAATGATTTTAAAAATAATATGCCAATAAATATTTTTGAATAATATAAAAGTTTGAAAAAAATTTAAAAACAAGAAAAATTATATTAGTGAGGGAATCTACACTTTCCAATTTCCCAGATATCAGACCTTTGTAGGAAGTCATGCCATTAAAGCTATTTATTTGGATAGCATTCAAGCAGCTAAATCCTTCAAAAGGGAGCATAAAGTCCAGAAACTGGTGAAACTCCATATTTAATATATTACACAAAAGAAAACATGCTAATCAAAGAAATTTAGGCAAGGCATTATGGCATATGCCTATAATTCCAGCAGCTCAGGAGTCTGATGCAGGAGGATCACAAGTTCAAAGCCAACCTCAGCAATTAATGAGACCCTGCCTCAAAATAAAAACATAAAAAGGTCTGGGGATGTGGTTCAGTTGTAAAGCACCCCTGGGTTCAATCCTTAATATAAGAAAAGAAAAAAAATTCAGAATTCATTCAAATTTGATTATAATAAATTTATATTTTTGAAAAGTCTAAAACTATATATATTAGGCTCAAAAGAATACTTGAAATATGTACAGTAGATAAAGGTTTGGTATTCTTAATCTGCAAATAGTATCTTGAGACCAATAAGAAGGACACATGTGGTCTCGTGGAAACACGGAGAAGGTTTTTAAAAAGTAGTTTTCAGAACAGTTGATAAATATAAGAGCTCCCTCACCCTCTCAGTCACAGTAAGTGACATGTAACCCAGGGCTTGGGCATTTTTAGTGTTGTGAGCCAGAACTAGTGAGGCCGTGAAGGAAGGGGCCAGGCTGCCCTCTGTGTTTAGGCTATACTGAATTGGATACAACTGAAGAATAGGTAGACATCACCCATGAACCTGAGAGAGCCTTCCTTTTAAACTAATCTGTTCACACAGGCTGAGTTTCCTGCTCTGTGGGATGACATATAAGACACCATCCGATTGTCCAAACATCTGCTTATTTCTTGAGTCTTAAAAAAAAAGCAATCAAATAAATATGAGTTTCAAATAATCCTGAGCTCACACGCATCTGAGGCCTTGCCAGAATTAGGGTGACATTCATCAAGTAAGTCATTGATGTGGGCCCAGACCCAAGCTGGGGTAGGACTCACAAGCAGAGTACTAGGGCCACATTTTGCTGAAGACTTCACTGTGCAGGTGTGCACACTTTTTGGAAAGAGCACCAGTGTCTGCTGTCAGAAGGACCAGAGTGGGTGGGTGACTCACGTCTGCTCTCTAAATGGGAAATGATGATTTCTGTTTCACAGCAGTGTTTGAAATTCAAGTGGTGCCAATGTGTTGAAATAAGATCCGCATGTCATGCATTCAGACATAAAGAGTCCTGTGAATTATCTTTTAATACATAATCTGAGAAGACATAGTTCTAAGGGCTTTATGTATAGTCATTTATTTAATTTCTTACAGAAAGATCCTGTGAGATAGGAACTTTTATTTGATTCTGCAAATAAGGAAACTGAGGTATGGGGACATAAATAACCTTCATAAGGTCACACCAACCAAGGCCAATGCTAGGACTTGGTGCTAGATTCGATCTCTTAAATAGTATGTTATGCCATTTCACTCATCAGATTCGCAAAGATAGGTATTTTAACTTATCTTTCCCCAAGACATATATAAATTGCACACTGCACCATTAAGGTGAGGGCACAGGGACTTGGGTCCACTCTGCCTCTGCCTGCAGCTGTGCCTTCTGCATCCCTCTTCTCTGAGGTCATCATGGTGCTGCTTCCCTTAGATAGACAGCTAAACAGTGCTCCTGCGATTCCATCAAACAGCAGCGAGACTGCAGGAAGCAGGCAGGTGAGAGCATGAGGTGCTTGTGTGTCTGGGGGCTTGTGTGTCTGGGGGCTTCTCCACTGCATAGAAACACGAGTTAACTTCCAGAAATTTGGTGTGCGAAGACTTCTTCAGCAACACATGATTTCAGAGCAGGAAGCAAAACCAGAGATACTTTGAAAAACTCCAGAAGCAAAAAAACAAATCTGCTCACTGATGCTTTTGCCTTTCTGTCTCCTTTCCCCATTGGGCAATTTTGGGCTCATTTGTCTGTTCTTCCTGAGGATGAGTAAGATCAGAGGGAAGATCAAGCTCAGATTGGTCAATTACACCCACTTGTCAGTAACAGAAATACCAGGATGAAGGGCTGGTGGGCAAGGACTCCAAGACAACTTGAGGGATTAGCTGTGAATTTCAATTACTCTTGCACTTCCGCTGTCCATTAGCATGAGTAATTGAGAATCCAGAGCCTGGGGAACTGGAGGACTTATAAAGTATATAAAATGCTGGAGCTGATGGCACCTACGGCTGGCCCTGTCAAATCTCTGCTATTTGTAGATGAGAAAACTTAGGACACAATGTAACCGCTTGCTAGTGGCAGATCTGTCAGTTCCCACATGTCCAGCTCCTGTGACTTTTGGCTCCATGACAACAATAAACAATTATGTTTTGATTTTTAAGAAACAAGGTTTATTTTGGCTCACAGTTTTGGAGGTTCCAGTCCATGGTTGATTGGCCCAGCTGCTGTAGGTCCATGGCATTACATGATTGGACCTCACGGTGAAGTCACCGCTCACCAGGATCCAGGAAGCCGAGAGAAGGAGCAAGGGGTATGAGCCCACAATCTTTTTTCAGGGTGTTCCACCGATGACCTGCAGAGGGCTCCACCTCCAAAGTTGCATCACCTCCCAGTAGGCCCCGGAGGCCCCTGCCTTAGTCACGTGGGCCTTTGGGCTACATTCAACTTCTGAAGGGCAGCAGCAATGGAAGCTGGACTAGAGGATCTGTCTTCCATATTCTGTGAGCAATTTATGCCTTGGAATCTGCTTCTTAGGTGACTGTGTGTGCTGAGCAGATCTCAATCCACCAGTCACATGGAGGCCCCCAGAGCCTGCCTTTTATCAACTGAAGAAGGCATTGATAAACAGTTATGATCTGTAACTTCTATGGCTTATTTCCTTGGTTCTTCATATTTGACTCTTCAGTAATCATGTGTTACTAACAGTACAAGTTTAATCTGCAATATTTCCAACACGGTGCTCCTTGTAAAAGGAGCAGAGTGTGATGAGAAAAAACCTAGGCATCAGAGGACTTAGGCATAATTATAGCTTAATGCTGCAGTGCTGTGTGACCTTAGACACATACCCTAACTTTTCTGGGCTTCAGTCTCCTCACCTAGAGGAAAGGGATTTTCCCTTTTTTCTAGGGCAATTATCCCTGCCTTGACTATACTACAGGGTTTTAGAGGGGGTCAGAGTATATAAAAATTCTATTAGTGGTAATAACTAGGACATTCTCTCCATTCCAGGCAGAGTCCTAAGTATTCAACATGTTCTTTTCCTAATTCATAATACAGCTTTTGTGACTAAGGTAAACTTGAAGACTTGGAAACTAGTCTGGAAAGGTTAAATAATTTATTCAAGATCACAAGGGGGAAATATTTTGTTTATAAAATAGATTATAATAGCTAGGCATGGAGGCGTGCACGCCTGTAGTCTCAGCACTTTGGGAGGCTGAGACAGGAGAATCGCGAGTTCAAAGCCAACCTCAGCAACGGCGAGGCGCTAAGCAACTCAGTGAGACCCTGTCTGTACATAAAACACAAAATAGGGCTGGGGATGTGGCTCAGTGGTCCAGTGCCCCTGAGTTCAATCTCTAGTACCAAAAAAAAGAGTAGATTACAATAAGGGGAGACTCTCCCTCCTTTGTTGCTGAGGCAAGCCGCATTCACTACTGCAAGCCCAATGCTTGTCCTGGATTTTGACGGACTCACAGAGGAGGAAACGTTTTGAGAAGCTGTTGAGGATAAGCTTTCCCAAAACAAAGAAGTAAAGAAAGAGCTCAGGAGTAAGGAAAAAATGATGGAAGATCTCTAAGGCTCAGCTGATGTTTTAGACATCAGCCTAAGGAAACAGCTATACATGAAAGAATTTGGGCAAGTGTGATCATACCTGAGGAACAGCTTAAGAAAGATCAGCCAGCCTCTGAGTTTCAAGGGCACAGGCACATGGAGGGGCTGTAGGTAAGGGAGATATTGCCTTTGAAAACCTTGAACAGCATTAAGATCCTTTGTGTGATTCTTTGGTGGCCTTCAAGCACAATTCTAAATGAATATTTGGACATGGAGGAAAGAAAGCTGAAATAGCTTTCTCTGTCTAAACATATATTCCTCAATAAGAGATGATTCACATGTCATAGAATGCCAAAGCTAGGATAGACTTTAGAAAATGAAGCTCTAGGACCTGAGATGTTGCTCAGTGGTAAAGCACTTGCCTGGTATATGCTAGGACCTGGGTTTGAGCTCCAACTCAGGGTGGGGGAAAAGCAAGGAACATAAATAAACTAAAATAAAATGAAACAAAATAAAGTTTCAGTATCAATTGTAGTTCTGAGATGGGATTTGAACCCTTCTCACTTTACTTAGCCTTAAACCCAGTGCCCAGGTGCACTTTGTGAAAAGAACCCAGATTTGTAACAGGACTTGCAATTACTCACTCCCTATCCTCACACTTACTCCTTCGGTGTTCACTCAACGAGCATGCCCTGAGGGCCAGTTGATGACAGGCACTGTGCTGGACACGTGGACTACAAGGTAAGACAGTCTTTCTGCTTTCAAAGGGGTCGCCATCTAGGGCAGAGACAGACATGCCAACAAACAGACCTTGCAACCTCACGCAGTATAGTCCCCAGGGTTAGAGCAGAGGGTGGTAAGCTTCTCCTGAAAACTAAATCTTGCATGCAGCCTGTTTCTGTAGACAAAATGTCACTGGAACACAGCCATGTCTTTTGCTTACATATTTTTTACGGCTGTTTTCAGGCTACAATGACAGAATTGAGTCCTTCTGACAGGGTACAACCTACATAGCTCTTCACAAAATGAGTTTACAGCCCCTGCTGTCGAGGACAGAGTACTTTTGCAGAATCAAGAAGGCAGTAAGGCTGTCTATAGAAGCATGTCTCAAATCTGGCTGCACAGTAGAATCACCTAAGGAGTTTTTCTTTTGTGGAGGGATTGTTTGTTTTTACAGTGCTAAAGATTGAGCCCAGGGCCTTTTGCAAGTTCAGCAGGCACACTACTACTGAGCTATGGCTCCAGAACTTTCTTTCTTTCCTTTTTTTAAATTGTATTTTGAGACAGAGTCTGGCTAAGTTACCCAGGCATGTGCCACCTTGGCTACCTACAGAGCCATGTAGTAGGTACCTACCTACCTACTCTGGCTACCTACAGAGTTTTGAAAACAACTGATGCTTAAACTCTGTCTCCCTATTTTTGTTCCTAGAGATTGTAATTCATGGCATTGGCGGAAAGAGCAGGCATAGCGTCTCCTTACCATCTCCAAAGTGATGGGACCTAACAGTGCCAATATGCACACTGAGCAGAAAGGCTGATTCAGAGGTAAGAGTTCTGAGTGGAACTTGGCAGAATATTAGCAGGTGCTGGGCACAGTGAAAGGGGAAGAGGATATTCTCCATGGGCAAAATCTATCTGAGAACTTCAATTACATCTATAACAGGAGAAGGGGAGGTCGAAGAGAAAGCTGGAACAGAATCATGAAAGTTCATATATATCCTGTTAAAAATGTCTATCTCCCAGGCAGTAGTGTGGAAGATGTACAACTGAAGGTTTCTAAGCAGGGAGGGCCACGTTGTCAAACTTGCATTAGAACACTGTGTGGGGGAAAGACTGTGGGAGCTGAGAGGGGCAAGGGGACAGGCATGTGACCTGCAAGGAGCTGAAGGCAGGAGCAGATGGAAGTCCCTGCCCAGATGCCATTGCAACCCTTTGCCATGTACTTGAATCAGAATCCAAGAGGTGGCACTTGTGCAGCTGTACCATCTCTAACAGTGCTGTACACCTGCCACCAGTCAGCAACCTCCCACCTTGACTTTCCTTTGTCTTTTGAGAACGGTTTGCACAAGTCTCACTTCTCTGCTCCATAAGCTGTTTGAGGGGCAGCCCATGTTCTGGACAGCTTCTCTCCTTTGTGTCTTTGCATCCGGGAGAACATTTCTGCGTGTAGAGGGTGCTGAATAATAATCTGTTGAAACCATAAACCTCTTTTGAGGGGAAGAAAGTAACACTGAGGCAGGAACTCATCAGCAGTAGAACTAGGAGCAATACCAACATGAGCCGACTCAGGTACTAGAGGCATTACCATGTGTCCCAGGAAGCTGCTGCCCTAGGGGACATGCAGGTCAGAACACCTCTGTCTTCTCCATGCTGCAGGAACTGTCCTTCTGCAGCAGGTAGGGCTCCTGCAGGCATGTGCGGTCTATCTTGGATAGTGCTGGGCAGTGCAGTGTCAGGCCAGCTGGTGCTTCTTGAGGCTGACCATTCACTGGGAACACAAGCAATGATTCTCAGGAAGCTCACTTCTTCATAACGTCTTCCTCTTTTTTTGTTAGCTCTTACTGTCCCGTTCTATCGTTCATTTTTGTATCTTAACAAAAACCAAGCTGAATGCTTTCTTGCCATATTGACAATCACCATATGACCCTTCTGTTGGCAACGAATCTAATGGAGGGTGTTTGAAGAAATGATTTTACTTACCTCTATGGGCTCTCATCTCCCTGTGGGAAGGAAGAATTGTTTATGCTATTTTTAATGAAGGCAAGTAGATTTCCTCTTCTCTTTTTCATGACGGAGGTCTTAAAGCATCATGAACTTGGGTTGGTTCTAGGGGCCCAGGCAGTCTTTTCCCTCCTGCCAGTGCACAAAGTCACTGCTTAATTGAGAGTGATTCAGAAGGGGGGGATAATGCAGAGTTCATGCTGTTAGGAGTGATCACTCTGCTTGGAGACATATGTAGTCACAGAAGGCTCAACAGATCACAGTAGCTCAAGGCACTGGAAGATGAAAGGGCCAGCGTCGCTGATCGGGGCCCCAGAGACGGGCCTGCTGCCTGCACACACCCGGCAGTCTTCACTGCTGCTACTGTTCCTTTTCTCTCTTGCATTTCTTTTTTAATTTGCTTTTCTTTAGTAAAACTGATGATTTTAGGGCAGGAGAAGCAACGGGAGACGGCAGTGTGTGTTGCTTTGAGCCTCACAGAGGTCCTCAACGTTTTATACCCATGCAGCATAAAGCTAACAGAGGCTATTCTTCTCCTTTATTTTAATATGAAATAAAATCATAGCAACAAAATGCTCATACAAACCTGAGGCAGCCTGTGGCTTAATGGAAAGAATTAACTCCCTGCCTTGATCGTCAGGCACAAGGGCTGAGTCTGGCCCTTCTATAGCTTTGGGCATTGGACTGCTTTCTGCATCCCGATGGGTAATAATCCTAACTTTTGGGATCATTGAAAGAATAAATAACACGCTGCAGATTAAACGCCACTGCGGTCAGTGTACAGATGGCTACAAAAATGTCCACCTCTCCCCTAGTTCTCACTTAGAGCCACTTAGCCTTAGGGAAGCCACAGAAATACATCGAGTCACAACTTTAAAACAAGGCTTGAAATGTGTGCAAGATGTTCAGATAATTTTTTAGGGTAAAAAGAAGGTTATCTTCCCTGTAACGTGCAATGTGCTGTATAAATGTGAGACATAGAGTTAATACACTCTGTCAGTCAGTATAATTTATGTCAACAAGCAACAGAAAAGTGTCCTTGCAGATTATCTGCTAGGTACTGTATTAGGAACTTTAAAATATATGATCTCTACCTACTATACTCATCCTGTGCAGGATGTGAGATCATTTCAAATGGACAGTGTAGAACTGGTCCACAACATACAGCAGCTGACATTTATTTCTGCTTAACCAAATGCCAAATGCCAGTGCCTATTCTAAAAGTTTTGGACACTTTATCTCATTTAACATTTACATCAGTCCTAATGCACTTTAGAACAGTTATCTTTATTTTACAGATGAGAAAACTGAGGCACAGAGAGTAAATCACTTGTCCAAGATCACATGACTAGTAAGTGATAAAATAAGATTTGAGGGCAGGTAATCTAGGTCTAAAACCTGTAGTTTTAACCATAATAACACATGGCAAAATATGACTTGGTTATAAGCATTTATTCTTTGAGTTCATAGTAGCTATCCTCTCTTGAAATTATTGTCATGAGAATATTTTATGAGACACAATGTCACTTCTGTTTACTGCATTGTTTCCAAAAGCAATGAATATATTATTTATTCAAATAAATACTGTTAAGGAAGATACTATAAGCATTAGCAGAGATGACTAATTCATTGCTATTCATAAATATGACTCTGAAACTAAACCACAGTTTGTATACTTATGCATCTATTTAAAATATACATGTACTCTCATAAATATGGTCTGCTCTTTAATATTTCCTCTCTGCAGGCTGAAGCTATTAGGAGACTAACAGGTCCAATATCCAGAAGTAATTATGGTATGATATTAAATCAGTCCTGCCATGGGCTTGCATTCACAATCTCCAAATGTCTCTAAAACTCTAAAAAGTCAGGTGGTTGAAGATTTCCTCTTCTTAGTCCTCTCTAGCTATCTTCCAAGGCACATTCTTTTCATCACCCCTAACAGCACAAATTTACCTCTGTCTTTGTCTTCTCCACCCAGCATCATGGCCATCAGAATGACAGTTGCTTAGGAATCAGCACAGTAGCAATAAATCAAGACAATAAAAGGCAAAAAGTGAAAATGAAAGAGGGTGAGCATGTGTGTGTGTGTACACTAACGCACATTTCACAGATATGTACTTTACATGTATGTGTGATTTCTATGCAAATACATACACATACACAATTTAGAATTACTGTTACTTGCAAAAGGGGTATACAAATATACTTGTTTGTCCCAAATGTGTAATGGTTTTTGTGTTTAGTATTATATAACCTCGGTGAACTCCCTATTTGTTGCAAGTGCATTCAGTTTTGCCCATTTTCTCCATCACATCTAAGTTGTCCACAAAGGAGAAAGCCCCAGGATCATCTCTGCGTGTTTGCTGACAGGCAGACCAACAAAAGGCAACAAGCATTTCCCCAGTTTCACAGAAGCTTCGTTCCTCAGCGGCAGTGAATAGGGTAGCCGGCACTGTCTAATTGAGAAATCACGTGTCAGCAAAGGATTACATAAAGCCTGTGGGGTGTATTTTATTATACTTTTCACTTTTTGCTACCTTTTCTCCCTTTTCCTAGAACAGATTTTCCTTTGGCTTTGAAAGATGCTAATGGAGTGTTATTAGTCCAGGAAGAAAATTGCTCTGGAGAATCGTAATGACTTCACTGCTGGGGTGACATCAAACCAGACCGTTTAAGAATAATAGGGTTTCGGTTCCTGTAGAGAGAGTCGGATTTGGGAGATAAATAGCAATCCCATGACATGTAAGACAGAAAAGGAGGACAAGTGCTGGAACTTCTTTGGTTGTTGAACTCATGTGTGGGGCCACCCTCAACCTCTCCTGACATTTCAG
>CM053408.1:111070018-111087585 GCA_028644305.1 Xerus rutilus | reverse complement strand
TGCCCAAATAAGGAAGCTGGTCAGTGGAGCTGCAAGCCAGATGTGACGTCACTAGTGGACATGCCTCCTGTCAATCAGCGAGTTTTCCTGACCCATCAGGAAGGACTATGGCCTTCTCTTCCTGTACCCGAGCCCTCCCCTTCCTGACCGGGTTTTCTTGAAATTCTCTGTGCACAAAAGATCCAGTGCCATTTCTCCCAACCTGCTCTGATGGACGGGGAGATGGTCCGAGGGCTCACCTTCCAATAAAGCATGGCCGAGTGGCTTAATTAATCTTCTCCTGGTCGTGTGAATTTTACACTCACCTCCTTTCTTCCACTATTTTATCACAGGACACCTCTTTATGGTTCCCTTTGAGTTTATCCATTATCCATTTAGAATGATTTTGTACCTTCCTGGCAAAGTTGAAGACATTGATTCCCTGGCAATTCAGCCCTGAAACTCATGAGCAATCCAAAACAATGGCTAAGGAGGGAAGTCTCACACATGTATGCATGCACAAGATTAGCATTTAATAACACATTAGTTGGCCAAATTTTGTGTTTAAGACTAAGGTCTTTTCTTTGAACATAGGTTTTGTGAATGGTGCTCTGTTCCTTCTCTCTTGAAAAATATCACAGTGAATCATTTTTAATCTCTAATTCCCATTTTTTTAGAATGGAACAACGTACATAATTGCAAGTCAATCTGTGGACAGATCCTGCTGATTTCCATTATTTCCTTCAACTTGTAAGTTGACTTGTTCACCCCACATTCAATAGGAATATGTTTTGTTTGTTTGTTTGTTTGTTTGTTTTGTATCAGGGATTGAACTCAGGGGCACTTGATCACTGAGCCATATCCCCAGCCCTATTTTTTGTTTTATTTAGAGACAGGGTCTCACTGAGTTGCTTAGCGCCTCACCATTGCTGAGATTGGCTTCAAACTCATGATTCTCCTGCCTCGCCCTGCCAAGGTGCTGGGATTACAGGCGTGCGCCACCGCGCCCAGCTCAATAGGAATATTTTGTAGGTGTTCCTTTTTAACAAGTTTTTCATTGAAATTTTTAAAGAAAAACAGCTTTCATTTTATATTCTTATGTCCCTGGTTGAAATAATATTTTACTAAATTATATCATTAACTTAAGAAGTACAATTTTCATAGCCTTTTAGGGAACACACACAACTTTGATTAGCACACAACTAAAGTGGTTGGAGCAAAAGAAATGGTGCTTAGGCAATCTCCTAATTGCTCCAAGCAGTCACTGTGCCGTGGGTGTGGCATGTTATGCTTTACAGAGGTAATGAGAACCTGGATCTAGAAGTTTCTATGATACTTGGTTTATTTGCTTTCATGTAAGTTCTCCAAGTCCTGTTGATGGGCAATCTTTCTACTCCTCCATGTGGCTACTCCTCCATTCGTATGTCTCTTGTGAGGATCACTTCTGGGGTGGGAGTGACTCATTTCAGAAAAACCCAGATATCACATTACCACAATCTCACTAGACTCTGGCTGAATTTCTAGTCTAGTCACGAAAGTTCTTTCCATCTTCCTCCCTGAATCCCAACTGAAATGCACAAAGAATGTTGCACACAGATTCCATCAGAGTTGGGGATGCTGAACCTGGAGGAGAGAAAGCACATTTCATTCAGATAAAAGCTCAGCTCATTCTCCTTCCCCCATCCAATCAGACAATTATAGCACCAGGCCAGAATTTTCTCCTGCGTTTTGTACATAAAACATAATTCTGCCACCAGCTGCTCACCAACATTTCATTGTCTCCTCAACAGACAACAAAATGACAAGACAGATCAGCAGAGGGTGACCTGGCAGACGAAACCCCCTCCCACGCCTGTCATTGGGCCGCTGCTTTCTGTTTCTAAAATAAACTCTGGAGTCATTGCTTTCCCGCATCTGTGCTCTTGCATGGGTGAGGGAGAGGTTCTCTGAACACACAGGTGCTGAGCATATCAGGCAAAGAGAGGGCTGTCACCAGTGGCAAAGGGCAGAGGGGCCACTTGGGTGGAACGGTCAAGGTGTTATGCCCTTTACACGCACAGAATTGGGAGTGCATAGGCGGGAGGCATTAGAAGATTGTAGTAATGATTCCCTGGCTTGGGGACTTGCATTTTGTCACATCAGCCCTATACTTTCTTTTGACATTATTCATTTTCTTTCTTTCCATTCATATCAACTTCTCTCCTCCACCCCCTTCCTTTAAGAACCTGCTGTGTTTAAATGTCCTAAGGGGGAAAGGAGAGCTAGGAGGAGGAATAGGCCAAATCCAAACTCATAGTAGCTGCTTCTGTCCTGCCGTACAGGGAAGTGATACCTAAGTAGGAACCTGATCCCTTACTTCCCTTCCCTTGGCAGAGGCTGGTGCAGAGAGAAGAGAAGAAAAAGGAATGTCAGAAGGACATGCTGGGAAGGGAAAATTCAGGGCAAGATGATGGTCCATCACGAATGGAGCACATTCAGGAATTTGTGGAAGCAAAGCACAATGGAGAGCTACATTAGCTATATTGATTTATATAAATAATAACAATAAACACAAAACAACACAAAGCAAAAATCAAAGAGGCCTCAAAACGAAACCAAGCGGAATTGAGCTTTCAGGAAACACAGCACTAGAAGGGACAGGGCCTGGAACAGGGAAGCCAAGTGCCTTCAACACACAGTAGACAAAACCTCAAGGTTCCACGTCATTGCCCTGGTGCAATTACAACAGTCCAGCAACATGGGCTGCCTACCATGGTTTCAATGTGTCCTGCAAAAATTCATGTTGGAAACCTAATCCTCAAATATACGTGTTAATTATATTTGGTGGTGGAGCTTATGGGAGGTAATTAGGGTTAGATGAGGTCATGAATGTGGGGTTCCCATTATGGCACTATTGGCTTTATAAGAAGAAGAAATTCCAGGCATGGTGGCACATGCCTGTAATCCCGGCAACTCAGGAGTCTGAGGCAGATGGATCACCAATTCAAGGCCAGCCTCGGCAACTTAGCTGAGACCCTATCTTCAAATAAATAAAATAAAATAAAAAAGGGTTGGGAATGTACCTTGATGGTAATGCACACCGGGTTCCTATCCCAAGTAGAGAAGGAAGAAAGATAGGAGAAGATAAAGAAAGACCTGAGCAAGACTACGTAACCCACAAATCTTGTTGGATCATAATTTGAAGTAGGGATGTCAAAGAAAAGGAACTGAAGATTAAACAGTGTGGATCATGTCACCATCAGAGACTTTTAGAGCACTGTCTGGTATAACTCATTTAATGAGAATTTAGGAGCAAAGTTGGCTAGAAAAGCATATATATCCCCACCTTCACTACCTCCTGTGGAAGTGCCAGAATGATTGAATTCCACATAGGTGGATGTCTCACCATGGGTGACATAGAAGCCATGATTTCATTTGAATATTTGAAAATTAGACTCTTCAGCAGACAGTGATGGGCATTCGCAAATCCTCACCTCAAGTGCTGGCAGCTCCAGTTGACAGATGAGGAAGTCAAGACTTTAGAGAACTTCTGCTGTGTGTTCAAGGTCACATAATTAAAAGCAAAGCTGTACAGAAGCAAGCTATTGCTTTATCTATCTTTCTAATATTGGTTAGGAATATTTAAATATCAAAGTTTTTAAGGTTCATTAATTTATATCAGCATCATTATACCACTGAACTAAGTTCATTTTATCACTGCAACAACAGATGGGCTATGTGTGTTTTAAACACATTGCTACCTGCTTGTTTAGGCCAGGATTTCAACCTATTTTTCTTTTCGTTGCCAAATTTTGCATACAGCTTTGAGAAAAGGGACATCTATTTTTCTATTCTGGATGTTTAGAGTCCATTTTCTAGAAATAACAGTATTTTACGAGAAGTTATAAGATTTTTTTAAGGGATCAAATAAAATGAACACTACTCTTAGAGGCAGGAAAAACAACAAACAGGACTCACCATGTAGCTGACCATCTGAGAAGGAAGTCAGAGACATCGGTGGGACACTCAGATTGGAGAAGACATTGAGCTTTTCAAAGCTCCCTTCAGTCTCCTATGGCTAGTGCATATATGCTTCCTTGCACAATTAGAGATATTTATAAGAAAGTGAAAATTACCTATGCTCTTGTTTTACAGAGTACTGATGGATGTTGAGGTCTTTATGACCTTATTCTATCATCCAAAAATGCTCAGGGATGAAAGGACCCACACAGCTAAGATGGGCATTCACAGCCTTGAGGAACAAAGATAAACAAAGTCTGGCTTAGAATTGACATCTCAGATATGCATATGAGATTGTGGCCCTAGGGCTTAAGGAAGGAACATCTATGGCTTTCTGACATGAATATCAACCCTCTTTCCATTTTTGTGAGTTAATGTGTATAACAAAATTCATAACAATATGTCATCCTAAGGAATGACAGAAAAATTCCCCTTGGCAAACAGCTGCGCTCCCCACTACACCCACCAACTATGCACAGGTGAGTTGATCTTGAAGAAATATCCTTATTTAGAAAATGAGTTGGTGGTTGCCCATTTGGATGTGAATATTCATACTCTAGTATAGACCTGAAAGGAGCCTTTAGAACAAAAGAGAGCTGAACTGTTACACATAAGGATATGCAAAGGACTTGGAATATTGCTGGATTCCTGGAGGACATGGGTATAGAAAGAACCAGGGAGAGCAGGTGGGACTGGGAGGCACATCTCATCTCTGGCAATTCTTGGTTTCTGGAGGCCCAGAGAGAATATCCAGGGAGAAGCAGCCCTAACAGTCCACTGGGAGGCTGGCTTATAAATCTCTCTCTCTGGAAAAATCTTCATTGAAGCTAGCTACTCTCACAAAGGCCTTGTAAGAGTTACTTTAGTTGTTTTTGTTGCTCAATCCAGAAGATCTTCATTTCCCACCTATCAAAATTTAAGATAGAGCACAAAAACTATTAGAAGGTGGTGAGAAGATATGAGAGAAGGCTGTTAGGAGGAGTTTAAATTCAGGGGTGCATATGAGTTGGAGAAGTTCGGCATACTAAGAATTCACAGGCGCCGTGCTGTTGAGGGCACTGGACTTTCTGCATGCCACGAAACAAGTGTTTGAGGTCAAACACATTTTAGATCCTCAGAGGCTGGTTCACTAGCTGGTACTAGGATCACAAATATTTCATGTGAGACCTTACAATTTGATAGGTGATTGTCAAACATAAAATATATGTAATAATTTTTTAAAAGCCTAAGGAAATAGAAGGTATGAAAATACATAAACTATAGCATACTTACATGATGGAGTGCCATTAAAACTACAGGAGAGGCATCTCTTCATCTTCTCCACTTGGCTCTTCTCAGTCCAGGCTGCTGTAATAGAACATCATAGATCAGGTAGATTAGATCACACACAATAATTTCTCAAAGTTCTCAAAGCTGAAGGCCTAAAATCAGGGTGTCAGCATGGTCAGGTTTGGGGTGAGGACCTCCTCCTGTTCATGTTCTTACAGACCTTATTTTTAGTTTGTGCACACAAGGAGAAAGGGACATTTTTTATCTTCCTCTTTTTATAGCAATGGCAATAATTTTTATTATTGACAAAGCCAGGATTTTTTTTTAATTTAAAAGATTTTTATTGGTGCATTATAATTATACTTAATAGTGGTATATTCATTGTGTCATATACACACACATAGCATAATTTGATCCATCTCATTCCCTAGTACCTTCCCTTTCCCTCCCCTCCTCCCTGCTCTACTTATCTCCTTTCTATTATTACTATTATTCTTTTATTCTTATTATTATTTCAATTAGTGCAATATATATGTGTGTGTGTATATATATGTGTATATAGATATATATATTTGCAATATATATGCAAGATGAAGTACTAGGGAATGAAGTGTAGCAAACTATGTTATATCCATGTATGAAGATGGCACAGTGAGCCTGTTTCTCTTTTTTAAAAGCCATTAATCCCATCCTGCGAGACCTAACCTTGTGCCCACATCTAACCTTAATTGTCTCCCAAAGGTCCCACCTCCCAATGCCATCATGTTGGAGATTAGGGTTTCGGCATATGGGTTTTGAGGTAGACACATGTGTTCAGTCCAGAGTATCACCTTAACTCGTGGCCCACCAGGAGCATTGACCAGCTATGACAGCAGTTTATGCTCAGTCTTGATTGGACAGTCCATGTAGACCCCTTGTCTTGCTGCACCAGAACATCTGTAACCTTAGCAAGAATAAGCTACCATGCCAGGTGGGGAGGGTCCTGGACTAAGTGAACATGCAGATGCTGAGATAGGTCAGAGTTGTTGGAGCTCTTACCATATAGATGCCATATATACATACTTAATAAAAATAATTCTTTAAGCAGAGAACTTAAGAAGGAATTTTTTCTTATGATTGCTTTATATTAGTCTTTCTATAATGATTATTATTCACTTCTGCATTAAAAAATATAAACATTTTTTTTGGTAGTTTTGGTTTCTGATGTAATACTGGGTGATGGACAGACACTGGAAAACTGGGAACAGACTGTAAGTGATCCAGTGATGCTTGTGTGTCTGTGCTGCCTGTATGTCACCATTGACATTTGTTAAACAGAACCAAGTATCCAAACATTTCTTAAAACCCTATTATTCCAAGAAAAATAAATCTGTTGCCAGAAAATCACAGTGGCATTTCCATTTCTACAAAGAAAAAAGAAATTTAATGTTGAAATGGTCTGGTTGGGTGTACCAAAGGAAGCCCCATGAATGAATTATGAGCCATTCCCTGTTATGCAATACACCATGATTTCTATGGAATTTACAGATTTCAGCAGTGCTTATGAGTTATATGGTTACTTTGACTCTCAGAAATAAATAGTTTGATCTCAATGTCTATATTGTCACCCTTTTTACTTCATATAGTTCACCAACATAACCATAAATATGACAGTCAATGCATTCTAAAGATTTTATGAATTTCCAACATTTGCTTTGAACATATTTTTAGCATTTTCTTCTTTCTTCATTTCTCCTTCTTTCCCTCCTTTCTTTCTTATCTCCTTTACCTTTCTGTCATTCTTCAGGTAAAGTCAGAGAAAGTGTCAAACTGCAGAAAAAGGGGACTAAAATTAAAAGTAACAAGTAACACTTCTTCAACCCCTCCACTCATCTACACATCCAATCACCCATTCATCTCTCCACCCATTATGAAAATGCATTTGACTGTGATTTTCTTGTGATAAAACTTCCTCCATTTACTTGTAATAAAACCCAAAGCACTTTAAGTAAACTACCTAAAACTATCGTTCATATATCCATATAATATATTGGGAGGAGAAACTCCTATACCACAGAATGTTGGAGAGATTAAATCTGATGTACTCAGCACTTCTGCTAAATACTTTTTATTATCTAGTTGGGGGGCAGAGAGAGCTATAGAAAACTCTAGTTTGGATGTCAAGATACAGACATTCCTAGGATGTTTCCATTGAGAGTTTGAGTTATGTATTGGATGCCTGTGGGGACTTGTGATTGTCCAAACAATTTCAGAGTGGAATATGCAAAGCTTCAGGAAGGTCAGCAGTGAAACACCCTTGTAGTTTATTTGATTGTACTGAAAATACTATGTACCTCCTCCTTATATCAGAAGTTACACGGAATCATTTCAATCATCTACAGATTTTCCCACTCACAGAGAGGTGAGCCAGGTTTTTAACCTATGACCAGTGGATCCAATCCTTCAATCATTTGTGATTGGGTGTTTGGCACTACACAGGAATCCTGCAACACATATCTACACCAGGGATTTTTCTTCAGATTATACCCAATCATTATCAGATTCTAAGAGACTTTACAAAGGCATCACTATCTTTGAAGTGCTCTTAGGAGAAAATTCTGTTTCATGTTACCCAAAAGAAAGTGAAACCCACCCTCTTTCAGGACGCAGAGGGCCCCCTCTTTTTCCCATCTGGGTTCTGCTGTCACAATATTGTTGATTAACTGATACCCCAATAATTTTTCAAAGTAAGTAAATACCAACACTACTCATGAATACTTGAGCCCAAGAGGATCCATTTGTGGACTTTGTGACCTTTGTGACCAGTATTGAATTTCCATGAAAACTATCAGGAAAATTTGAGGACTGGGATTGTTCTGGGCCTTGAAATTTCCAGTGGTGTAGTAATTCACTGCCAAGATGCTAACCCTGGAGACTCCAATCCCTTTGCCTGGACCCTGATGGGTCATTGTCTTAGGGAGCCACTCTGCTTCCACGATAGGAGAAAAGAGATCCCATGCCATTGCTCATTCTTACATTCCACTGCCTCTGTTACCAAAAGGCACATTGTCTGCTAAGATTACAAGTGGTTTTGTATTTGAGCCAAAGGACTATATTTTTATGTATTTTTAAGTTTGTTCTCATTAATTATATATGGCAGTAGAATGTATTTTGACATATTAAACATACATGGAATGTAACTTCTCATTCTTTTGGTTGTACATGATGTAGAATTACACTGGCCATATAATCATATATGCCCATAGAAAAGTAATGGCCAATTCATTTTACTATCTTTCTTATTCCCATTCCCCCTCCCTTCCTTTCATTCCCCTTTGTCTAATCCAAAGTACTTCTATTCTTCCCTACCCACCTCTTATTGTGAATTAGCATCCACATATCAGAGAGAACATTCAGCCTTTAGTTTTGGGGGATTGGCTTATTTCACTTAGTATGATAGTCTCCAGTTCTCTCTATGTACCTACAAATGCCATAATTTCACTTTTTTATGGCTGAGTATTATTCAGTTGTGTATATATACCACATTTTCCTTAGCCATTTATCTGTTGAAGGATACTTAGGCTGTTCCATAGTTTATCTATTGTGAATTGAGCTGCTATAAATGTTGATGTGGCTGTGTCACTGTAGTATTCTGATTTTAAGTCTCTTGAATATAAACTGAGGAGCTGGATAACTGGGTGAAATGGTGATTCCATACCAAATTTCCTGAGGAATCTCCATACTGCTTTCTAGAGTGGTTGTACCAATTTTCAGTCCCACCAGCAATGTATGAGTGTACCTTTTCCCCATATTTTCGCAAACATTTATTGTTACTTATATTCTTGACAATTGCTGTTCTGACTACAGTGAGATGAAATCTCAGTGCAATTTTAATTTGTGTTTCTTTAATTGCCAGATATGTTGAACATTTTTTTATATATTTGTTGACCCATCATATTTCTTCATCTGTGAAGTGTTTGTTAAATTCCTTTGCCTATTTATTGATTGGTTTATTTGTTTTCTTGGTGTTAAGTTTTTAGAGTTCTTTATCCTGGAGATTAATGCGCTATCTGAGGTGCAAGGGCAAAGATTTTCTCCCACTCTGTAGGCTCTCTCTTCACATTCTTGATTGTTTCCTTTACTGTGAAGAAGCTTTTTAGTTTGATTTCAACCCATTTGTTGATATTTGCTATAATTCCAAATCTGCTATCTTCCAGGCACTGCACTTGGGCCTTGGACATATGGCTTTGTCCTTTCAGAAAGCTTATCTGATGAACAGATAAAGGAAACTGACAAGCACCAGTTAGCAGCAAGTATTTACTGAGATCTTTCTATGTGTCCCACACTATTTTCAAGTATGTTATATATGATATCTCATTTTGTCCTCATAACAACTCCATGGGGTGTCTGCCATTATTATCTAATTTTAAACCTGAAAAAAACCAAAATACAGAAAGTTTGATAACTTGCCCCAGTTTTCTCAGCTAGGTAAATAGCCTGAGCAGTCTGTCTTAGTCTGCTCTGGTGCCGTAACAAAATTCTATGGACTTGGGCTTAAATAACATTTAGTTTTCACCATGGCAGAGGCTGGAAGTCCAAGTGCAGGGTGCCGGCAAGGCCATGTTCTTGGGCAGGGCCCTCTCCTGGGCTCATGGATAGCTGCCTTCTTTATGTGTCCTCACAGGGTGGAGAGAGCCAGCTCTGGTCTCTGCCCATCATGAGGGCCCCATCTTCATAAACTCATTTAAACTTATTTACTTCTTCAAGTTCCCTTCCTTTAAAAACCATCACATTAGGAGTTAGGAGTACAACATATGAACTTGAAGAAGAGCAAAGATCTAGTGCATTAACATTCTTGCCTTCAGAATGAATATTCTTAACAATTATAACTTCACTAAAAACACAGGCAGATGAATCCAACAGCTATGTATAAATCTAAAGAGCTAATAAAAAAATCTTAAAAAAGAAAGAATAAGTAACTAAAACCACATGGAACCCTTCCCTTAAAAAAAGAATAAAAAGAATTAAAAAAAAATACAGCATGCACGAATAATGGTCTTCTTTAAAAAAAGTGTAAAAAAGTCGTAAGACTATATATCCAATCTGATTAAAAAATTGGTAAAAGTTTAGGAAAATATGAAAAATAGATATTAAAAAATAGAAATCGGATTATTAGTGGATTCAAGTTCTTATTCTCTTTGATTTTCTGTTTTTGGTCTATATTCAAGATTTTCTATAATGTTCTATTATCTCCAATATATAAAACCAAATTTCATCATTAATTTTATAGTTTCTTGCACAGAGATGTTTAGGGACAACACAAATTAATAATTATTGAGTGAATAAGTGGATGAAAAGCATGCTGCACTGCTGTGGGCCTTTTGTGCATTGATCATATGCTCTGATCCACTTTGTCTCCTTGGAAGTAGGAGGATGTGTATTAAGCACATCTGGTAAACCAGATGGCTACTGCAGCCAGTGTTCTCACTCAGATGAAGTCACATTCTAGGGATGAGAACGAACCACAGATCTGGGGGTCCTCATATGTCAATTCACAAAAGCTTTTTTTCTGATTCTTTATGCTCAAGGAACCAGTGAAAGAGAGAAGAGAGAGAGAAAAAAGAAAGAACTCTGAAGGGTTTATCTCCATTATCACAAAAGAATCTGGCACTCAAACATAGTGAAGTCCGAGATTTCTCAGCACAGAGAGCTGAGTGTGCTCAAGTGAGGTGAGGGTGAGGATATTCAGAAGATACCCCAGGGACCCTGCAACAGCTCACCTCCCACAGTCACAAAGCTGGGGCCTTCTGAGTACCTGAGTCAGCACAAGACCTGCCCTTCGAACCCAATTATTGCAATCAAGTCAGAAAGATTTCAGAAATGTCACTCAGAGTAACAAGAATGAGTTTATTGAAGGGATAAGAAAAGGTAAAGGGGACACTGTCAAAGGAGAGAGTGGGTCCTTTCTGAGCAGAGAGAGACAATGTGCCCCTCCTGCATTCCAGTATTATTGCGAATACCAAAGAAGTTTCCAGAGAGTCCCGCCCAGGTTCACCTCTCAATTTTTGACTGACAGCAAGATGACATCAGACTTTCAAATACCCACTGCCATGACAATTCTAGGTCCCCTTGTCCAATGCTTACCAGTTCTAATTGGATTCTTAACCATACATTCTTATAGATTTTATTGTTGGGAGGAATTATCCTCATCTCCCTGGGTTTCAGGATCTGGTCACCAAAGTCTCCTGGATTTCTCCCATTGACATTATCTGAGGCCTGCATTTCTCCTGCAGATAACAGGTAGTTTGCTAAGAAATGTGACATATCCTGTCTACTTAGTCCAGGAAGGGCTACAGGTAAATTGCTTCTTGGAAAAGAAAGCATGTAGAGATTAGCACAATGGGCCTGTTTTATGGAATTATTCTTAATCTCATATTTCTACTATCTCATCTGCCCGTCTCCTAACACCACCACCATGGGGTGGACATGATGCCTATGCCCATTTTGGGGTATAGGATATGGGACTGGAGAAAGAATTTGTTCCAAGTTGAACAGGAAGGAAGGGGAGAAGGACTTCATTATGAACTCAATGTTGTGTCTCCAAAATCACATGCAGAAGCCTAGACTCCCAGTCTGATGGTGTTAGGAAGAAACTATGTTCATATGAGGATATGATTGATGTTCTTATAAGAAGAGTGCTCTCTGTCCTCTCTCCCTCTCCCCCGACTATGCATAAGAGGTCCCAAGAACATACACTGAGAAGGGGGCCCTCCACAACACAAGAAGAGGCCTCTATCACTTCAACTGACACCTTGATCTCAGACTTGCCAGCCTCCAGATCTTTCAGGAACACATATCTTTGATTAAGTCACTCAGGCTACAGTAACACCAGCTCAAGCAGGCTAATGCACGCCTATATTTGAACCCAGTTCCTTGTGACCTCAACTTTTTTCCTCCGCCTATGTGGCACAGAAATGCTCTCCAGAAAGATATTCACAGCACCTGAATTTTAGACCACGTCCAACACATATTGGAAGAGGAAGAACTGAGCCAGAGACTTTGCCTCTGGATGCCAAAGGCAGCAGATGGTCTCTGGAATAATTTCTTCTCTACCAGAAAATATATTTGAGAATTAAATAGGATAGTATTGGGACAAACAGAATAAAATAGTCTTGGGCAAACAGAATAAAAGTTTTGAAAAATAGTCCTTTATTTTGTTGTTTTTAAAGTCATGAGCTAGGACCTCTGACCTAACCTATCCTCATTCCGTATCAAAATTTAATCTGAGCCTAAAGGGAGTAGATATGTAGCCTGTATGGTTTGAATGCAGTGTGGATTTTCATAGTTTTTGTGGCAGAAATGTTATCTTGTTTGCTTTGTGGTGCTGCCTCAGGCCCTGCTGGGAGAGCTGTATTTCACGAGTGTCGTAAAATCTAGAAAACCCCCATCATGTTGGCTCCTCAAGGGTCAGATAGGGCTGGTGATTCTATAATGCATTTGTTGATAGACCATTTCTTTGTCTTTCCTGGCCATGGGGACCCAAGTGGTCACATGTATTCACGTTTTTCTCTTTGTTTTCAAAAAATTATTTTTACCTGTGACATTTCACAGGGATTAAAGACGGGTGTATGACAGAGAGCAAAGAGCTCAGACGGATAGCGTTCAAAACCTCTCCCTGCTCTGTGTCCTTGGGTGAAAGAATTCAGCATCTCTGAATTTGTTTCTATAGCTGTTAAATAGGAGTTAGTAAAATATGTCTCATAAGGATCAAATAGAAAAGAGTTTTAGTGTGGCATCTGGCATTTTAACTACCTGCAGCAGTAGATGTGGTTCTAATTAAATACACATGCTAATTTTCTGTTTGCTATTACAACGTTCTCCCACATGCTGTTTGTGGCAATCACGACTCTTGCCCATAAAGTCCATTTCCACCTTTTGATAAGTAAGTTACTCACAGTGGCTGGAAATTTAGCAGCCTCAATTTTTTTAACTTCCCAGACAATAGAGACAGAGCTACTAGTTTATTTTGCAATATCTCATCAATGCCAAACATCTCTGAAGAATCTTCTCCCAAGTTCTGTGATGAGAGAGGAGCGGTCTGCTCCAGATGCAATGATTCATAGCATCGGTGCCTGAGCTAGCTGCTCGGGCATCGAGGCTGCTCAGCAAGAAAACATCATCCATAGTGTGACTTCTAAGCGAGGAAGTCACTTAACACCCATAGCTCAGACCACCTGAGCTTGAGAGTCAGACTGTGTGTATGGGGGTCCTCCGTCTCCTTTTTTAATGGGCCCTTATTACAAAGGCAGAAGGTCTATTAATCCAGCACTCTGAGCCTGCTACTATAAATTCACCATAAAATCCTGTTGACATTGGTTGACTCTCAGGGACATAAAACTGTCAGTGGCCATGTTTTCAATTACAAAGGACAATTTCTCTGTGCATGTCAGCGCACATTCACCATAGCCATCCTGTGGGAATGAGCCCAATCTCACAGGTGTGTGGGAAGAGGAGTGAACTATCTTCACACAATAGGCTGAGGGTTTGAAAGGTTCCAAGCAATAGTCCAAACCATAGGCATTGTAGAAACATATGCAGAAAATCTGGACTTTCTTCTCCTGAAGCAATGGATTGATTATTTTATTTACTGAACTCCACTAGCCACTTGAAGGCTGGAGCTCTGTCTATTACCTGCTTTAGTATTCAGAAATTAGAGGAGCACCTTACACATAAATGATTCTCCTTAAATATATCAACCTCAGTCCCTGACACAAGTACTGACCTCAGTACCTGAGACCATTAAGTCTGAGTGCACCTCCAGGGAAACTTACCTGAAGGTACTTTATATGGAAGCCCCAGCCTTCTCTCTCTGGCCAGTCATATCATCCAACTTTGCTAAACCAGATGTCAACTTTTAAAAATGAGTTCTTATTAACTTGCTTAGTTTTTTGATAAAATTCCAAAATGTTCTCTGTCTGTATGCATCCTCCTTCTCTAGATTGTCAAACATGTTTTCCTCTAATTTCTTTGTTTCATTTTTATTTTTGTTACCAAGGATTGAACCCAGGGTGCTCAACCACTGAGTCACATCTCCAGCGCTTTTTATATTTTTATTTAGAGAAAGGTCTCACTGAATTGCTTAGGGCCTCACTAAGTTGCTGATGCTGTCTTTGAACTCATGATTCTCCTACTTCAGCTTCCCGAGCTGCTGGGATTAAAGGTGTGCACCACTGTTCCAGCTCCTTTAATTCCTTAATATCCAAGACTTCATCATCTTTTAATAAAAGTCAGGACACACAAGTATTTGTGACTTGCAAAATGGTCTCTGTGTACATGCCTGCATTCTACCTACACACGTACTGAGGGAAGGGAAGGAAGCATCTCTTCTTTCTCTATAGACATGAGACACATGAGAAAGCTGAGCAGAAAACAAGTAAGAGATTTGCAGAGCAATGATGAAATGAATTGAAACCCTTCCTTTCTCAAGGCAGGAGCCACACTGAGCGCTGGGTTGTCCTCATTACTATTTTCCACATCCCTTTGCAAGGACCCTCCCCTTCTTGTTGGATCCAATTCTTGACCTGCATCCCCACTTCTATAGAGACAGACTCTTTAAAACTCTCCGGTATCTTCTTATGGTTGGTTTTAGCAGCATTAACTGTCAATCCTCAATGATTTTGATTTTCATGGGAGACATCAAAAGATTCATGTCAAATCCCAAATGTCAGAGAATGTCATCTTTCATGGTGACGTGATTGGAAGTAGAAGAAGCTTAAAGGTGGAATGAAGGTGTTAGATGTCAGAGGCATTGTTAGGCTTCCCAGGCTGGCCAAAGAAAAGTACTCACTTTTTTCTTTTGTAAAGGTATCCGTGCTGATTAAGTTGACCACATTGATCAGGGCTTGCAGCATTTACAGAATTGCACATCCTGAGTTAAATATTGTAAGCAAACATCTTCAATATGTGCATGTTTTAAAATTTTTAAAATTGATATTTGTGCTAAGATACTAATATATTTTTTGTCATAAAAGTGGACCTTCAAAGGATATAATAAAGATGACATAAACAATATTGTCCCAATGCCTTACTAATTGTAATGGCATTATCACTACTACATAAAACTTGGACTTACATATTTTTTCCAGTTCTTTATTACTAACATGGGATTATAACATGTAGTCACAGCCTAAGTTCACATCATCAGGATTAGGGTATGTTACATAGGAGATTGATAATCAATGAACAACACAGAATTTTATAAGTATAATAAGCCAGAATGATGAATGGAATATAAATGATCATGTGTGCATCTATTACTAATATCACATTTTACATTTAATGTCTTATACTGATGTGAGTGATTGTGAATCTACATTTCAAATGCCCTTCTATATGATTTTGGGGTTTTGGTTGGTTGGTTAGTTTTTGTCCGACTGTCAGAACTATTTGGATTGACATTATTTTTATCTATGATTTTGGCTGGAGAAGACCTTGGAGCCGAACTATACGTTCTGTCATTTTCCTGTTCACTTGAGCCTTTGTTATTGGCATTATCTCAATTAATCCTCTAGGAGACTCTGCTAAACCACTTGTTTACTCTCCAAGCATTAGCATAGTTGACATGAGATTGCACAAACCATAAATATAATTAACCAGGAACACACAAACCACCGTGCCTTGTAAGGCATGTGGCAGAGACTGCTGGCTGCCCCTCCAAGATCTGTGCTCTCCAACAAAAAATGGAAGTTTTATCTGAGTGGAAAGATTACATGCCTTGGCCTCCCTTGCAGCTAATTCAAACATTTGACCAAGTTCTCTATAATGAGATGCGAGCAAATTGATAGCTACATTATAAAGTGTGCCTATCCTATCTCTCTCTCTCCATGTTCTGCAAAAGCTAAAGCTGCTGCAGTCCTTGTCCACAATAGAGAAGCCTCGTGCTCAGAATAGCTGAGCAGCACTATTGTAAGTTCATTGAGGTTTCACCCTCAGCAAAGGAAAATAATCATGTTTGCATTTTAGAAATAGCTGGGGAGGAAGTGTGTAAGGGTACAGTCTCTAAGCAGAGAGACAAGGCAACAGAGCAATGTGATCTCATGAGAGATCAGGAGAGCCGATGGTGTTATCAGATGGCTAAGCTTGAACCCCACCTTGACCCCTTGTCTGTGGAGTGAACCTGGAAGACTCACTTAACCTAACTAAATACTAATTTTGCATCTGCAAATAAACATAAGATAGCATGCCTGGTAGGTTATTGTGAAAATGAGGTAATAAAAGTATATGTAGCAGGTTCACAATATTGTTCCTATGACAATTTGTTCTCTCAATTGTGTAGAGAAAACAAAAATTTAAGAAATAATTTTTGTTGAATCTTTCTCACGAACCCTCAAATACCTGGTAATAGGAAAAACAACAACGGAAGTTGATATTAGTTTGCTGTGATTTAAAGGGTTTGAGTTCATCTTCTGTTGCTACCGTTGAACAAGTTACCACAAGCTGAGTGGCTTGTAACCACACAAACTGGATGCCTGGTGGTCAGGGGTCCACTGCAGGTCCCATGCCATTGATGCAGGGCCACATTGTTTCTGGAGGCTCTGGAGGAGACCTGCTTCCTGCACTCAGGTTGTTGGCAGAATTCCTTACCTCACAGTTGGTGGACTGGCATCCCCACACCCCTGCTGGCTGTGCTCTGAGGGCCGTTGCTGATATCCAGAGTTGGCAGTTCAAGGTTCCCTCCTTCCTTCTTTGCTTCTTTCTTCCATTTTCAAAACCAACAACAGCGGATCCAATGCTCTTGATCTCCCTGATCCTCTTCCCACTGTCAAGCTTTCTCTGACCACAGACTGGAAAGTTTCTCTCCACTGAACCCTTGTGATTGCAGACTGAGCCACCCAGATAACCCAGGATGACCCCAGCCACATCTGCCCCTTGTAGTCAAATCTGTAAAGTCCTTCCCAGCACCAAAGGAACACACTCACGGGCTCCAGGGACAAGGGTGTGCACACACTTGGGAAGACCATGGTTCTACCTACCACACATTCCTTTGGGCATCGCCTGGTCTTCTTTACAAAAATAACAAGTCTTAGATGTCTTTTAACTATTTCCCGCTTCTCTCTTGGCAAAAGCAGTGTCCCATGTGGAGGGTGGGAAGAGTGGATAGGGTGCTGATGTCTGCAGCCTGATAAGCTCTTGTTGGAACATCATGCTCTGTCACTGATTGGTGTTTACTTTGATTTCTATGAAATGAAGAAACCTGACTTACTGTAATGACTCCCATCTAGTCCACGGCCGAAGGAGTTCTTTGTTCAGGCCTTGTTTGGAAGGCTACTCTGTTCCTGCCG
>CM053408.1:111029189-111069518 GCA_028644305.1 Xerus rutilus | reverse complement strand
TATGATTTGAGAAATGTGGGCCTAAGGGATCCATGATCTTCCTACCTACACACTGTTAATATTGGCTTAAATAGTTTTGCCTTTAGTGGAATGTTAGGGCATGCAGATAAGCAGTGTTATATTGTAGCCTGCTTACTCTGGCTAGCGAAAGCCAACTGTGCACATCTCTGACCAACTTCCTATTAGGTGAAGTCACACTGATAGATTGAAATTGGCCATGGATGGAGTGTTTCACCACCGACTTCTGCAAATACTACAAATCCAGACTTGTGTGTGTTCCAGTTTCAAACACTGGCCATCAAGCAGAATGATGTTTCTCAACATAAGAGTCCCTCTGAATCCCTTTCATCTAGCATAAAGGCTCACCTGACACTTGCCTACCAGAAAGAGGAGAGAAAAAGAAGATATTTGAAAGAACAAAGGGAAATTCTTCAGGAGGGTTTTAAGGAGAGAAATCTGATTTCAGAGGCATGTGTAGGAGAGGTATTGCTGGGAAGAGAAGATGAGAAGAATCTTTCAGGGAGAAAGAAGGCAGGTCAGTGAAGAACACAGGGAATTTGGAAAGCTGAGAATGAGTCAGACACAGACATGAACCTTATCAGGAGATGAGGACACAAGGTTCAAGACAGAGTGATCTAAAAGGCATCACTGATAATTCGCAGTGTTAGTCAGCATCTTGAATCAAAAGAAGTAAACAGACAGAAGACAATTGCTTCACGATGATGCTGTCAGACAGGAGCCTGTTGTTTTTGCATTCATCCCTCACAGTAACTTCAGAGTAACTTTTTTTTTGAGAAAACAAACAAAAAGACCAATTTAGAAGTCTCGTATTTCAGCTTTTATAGCAGCAAAGCAAACTCATGCTGCTCAAGTCTTGTGAATTATACAGATCCAGTGAACAGTTTTCTTTATTTTCCATATTCCTGGTGGCCAACACTGAGGTCCATGCCCAGTAACTATCAACTGGCCTATGCCTATTCCCCAGTGGAAGCTTGCACTGGCTATTCTGTTTCGTTCAAGAAGAACTACGAGTGCCATGTGCTGGCTTTCACTGAGCTGTTTACGAAAACGGGTAGGAAGCACATTTCCCCCAAGGTATTATGGGTAATGGAACTTTCTAGAGATGAGGAGGACAAAAAAGAAAAAAAGTGCAAGTTTAACACTGGTTGGAGTTCTCATTGAACCCTCTTTTTACTCAATGGAGCAAGTGAGTATTGGACGTTGACATGAGGTCCTCTGTGCTACCTCCTCTCACACCCACAGTGGTGATGCTGTCCTTTACATCTAGAAGTGGTCACAGTAATGTCAGTTTCACAGTGACTAATATATGGCCTCTGCAGTCAAAATTATCTGAGTACCAGCTTCACCTTCCAGCTGGGAAACACAGCAGAAATTTTATGAGCCTGAATCTCCTCACTTATCAAATGGGGGATAACAGGATCTACTCCACAGTGTCACTGTGAGCATTAGATGAGATCAGTAAACAGAGTGCTTAATCCAGGACCTATGATGAGCACACGTGGTGTGCTAATTATTGGTCTTGTGGCTGCCATGCTAATGATGGTGATGATGACCATAAAGCTTTTATTTTAATTTAACCTTTGCATACTGATGTTTTAGCTGTTAAAACATTTTGGCATTTGGCCTTTGTACATATATATAAACACACACAATTTTTAAGGTCACAGAGATAACATACTTTCAATGTATTTCAACTGATGTTTGACAATCTTGACACAAAGCCATTAACTTCTCTCTAAGGAAATACTACAGTTTGATGAATAGCTTATGATTTTTAACCAGGTCCTCTCTGCCATGGGACCCAGGTGAAGTTTTATGGAAGGGGATGGCACAGAGGGTGGCAATAAAATCTAACAAGTGTCGCCTGAGAATTGATTAATCACTTTGACCACCAAAGCAGTTGACCACCATGACTATGGAACATTAAGACCTAGCAATTCATGATTAAAAGCCAGGAGGGCCATAAAAATCAATGTCTGTGAATGTTCCAAAGAAGACTCGCCTCACCGAGTAATATGGATCTCCCCAAGGGTTCTGGAGTTCAGCCATTTGTCACCTTCCCTTCATGCACTGCAGAATGTGACCACCAGAAAGGACAGGCAAAGCTCCATTAGTTCTAAAGACACTGTGTGGTGACAGCCTTCAGGTTTGGGGTTACCATTTACTACAAGATAATGGGCCTCCTTGTTCCCACCTTTGGACATCTCCAATCCATTTTTCCACACAGGACTCAGAGTGGTCTTTTAAAAATGTGAGTGGACCTTGTTCCTTACTTACTGGAAGCCACAACTTCCATTGTGTTTCAATTAAATTCAAAGCAATTATGTTGGTCTTCAAGGCTCAACATGATTGGTCCACTCCTCTCTCCAGCCTGGTCTCAGACCTCCTGCCCTTATCTCTGCCCTCCAGACGTTGACCCCTCTTTCAGAGCCTCTCACACGACTCCTTTCCTACCTTGGAAAGGCACAGTCTTTGTTCTCCCTGCTCTTGGTCCTGCATTGCTTTGCCCTTCTCTTTGTGTGGTTGGCTCTTGCTCTCTCTTCAGATCTCAGCTTAAATGTCATCCCCTTATTGAGCCTTAGTTGACTGTCCCCATGAGCATTCTGCATTCCTATTTCCTGGCTTTACTGAAACCCACTCATTTTAAAAAGACTTTAAAACAATGCGCTTACTTGTGTATTGTCAGTTTGCTGGCTGTATGAGAAAGGGATCTGGTCATTGTGCTTATCACTATTTGCCCACGGCATTCCAGCATCTGACATGTATTGGTAATATAAATTAATAATCATCAGCGCTAATATATATAGTGCATGCCCTTCCAATGGGCCAGGTCCTGAGCTAAGCACTGTGCATGGATTCTCTCCTTTATTCCTCACACCAATACTATGAAGGCTTCTAATATCATGCCTATGTATAGATAGGGAGACTGAAACAGAGGATTTCATCTGAAGTCACCAGCTTGTCAAGGAAGAACAGCACTCATACTCAGGCAGGTTAGGTTCTTGCTCCTCACCTTGTGACTACATGAAGAGGCACAGGGTTCTTTGAAACATCTTATGAGCTGACTCTTGCCGGGCCTGAGATACTATTCAAGGAACAGCAAGCATCATCCCTCAGACTAAAATGATGCATCTGCTCTGCTCACTGTCACCCTCAATTTACTTCAAGTGGAGCATTTGTGACACTATGATGGTACTAAATAGTTGCTGTGTGCCCCCACACACCTCAAGTTTCTTTTATTGGGGACTGGGTCTCTTTTGCTCACTTTCTCCTCTGTTATTTCCCTCACAACAAATAGATATCAAGCACATGCTCTATTCCAGTGGCGCTGTATATACTGGGAGTACAAAATAAACAAGAAAGATAAATTCTCAGCCTTCTGGAGCTTCCAACTCATAGGGAGTAGAGGCAGACACTAACTGTTCAAATCATTTGAGAAATATAAAATGATTTTAGGTAGTCATAAATTTTATTTAAAAACAAAATAAAAGAATGGAATAGAGAGGGGTCAGAGGAGATGAATCTATGATAGACAGTGTGGTCAGAGACGGCCTTTTTGTGGAAGTGATTGTTGAGTCAGTACCCAGAGCTAGGAAGATCTGCCGTGCTAGGCACAGAACACAGGTCAAGAATGAACTAGACCTGTGTCAAGGACAGTAGGCAGGTAGACTTGGCCCAGGCCATGTGCTAGTCAGACCTGTTCATTCCCATTTGCTCTCAGGCCTCAGTTGCCTACCTTGCACCCCAGCACCCTTGACCGTTCCAGTTGCCCTCAGTCACAAGGTCCTGTGGTTGTGAACCTGTACCAGCATGACTAGTAGTACAGCAGATATTGGGCTCTCAGGAAAAATCATCCTTCAAGCCAATCAAGGAAGAGCTTCAGTGGTTCTAGTACTGAAATTAGTTCAGGCCCACAGAGACTCAGGTTCTCTGGATGTTCCCCCAAACATCTGGGGTACCTGATCCAGCAGTTAATGGGAGTCAGTGTCCTGCAAGGGTGATGTTGACCTACCAGAGACAAAGGACAGAAGGAAGTGAACAGACAAATCATTCATCATTCCTTCTCTGACAAACTCTAAGACAGGCCTTGTCTTCCACAGGAAGTAACCAGGAACCTGAACCCAAAGTGGGAGTTGGGGTAGCACTGTGGTCAGCCGGGCTATGAATTGTCCTTCTCTTTCTCTACATCCCATCCCATGCTCTTCTTGTCCTTGCGTCCCTGGGATGGCACACTCAAAGCATCACCACACATGATTTGGCCTCTGACACTGTTTTCTGAGGAGCTGGTAGCAAGATGAAATGTCAGAGCACATCAAATGAGAGGAGGCAGGAAATGAGACTGAAAGGGGAGCAGTTGGATTTTGGAGGATCCCGTAGGCCAGAGCAAGGCGTTTAGACGTTATTCTAATAGCCCATGGCAAGTGGGTAGTGTGATCTTATTTATATATTTTTAAATGACCCCTTTAGTTACTCTGTGGGCAATACCCTGTCACTAGCAGAGTCCCTGCTATGCATTAAGCAAAGGCTACATGTTTGTTGACATATTTCATGAATGCATGCTCCCTATAACAAGTTGCATTTCCCATTTCTTTCGGGTCAAATCATTTATCTCACGCATCAGCCCACCCACTGAATGTTTACAGTGGACTCAACAGCAAATATACATTTTTATTTCACATACTGGCTTTTCCTTTCATCCTATAAACTTTGTTCTCTCTTATAACTCCCACCTCCTCCCCTAAGACATCCTTTTTTATTGAGTTTGGGTTAAGAGCATGCACTGCTAACTATGATTTAGGAGGTGATTTAGTAAGACTTAGCATTTCTGAAATTATTCTGTGGCTGAATTGAAAAGAGGAATGTTCTTTTTGTCAAAGTAATTAAACTGAGTATTTTGCAAGGTAGTCACTTGCATTATCTCTGCTCACAAGCACTGTGAAGAAGAATTGTGGCCACTTCAATGGAAGAGCTAAGAATTTAAGCCTTTCCACACAAGCCTTCGGGTCTTTTTTCCCCATTGGGGATAATTGTGCATGCTGGAAATTGTCGATCTCAAGAAAGGGTGTTATTAATCTTCTCTGAGAGCAGACTTCAGCCTTGGGTTGGTGGGGGGTGATGCAAGGAGGTTAACAAGTAGAAGGCAGGATGCTGTTGCTCCTCTCCCCACAGGACGAAGCCTTCTCATGTTCTTAGTGAAGTGTCTTATACATTTTCAGAGCCAAAGCAGAAAAAATGAATGATTGTGTACATTTCATATCATGATGTTCCTTAGCTTTACTCATAAGGTTTTATGTAAGTTTGATATATTGTTCCCTATATTTTCCTGCACCCAAAATACCCATCCACCTCTCTCCAATACTGGGAAGTGAATTAGGTGCACTGCTAAGAACTGCAGCTAACATGATTCTTAAACCAAAGCCAAAATAAGACAATTCTGAATAGGTTCTAAAAGTTAGTAGCTGAAGAGACAGAAGCAAATTGCAAGACCAAAGGCTCAAAAAGAGGAATGTGAATGAAAGAGAGAATTAACAGGCAGAATCTGAGGATTGAATCAACCAAAATTAGAGCAGGCAGAGTGCATGCACAGTGAGTCAGCAAGATCATCTCAAACACCTTGGGATCGGTCCCTGGACTCATGGTGTGTGTACTTGTTGGCCTTAAGTCAACTGAAGTGTCAATCTGGCTATAGAATTCCTCTCATCACACTTGCTCCTAATGTTCCAGCTTAACAAGGCCATCTCCCCTCCCTAAAATCCCTATCATTGTCCAAAACTTCTGCCTCTATTTCTACTTCGGAATCTCTTCCTCTGAGCATAACCAGGGATCTTCCTGACAGTTCCAGTATGTTCTCATCAGTATGCAATTTTGTGTCATTTGACTTTTCATTGCTGTGATCTAAATACCTGACAAGAGCAACTTAAGAGAAGACAAAGTTTGTTTGGGGCCTACAGTTCATGGTTGGCCAATTCCATTGCTCTGAGTTGAGGGTGAGGCAGAACATCATGGCAGAAGGGCATGGTGGAGGAAAGGAGGAAAGCTGCCCTGTTCATGACAGTTATGAAGGACAGAGAGAGAGAGAGAGAGAGAGAGAGAGAGAGAGAGAGAGGTGTCAAGGACTAGATTAAACCTTCCAGGGCACACCACCAGTGACCCACTTCCTCCAACTAGGTCTACCTCCTAGTAGCCCATTCAGTTATCAATGGATTAATCCGTCAATTGAATTTATCAATCTCCCTCCTCTGAACCTTGCCTCATTAGAGACCTGGTTTTCAAAACATGAGCTATTCAGGGAACATTCCAGAATGTTCTGATCCATAACAATTTTTCAATGAACATGCATTGAATTTTGTGATATAAAATGAGATAGAATTTAATATATTTTGTATACATGTACATATGCATGTGTTTGTATCCTATCCACTCACCATAACAATTTAAATAATTTAAATTAAATATATTTTCTTTCTCCAAAGTTTTTCTTACTATATTCTCCTGACTTTCTTGGGGTGAGATTACGTTGATGACCACCCAAAATATATGACTGAACCGGAAAGAGAATTACTATTTTCAAGTTTTGTGGAGTACACTCATGTAGCACCATTTTCCACATTCAGTTGTTTAGGAGAATGAACATATAGTGTCAATCAATTACTATTTTCATGGATAGGACTGCAATTCAGCATATATAAGTGTCTTTGCCTAATCAACTCCAATCTGACACTGGCACTTTCATTGTAGGGCTTCTTCTGCCTTGTCATTTAGTTCAATGCCCACAGGACACCCTCCATGAGTCAAGCAGAGTCTTTTTAATGCATTCTATTTGAAACATCAGTGTGAGATATTTACAACACCACAAGATGTATATAAGACCTGAGTTAACGTCTTGGCTAGAACTGCTGAGAAATACTTCCTTCCTGTAGTGATTCCAAAAGTACTCATCGAGCACCATTCTATGTTCAAGATCCTGGGGGTCCAATACTGAATGGTTGTATAAAAGCCAAGCTTGGCCAGGAAAATGGAAATTACCATAGATATTTCAAGAAGACAAAATTAATACAGAGGTAGGTAATAAACTTGTGGAAGGGCTGATTTTTTTATTTTTTATTTTTTAAAGGAGAGGGTTATTAGTGTGTAGCACTGAAGAACTGAATAAGGCCACTACCCCTGCAGCAGGCTGTAACTCTGGTACTGCTATTGCTGCAAGAGCCCCCATCACTGTTACAGACTCTGACACTGCGGATGCTCCAGCCATCTGGCTGCCACTATTGCTGCAGAGACTGGCATGCACAGGATTGCACCAGTTTATTGATGCTGTCTTCCTCAGAAAAGTCTATTCGTGCCTCTCTTCTACTCTCCAGTATCACATCCTTGCATTCCTATTAGCAGGACCAAAATCAGAACCATGCTGGTAAGGAAACCTGGGTTTGTAGTTTTCAGTCTCTCTGTCAATATTGTACAAGAGAGACTATAAAAGGAGGGACAACAGTGGTTCTGAGTTATTAGCAGGAAATGACATTGCTACAGCACCATAATAGAAACAAAGTCTTAAACTTCCTGGAGAATGACTTCTATCCTAATGGGCTAGAGAGAGAGCCAAACAAATTGAACTATCCTTAACTGAATTATCATACTTCTGTTAGCCAAATGCTTGCTATGACAACTAGAAGAATTTTTAAGTAAATTTTACCACCCAGCTTGGAACAAAAGCAAAACCTGTGTGTGTGTGTGTGTGTGTGTGTGTGTGTGTGTGTGCGCAAATGAAAACCCAGAAGGAATCTGTAAATTCTAGCAGTAGAATCCGATTGCACTGCAGTAACAACTCAAGTGTTCTTAAAGAATCTCATATAGTGGGTATGTTTTTTAAACGTGCTTTGTGGTTATTCTACCACCTTCCCATTATTATTAAGTGAAAATACTTTCAAAAAAGATGGATGAGGAAGAAATATGACAAAATACACAATACCAGTGCTTTAAAAGAAATCACAGATGACAAATTAAATGACTGTTTTTGGAAGTGAACGCCATCCTGAAATAAACAGAGGCATCCTGTTAAAAATGCAATTTTAAGTTCAATACCATGTTATCATTAGCTGTATAACTGTAAGCAAAAGCACAAAAATAGAGGTATTGATTTGAAAGCATCTGCTGCCTGAATCACAAACTAAGGAAAGAAAACACTTGTCTGGATACAGAAAAGCCCTGGGCATTTACTAAATAGTAAATTTACTCATTCTTCCCCAGCTCCTTCTCTCTCTGCCTTAACGTCATAGAGCAGCCACAGGGTCCACAGGTTCACCTACCTTCTCTCAACTCTTTAATCAATAGAATTTTAAACTCACAAGATTTATAATAGTGTTTGTTATTTTCATTTTGATAAATGTTAGTTTCTTTCATCATGTATCTTCAAAATAGTCCACTGTTTTCATTGTAGTATGTACTGTCCGTACTTGGAGAGGGTCGTGGCTTTCACTGACATGTACAGTATGAACATTTACTACTCCTTTACTCCAAAGGGATGGACTGGACATCAGCAACATCTGCTATGATTCTTCTCCCAATTTTGACAAAAATAAAATATCGGCTCAAGCTATCTCAAACTTTCCATCCAATAGAACTTTAGGAACACATCAAATTTGGATAATAAGAAATGTTTTCAATGACAAAAAAGTTTATTACCTATTTGGGTGGGGAAATACAAGTTTCAAAGAGTAGGACCAAACTATCTGACCTAAAGCTTGAAGGATCAATGGAGTTACAGGGCCATGTAGTTGTCAGTCAGGCAAGAATTGCATGATCCCCAGGCAAAATGGCAGGTAGGTGCTAAGACCATAAGCAAGAGAAAGTGTTTTGTGTTCTGAGCTCTGAAAAAGGATAAATGCAGCTAGACTTTGGAGTAAGAGAAAGAGGAAGAGTGACAAGAGGAGAATGTGCCAAGAAAGACCCTTTAGAGACCTCTTCTAGGCTACGCTGGAGGATTTCGACCAAGACATAACGCTGATAGATTTAAGTAGGAGAGTACTGTGTTCATATTTGAAGTCTAGGAAGATAATTTTATTTGCTTTGTGAAGATTTAGATTGAAGGATGTAATACGGCTAGTGGGACAAATCGCTAATAGCATATAGCTTTTTCAAACTTTATTTTTTCTTAATGTGGAAACCATACTCTTTCTTAAGATTCACTTGTGATCAAAATATTTCCATCTTTGTTCTGTGCTAAGTTAAATGTTATTTATTTTCATCTATGTTTAATCAATGAGCTAAATCACTGACATTTCATCTTATATATATCTACTCTTTGGTATAAACATACATATATCTTTTCCTAGAGTTTCTGGTTTACCTGGCCTAAAATTACACATACTAACAACAGCCAATATATATTGAGCATTTACTATGTACAAGGTACTGCGCTAAGTGCTTCAAATGAAGTTTTTCATTTCATCCTCATAAAACCCTTTGTATTATTATGATGCCCTTTGTATCTCTATGTGAGACTGAGGCATAGAGAATCTATAGCTCTTATCCAAGGATATGAATCTAGTTTTTCAAGAAGCAGAACCCCAAACCATATCTGATGGACTTTATCCACCAATGGGCACAAGACAGTTCTGTTTCTCTATGTGTTACAAAATATAGGGATACCATTAGAACAAGGGGGAAGAAACTATCAGAAAGAATACAGACTGGAGAAGAAATTCAGAAGTCTCTGGGGGATTGCCTCGGTTTCTCCAACAATGACTCAGCTTTAGTTTATTCATGGTGGACCACGAATAAAATCCACCATTAACAGAGGAAGAAACTGAAGTCCAGAGAGCTGATTTAATTTGCTCAAGATCATTTAACAAAGCTGGGGTAGAAGCAACATTCATGCTCACAAATACTCAACTCAAAAGCCAGAACTGCTCCTACTTTGTTCATTTGTAGATGGGAAAGTTCCTGTTTCAGAACCTTTATTTATAGTTACTAAAACCCGGGGCCCAGTGCACAGGACAATGGTGCACAGGTGACATCTCCAACTTCACGACCTGGCAGTCTTGCCACGTTCACACAGGTGCCCCTTTCTGTTTTTCTTCTGCTTATTCATGCCCCTTCTCTGTGGTCTCTGCAGCAATCATGACTCTTGGTGGCAGGGATAGTGGAAAGAATTCAAAGCCTTTGACAATTTTCCACATTATTCTATTTGGGGGCTAAATTATCTTCTGTGGAGGTAGATTAAAAATGGATGGAAAGCACATTATTTTAATCAAACAACCAAGTAAATTCAAAGAAGAGAATTTTTTGTGTCTCCCAGAGTATACAGACTAAACAATAATTTGTTTTGCACCATAGGCCAAGATGCAATGGTAATCCTCCACGTGTCTTGATGGGGTAGAGCTTTATGAATAGCCCAAAGGACCTTTCAATAGATTGTCATGTTCCTTACCCTCTTGAATTTGTTTCTATTTTATTGTAGAAGAAATTAACATCCTAAATTATGAGGAAAAAATAAACTCTAATTCTTTCATTCTTTCATTCTTTCATCATCTAACTTTCATCTACTAATTTGTGCACCATTAGGTGGAGCTGTGGGTAATAACCATCATTCTTAAAATCTTGAGTCTGATGTGACTCCTAAATGCCCTCTAGTTCAGATGGAATGCTCTTTTATTGAGTATCTTAAGATGGTAGTATGTTTAAAACAACTAGTACTATTCTGGCACATATTGTTTATGTTTTTATATCCATACATTTAGAAGTGTTACTACTAAATGAAATAGAATGAAAAGTTCATTATCAATAATCCAGACTAATATATTTTTGAGTGTATCCAAAAGACCAAGTGTTGGTATTCATGGCATTATTAGTTATCAAATGCCAAGTGCGGAATGCTAGATTTATTTGTAGAAAGCAGAACATCACACCTTCTCAATGCTTACAACGGAGATGATGCAGTGATAAAATTTACCCTTATGATACAAAGAGACATGAAGCTCCAAAAAGTTAAGTCAAGTATGAAAATTAGCTTATTGGACATAATATCAAAAACAAAAATAACAATCATAACAACAACTATCAATTCGTGTTTTCTTTGTCTAAAACAATGCATAGTAACTGCACATAGATAATCACTAATCTCTTAATCATTACATAAGGTCAATATTAAACTCACTTAAAATGAATTTAACTTCGAAAAGTCAGGTCACTTGCTCAATGTCACTCATTAAGCAGGATGGCCCCAGGTCTCTGTGACTTTAAAACTAACATTCTTTCAGCACACTAGTGCTGCTATAATAATGGATAGTTTTGCAGCCCAGCTGGTAACTTCCCCCTCTCTGTAACTTATCTAGTGAGACTTTCTTATTTGATAGAGGAATAAAATGAAATACAGATGCTCCTTGACTTACAGTAGAGTTACCCATTGATAAACCCATCATTCCTTGGAAATATCATGAGTCAAAAAAAAATGCCTTTAATATATCTTGCCTATTGAGCATTCCACTTTATCAGCTCAACACCATCTGCTGTTTCTGCTCGTGTTGGTCTGGCTGTCTGGGAGCTGTGCCTCAGTGAGCGGGGTTTATACCACATATCACTAGCCAGGGAAAGATCAGAATTCAAAGTACAGTGTCTATTAAAGGCATATCACTGTGTGTCATCATGAAGTTGAAAAATCCTAAGTCAAATTATTGCAAGTCAGGGTTTGTCTGTACTTAGAAAGGGAAAGAAGGCCTCATGGATGCTAATGGCAGTGCTAAAATTAGAATTTAGTTCTCTAGACTTCCAGACCAGGGCTCTTCCTTGCACACCTGCTTCTCTCCTATGACCTAAATAAGTCCTGCGACTTATATAATTTCCAGCAAATCTAACCTGTGGCTACTCCAATGTTTCCTTCAGTGGTTCACCTTCGTCTTATCAAGAACCCTAAGATGGAGGAGAAGAGACAGAGAGACTTTCGTGCTGTGAAGCAGAATTGGATGGAGATCCCAGAGATTAAAGTTCTGTCTCCAGTCCTTCTACCACCTAAACAACCTTGGACAGACCAGAGCCCAGAAAAGCCATTCCGAACTTCCCCAGGAGCCAGGAAGGGAGATCATGCTTACCTACTGAACGAGAAAGTGCTTTGCTAACCATGAAGCTCTTACTGAACTGTAATGCTCCATTTGTTCAGGAAAATGAGGACAGGACATGGATGCCCTAAGTGAGCTTGCTGCACAAACTTCATTTTTTTATTTTAATCCATAGTGTTTCCTCTAAGCTCCATATGGCTTCTGAGTCCAGGAGCAAGCATAGCCTGGGAAGATGAGTTATCATAGTTCCTTCCTGGAGCGGACAGAAGGGAAGAATGAATGTGTCAGCTTTCTATGCTTCAAAAAGAAAATTAAATTATGGGACACATTCTGTAAGAGTCCTCGGAGGATCCACATGGAGTTGTGCTCCAGCTGCTAACATCAGAGACCAACTCAACACATAGACTTTACTTCCACTCTCTCTTCTCCTGTCCCTGTGCTTGTGATGGTTAATTTTCTGTCAACTTGACTCGTTCATGGTGGATCCAACTATTTGGTTAAACTTACTCTGGGCTGTGAGGATGTTTTCAGAGGACATTAATATTTGAAATGAAAGACTGAATAAACCATATTCTCTTTTCTGTGTGAGGGAGACTACTGAGGGACTGAATAGAATAGAAAGCTGAGTAAGAATTCTCTCTGTGTGTCTGACTATCCTCAAGCTGTGACATACGACTTCTTCAACCTTCACACTGCACTTTAAACTGGCTGTCCTGGTTCTCAGTTCCTCTTTGGACTTTGGCGAGAACTATGCCATCTGCTCTCTTGGGTGTCTGGCTGGAAGACTGCAGGTCTTGAACTTGCCAGCCTCCATAATCACATAAACTGAGCTGATAACTAAGGCTTATGTGTTGTTCTTAAAGTCATTTCTGAACATCTTTGATTTCTTTGACTTCATCAAAAGTGTGCAGAACTTCAGCCAGGTGCTAAGGATTGCAGTGGGGATAGTGGAACATGACAGGCTCCTGCCTTTTGAAAGCTTTGCAGACTAGTGAGGGGACAGACATGGAAATAGATAGTTGGAATGTGGTGCAGTGAGGATAATGGGAAAGGCAAACCTCCCTGCACCCTAGCCTCACCCCTCAGTCTCTTAGCAGCATCCATGTCTGACTGAAACTCCACTGATTGAATTACTGATCACGTCTCCTCCTCACAGTCCCCCTGCCCTAGGCTTGGCATGGATTCCCAGCCAAGATGTCTCCCTTAATGATATTTCTGGGCTTATGCACTGACGCAATGACAGCTGTGAAGAATGCTCCATCCTAGAAAGGTCAGGGAACAGTGTAATCCGCAGACTCGCAGCCACATTGCACAAAGCCCACTGCTGAAACACAGATTTTAACCTTTCCAGTTTCACTAAGGCAGGCTTCAGCTCCTGCACCCTGCCTGGGGCTGGCAGTGATGGGGAAGAGTAGAGGTGGCCATCGTTGTAGGGAAGCCCTGTACAGACTTCACAGACTTCACATTCCTCTCTGCCAGTATCTGCAAATGCTAGACTGGGTATTTTGTTCCTAGGTGATTTGGACAACAAATGCCTGATTAAAAGTGGTAAAGGGCAGCTCACATGACAGCCAATGCAATAAAGGGGATCATGGATATGCCGTCCAAATCCCCACTTCATGCTATGGGCCAAATGAAAAATAATAAGGGAAGTCTCTGGCTTCCCTTAGGAAGCACACCTCTTTTCTTGTGGTCCACAAAGGACTATTAAGTGCCTGCTCAGAGGCAGACACTTTAATGGGCACCGAGGGTCTGAAGGCAGTTAGAACAAATCCATTATTCTGGGTCTCCCATGGTCTAGTAGGGAAATCAGATGCCATCTGAGCTGCCATGCAGCATGGCCATTCTTGTCTAGCAGTTTCTCTGAAAGCCAGTGGGTGGAATGGTTTAACAAAGGAGGTGCAGGGTCAGGCATGACCATCTTTGATTCCAGCTCTAACAGTTCCTGGATGTGTAGTGTGAACACATGGCTTCACCTCTGAGCTTTCTATTTCTCATCTGAAGAAGGGACGACAGTGTATCTACACAGTATGTTTGTGGGGACAGTTGGGAAGGGAGGTAGTCAACAGGGCATACATTGCTACCATTGTTTCCTAACTCTGCCCTCCCTACCTGCACCATCCAGAGCCTCTCTGACTTACCTGTGTGTTAGCATCACATTTGTGACTGTTATGGTTTAGACATGAGGTGTCTCCCAAAAGCTCAAGTGCAAGACAATACAAGAAAAGTCAGAAGTGAAATGAGTGGGTTATGAGAGCCTTAACATAATCAGTGCATTCATCTCCTTGAATGGATTAACTGGTTGGAACTGTAGGCATATAGAGTGTGGCTGGAGAAGGTGGGTCATTCAGGGTGTACCTTTAAGGTACATATTTTGTTCCTGATGAATGGAGCTCAGTCTCTTTACTTTCTTATTGCCATGTCCTGAGTTTCTTTTCTCCACTATGACCTTCTGCCTTGACATTCTGGCTCAATGTGGATCAAGAGCAATGGAGTTGGCTGCCTATGGATTGAGTCCTCTGAAACTGTGAGCCCCAAATGAACTTTTCCTTCACTATATTGTTCTTGTAAGTTCTTTTGGTCACAGTGAAGTAAAAGCCTATTAAAATAGTGACATTCTGTTTTGCCTTGGGCACTCCAAAAGACGTTAATAAAATAATTTTAATCACTCTGAGACCTAGTTTCCAGACTCTTTCAGTCTCTCCACTGTCATTTACAGTACCAATTTGATGACAAGATGGTTCATTCATAGCCATGACCTGGCTGCAGGAGCTTCAGGATTCACATATTAACTTGGCGTATTCCTGGGGAAGACAGAGAAACCCCTTTTCTGTTGCTCTGCTCTACAAGTAAGGGGAAATGATAAAGCCTCCAACAACTTCTCCTGGAGACTAGAATTCAGTCACATGACAATTGATCACCAATAATCAACAAGAATGATGTAATCAACAGAGAAGTCTAGGCTAACCAGAACCACTCCTCCTCCTCAAGACCTAGAGTCAATAGTCATAGGTGCATATTGTAGCTACACAATGGGGAAAGGGAGAGATGAATCTTGTGTGGTCCAACATGGTATCCATGGGCTTTGAAGCCATCATGTTCATTGTCTGCAGATTAACGTGCTTGAGATTCAGTGTTCTGTTGTATAAACTTCTGCCAATGTTTTTCCTAAGAATTTTCGCATGCACAAGTACCTGGAAGGGAAATGGATGGAAAACCAAAAGAGCTAGATACAGACTTAGAGGAAGTAATATGTGATGTTCTTCACATAGAGATAGAAAGGGTTTGTGCATTTTTCCTACTGATGTGTCCACCATGAGTTGGCAGTAAACTGAGAGAATCAACCACTCAATTATCAAGGACACTGGACGGGGTCAGGGCCAGCTAAAGTCTCAGGAAATTTGACTCTGAGTACAGGGAAACATCTTCCTTTTCCACAGTGTGCCTCACAAATGCTTGTTCTTTTATATGCATGCCAAGGAAAGATGGAGAGGCCTTTAGTAATTAAGAACAACAGCATTAGAGCTAGGTTTCTTGGTTTAAGGTCCAGCTCCACTAGCTCTGGTTCATGTTTCATGTGCTCAACAGATATACTCAGGACGTATAAACAAAACTTACAAAGTAGTTCAACGTCATCTTTTTTCTGGTAAAAGATAGGCATTTGTGGTGGTTAAATATATAAAGTACTGCAAGGTTAAAGGCTGAAACATGAGACTACAATCACTTTATTCTCTGCACATAACAAAATAAACACAAAAGTACCCACCAGCAACAAGCACAAAAAGTCACATATGAGCCTGAATTAAATAAGACATTGCATCAGTACTAATACCTGGATATTAGAGGCTGGGTACAGGAAGTAAGCCTCTTTCTTCCTATCCTATCCTCTGCACCAAAAACTCAACCAGAGATGTTCTCAGCAGCCAAGGGACCTCTGACATATGCTCAAAAGCATCTCTCCTCTTGTGCCAGCTGTTCTCTAGAAAACTAGTGAATTTCTATTATATTTGGCTCCAAAACTGCAAAGTTTTTGAGGAGTCAAATGCATTGCATTCCTTGGTGACTTTCACATGACAAAGAAGTCCCCTCTGCCATATTCCTCATTACTCTCTGTGATAGAGACTCTGGATTGTTACAGCTAGTCTGAGGATCCTGAGTTCTAAATGGTCCTTTCATATTCTTTCTGAATGTTCTGTATCTATAAGGGAACAGACATCATTCTGCATCTCTATGTGTTTCAGCTGCACTTTACACACGCATCATGCATGTGCATGCACGTGTGTGCACACACACACACTCACAAATCTTTATTCATATTTGAAAATAAATAGATGGTCCATGGCCTGTGGGAGAAGTGCATACCCTCTCACAAATGTCCACACTGTCCCACCTCACATTGTTCCACCTGTTTGGAGGTGAGGTACACCTGCTCCTGGGACACAAATATCTGAATACCCTCACAGTAAGGGGAAGAAAACAAAATGGTGGTTCCAGGGGAAATTAAAAATGGCAGTTGCATCAAACAGAAAGAAAAGTAGTCACCAGAGAAAACATATTGTTTTCCTGCTAGGAGTGCTGAGGGTATAGAGAATAAATTGGTAAGTGTTGACAGATTAATGATGGTGGCATCTGCTAAGAACAGGTGGTGGTGGTTCACGGTAGCCATGAAGAAGCTCCTGGAATTAGGAAGATGCACACATTCACACACAATTTTGCAACTACACAGCTTCCTCTTCCTAATTTTCCCTTGCTTTGTACCTACTTCCTGTATTATCTTCCAAAGTGTGAGATAAGGATGTTTGCACATTATCTGAAAAGAAATGAAGTACCTGTGTTGTTGACCTTGACACGTGAGTCATGCATTTTCTCTTTTCCTGTCCTTGTATTTTCTTGTGGTATGAGTAATCCTGTAGGAGAAAGAACAGATGAAAATAGTGAAGAAAATACCAAATAATAGTTCCTAAAACTATTAGCCCAGGAAGCTCGGACAAACCAGAGAAGTTTCTGCCTACTGCAAACAGAGATAGATACACTAGACTTCAGCAAATGGCTATGCTCTTGAATGACTTTTAAAACTATTGGTAGTTTAGAATCTTTATTTTCTTGTCACTCTGAAAGTTTAGCTTCTTTTAAGTTTAGCTCATTTCTGAAGACCAGTATTCAGCCACCGATTCTGAGCTAATGCTTCTATTTTATGAGCAGAATTGACCCATCTGTTTATAGAGGTATTCAGAAAACATGCTAATCAAAAATTTGGGTTCAGCTGAGAACCAATGTGTGTTTGTTTGGAGGGCTTAATATGCATCTCTCAGGGACCCCCCAGCATTCCACCTTATGTGTGTCCAGGGACAAACCCTCAGTTTTAATTGGGGCTCAGAGTTGTTTTACCACCCTGCAGTGTCCACTGCTACATCCATCAAGATACCTCTGTCCTGGAGGGCTTGAGCAAATGGAGAACAAAGTTTTAGGAGGATTGAGAAGGGATTGAACTAGAGAGCAGGGCTGGAATGAGTTGCATTTAAGATATTGATTCTCTAATCTGTCAGAGAAGGACCTTTCTTTCCTTGCAAATTTTGCACCATCTTTGTCCTTTCCATTGCTTGTTGGCCTTCCTGGTCGGTGTCACCTAGTTTCTTCCTGTCTCCTTTTCTGTCCTTTCTACACCTTCCCCCTTCCCTTCCCACTCTCCTCTACCTCCTGGAAAGCCATCCTGCATGACATGCCTTCACTTCCAGCTCATCTTCAGAGGGTTTTAAGGAGTAATTGAACTGCTCCCTTCCCCTCTCCTACCCCTCCTCCAGAACCCCAAGGAGCATCAGGGGGCAGACAAAAGTCATCCAGCCATGACAGGAAGACATGAATGTTTGGTTACAGCTGGACTGCAGTCGTAGCTGCTCCTGGAGGTGGAACATAAGGAAAATGGAACCCTCTTCATCAGAGCCAGGGTGACCACATAGTGCACACATAGCTGGTCTCAGAGCTTCATCCTCAGCTCCCTAACCAGCCCAAGTGGAGTGGGCAGGCTGATTGGATGACTCCATCTCTGGTGCTCCATTGAGGGAGAGGTAAGACCAAGGCACTGCTCTGGGTAGGAGAGTTGTTGGGGTTCCCAAACTGGTGCTGCCCATGGCAGAACTGCTGCTGTACATTTTTATTGTTGTTGTTGCTGTTTTTAAGAGACTCGAGGAAGAGGAATGTCACTCTGGGTTCAGGTGGTTGCCAACTTTTCCCCAGATCAGGAGACATCTTGCAACCACTTAAGCCACCCCTTCCCTCCTCCAAGTCAAGTTGGCAGGGTTGGCTTCTTCAGGGATCCTCTTTTCTTGTATATGGCCACCTTCTTCAACCTGTCTTCAGCATTATCTTGATTATGTTCAGATTTAAGTGCAGAAAATAATTTGAAATTACTGCTCCAGCTGATTTAGTTTAGCATCCTCAAACCACAGTGAGGAGTTTACAGAGAATCCACAGTGTCCTTGCAGCCCACTGCCTTCAGATACTACATCTCCCAGTAGCCAGTTCTAATACAAGTGCATGAGGTCCCCAAAAAGAAAAAGAGAAGCAGAGCTTCCTCATGCGGTTCTGAGGACATCCTCTCCAGCTCTCATTTCTTCACTCAGTACACACAGCTTCCCAGGATGAGGGAAAGGAAGAATGTCCATTTCCTCCCTAAGTCTTCATCTATCCTCATGGGTCTTATTCTTTGGAATTAACAAGGTCACCATAGCAAAATGTATAGGTTATTATAAATAAATTTTCAATATGAAACATGCTCCTAAATTTATTTTATATTGCATTCTTATCTTTCACATTATTTTTATGGAAAATTATGTTACATTCTTTTTGTTATGTTTTGTGTATGATTTTTTTCCTGAGCCTGACTCCCTGTCCCTGCCTGTTTTCAGTCATGTTATTTAATGCAGTATTTTTTTTTAATTTTTAGCCTTGCTCTAGTGTTGTTTCAAATGTGACTGTCATCTCAGCAGTAGTTTTATTTTTCTCATCCATTTCTTTCCAATCTATTCTTATTACATTTTTAAATTTCCTCCTATTATATTGTCAGTTTCTTTTCCCTTTGATATCTAAAATTCATCCTTTGAGATTTTCTGTTTGCATAGAAACTGGATGTTCAGATAATTCTGGTGTCTGTTGCTTGGTTGCTTTCTGGAGAAATTATAATAAAGTCTAGCTGTTTTGTTTTGCTTCCACTTGTCCACTTTTATTATTATTATTTTAATTTAGGAGTCTGTGCGTAACTTCTGAGCCACTTCTTTTCTGTTTATATGAGCTCGAAGCTTGGAGAAGATGGTTATTTTCTCCCAGTGAGGCAGGAAGCTGGCAGAAGGCAAAGGGCTGAGGAAGTCAGCCCCCTACCCTTTGATGAATGGGCTCAACCACCCCTCAGCCAGTGCCCTTGGCCTAAGGGCATGCGTTCCTCCAGTTTGGCCATCCAGGGGGTTGCAGGGCTCACAGTGAAATTATGGAAGTCATCATGGTTTCTGGGTGTCACCTTCATGTCATTGCTTCTTCATATGGCTCCTTGGTGGTGGCTTCAAGCAATCTTTGCTGAAGAAGTTGACAGATATTCTCTCTTCTTCCTTCTGCCTTGTCTCCTGAGCTTAATTTTGGTCTCCATGGATGACACCCTCTTTGACTTGATTCTACACCTTCACGTCATGTGACAAAGTGTCATTGCATTGGCATTTATTTTAGAGAAATATACATCCATCCATAAGTTTGAGTAGACTTTTGTCCTCTATTTTCATACACTCTATTTCACGCATTCTTTGTTTTGTGGTCTGTAGTTGTGGCTACCACCTTAGGCTGCCAAAGAAGGGATCATATTTTTATTTTGTTCTCTCTGGAATTATTTTCATAGAGGAAAGTGGATATTAATGGCTTTACTTCACTATATTTAATTAACACAACCACTATACATTCTGTAAGACTAATTTCACTAAGAGAACATGTTCCCTGAAGTATGGTGTTCTGTGTCATGTGACATTTCTCCCTACCCAAGAAATTAGCATATTAATAATAAATAAATTTGTAAATGATGATACTAGATAAGGAAAACCCAGCCTAAGTATACTTAGGAGAGAATTGAGGAAAAGGCACTATTCTTCTCAATCACTCTTGAAGGGTAAAATAGAAAATTCATGAGAGCAGACCTTTATGTTATCACCTGTCTTAGTGCCAGCCCTCACAATAGGGCATGGAACATAGCAATCCTCAATGGAGTAATGTGAGTGAATGACATTCATGTATGTAGGTCCTTCCTGACATCTTCATGATATCAGCTCTACATCAATTATGAAGAACTTCTCAAAGCAAAACAATAAAAACAACACACAAGAGAAATCACAAATTTCAATTAATCTGAAATCATAAATAAATATTCCTTTATATCCAAAGTCTAAGTTTTGCTAAAAAATGTATCCACTTTATATGACTAGTAGAGATGCAGCCTGTGGTTCAAAGATAATCTGGTTATTTAGGCTTCTGTTTCTCTTCCTTGACTCCTGAAAAGGGTGAAAATTTTCTATTTAAAATTCCCATGACCTTTTCTTTTCCCCTAAAACAAAGAAACAGTTTGTTCCAAGATTCAACTTAATTTAGCACTGGTTAGAAGATGGAACTTGTCTGCTACTTTTAGGTAGTATATTTTATTTGGCTTCTCCTCTCTCCCAGTTAAGTTAAGGAGAGTTGCAGCATTAAAAAAGAATCCTACCACAAATAATTTTCAAACAATGAGCTGTCAAGTTGAAGCCGATGCAGGTGTTGAACAGAGGAAAAGTAAACAAGCCCTGTAAGATGAGTACCAGGGAACAGGACAGCAGTTCAAAGCTGTAGACCAGCTGCATCCACAGAAACATGATGGCACCTTCAACACCAAATGCTGAGTGTAAGGGAAAGGAACAACAGAAAGACTTAAGCAGGAGATTGGGTAACAGAAGTTATACATGCACAACAAAAAAACATGGTCTATGAGAACACATGCACTTTAAGGGACAGAAGTCAAAAACACTACAAATATTGGTTGTGGAAAAGAAGGCAAATAAGAACAGGGAATGAGGCTGTGTGTAATAAATACATACACTTGCAGAGGTAGCCTGTAGGAATCAATGACAGTCTGAATTTGATAGACTCTTAATGCAATCTGAAATTAAAAATGCACGAATTGGTAGGACAGAAAAGGAACATGGCAAAAACTCACTGGCTCAGGGACTTCAGAGAAAGAATCTAATGCATTATATAGAAAATGTGATATGGAGTATAAAGGACAGTGAAGATAAAAATTACCTTGAAGGTCACACCTAGAGATACACACACACACACACACACACACACACACACACACACACATATAAAACCAGCTTCCAAATTCTTCTTTTATTTCTCAGGCACTGTTATCCTTTGGAATCAGCCACATGGATGTCCATGCTGTTTCAAACAGATCTGCAATACTAAGACATAGAAAAAATTGTGAGCAGTACAGGTATAATTATACCTGCCCAGGTCACTGTTTATAACTTGCAGTACTAGATTTGGAGAACTCAGCTTTATTTTTCAGGATGCCAACACAGGATTGTAGCCTTGAGAAAGAAGAGTAAAAAAAAGGAGAAAGATATCCAGGAGACTTCGTACAGAAAATAAAGCTAAAAATAAAGAAGAGCTCATCGGGGATAGTTACTTCATAACATGCCTACACCCAGGTGCAGGAAGGAAGTGGCACTTTTGTTTTTCCAAATTTCTTTTTGAGTGATAGAATTGTATTTAACATAATGGATACTATTTTTATTTAAATCTTACCTCAAAAAATTATGTCTGTTTATTACACAACATTTTAAAAATAAAAGCAGAGAGAAAGAAAAAAATGCTTGTAATTCAGTGAACCATGTATTTCCTTTTGGTCTTTTCTTTAGGATAAAGCTGCTTTGTAACTTTGGCATACATAATTGGGATTATGCTTGTGTGCTATTTTTCTCATTTAGCATCATAATCTCAGCATTGTATTAGTCAGCTTTTCATCATTGTGATCAAAATACCTGACAAGAAAATTTAGAGGAGGAAAAGTTTATTTGGCTCACAGTTTTAGAAGTTTACTCCATGGTCAGCTGGCTCCATTTCTCTGGGCCTGAGGTGAGGCAGAACATTATGGTAGAAGGGCAGAAAATCTGTTCAACTCATAGTTCCTGGGAAGCCAAAGGCAGCAAGGTGCCAGGGACAAAATACAAATCCCAAAGGCATGTTCCCAGCTACCTACCTCCTCCACCTGCACCTAACCTGCCTACAGTTATTACCCAGTTAATCCATTCAAATTATTAGTCAATCAAATGGATAAATCCACTGATTAGGTTACAGACCTCATCTGACTATTTCACTTCTGAGCCTTGCTATATTGTTTCATGAGTTTGGGCGGACACCTCATATTCAAACCATAACAAGCATTTTGTCAAATTACTACACACTGTTTGTAAACATCTGTAATTCCTGAGTAGCATTACATTGAAGTAGACAACCAAAATTTACATAACTTTTTTCACCTTGGTGTCTTTAGGTTATATATTTTTGTCTTCTTATAATATGAGAATAGAGTGCTTCATTGTTCTGTATTTCACAATATTTCCTTAGAAGAGATTTTTAGAGTGAAATTAATAGGAGTAAGCATTATGACTATTTTAAGGATCCTTCACATACAGTAAATTTACTTTCAATAAAAGATGCACTGAAGCAGACCAAGTATCCCCACCCAAAAGACCCTTGCCATAATTAAGCTTCTCCAAAGACCCTCCCCATAATTACTCTTCTTGTCACCAAGATTTTGCAAAGAGTATCAGCAGGAAGTCTGCAGAGAACATTGTGGTTTGAAGTTTCCTCTTTTAGGTTTGCAGACAAAGGTGTGGTAGAGCCTGTCTCAAAGAGAGCTTGTTGCTATGCAAAAGATACTATCTCTGTTTTCTTGGTAAAAACTTGTAAAACTTCTGTCTAACCTAAGAATAAGGGACAAAGAGTGATATGTACCCACCCACTGACTTGTTACCACCCCACTGACTATAAAGTTTAAACAATTTCCAGACTCAAGGCCCAGAGATTTTTAGGTGCTAGTTTCTCTGGACTGTTACAGTTAAATAAATCTGCTTCCTGAAAATTCCTTGAGTGCCTCACCTCATCTGTCCTACATCAGCACCAGGGTACACCATCACCAACAAAGAATGCCAGGGCCAAGGGCGTGTTTGACAGTCACCCAATAGGCCAAAGGTTGCTCAACTTTGCTACTCATGAAAATCATAGGAGCTCCTTGGTAAACTCCAAGTTGCAGAGACAACTCAAACATGCTGATCCAGGGACCTGAAAGGTGCGTCTATAATAAGTAATGTACAGTTCATTTTTCTTTGATGAGCCTAAACCAGGCATCCCTGAATTTAATGCTAATTTCACACATGTAAAGTAGAAATGGTTCTTTCACTTTTACCTACTGGCTTAACAAACATGCTAGTGAAGTCAGATTTTCAAAAGACTAAATGTTTTGATAAAGATGATATGTAAAGGAAAAAGAGGGACTCTTGAGACATTTGGGGCCTCAACATGTTTTTCTTCTGGGAATTATTTCTCTCCAAATATGCCTCATAGACTTCCCCAGCCCTACTAGGTCCTGACTCACTGAGGTCCTGAAAGTTGTGGTCATGTGTCCAGTGATCTCTGAGTTTTCCTTTTTCACAGAAGAATGTTCTCTTCTGTTCTATTTCCTCAGCTTCAATTTATTGGTGCAGAGGCAGACGTGAGGCTTCACTCAGCTAATTAAGGTCCTTCCCAACAATTTGCATCTAAGATTCTGTCACAAGGGTTACTGTTGGATGAGAGAGCTCTCCGTGCTTGGGAGCTGTCTGTGGTCCTGTCTAGTGACATGGAACGAAGCTGGCATTGAGAGAGCAGGTGGAAGACTAAGGAAATGGAAAAACTGCTCTAACAGCATTTAAGTCACTGGTTCTAGAATTTTATCAGGTTCCCTTGTTTCTTGTCCTGTCAGCTTTTCTATGAGGCACCTTAATGCCCATATATAGCTCCCCTTTGTTCATTAGCTGATGTATTAATCTTCACCCACACTTCTCCTAACCTGCAGACCATGCCTTCTTTCTTTGTAGCAGGTGGAATGGCATGAGGGTGGTCTTCTGGGTTTAATAAGTCAGATGACAGGATAAAAAATGCCAAGTTTTAGGGTTCAAATATGGATAAAATCCTGATTATCCTCTTAGGTGTGTGAACTTCTGTGAGCAGTCAACCTCTAAGCCTCCCTTTCCTCCATGTAAAATTGAAATATTTTGTCTCACAGGATTGTTAAGTGGCCACAGTGATATTTCACATTTAAGTACTTAAAACAGAGCTTTGTGTATAGCAAGTGACCCATATTCCTAGCTCTGGGTTTTTCTTCCAAATGATTTGGAGATCTCTATTTCTTTTCAGTCTGTAAATTTTGCTTCAACCAACACCTCTGAAACAAAAAGTTTCTTATTGCTTCCTTTAATAAACAGGACAGAATTTACTGAAATGAAGAATAGAGTAATCGAACTTTTAAAATAACTTTAGAAAATTCTCAGTTTCATTTCTATTTTCCTTGGATGTGATCCATAAGTCAAGTTCACTTACAGATGAAAAAGATTACAGGTAATCTTTAGAGAAATAATCTCTTGTTTTGTACATTTTAATTCTGCACACTTTCCAATGCATTATCTCAAGCTTTATAATATCCCTCCAAGACAGTGAATGCAAATCATCATCCCACAAACTGAAAGTCTGGAGTCTGCAATTCTTTAACTTAGTTAAAATTAAAATTTGTTGCATAGGCCAGGCACTGTATTCAATGTTGGGGATAGATGATACAAAATCAGGATGAAGAATAAGCAAACTAATAATAAATACAATCAGGGTGATGGAGGATTTAGGGCACACAGGGCTCAGTCTACAGAGGGCTCACACTGCAGTTGAACAAGAAAATCAGCTCTGAAATAAGCAGCCACTTCAGGAACAAAACTAAAGTTCAAAGTGAAAAGTGATAACTCCTTCTGATATTCAGTACTTGTATCACAGAAGATAGATTAGATATTAAGCATTCTGGCTAATCTAGTATCTCATGCAATTGTGAATTCTCCATATGAGAAAATAGGCTTAAGTTTTGAAGAAAAATAGTAAAGAATTTAAAAAGTCACTCTGCTCCGAACTTCAGAGCTGCTAATCAAAACATCAGTTTATATCATAGTATAAGTTAGAAAGTCAGTAGATTATGGTGGTCAAAATGAGGACTGTGAAGTCATGCTGCCTGTTAAAATTCTGGGTCTGTCACTAATCAAGGATAGTTACTCTGTGCCTCAGTTGCCCTGGTTGTAAGAAAGCTCTGGCTAATACCTACTTCGTCGGATCCTTGTGCACACAAGGAGGATGATCAGCTCACTGCCTTTGGCATGATGCCTAGCACCTAAAAGACACTCAATAATTTTAGTGCTCATGATGTTTTGGGATAGGAAAGGAGTCTCCCTCAGACCTGGCACAAGTGGCCCTGGACTGCTTACTGCGCCTTAGGTCCTTTGGTAGACTGTCATTCCGGGATATGCAGGAGGACAGCATTCCTGGGTTCTGCGGTAAAGCAGGAAGCAGTCCCTTCCTTCCTACTATCTGCCTTCCAAAACGCTCCCCAGAACTCACACTAAGCATTTAGCCTTCTGGTCCTCCTGTGGGTGCTCCACAGCCCAGCACAGCACTGTGGCCCACGTGTGGTTTGGATGATTTCATTAAACCCTATGTCCTTCGAGTTGGATAACCAGGTAGCCTACCAAAAAGTTCTTATCAGTCTTTCTCTTAATTATATTGATGAGGAACTTAAAAGTTAATTCATTCATATTAATAGTTCTATTATTAGTTGGTAGGACTATTAAGCAGCAACTTTAATGACTTAAGATGAGAAAAATATTCTTTTTTTTTTCGAGTTACATGGACTTATACCTACCACACTAAGAAGGAATCTTACTCCTGTAAAAATCTTGTTACTCACCACAAATCACACTTACCAATCTTAGCACCTCAGTGCTGTCTACATCATTTAAAACTTCGTAAAGTTTTGAGTGCATTGCTCACGGAATCCTTGGCCTTGATGCTTGAGTACTCCAGACATTGTAAATCTGCTTGAACCATGCAATGGCAGTTAGAGATTCTTGAGAAAGCTTTCTGTCAGGTTTTAAATTTATATTTTTGAGGAAAAAATACATGCAACATATATTTTCCAATTTAACTTTTCATGGTACATCCATTTGTAAGCATATTGTTGATTTTTTAAAACTTGTTTTTGTTTGAAGATTTCTTTTCACTAGAACGCATATCAGAGAACATGGATTTTTAGATCAAAATTATTTCTCTTGAAAATCATGTTAAAGAATCATTTTTCCTTGATATTCATAGCTTTATCAAGAGTATAAGCTTGTATGTTTCTGATAAAATATTTTTGAATGCAAGAAATGCCCTTATCTATCAAATTATATACTCTAATTCAGCAAAAGCTTTATCTTCTGGAACATGATTTTAATTGGCAAATTTGGGTTTGGGCAATTCTCACAAGATTAGTTCAGATTAAGATCTCCGAGGTTTTGCTTTTATGCCAATCTCTGCAAAGAAAAAATATCTGTTCTAACTTTCTCCAAAGTGTTTTGACTTTTTTGCACAGTATATAACAATGGCTTTATGTAAATTGATGCAAATTTGAAAAGCCCTTGACATTTTCCCTTAACCAGGCATTTAAAAAAAAAATCATCCAAGTGGCAGGTGTTGGCTTTTATGCAACCATCCATCATCAAATGAGCTTCTTATTTTTCTTTCTTAAGTTTCCAGCAAACTCTAAACCCACTTTACAGTCTGGAGAAATAGGCCATTGATCCAGCAGCACATAAAACCAACCGAGTTTTTGCCCTGAAGTAGAGTGTTTGGCAGATGTTTCTGTGGCGATTTGAGGAGCATCCTAAAACAGATTGTCAAGGACACTTTGGGACAAGGGCAATCGTAAATCAAATCCTTCCCTCTCTTTCCCTCTCTTGCCCAACTTCATCTATTAACTGTGAAATAATGACAGCTGAAATTCTTGGGCAAGTACCAAGAGGACTACAAGGACTCACATTTACTGCACAGCCTGTAAAACTCCAATCTCCTGTTTAACAAGCTGGGAGGAGGAGAGGGGAGAGGTCCCACTGAGTTTATAGAATTCATTACTGGAAAGTTTCACTGTGTGAAGTTTATAGACGTGATTTGACGCCTGATGGCTTTAAGCTTCTCATGTCTTTGGTGGTTGTTTTCGTTGTTTTGCTTTGTTTTATAGTGTGATTTGAATGTTTGTCCTCTCCAAAACTCGTGTTGAGACTTCATGGCTGTTATGGCTGTATGAAGAGGTGGAGCATTTCAGATGTGATTCGGCTATGCAGGCTCTACCTGCATGGATGGCACTGTGGCCCCATACAGGGCAGACCTGCTACTCCTGTCCTCTCTCACCTTCTCTCCGTCCACCCTGGGATGCTGTCCTCGGAAAGTCCATTCCAGATTCCACACTTTCGTCTTGGATTTCTAAGACCCTGAAACTGTCAGAAATGAATTTCTGATCTTTATAAATTTTCTGGTCTCTGGAATCCAATTGCAGTAGAGCAAATTAGATAAAAGGCATTTTGTTTTAGAGTTGGTTTATTTGTTGGGGAAGGGTAGTATTTTTGTTTATTTGTTTGTTTTTTCCTTGATATTTTAAATCAAAGATTTTAATTGACTTTCTGCCTCTCCTCACATTGAGGGCCAAACGTGTGATTGCTTTCTGAAGTCCAATATGATTTCCTTGAAAACTTCTTGTCCCCTCTTATTTCAGATAACGTTCTCCACAAGAAAAACGTGCAACACTCTCCAGTCAAGAAGCCCTCAGGAGGTCCACACTGCCATCACAAGGGACACCATTGACCTCTGTTTTATGGCCAATGGCCACCTCTGCAGTCACCTTGCCTGGCATGACTCTCACACTTTAGCAAGACTCTTCTATTTTGAAAACTGAGATTTTTTTCCTTTTTCTGTATACTAACACAGATTGTATGTTGCTATTTTTATTGACTGCTATTTTAATTTATCAATCTATATGGCACATAAATTGTCAATCCATGAATATAGAATGCAATGATCAGATCAGGGTAGTTAACATCCCTTTCCTTATTTTTTAAAAAAATTGATTAACACATAATCATTGTACAGATATTTCAACACACGTACAACAATGTGTACTTTTCTCCATCGCTTTATCGTTGCTTTATGTTTGGAGACTTTGAGCTTCCTTTTCCTAGTTATTTATAAAGTATACAATAGGTTTCTGTGATCAGGAGTCATCCATTGTTCTGTAGAACACTAGAAATTACTACACTTACATCATTTTGTTTGGACACTGGTTACTCACCTCCCTCTCCACCAGCCTCCACAATCACTATCAGACAGTCTGATGGCTCTATTTGAACCTTCATGGATGGGAGAGAATGCAGTAGACTTGTTCTTCTGTGTCTACCTTATTTCTGCTAACATAATGTCCTCCAGTTCCCACCAATGGATGACTGGGAACGAAAAAGTGACACAAAATTTTGATTGTTGAATTATTCCTCACTAACCATCACTTGGTATGACAAGAGGCTAATTTTAGTTCCTGGTTACAAACCCAATTTCTGACACCTAGGTTGTTATTTGAAAAAGAATAGTGGCTATAGCTAGAATGCCATTCTACCTTGTATCCTGTAAAATAAATGCTCATGTTTGAAAACAATTCTCCATCTTTACTGTCAAGCTGCCCTGATCAGGTGCCAGGGAAGTGCCTTGTCCTCTCACTTTGTATTTCCTCTTTAATCACGTGCTGTGCTCTGTGTTGTTTGTGTTTACTCCTGTGTCTTGCTCCTACTGGGCTCAGAGTTTCTAATGGGCAGCAGCCGTACCAAATATGCTTTGTGATCTTGACACTTCCAACAGGCTTGGCACAGCAGAGATGCTCAGCTAGCATGTTGATTCATTGCCCTGACTTCCAAATCATGGCAGGTTTCCCATTTATCCAACAAACCAATCTCCTGCAATTCCAGAGCACTGTAAATGGTAATCCCATCGTCTTTTAGACTCAAGCTCTTTGTGAGTAATTCATGAAAATGTGCTGATTAACAAGCCACCAAACTGGAAGAGACTGCTCTTGCTAAAATCCTCGGTAGTGAGCAGATCTTATAGCCTAGAGGCCAAAGAGACATGTGACTGGAATATCTCAGGAAGAATGGGAATCTCTGTGTTGTGCATGGTGGAGTGACAAGTATGCGGACCATGCTCATGATCGCTCTGAAATACAAAAGTACACAAAGGAATTGGCACTGAGCGGAAACACACCCTGCTTTCAGATGCTGGCAGCATGGTCTTGGGCTGCAAGACTGTTCCACCAGAGAGGCAAGCATGGAAAATATCCTGGGACTGAAGAGGAGGGAGCGTCCTGAGGTAGCTGCCATGTAGGAGAAAGAGCACTGGCCTGCAAGGGATGCTGGGAAACTGAATTTGAGTGTGTTTACTGACTTCTCTGGGCTCCAGTCTCTGTACATGTGACACAAGGTCATTAGAATAATGGGCAGTTTTCAAACATTAAACTAGACAAAAGCCATATATATGAACTCCTATATATCATGTGGTTACAACTGGTATTGCTCTAGTTGATGCTGACGTGAGACCTGGAACCCCTGGCTGACTTGCCTCTGCTCTTCCAACCCCTTTCAGAAAGGACCTGTGAAGCACCTCTAGGAAACGGAAGGGTACCTGAGGTCTAAAGTCAGTCCACAGCACAGGTGCATCTGACATTCTAAAATCTTGTGATTTTTATGTCATCTTTTGGAAATCATAATTATATCAACAATAAATACACATGGATACACATGTGCACACACACACACAAACACACATATGGAATTTAGCATGGTTTACAAAAGTATCCACATTCACTGCTTTGAGTTTCACCTCAGTCCAAAGGGGAAGTTGCAGTAGGGATTTACAGTCCCATTTCACTAAATATAAAACAATACGTTGAGGTTAAATAAGAAAATGTTTATTGACAGTCTTGATGTGGCTTCTGATGGTTATTAAGTGAATGGCAACCTTTAAGAATTGCATAATAGTAAGCACTTAAAGTGGGTTGTGACTACATTAGGCACTGGAGGTACTAAAGAGGAAAAATTGATGTTGAGATATTTGTGAGGTTACATGCATGTAATTGAATTTCAGTATAATGTGTCTTAAGAAACAGTTCTTTACAGAACTAGAAAAAAGTCCTGAAATGCCTGTGACAGAATAAAAGACTCAGAATAGCCAAAGCAAAAATACTAAGCAATAAAAGTAGTTTTGGACGCATTGCAATATCTGATCTCAAATTATACTACAGAGCAATAATATCTAAAAGAGTATGATATTGTCATAAAAGAGACACATGCATAGAATAGTAGGCATAGAGACACATCCACTTGTACACTGTCAAACATGTAAATATCATTGACAAAGATACCAAAAACATATGTTAGAGAAAAGATAGCTTTTTTTCACAAATGGTATTGAGAAAACTGGATATTCATATATAGGACAATGAAACTAGATCCCAGTCTTTCACTCTGCACACAAATCAAATCAAAATGGATCAATGACTTAGGAATTAGACCAGAAGCTTTGTGACTGCTGGAAGAAATATAAGGACAAAATTCAAAAATATTGGTGCATTATTAACTTCTTTAATAATACTCCTAGAGCTCAAGAAATAAAACCAACAATCCAAAAGGAGGACAACGTCAAAGCAAAAACCTCCTGCACAGCAAAAGAAACAATTAAGAACATGAAGAGATCCTACAGAATGGGAAAAGATTTTTGCCAGCTGGTCCTCCAACAGGGGATTAATATCCAGAATATATAATAAACTGAAAAAAAATAACACTACCAACAACATCAACAGCAAAAACCAAAAAAAACCAAAACAAATAGCCCAATCAGTATATGGGCACAAAACCTAAACAGACATCTCTCAAAAGCAGCAGCAAATATGGCCAACAAATATAAGAGAAAATACTCAACATTCTTAGCAATTAGGAAAGTACAAAGCAAAACTATACCGGGATTTCATGTCAGTACAGATAGAATGTTAATCATCAAAATACAATAATTTCTGGCAAGAATGTTCAGGAAAAGGTACACTTAGAAATGGTTCATGGGACTCCAATCTACAACCACTCTGGAAAGCAGTATGGAGATTCCTCAAAAGACTAAGAATGGAATTTCCATGTGACCCAGTGAAATTTCTCCTTAGTATTTATCCAAAAGGACTAAAATCAGCATGCTATAATGATACAGCCACATCAATGTGTATTGTAGTGAAATTCATGATAGCCAAGTTATGGAATCAGCCCACATGCCTGTCAACAGATGAAGAGGTAGAAATAAATGTGGACTATATACACAATGGAGTTTTACCTAGCCATAATGAAAAATGAAATAGTCATGCCAGCAAGGGGATGAGACTAGAGAACATCATGCTAAGTGAAATAAGCCAGACTCAGAAAGGCAATAGTCAAATATTTTATCTCACATGAGAAGCTAGAGATAAATAAGAAATAAAAAAGGCAGTGTCATGAAAATAGAAGAGAGAACACTGGAGTAGAGGAAGAGAATCAAAGGGAAGTGAGGAGAGATGGAAAATGGAAGGCACTGCATAATAAAATTGACAAAATATGCTATGTGCATGTATGAATGTATCACAATGAATTCCACATTCATATATAACTATAATGCATCAATTGAGAAAACAATAGATAAATAGAAGACCAATAGAGTTGAGGAAGGGGATCAGGGGGAGAAAGGAGAGGAGGGAAGGGGAAAAGACTGGGGATTGAAATGGAGCAAATTATGCTATATGCATTTCTGAATATGCCAAAATAAACTGCACAATTAAGTGTAGCTAACTGTACCCATAAAAACATTAAAAAAAAAAATCAATTCCACCAAGAGTTCCACAAACAAGAACAGCGGCACTTATCAGAGTGTGTGCTTAAGGAATTACTTCCCAGGAGCAATGCTGCCTGGTCTAAGAGAATAAAGAGGTCTTAACATCATGAGCAAATTCCCTGCATCTTACATAGCTTGATAGCATAAGTGTGTAAAAAAGAGAGGAAGAGAAGTTCGTAGATTGGGGTGGTAGGCGGAGACCAGGCATCAGGGCTCAGGGTGCTTTACTATAATTTGTACTTTAAAACTGATGGGAAGGATTTTAGCTGAAGAAAGAGAAGATCAGATATTTGTTTGAAAAAGCTGACTTTAACTTTATTGTGTAGGAGGGTGTGTAGTTGGAGATGATTGGAAGAAAAGATGGGAAATTAAGAAGTGATGGTAATGGTCCAGCAGTAAGATGGTAAGGAATGAGTTTAGAGCAGTGAGAGTTCCTTATAACCAAGGATCACCTCTTCCTCCAAAAAGGGAGCTCAAGTTAGCTGCTTGCTGTTATTTAATAATTGCTGAATTCCACCATACACATAGGTTTCTAGCTGCCTCTTCAGCCCCTTTCTCCTGAGCCCCTACCCCATCTTCATGTGCCAAATATGCAGCATAGAAGTATTTGAACATAGAGGCAAGGCCTTTAGTGATCTGCAGATGAAAGGGTCTTGAAAATCCTAAGGTAGACTGCAGATTGGACTTGTGAGGCATTTGCACACATGCATATTTTAAATATCAACAATGCCATGTGCAAAATTAAAATGAAACAACCTCATGAAGTATTTGCCATAAAACCACACAAAAAATATTATTAGTGTTCAAATGGCTCATACAAATCAATTAGAATAGCACTTAAACTCAAGAATATCAACGATGAAAGGACTTGAACAGAACATTGTAGCAAAAAAATGGCTAATAAACACAAGGATAATATTCCAAATTTCCAGTGTGATAAAAATAAATCTGAAAGAAAGATGAAATAATTTCTCCCTGTCAATTTCTCACAGCAGTTTTAAAAATCATTGCTGCACACTGGAGTTGGTGGGGAAGGGACCTAGAACAGGTCTACAGTGAGCCCAGGGGGGTTTGGGGACATGCTCTTAAAAACTTGCTCTTAAAAGTAACTTAACTGTCTATCTATATCTCTTTTGGTGATTTTTATCTCTATCTCTATCTCTTTACCTCTGTCCAAACATCTCTGTACCTATCTAACAATCTCTCTTTATATCTAAGTGTGTTTTTAAAATAGTTCTACCTTTTTAGATGTCAATGTTAGTAGTAGGATTCCGGGCTAAGGAAAATACTAAAGATAGAGTGAATATTCATTTGCAACAGTATAAATTACAGCACTAAAAACCGTGGCCAAAATCTGAAGCACTTGAAATATATGGAAATGGAGGCTTACAAAAGTGAGTAATGGCTTAGTGTCACAATGGCCATTTTGCAGTTGTGATGACAAAAGGGAAAAATGATACAAAATTGCATATATGTGATTAATTCTAGCTATTCACACCTCCTGTGTGTATGTTTACACATGTGCACAAAGGATGATAGATATTTGCATCCATGTGAAATCCAGGACCACACCATGTGTTAATATGTAATGTTGCTCAAAAATACTTATAATCATGTGTTTTGGGATGATTATTAAGCCTGGGTGACATTTCTGATACATCATCACAAAAAGTTTTGCTATTGTCAACTTCTTGTGCTGGGAAGAAACTCTTGAAACAATGACTTTATTTGTTTGAAAACAATGTCATTATCCAATGAAATATAAAAATTCAGTGAAACACAGGTGATTAAATTTGTTATAAGGAGAGCTCTGTGAAATGTGTGTCTTTGCACACACGTGATTGTAGGAAACCACAGGAAACTTTATTCACTAATTTGGGGTCTACCGATTATGCATGCAAAATAAGTTGAAACAAAAACACCAAAATATGCTCAGTGGTGGTATATGGGTTCCGTGATAAGAGAGTAAATTTCTTTTTCTTTTATGATTCTGAATTTTATTGGATCATGCACGGCCTTGAAAATCAGAAAGGAATATAGTGCTGAAGTTATAAAATTAAAGTCACACTCTACTGACCTGTTCACTCCTCTGGAACTTCTTAAAAGAGACAAGGGAGAAGCTGGGACATGCAATTTTGTTCACAACATCGTTGGGTTTTACTACTTCACTGCACTGTTGGAAAGCTTGAAAAAGATTCCATTTTCAAATTAAGAGAGCTCAGCAAGTTATCTTTTCTCCTATTAAAAAATTTCCTCCCTGCTGCCACTTTTCCCATGGCCTCCCAAACCCTGAACAACCCCTTTCCAGGCCCCTGAATGGATGACCAGTGGTCCCAGGAATCCCCTACTTCCAGGGGTAGATCAATTCCCGCTGTCCTGAGCAGAGCCTGTCTCACTGCATAGCTCTTTAATTGAGCTGGCTTCTGGCACTTGGTATCTCTGCCTGCAGACCCTGATTATGTGGTACCTCATGAGTAATCCACATCAGGATATCCTCCCCACAGTCTCCCAGCCCAGCCTGTGATATTGCTTGATCCTTCCTCTCAGCAAGTCTGCAAAAGTTTTGAATTAGCAAGCACTAATCCTCCAGTCAGGGTGAACTGAGGACATTGCTGACTCCAAGGTGGCTGTAGAAAACAGAAATACCCTCCCCATTCAGATCAGAGAATGCCTCTCCTGGAAAAGAAAAATAACACAGAGAAAAATCATCCCTGAATTGTATTTATTCAAAGTCTGCTATGTGTCAGTTGATAATCAGTGTGACATCACTGAACAGAAATGATCACATGGAATTCTTACAGCAGAGTGGAGCAGAGGCAATTAGGAACCTGCTTTCTTGGCTGCCACAGCAAGTTTAGATAGCAAAGCTGAGTATTAGACTCTTGATAGAAAGAGCTCAAGTGAGCTCGAGTGGCATATCCCCTCCATCACAGCATCGTCACATGGTGCAGAAGTGTCTGCTGATCCTTCCCCTATGGACTCTCTCCTGTTTCTGACCTCATTGCCCACCCATCTGTCCCCTGCCCACTCACTTCCAGCATGCCAGTTTTCTGCTCTTCCCCCAACATGTTGGGCAGTCTCCTGCCTCCTAGCCTTCTTTCTAGAATACCACAGCCAGCCAGTCATCTCCACAACTAACACTCTCACTTCCTTCAGTTTCCAATGGCTCTTACCATCTCAGTGAAGCCTTGCCTAAGCCATCCTCTGGCTTGTCATTTCAACACCCCTTACCCAGCACTCTGGTTCTGGTGCATGATAGACACTCAGTCTGCCTATGTGGAATTCAAAGCTAGAGAGAAATTTGAAGATGCAGAGGTTCCCAAAAGGTGCACTTCTATCACCTGACCTATGGCTCAACTCACAGGAATGCAAGCAGGGAGCTGAATACCCCAAAGATGTCCTCTCGGGAAAAGAGCACTACACTCTGCCTCCTCTCGCCATGCTCGCCCCACAAAACTAAATGACATTTGTTCAAAGAAACTACTAGTAGACACTGAGGATGTGATTGAGGTGTTGTAAAAATGACCCAATGGATCTCCTCTGTTCCTTGAATCTACATCCTTGCCAACAGATTTATTAGCTCCTAGCAAAATGTGAAACATATCCCCCAGCCCTCCAATCAGAGCCAGACTTGTGATTCATTTTAATGAATAGAATCTGTTGGATGACCTTGTGACAAATTTCAAAAAACTTAACACCTTGAGTCAAAGAACAGAAGTGGTGGGTTGAGGAAAGCAAAAAAAATAAAAATAAAGTTGTTAAGACGCAGAGATTGAGCCAAGAGTTTTTAAAAGTTCAGGATGTCAGAACCTAAACAGTTCTGGGTCTTGACTTAGCTTGAAGGGTCACCATAGGAGTGGCTGTCCAAAAGCTATCGGGATGGATTTGCTTGAAATGATCGAGATCCTGAAAGCAGGAACTGTTTGGATGGAGATCTCTTCAAAAGACACGCAGACAAGGGAAAGGAAGGGAGATCATAATGTGAGGTTCTACGACTCTGATAAACCCGCCCCTGGTGGATCACAGGTGATGCAACTTAATGGGATTGAACACAAAGAAACCTTTCAATAAATATGTGCCAAGTGGCTGCAGGAGGCGTTTTTTCCTTTGTCCAGCTGCTAAGTGACAATAGAACATAACAAACTAGGTGACTGACAAATTTTAAGACGGCAGGAGGAAGGGGCTTTGAGAGTCCCAATATGTTGAAAGTACAACTCAGGACAACAAACAAGGATTCCTAGGCAGAACACTCATTTATGGATAAGCATAAAGAAAGGTGTTCTTTCCTGTCCATCTCAGCCCCCCTGGCTGTGCTCATGTCCAATCTGTTGCTTAATCTTCTTCAGATGGAAGAACCCCAGAAGGAGTGCATGGAGGGTTAGGGCAGCAAATTCTCTCTCCAAAAGAAATAGAAACCACAGAGCACTCTGTGCAGGGCTCAGGCAGAATGCTTATCTGTTTCTTTTTATATTAAAACCATTTAAAATGTCCACGCATAAATTATTTGACCTACATTCACTTAGAAGAAGAAAAGCTGAGACTTCTACCTCTATTCTCACATAGGGAGTGAGTCCTAACTCCTAAGGTGCTTACAAGACTTTGAGCAAATCAGTTTCTTTTTATAACTTCAGTTTCTTCATCTGCAAACTGAAATAAGAGTAGTTTCCCCTTATTCGTGGGGGAATACTCTCTAAGACCCTAAGTGCATGCCTAAAACCACAGATAATATCAAATGATATATAGGTATTGATTTTTCTTATGCAAGCATACTTATTATAAAGTTCAATTTATAAATTAGGCATAATGATTAACAATAATAACCAATAATAAAATGAAACAATTATAGCAATATAGTATAAGTAAAGTTACTTAAAACTTATGAGTTTTTTTTTTAGGATTTACCATTTAATATTTTTAAACTGTGGTTGATAACAGGTAACTGAAACAACAAAAAAGCAAAATCACAGATAGAGGAGAACTATAGTAATTCTATAAAGCTCAAATGGGTGTGGAGGATCAAATGCGATAAAGTGCAACCCAGCACAGAGTCAGGATTTAACTGTCAGTAGTTATGTTGATATCAATATATCATTATTACTGCTATCAAGATTTTCAACTGCACAGACTACTAATTGCACATCAAGGAAAAGGATGGGAGAGGGAGTCCACACATACAAGTGCTACCCCCATCCTAATCCCTGAGGAGTTGGGAATCATGGCTTCTTGATTTTCAGTGATTGATGGCTTAATGCCACGTATTTTGTGTGTGATATGGCATAGAGGCAAAACAAACTCAAACTGATGTCTGATTCTAAATTAATTCTTCCTTCCACATACGAAAAAAAAAATCAGTTGCTAAGCAAATTGGTAATACGCTTTCAGTTCCTGATTGTGAATGACCCGCAGGCTTATGCCATAGAGTTTTCATTTTCCCACAATGAGTTCAGGGTATCATATTTCAATATCTAGAGCTTCGTTTGAGGACCATTCCCAAGTCATGAGATGAAGAAATAGCTGGGTCACCACCAGCGTGGATCTTGATGGATGGGATTTTACGCAAGTCCTGATACAGATGTGTGTGACAGAGAAGCTCTGCCATGGCTGTGTTCCTTTGCCAAAACAACTGTTCTTCTTTCTGGGCCTTTCTTTTTATGATGTCATAATTTTTAGGAACGTGTTTAATGGATAATACCAATTGAGCTTTTTGTGTTTTACTGTGGCTAGGTGGCCTCAGAAAAACATATCACAGTATAATCAATGATCATAGATTTGTGTATTTTTTTCCCATTGTATATTGAGGGAACCTGGAAAGCAGAGGGAAGGAAGAGGTACCCTCTGTCAGCATAAGAGCTTGATTAGACTATTTTAAGTAAGATCACACTTTGGCTTAGAGAAAGGGATCACAACTTGTGGGACTTACTCTCAGTGGCAGTAAAATAGATTGTGTGTTGGCAAGTGGCAGGTCCCAGAAGAAACACGAGACTCGCTGCAGTCTCTGTACCTAACAGGCTAAGGTCATGCTCCAGGTAATGGCTTGCAAAGTGGTAGCTCCTAGAAAGGGCTGCATGCCCTTGGTCAAGACTCTCCAAGTCTCTGAATTTGAATTTCTTTATCTATAAAATGAGGATTATAATACTGCTTTTGAAAGATCATAAGTGCACTAATTAGTAAGTAACAGGACATATAAAAATGGTTCAGCAACATGCCTGAAACCTGATAGACATTATTTAAAATGTTAGTTCCTTAGGGAGAAGTGCAGAGAAATACACTCAGTAGTCTTTCTGCTTCTATAGAGACACAGAGCCGGTCCCCATAAGAATGTAATATATGGCCAAGTTTCCCCAGCCATAAAGTGAGATGAGAAGATCTGGAATTAATATCTTAAACTATGATTATGCCCCCCAAACTAAGGGAAACTATTCTAATTTCAGTTTTCAGATGAGAATCTGTTATCATACATAGATATGCATTGAAGATTGTTAGGCAATATAAGCTAAATTTAATTTAGTCATATTAATCATTAATTTGTTTTCCAATAAACATCTTTGAGTTCCTGCTATGAGTTTGGACACAGGGATGACTGTTGAGTGAACAAAGAGTGGCATGGTCCTGCACTTTACGGAGGAACGATGTAGAACATGAGATGCTCACACTAGCAAGCAGGAAATTCCAACTGGACCAAGTGCTATGAAATAGAGGCGTGCACCGCTATGCACTTGTGAGATGTTGGTCTCATCAAGCAGTTCTGCAAATGTGTCTCAAGAAAGCAATGATCTGAAGTCTGAAAGAGAAGATCTGTGTAGGACAACACAAAAGAATTGAGAACAAATGGCATAAATGTTTCATGTAGGGGGTACTAGGCAAGTAGGGAGAATGGGAAGAATGACAGTGTCATGCGTGCCTGCAGATACAACAGATGACTGAGGAGGTAGGCATGGCCTTATGAGGGATGCCAAGGAGCCCTGTCTTTATATTCTAAGCTAAATATCTGAAAGTCTTTAAATGGTAAACCAGAAAGCATGGCAGATGTGTGTTTTGAAAAGGTCACTCTGGCTACAGCTGGATTGCGGGAGTATATATATGGAGGGAAGCCACATTGGCCATTGATAATAGGTGCTAGTTAAGTTGAACTATTGCCATGATTTGTGCCATATTAAGAGAAATAATGGACAGAACTTGATGATGGCTTTTCTAGAATACAGATAAAAGGCTGTATCAGGATATCACTCATACTTCTGGCTTTCTTAACTCAATAGACAGTTCAGTCTTTTAGTAAAATAAAGAATAGTCCAAGAAAACTGTTTGTTGGGGAATAATGGTGTTGTCAGCTTGGGACTATAAAACTGTGGCACATTTAGCAAATACAAGAGATGTCAAGTAGACCTTTGTATATGAGGCCATCGTTTGAGAGCCATGAGTTCTGAAGGGCCTATTGGTGAATCCTGTGAGTATAACTGAGGCCAAAGGATGGAAAGATTACTAAAGGAGCTACAGTGAACAAGAGAGAGTGCCTGGAACTTTATATTGAGAGGCAACTGGTAAAGCTGACAAAAAGAAAATAAGCAAGAAGGCAGGGAAGCGGGAAGAAACTAAACAAAATAGCAGTTCCTTAGAACAGCATGGAGGGGGCTGAGATGTTTTTCTGCAGCAGGTACAGGCAGCAGGTGAGAGTGAAGCTGAGAGGTTAGCAAGAGAAGGGTGCTGAAGTGACACCATTTTACCTCTTTGAAACACATAGTTACACATATTTGGGGAGGCGAGAACTGAAACCAGTAGAGATTTCATTAGACCATCTTCTGTATTAAAACCCACCATCATCATTACATGTAAAATAACCCTCCATTCATCAAACCTGCGCACAGTGCCTGGCATGAGGGTCAGAAAACGGGCTCAGCTGCCCCATGCTGGGAGAAGGGACAAGGTTAAAGTTTGGCAGACACTTTTCATTTTATCCTCCACCAGAATTACGTGACAAAAAATGGTTTATTTTCTTCCACCGGCTTTGTCTACCTTTTCCCTGTTTTCCACTAAATCCTTTCTAATAATTTCTAATTTGTTTGCCTGAATGTTAAAAACTCATTTGTACCTTCTATGAGGCATTATCATTGGCGAAAAGCTCCTCAATACCACATCTCATGGACAAAGAAGCTGATTTGAATTTGAATTCTTATCTCCCAAATATCACTAATTATAATGGAAATCT
>CM053408.1:110998996-111028689 GCA_028644305.1 Xerus rutilus | reverse complement strand
AAGCTTTGCCATTTTTAATACCACTTCAAAATGCACAGTGAAACATTGATAAACTCATAAAATGCCTTTGTTTTATAAGTTTTATGTTGATTTTAGATATTTAATTACAAAAATGCAACTTAGAATGAATATAAATTGTTAATCAAGGATTTCCTCTAAAACTTCCTTTGCTTAGCCTTTTAATGAACTAAACAAATTTGCATATTTACTATACAGGGTAATTCTTATTTCCACAAAGTTTAAGAAACAAAGAGCAAGAATAAATAAAATGAATAAAAGCCAAACTTTATAGGAAGATGTTTGGACTTAAAAACATTCATCTTTTAATGTAATAATGGGAACTAGATGAGGGATTCTGAAGCCCTTTTTCTCCTTTCCTGCATTATATATCCTACTGTGCCTTTAACAGAAAGCAAGCTGAACCTGTTGGACATTAATGTTTTCTGCTGACAGTGCTAAGCGGTGGAGTCCTGGAAGGCAATGGGTGCCAGGATCAGCACCTACATGAGATATAGAATTGGTAGTAGCTCAATACCTGACCAAACCAACATCCGCTTTCGAAAGAAGCAATAACAGCATTTTCATACATGAAGGACTCTTGAATTTCCTTTCTTTAAACAATATTTTGGTAAAATACCTGAAAATATATCTGAAAAAAATTAAGAAAGAGAAACATAAAATTGAGGATGATATATCCAATTCAGTAGAGTAGCAAAGACAATCTTAAAAGTACTGCTCAAGTACAGGACTTGAGAGCCATTAGCAGATAAAAATGAGGGTTTGAGATAGAGTCCCCCAAATGAAAGGAAGTCTCAAAAGAAATATAATGAGGATTTAATTAACAAAAAAATAGAGCTATGATAAAGGCTAATAGCTTAAGGGCAAACAAAAAATGACCTAAGCAAGTTAAGATGTAAATGAAGTTGCAGATATGTTCATAAAGTGACAAAGAATACCAATAGACAAACTGGCTGAGCTCAGGGAAGAGGGTGAGCAGGATTTATGATCCCACCATGTCTGTTGAGCTGGAGAGAACCTGGAAGACACAGCAAGACCCCAGAACAAAAGATGGTAGAGGAGATTTGTATCTTGAATCAAAGGTACAGGATTTCAGAGAACCTTCAGTCCTACAACACCCTTTCCTTGAAAACACCCCCTGGGGCTTGTCATTGATGAGCCGTGGGAAGAAACATTTCAGCAGCATTCAGGGAGCTCTAGAGACATTGTCAAGGCCCTCACTCTCTGGGGGCATGCCAATGTCAATCCACCATGTCAATCTAAGCACTCTCCATGTTCCTAGAGCCCCAAACTCTGAGGAGGTGAGGACGGGCATGAGTCAGGTTCTCTACTAAGCCAACCCAGAGGCGGGTTTCTGCAATTCACAGTGATGCCTGTTTGCATGGGTAAAGCCAACTTTTCCTCTCAGCTGTACTGAAATCGGTCCACAACTCTGTCTGCACATATATCCTTTCAATGCCTCTTTAGCTCCTATGATCTTTCTTCGGGAAGATTAAGGTGCCCCCTGTCCCAGTTTTATGGGGATTATTGTAACTCTAGCATGGAAAGTCCTATGTCCAGTGAAACTTCTCTGTTCCAGGGAAATGAGAACTCATTACATGTGAAATAAAGCCACATAGTGAAGATTTATATCTTAGAAAATGTTTCTTTTTCTTGCAACTATATTTGATCTTCATAAGCCTATGCAGTGGAAATAGCATGGTTTATGGTCATCCCCATTTTTTATGGGATCAATCGAGGCCAGAGAGATGAATCATCTGGGAATAATTACAGAGCCAGAAATTAGTGGACAGAGCATGCTACTCTCATCTCTTGACTCCAGATTCTGTGCTATGGTCCATATTGCAAGTGGTTGTGTGGAGATATTTTCACCTAATATATAAAAGTAATAATAATGCTCCTTTAACTGACCCTCTCATCAGCAGATGGCATTATTAGCATCATGCTTTAGAGGAGGAAATTGAGGCGGGGAGAAGTTAAGAAGCAGATCTGAGAGCAACATAGTTGATGAGTGGTAATCAGGATTCGAACTCGGATTCCTCTGACACTATGCCAGGGAAACTTCTCAGTTTTGCTCAGAACCTGAGAATTCCTATTGTGGTTCCCCAAGAACTCCAAACTACTTTTACAATTGTATTCCCTACTTATGGATTTTTTCATATCAGCCATGCTAAACTACTATCTAATTCTTAATAACATCTACTGTTTTCCTGACTCAGACCTGTATCTAGGCCTTTCTTATTGCTACAATTTATTCATTAGGGCACTCAATGTAAAGGAAAAGAAAACAGCCTCTGCAATCAGGCCTAGGTTTAATTCATGAAAGTGCTGCCTTGTAGCATGGGTGATTTTTAGCAAGTATTCCAAACCCCTCTGAGTCTGCATTGCTTCATCTTTAAGTTGAAGATAATCATTTGGCATCACACAGGTCAGCCTGAGAGTTAGAGAACATGTGCTCCTAAATCACTCAATATTATGCATGGCTCCCAGTTAATGCACTCCATTCCCAGCCACAGACACAACAGAGAAGGCTCTATAGTTCATCCCACTATGCATTTTAAGAATGACTATTTCAAGAAAACCTGCACTCTATGTATTTTGTAATAGATGTGTGCTTCGTAAAAATTATGCATGATCTCTCCTGAGCAGCTCTGCATTTCTTAGATAGTTATATATGAAGCATTGTGAACCCATAAGTACAGTTCTATATTGATGGTTGTGAATTGAGTAGAGAGTCACATGCTGTATGTGGTGCACTTGAAGACACCTGACTGTTTTTTGTGAAAGAGGGGCTGGTATAGAGTCACATGTTACGTGGATAGCAGTGCATTTGATAGGCAGCCACATATTTCATGTGCTGCTCCATTTTGAACCCATTTGGTGAGATGAGCCTTAATATCCCTAGGATTTAAAAATACATTTTTAATGTCCTATTGATTTTGAATTTGTCTTCTAAATTTAACTTTGTCAGGTTAAGGATAGAGTCATCACATTTAAGTTTGAATTTGAACTGGGAAGTCCACTAAAATTCTTCCACTAGCATGTTTTGGTTTGGACTGAACACGATACCTACCAATGTGTGTGTATACACAAATGCATACACCAATGTGTGTGTATGCACGCACATCACCTTTTCTCAGAAAGCAGAGATCAAGGTGATAAAAGGTCCATTTCCAGAGTCTTTCTCAGTTTGATTATCTTCCCCTGTTCCTTGCCAATTCCCTTTCAGCAGAAATGCCACTGTGGGAAAGGAGAAAAAAATACAACAAAAACAACTAAATCATTAGATACAAATTAAAATCTTGTAAATAGTCAAATCTCTTTAGATTGTAGATGGCAGTAATAGAAGCACTGTGGCAAAAACTGACATATTTTTTTGTTCCTCAGCATGCAGTCAGACTACATTCTTTGTTGACAACTGGCTATGGCCATGTGACTAGGTTCCAGCCCAGCTCAGGAGCCGTACTGAACCAAATACCCTAGCCACATTAGCCCAGGTGATCTTAAAAATGCTCCTGGGAGATGCATATCAGCAATGAAGAATCCAAGTCCCAAAAAGTTTAAATAATTACAAAGGTCCCCAAACACATGCCTAGGACATCAAGGAACGTATCTTCCTTACAAAAGGTTATTTGATTACCGGCGTGGAAAATGAGAAGGTATTTACAGAGAATCTCCTAAATAAAACTGGAGAGCTTCACAACATTTCTGTAAATCATGCTTCTATATGGCAAGATGACCAGAGAAGACCCACCATTTTCAACAGCAATACAAATTATAGAACACCTAGTGTGCATCCCCCTCACTCAGGCCCTCTTCCTGGGAAAATCAGTTTATCTCTTTCTAAATCTTGGCCATTCAACCAGCAAGATGGTCCCCTTGCTGGATATGGCCTCCATTGTGAATATCTTCTCCAGCTCAGCTCCCCTGTGGCTATGCTAGTACCTTGATTCATGCAGATAGACTCTTCCATTTTGCAGGCAGAACTTGTGCACTGGCCCCAGGTGTTAGCTGCAGGGGCATTTCTGAAATCTGTTGGATGACCAGTGAACTCCTTGGGTCTCAGAGCATTTGGATCAAAAGGAATCTACAACAGACAGTCCAGGGATGTCAGGTGTCATTTAGTATGACTCCCTTGCTGGGAACCCTATGAACATTCTCCCCTGGTCACAGTGATATGCTCCCGTTTGGAAAGACAAACTCCACTCATGATCTCTTTGGGCCTTTTCCTGATTTCCAGAAATGAAATGCATGTGGAAGACTCTGAAGGCAGAAAACCTGGGTTCACCCCTGGCTGTGCCGCTTACTGCCTGGGAGATGAGGGAGGCTGGTGGATTTCTGCAGCCTCCATGTGACAAGTTTTCAAAAGGAAATCATTGATCTTATCTGCAGGACCCATAGCCAGGAGAGCAGGAGATACTCTCTGTAGAAGGACAGCATCACACAACGTAGCGCTCTAATATTTGCACTCTTTGCTCAGGTTGGGGGGCATTTAATTTTGGATTCTTCAGCATGCCATTGCAACTCTCTCAGTCTTAATTTACTTCTTCAATGAAGCAGGATTAATGTCATCAACTTTATATTGATAAATATGAAAACACATTCAAATCATGCTTATAAACTGTAAAGGGGAAGGGCTTTCAGAAAGTTAAGCAGGAACACAGCCACATGCCAAGAGGGTGGCATAACCCAACTCCACGGGGACAGAAGCTCCTCTGCTCAGAACCTTTTCAGACCTCTTTCCTCTATGTATCTATTTATCTGGCTGTTTTTTTATTTGTTTGGTACTGGGGATTGAACCCAGGAGCACTTAACCACTGAGCCTATTTGTATATTATTTAGAGACAGAATCTCACTGAGTTGCTCAGCTCCTCACCACTGCTGAGGCTGGCTTTGAACTCATGCTTCTCCTGCCTCAGCCTTCCAGGCCACTGGGCTGACTGCTTATTTTTATCTTTTAGAATATCCTTTCTAATAAACCAGTAATTATGAACCCACACACAAAACTATCAAGGATGAGACCAAACATGACTGTCATGGGCATTTGATTACAGATTTATTTTTCATATTCCCTCCAAGATAACCTGGCCATCTTCTAGGCCCCTATAAAACCATCTCCAAGAAGTAAAGTTTCTTTTTTGTGAGGTTTGGTGATGAGTAGAAAATAAATTGAAGCCTTGAGTATCCTTTGAAACTTTTCAAAGAACTGCCTGGTATTTTCCACTTTTCTTAGATGAGATAAAGCATGTTATCTTTTAAAAATTAAAATTTTTTTTCTCTGGCTTCTTTACAATGAAGAAAGTATAATGAAGCCTGAGTAAATCGTTTTTTAATTGGTAAAGCAATATATCAGTGAAAATAGATTCCTTTGTATTTCAAGATGGTTCTGTTGGATCTGAAAATAAATCACTTCAAGAGGCATTATTAGGTCTTTTTATTGGCATTCTTCTTTTTTTCACAGATTTATGGAGGTAAAAAGCTTAAGGGTGAAGAAAAATATGAAGTCATATTTGGCCCCCTTATAGAGATTTGCCCTGTGGATCAGATGAGAAAATCCCCACACTTTAATTCAGCCCAGGAGTTCAGCATTTCAGAAATATTTTCAGTGTACCAGGAAGATTATCACATGACCTGGTGGTGTTTTGGTGATATTAACTGCCTCACAGGGGCAATGGAATATTATGAACAGGCTTGGTCTGTGCCCGTATTAAATGATGCAAAACCGATCATGGCAAAATGTCACAATAATTCTCAACCTTTGTATGGCACATTCTGGGTTCCAGATCACCTCCTTCTCCATATCTAATACAATTCTTCCAACAACCCTGGAAAATAGACAGAAAAAAATCATCTCCATATCCTTTTTACTCCATTCTTCTGGAGACTGAGACACAAACATCGTTATGGATTTACTGAAGTCATTGGCAACTGTGTCAGGACATTGACACAACTGAGATTGAAATTAAGTTCTGACTCCAAAACCCAAGGGGAAGATTCATATCAAAGTGAATAGACCATTCCCCAACATAGTACGGTAATGGAGACCTTAAAAACCCAAGAAGAAGTAAATCATCATCAATGGTCAAAATCCAGGTTAAATGATCAAGGAAGAACCAATGGTTTGGTAGAGTATAAAATGTTTTGAGAATAAGTTGGCTGGAAGCAGAAACAATCTGTAGTCATTAAATAGATGGCTACTGCAAAGACTGGTTTAGGTATTCAACATGCATGGTTTGAGCACACCTCTTAACTTCTCCACGGTAAGATGAGAATCAAGATTCTTAGTTCATTTATAAAATGAGGAGACCAATTTCTACCTCATGGAGCAGCTGTAAGGATGACTCATAGCATGTGAGGTCCTTGGCTCGCCCTTTGGGCTCTGCTTGTTAACATGTCACATGATGGACAGCAGTAGCATCAGCCTACACAAGAGACAAAAGACTCTAGGGCCTGAAACTTTAATGGGGAATATGGAGAATTTTCTGGAGGGGGGAGTTGATGCTATGTGATAGAGATCTTGGTGTTAGAATCAGGAACTCAGATACTCTACAGCAGTGGTGAACCACAGAAAGTGTAAATTTAGCTTCCAGAAAAATCCATCAGCGAGCCTGCATTAGAAGTAGAGGTACCCTCAAAGAAGAAGTCAACCATAAAGCCTTATAATATCACTCAAACTGAAAACTAGTGTTCAAGCCATGTAGCACTGAACATACCTCAAAGATGGACTCATCTTTAAGATTTCATTTATTTCTTAAAACTGTGACTTGGCCTATGAGACAGATTGCTTCACATGAGTTGTTGGTTGCTTCTAAATTTTAACTGTCAGTGCTTTCTTTCTCTTTTTCCTTTGCTTTGTACCCATTTCCAGGTGATTAAAATCCTGTCTGGATTTAGGACGCTGGCATCAATACCTTACCAAGGTCTCTCTCTGCTGGTGTCATTGACTCTTTCGGTGACCCGGTCTTTTGTGAGCCTGAAATGCTCTCATAATGTACTCAAACTTTCCATAATCCTTGTATTCTCTGCATTTTATCTGCAATCCATGTCCTTATCCATTTTTTTTCCATATTTTTTTAAACTCAGGACCTGTTTTTATTTTTACTATTTTTTTTGTACACTGTTTGGCTTTCTCACTGCTTCTTGATCTCTTTTCATTCCTTTGTTTATTCACAATGACTTTGGGTGTGTATGTGTGTGACTCGTGTATTTATTGCTTGATGGCATTATCACCTCCGGGTAGAGAAAAATGTATCTACTATGTCTCTTTTCACCCCAGTTGAAGTTCACTCAACGTTACCTTTATTTCCCCCCTGATTCTACTCAGTTGCAATATGACTTGTCATTATTATTCTTATCAGCAATGTTATTTATAGAGTGGAGAAATAAGATAAGCCCTTTCTAATACAGATGGGACATAGGCAATGTATCTGGGAAAAAGAAATACAAAAAGGAAGGCAGACCTCCACAGAGCAGAGCTGGAGGGGCAGCCCTGAGTGCTGATGAAAAGCAACTTCAAAAATGATTTCAGACAGAAAAATGACATTGCAGCTGAGGTGGTTATCTCCCAGAAGGGGAGGGGGCAATGTTTTATCCTCTGCTGTTCTCAGTACTGTGTTAAACCCTGTGAATGCACCCTCTCACTTAATCTCTAATCTAGATATAAGATGGGAATAGCCCTACCTTATAGGTAAAGAAATTAAGGCTCAGAGAGATTGTTAGTTTTCAGGATGGTGCAGACAGTCTAGAGCAGAGTTTGCCTGAATTCCCATATTACAAAGATACAAAACATTCATGGATGGTTACTTGGCTGTTATCAATAAAGGGCTAAGAATCCATGTCATTTAATCTAGTATCCTGAGGTTTGGGATCTCCAACTTAAAGAAATATTCTGATCCAGACAGAGATTGAGGCCCAAAATTCTTAAGGGTTTGTCATTTGTAACAGGGAAAGTGCTGTTACCAGCCATATGTCTAAGAATAGAGAAATGGTAAACAATGTCAGGTTCATAAGGAGAAATTTCATGGACACACTTCAACTTATACTTTGGTGTCTGTGATAAAAATTGGAAAATTCTTGGTAAAACTATTATAAGTATAAAATATAAACATGCAAATGTATTTGCAATTGAAAAATATAAAAATACACATTAAATATCAATATTTTTAATTTCATGTTTTCTTCTATAAAAATACAATTAAAACCCCCTTCCCATTTCAAAGAGATACATAATTATCTTAAGAACTTGGAAAAACCTTCAAAGTTAAAAAGCTGAATAGTAATTAACTTTCTACAATTTGGCTTCCTCTAATCTTTATAACATGGTACAGACAAATGTCTGTGTATGCATTTTTCTGATTCCCAGTTTGAATATTTTGAACAACATACACAAAAGAGAAAGGAAAGTAACAAAAAAACTCTCGTAATTTCACTACTCAGATGAGTACCATTAACCTTTTGAAGTATGTCTTACACTTTTCATTGCCTTATTTTAAATGGTTGAAATCAGGCTCCATATATGGATATTTTGCCAACATGGAATAAAGCCTACATAAGATTAATCATAGAAGATAGATTCTCAAAAAATGTTATGAGATTACCCATAACATTTATATTCTATTACAATTGCTAGTGTGTTTACATTATCCACTAGTTTATAAAGTTTCTCCTATAGTTATATCTATTTTATTCACAAAGTCTTAAAATCTAGAATAATAGCTGGCATATGTAGACACTTAAAACATACAGTGAAATAGTGCATGATAACAGGAGATGATTAGCCCTGTATGGTTTATTTATTTTGAGAGTTTTAAAAATGACTCTATTAATTCATATGTTTTCCATAATTGCTGAAAAGTATTTTTACATTTCCTTGATTATGAAAATTGCCATATGCAGCTCAATTTTACCTGCTTTATTGAGAGAGAAAACATATATGAGATGCTTTATTTGAAATTATTATTATTTTTGGCACAGCATCCTAAATATTTGGTCATAGTTAAAAGATGGAAAAAAAACAGTATTGCTACTTGGTTTAAATAGCATGAAACCCATCAAGAGCAAATCTGTTCCATAAGAAAAAAAAAATTTGAAATTGTCAAAAGAAAAGCAAATGGGTTAAGTTTTCTCAGTGACAAAATTATTATAGAAATTTGTCAAGGGAAGATCTAGAGGTCCTTTGAAACCACAAATATTCCTTTATGCTTTTTTCTAATTTTGAGTTCTTGCTCCAGTTGAAGAAAATTATGAGTTTTTAGGTAATTTTTACCATATATTTTGCAGAATAATGTTTGTATATTATTTGAAAATTTTTCCTTTGTTTCCAAGTCTGAATGTCAATTTGCCTGATACAACATTCTTTGGCTTTGTTACATTCCTTCCCAAATTTTGAAGTCTTGTTCATTTGGCTATAAATATTTAGAGATACAGAGAAATGGAAAAATCTGACAACAGCCCAATTCGTCCCAGCAGTAGCTCTTTATTGATTGTTTTCTTAAGAGTTTTAGCTTTTGTAGTTGTTGATTTTTGTTTTGCCTTTGTCGCACATATCTCCCAAGCATATGGCTAAATATGAACCTTTAGTATGGTGTGGGATTTTAATTTATTTATTGTATAATTATCTTATTTATTTATTTGTTTATTTATTTGCTTATTTTTGAGCATCTTTGTGCTCAGCATCTAATTTTTCCAACTCAAGATTTTGGGGAAAAATTGTCACTGACCTTTTTCTCTTTTAATTTCTTAAATTTTGTCATAAGGTGACACAATTTTTAGGTTGTTTCCCATAATCTATTTTCCATACTTCTAATCTTCTTTTTTATTGTTTTTTTCCACACAATTAGAACATGGTCATATCTTATTCACTATCTTTTAAATTTTTTTTGTGTTGCCATTTTCCCTCTTGTTATTTGGAGTTCTTCTTTCAGAGAATGTCCTCTAGTAGAAATATGCTTGACTGAGTATTATAGCTAATAACTAAAAGGATAAAATGTAGTCCCTTCAAAAATAATTTGCAGAGGTAAATAATCCACAAATTTTGATGAAAGTATTCATTTTCTCTTATTCTTCAGCATAAAATTAGCCTTACATCATTGCTCACTTATTGCACATTTCATGTTTTATCACAATTGCCTAATCATTTGAAAATTTTACATTATTACTCATTTTTAAAGTATGATGTCTACCCAGACCAAACATTGTCCAAATGGAAAAACAAAAGAGTTTCTTCAATACCTAGGGTACCCAGATATACCCAAGGTATATCTTGCACTGACTTCCAACTTTTGCTTGTTTAGGGGGCTAATCATATTCTATTCCCAAATCAAAAGAAGGCTATATTTTCATTCCCCAGTCTAGTGAAGAGCAACTAAAGTTCTTCACTTAGAGGGTTTTCTTGTATAAAATTCAATCCTTCCTTCCTTACTACTCTTCTAAAGATGGAATACACTATATACACCACTGCCAGCCACATGCAAATTTATACCTCTGTCCCAACTGGTAAATTTCTTGTTTCTGCTTTTGCATTTTCTGTATTGGGAGACAGTGAACATGATAAGAAACCAAATAAAGGTGATGATAACATAGTTGTTTCTTACAAAACCAATGGTGTTAGCAAAGAGTAACAAAAGTCATCCCTGGCTATTTGTAGGGAATCTTTTAAAAAGGAGTCTTATTTTTTCTGCCCAATTTATGATCAAATAAAAGGTATATGGCACTTAGGCATATTGAGACTACCACTCACTTCTTTAATAAAGAATTTGCATTGAGGCCTTTAGCCAAGTGGAATTGCTTTTATTTTATCCCAAACTGGATGAACCTATTTCAAATAAAGAACAAGGAAAGCTCAGGCTTTCACCTGTTGGTGCTGTCTCCATGAGGCCTAAGGCAGATGGAAGAAGAGAGCATGTGTTTCCCTGAGGAAACGTTGAACAAGGGTGTTATGGTTTAGCTATGAGGTACCCCCCAAAAGCTCCTGTGAGAATTTTCATAGGTGAAACAATTCCATGATGAGAAGTGTAATCTAATCAGTGGATCAATATCCTGTTAGAGATGAGCTGGGCTGTCACTACAGGCAGGCAGGGTGTGGATGGAGGAGATGGTTCACTGGGGGTGTGCATTTGGAGTTTATACTTTGTGAACAGAGCTTTCTCGGCTTCCTTGTCACCACGGCCTGAGCTGCCTTCCTCTACTGTGTCTTTCTGCCATGATGTGTTGCCTCACCCGGGGCCCAGAGCAGTGGAGTCTGCCATCTGTGGACTAAGACCTCTACAACAGTGAGGCCAAAATAAATTTATCTTCCTCTACATTGTTCTCATCAAGGCTTTGGTCACAGCCATGCAAAGCTGACTCAAACAAAGAGCACTGCTAGGCAACTAAAAGAGTTCCTCTCAGAAGCAAGAGGAGAGAGCACAGATGTTCCTGCCCTGACAGGGGAATATTCTCTCTCTCAGCAATTGCTACAGTCAGAGTGGATAGACCACCCGTTGCACATGAAGGTTCTGTTCAGTAGGATGAACCACTAATGACATTTTCTCTCATATTCTTAGATTGGGTTATAAGCTTTCAAAACTGCCTGTAATATTTTTTGCTGTGTCTTAGAGATTTTAAAAGAAAATTAGGCCCAGTTTTTCCTTTTTATAATTCTTTTCCAGATTTTCTACAAGGAACATATTGGCTAGATTCAGAAAACAGTAACATTGAATAAACAGCTAATAAATGTTGACTTTAAGAATATTGTTTATTCTTAAAGAATTTTAACATGTCTCGCTTCTCTTAGGAAGCTGTTTTGCATGTGTTAGTCTATCAGACTGCTTTATTTAAAAACAACAACAACAACAACAAAAACAGGATGGATGGTTGAAACATCGGACATTATTATGTCACAGTTCTGCCTGGTAATGGAAGTCCATGATCAAGGAGCCAGAAAGTTTGATTTCTGCAAGAGCTCTCTTCTTGGCTTGTAGAAAGCTGCCTTCTTACTGTTTCCTCATTTGAATTTCTTCTGTGCAGAGAGATCTCTGGTGTCTCTTCCTCTTATATAAGGACATTGATGCTTATATTCCACCTTTACGTCCTTGTTTAACTTTAATTACCTCTCTGTAAGCCCTATTTCCAAATATAATCACTTTGAGGGTTAAGATTTTAACATATGGATTTTATAGTGACACAATTGGGTCCTTTACATTGCAATACTAGTTTACAAATTTACTTTGAGGTCATTATGAAGAAAAAGTTTGATTAAGTAAGCATTCTGCCCAGTCTTGTGGAACTAAACATAAATTTCCCAAACATAATTTGAATTGTTTTTCTTGAGTACATAGATATTGTGACATAAAAAAATTTGTTAAAAGAGATACATAATAGAAAAAATCCTGTGACTTTTGACACCTCTCTTGTTCAGAATAAATGCATCAGGTTGTTTATTCCACAAGTTATTGATGACCATCACTATCAAATGTTTTACTAACACCCAATTAGGTTTGAAAAACATCTTTTTATTAGCTATGGTCAACTACTTACTAAAAAGGATATAAAGAGAGATAAGGCATATGCCTATCCTAAAACAATGATATTGTTGATATATAACATGTTGTGGAGATATAGTACATTAATGTAAATAATTTTAACAACAACAACTATTATTATAGATGATAATATAATAAGGAATGCAAAAAGTTCTTGGAGGGTCCAAGCAATGATAATCAATTGAACATCTAATACAATTTCTTATACAACTAGGCATTTGATATTTGTGGGCTCAGAATGGCAATTATCAAGAAAACAAGCAATAATCAGTTTTGGCAAGGATGTGGGAAAATGGTACACTCATACATTGCTGGTGGGACAGCAGATTGGTGCAACCACTCTAGAAAGCAGTATGGAGATTCCTCAGAAAACTTGGAATGGAACCACCATTTGGTCCAGCTATCCCGTTCCTTGGTTTATACCCAAAGGACTTAAAATCAGCATATTACAGTGACACAGCCACTTCAATATTTATAGCAGCTCAATTCACAATAGCTAAACTATGGAACCAACCTAGGTGTCCTTCAACAGATGAATGGATGAAGAAAAGGTGGTATATATACACAATGTAATGCTACTCAGCCATAAAGAAAAATAAAATTATGGAGCTGGAGAATATGCTAAGCACAATAAGCCAAACCCAAAAAACAAAAGGCCAAATGTTTTCTCTGATAAGCAGATTATGATCCATAATGGGGGGAAGGGTGCTAGGGAAGAATGAAGGACCTTTGAATTGAGAAGAGAAGAGTGAGGGAAGGGGAGGGGGTTTGGAGTAGGAAGGACAGTGGTATGAGAAGGACATTATTACCCTGTACACATGCATGAATATACTACTGGTGTGACTCTGTACCATGTACAGCCAGAGGAATGAGAAGTTGTACTCCATTTGTGTACAATGTGTCAAAATGCATTCTACTGTAATGTATAACTAATTAGACCAAATAAAAAATAAATAAAAAAAAAAGATTTGTGGACTGAACAAACAAGGAATAATAAAGTTGATGGTACTAAAAATAGTAGAATGTGATTTTTATAATCACAGTCTTGGAGTTTAACAATTGTGAATACCATGCCTTCCAAGAGATCTGGGCTCTTACAGTCTGCTTGGACAAGGTGCATGTGCATTCACAGATAAAGAAAAGCCCTCTTCCTCATTCCCTGATCATGACGGACTCAACCCAACACTTGGGAATTTCTTAGAGCTATGACATAATGTCCCCTTGAAGGTGAATGCTCCAAGGAAGAGAAATGAAGAATCTTGTGTCAGATACTGCAGAGTGATCCAAGTGAAGGTAATAAATGGTTGGACATATAGGTCTATAGATAGGGATAGTTTTAAATTGTTAATCCTTGTTTTATCTACGTAACAGTAATAATAACACATTGAGAGATGATATAAAAGAGTAAAGGAGACAGAGAAAAAGATGGAGAATATAGACACACAAATATAAGAGCATGCCATGAAAAGGAAAAAGAAAGAAAGAAGTAAATTTGACAGAAATGGAGAAGGCATAATTAAATAAAGAGATCCAAAAATGAACAATATCATGTATGTTCAAGAAAGTGATAATTTCAGAAGGAGAATGTCAAACAGAGAAATCTCAGACTTAGGCAATGAATGAAACAAAAAATCATCTAAGAAAGGATTTCTGTACAAATGATGGCAAAGAGAGTCCATATAAAATTTCAGAAATGTGTGGGAAACTGAAACCATAAATTTAAATTGCTCTTTTAAAAGGTTACTGAAGGAAAGGAGGAAGAGGAGGACAATATGTATACAAACTAACCCAGGAAGCCTGCCCAACTACATTGACACCTAGACTTCTCATCAAATAGCCATTTTTTGTCTTATTTTCTAAATTTAGATTTTCTGATGAACCTGTTGATATTTGGGAACATTATCTCAAGAGTGTAATGAAGGGCAATCTGTGTACTCAGTGGAGATCATGAAAGAATTGATGCTGTATTTGTAGACTTTATGATTCAGTGAATTTTATATTCATCAACACAATTACACGCCAGGAGTCTGAGTACACAAAGACTCATTTCTTACAGAGCTAAGCTCTTTTCTATTTTTATAAATCACTTTCTATTTCACTTCCAACATTTTCTGTTGTGGTCCTATAAGAAGAGTTGGTCTCTTGTACGACACAGCGTGATTTCTCTTAGTCTCTCATTAGAACCAAAGTCCTCTGAGCCATGGAGACTGGGATGATTCGATATCCATTGTCTTTCAGGGATGAATAGATAATTTTTTTTTTTCTGATAGAGGGTGAAAAAGTGAGACAAACAGAAAATGCCACACTGAGGTTGGATGAAACTGTTGGTCTCCCTGTGAGTCTTAGTAGATATCACTGATGATTGGACTGAAGAGTCTGAAATGGAATGTGGACATCAGATAACAGCTTTAACAGCTACAGTTTATTGAACATTCACTTTCTTCATGTTTTCATTGTCTAGTCAGATACATGAGCACGACTTCTTTCCTGGTGTACAGATAACATTCAGGTAAAACTTTCAAGGGCTCCCAGGTAGTAAGTAAAAGAATTAGAATGTGGAATCAGCTGTGTTCAAAACAAATGATTGTTCATTACATCTTGCTTTTTTTCCAAAAAGCATGTTTTGTAAAGGATCTATGGATTACTTAGGCAATTTCCAAAATATTCATGGATCCAATTTTTGTTGGGTTAATTTTTCCTGAATATTTGTATGAGGAGTCATGGGGAGTGTTATTAAAGTAAGAGGATTGATTATAATTTAACACATACTTTGAAGCCATTGTAGAAATGGTTCTTAGACTGTGAGGAACCATAATCATCTTCTCTTTGAAGTGAATGTGCTATCATTCTATTATTTTTATTTGTTTTATTTTATGATTGCCAAAGTCTACAATATCTTGTACTTAGAAAATGAATCTTTTCTGCAGGTTATAGTTAAGACAATATTCTCTTATTGCTATTTTTCAAAATGAGTGATGGCCTATTTGATGATGGCTTCCACATATTGGCAGTCTTGGTTAAAATGTGTACTTGGTTGGTCATGAAAAAACATCCCTCAGCACTCCATTCCTATGGTGATATTTTCCTGCATCAATAGTCTGATGATATTAACCAAGCATCATTCTCTTGCACTGGTAGAAATTTCTATAGTTACCCACAATGCCATCTAGATTCCAATTCCAATCCCTCAACAGCAACTATGCATCTTGCCTGACAGAGTGACCAATACATATATGATAGATAGCCAATAAATGTTCCCTGAATTGAATGGAATTAAAGCAATATAATGTAAAAAAGACAACTACATATATAACAATATGATAATGCACTCAATAGATAGGTGGCTGGAGGGAAATCTTGAGTCCACTTGCTAAAATTCTGTTTGTTTTACATTTAAGTCTATGATTTTCTGTTTTCTCATTGTCTGTTTTCTTTATTTCTCATTTTCTTCATTATTCTTTTTTCATTTCTTTTTCTTTATTACCACTTTTTATTTTATCCTTCAATGATGTAAAATCTTCTACCTTTTATTAGACACTCATTTTATTAATTTTAACTAATTTCTATTATATTTTTGAAATATAGGCATTTCCTACCTGTGGCAATAAGAGTAACTTACTCAAGAATTTAAGTAGCTTACTCAAGATCACATAGCTCATTAGTGGCAGAGTCATTCAAAGTCATGTTTCTATGGATATGAAAGAATATAAAAGTAGTTCCCTCCTTATGAGGTTAGCTAAATGGGGATCTTTGCCAGTGTGGGCTCTTGGAGCTTATCTATGCCTTCAGGCCATTCTTTCTTTTCTGTTTAGTTGAGTCTCACTGTTCAGCCACAAAGACTAAAAATTTCCCTCTGGCTCATTAGGTATGAAGAATTTAAGAAGAGATCATGGATGTATTTTTCCCCCTTGGCAAAACTATATCAATGCAAACATACTCCCATAGAAATACCAAGGACAAGCAGTAAAATAACCATAAGAAATATTGTTTTGCCATTACCTCATCGTCATTTCTCTTCTATCAGACATTCCTTAGAGGAAATTGAGTTAATTCTGCAGGCCACTTGGCAGATATCCTGACCTCTAAGTTCATTCCCAAGTCTCTGGGATACAGTCATGGCTCCATGACTAATTAATCCAATAATTATTTATTATGTGCCATACAAATCTGTCTTTTGTATTTAGTGCCACTAACACTCACCAAGTGATATGTAGATGCATATGTAAAAATCCTAACTCCCAGAGTCCCCAACTATTTCAAATGGTATTTTAACCCTCATTAAATATTATCTTATTCAAAATTCCTAAAGGGGTTTGTATTGTCCTAATCAAACTCAGATTGAATATAAAGTGTCAGACATAGGAAATTGCTGAAGAAAATACATCTCTCTGCAGCTATGTCATAAAGAGTTGCAAAGAGATGTCTGCTATAGGCTAGAAAGATGGTGAGCATGTCACACTGTGACAAAATGACTTGTAGCTCTAGTATGAGACTTGATCAAACAGAACACTTTTTATGTGTGTTGGTAGTGACTGCACCAACATATGTAGAAAAGATAGTAATTCAGGAAGGAATTAAGTTTGTAAGCATAAATTAAAAAGAACAGTCTAGAAAGTTAAGACCCTGAATTTGAAAACAACAACAAAACTTTTCTAGACTTATAGCCACTGAGCCACATCCCCAGTCCTAACAGGTATTTTTATTTAGACACAGGGTCTCACTGAGTTGCTTAGCACCTCACTTTTGTTGTGGCTGGCTTTGAACTTTCGATCCTCCTGCCTCAGCCTCCTGAGGCGCTGAGATTACAGGTGTGCGCCACCACCATGCCCACCAAGAAAGTCTTTGTGAAACAAAGGCCCTGATTAGAATCTAAAATTGCAATAAGGATCAGATTAAGAGTGAAGCCTTTTTACTCAATCATGATAGTTTAAAGTGACTATCGAAAGGGAAAGAGAAAGAGGTGAGTGGAATAGGGCTGAAAATAAAGGAAAAAAAAGTTAAAAGCAAATTTGAAAACTATGGCTAAGGTAAGGACTTAGGTGTGTCTCCAGATACAACCCATGAAATTAGCTAGAAGCCAACATCCCAGAAGCCTACTGTGCTATTAAAGGAAAAGTATCTGAAGATAAACTTCATGATTAATTGAGACCAAAAGAAATCTTTGACCTGGGTTTATGCCTCAAGATAACCCATGCCTGCACCCCATGTGTCCAAGGGAATGCCTGAGTAGGCAGAATCAAGGGTAACAGAGCATGATGGCCCCACAATCCTCATCCTCAGCTAGAGTTGAATATCAGTGCCTAGGCAAGTAACTTTCCCACTCCCAAAATAGGTGATCTTCACACTGTCCACCTAGCAGGACCCCATACCTGTTGGTGGCTGGAGGCTATTGTGGATCTCTTGGTTGTCTGCATTTTGAAGGAAATATTTATTATAGTTATCCTAGACTTACTTTAATCTTGCATTTTTGTGACATAAGTATTAGGGTGAAGGCACAGGTAATGTATATTTTTAGTTCATGGGTTGTTGAATGCAAAACAGCCATACTCAGATTTGATAGTAAGGCCTACACTTAATCCAGAAATCTTGAATTTCATCTAAATATAGCGGCTGACTGCGACATATGAATTCTTCATTGGAGAAGAGCTGAGTGTATTTGGTGACTGCAGAAAAATTTGGTTTGATGTTCTCCATAGTTCTTATGTCTTGCGATTCACACTCTTGTACAATCTTCCATGGAATGTGGTTAGGTAGAACCTGTGACCTCCTTCTAAGCAGTAGCTCAGCAGGGATCACCAATATTCAGTAGCAAAGGTAATAAAATGTCACTCCAATGATTATGTTACATAGCAACGATGAGATGTTTTCTCCCATGATTATTTACCTTTTAGATATCTTCCTTACAGGCACACTGTATTTTCTCTCTACCTCCTCCTCTTTTTCTCTCTTTCACTCTCCATTTCTAGTTTGGAGGAAGCCATTTTCTATAAATATTATAGCTGTAGGAAAATGAACTACTCTGTTGCCCTGAGAGAATGAGTTGAGCCTCCAGATGACAAAGTAACTCTGATCCACACTTTGCAGCCTTGGGAGACACTAAGCAAAGAACTGAGCTAGGCCACACTTGGACTGTTGACCTACAGCAACATTAGATAGTGGATTTATAGCTCTATGAGTCTTGTAATTTATTATATAGCAATCGCAGTCTAATACAGTTGGATATTTGGTGACCAGAAGGATACATGGTAAAAGAGATGGCTTCCTGATCACCAAGCAGTAACCATTTTTTCTCATTGCTTAGGATTATTATTGGGAAGAGATTCCATCCAGAACAATATTCCTTTCCTATTTTTCAAGGTAGGGCTATGTGAACAGTTCTGGCCTAGGCAGTACTATGAGAGGTAACGTGCTGCACTCCTGGGTTGTGGTTTCTAGGTACCTGTGTGTCTTGCACACGCTCTCTTCCTGATGGATCAAATTCACCCAGGATGGTGGAATTCTGAGAAGGAGAGAGCTCAAATCCCTAAAAACCTGTATGGCAAGGAAACATTTCCCCATCTTCTTTTTTCACTCATCATATAGATAATAAATTGAGAGAAAAATCAGCTTTTGTCATGTTAACCCACTGACATAAGGCTTTTTTTAAAATATATATATATAAGTTGGCCTATTCTGACTAACACCAGAAGAGGCAATGATGTTTCTTCTCATTTTGGTTTTTGCAAAAACAATTTTTGTCATTAATTTCATAATATTTAAGTGACAAATGTTACATATAAATATGAACACATTTCATCTTTGAATCTAAGCAAAAACGAAAAACAAAACTAGTACTCAAGTCCATTCAAATTCATAATGTGTCAACAGAACAAATGAATGAATTTAATGAGGCCATGCTATGTTGGTTTTGTGAACCTATCTATGTATATTTCAAGGTAAAATTAATATATCCTTTGACCCAATCATTCCAAATAATAAAAGACTTTGGTAACTAACAGATTTAAAATCAAAGCCTGATTCCAAAAAGTAAGAGGTTTTGACCTTGACAAAGTTATTTAACCTCTATTTCTCATTCTAACCATCTGGTAAATGTGCATAGTATTTACAATGTAGAGCTGTTCTGGGAAGGTAATGATCTATAAAATACCGAGCAAGTACAGTTCTTGTCACTTAATAGGAAGCCGATGGCTTGCTCACCTTTTCTCTTGCCCCTTTGTCTTTGCGGGTCATAGAGTGTGGATGCCGTCCGTTAGCTATGACTGGTCCAGAGTATCAGCAATGAGATTCACACATCAGAACATTACCACTATGGTTTTTGCAACTATTTGCTGAAACTGTTCCTACTTTACTTTTTAAGATAGTGACTTCTGAGACATCTAAACATCTAACAAAGATTGTATTTGCTTTGAAAATCGTGCAGCACTTTGATTATGAATGTGAGTTCACAAAACTGCATTTGGTATGATTACATCTTTTTAAAATCTTCCCAAACCCTTTATGTTCATGTGTTTCTAACCAGAAAGTAAAAATTCTGTGAACCTTGAGTAATAGCTGTATCTCTCTGCATGTGAACATGTGTATGTATTTGGAAAAAAAATAATTCAAGAGCTAAAGAAAGATAATAAGTTCATAATATGGCAACTTTGGAATTTATTGGCGAGATTTTGCTTCTTCCACCTTCTCTCCATATACTCTAGGCCTACCCAGGCTTTGCTCCTTTGATTTCACTGTTTCTTCATTTCATGCCTCGTGTCTCTCATCTAATCTCACCTCATCCTACCCATTCTTCAAACCCCAGCTCAAGTCTCCCCTGAGCTGACTGGTTCCCCTTATGACTTCTTCCTCTGTTCTCTGCATGTGGCCCTACTTGTGACTGCAATGGAGGCCAAAACTGATCTAGATATGTGGCATTTGGATTCTGAGAGTCCACATTTATAGAAAACAAGGTCCAACCACACAGGGGACATTGATGGGGAGAAGTATAAGCCAACTGAAAGTTGGAAAAGAAAGGAGACCTACAAAATTGTTATGGTTTAAATATGAGGTGTCCCCCAAAAGCACATGTGAGACAGTGTAAGAAACTTTAAAGGTGAAATGATTGGGTTATGAGAACCTTAACCTAATCAGTACATTCATTCCTGATAGGGATTAATTGTGTTGTAACTGCAGGCAGGTAGGGTGAGGCTGGAGGAGGTGGGTCCCTGGGGTTGTGCCTTTGGGGTGTATATTTTTTGCCTGGTTGGGCAGAGCTCTCTCTGCTTTCTGCTCACCTTCTGAGCTGCTTTTCTCCACCACACTCTTCTGTCATGGTGTCCTACCTCACCTTCAAGCCCCAAGGAATGGAGCCAGCCTTCTATGGACTAAATCCTCTGAAACTGTGATCCCTGAGATAAACTTTTGTGCCTCTTAATTGTTCTTGTCGGGTCTTTTGGTTATAGCAGTGAAAAAGCTCACAAAAATACTAAGGAAATTGCCTATGTACACTAATTCCAATGAGCTCAAATGTGAGTTTGAATTTGGGGTCCCAAGAGATGAGATAGTACTAAATGGAGAAACATACAGATAATCATTTTGTAGGGCCGGGGATGAAAAGATCCTGATGGGCATATTCCCCTATATTGCTCTGCGGAGACTGTCTTCTCTTTTAAGACTTTAGTGTGTCTATTTACAGACTAAGGAGAATGTCAGCCCATGGGGCCCCAAGGATCATGTCTTGGCAGCTTAAGAGCATTGTCTAGATCTGGATTCACAATGATTGACAGTGTTACCTTAGTCATCCTGCTGAACTCCATTCTAGCATCAGTTTAATAAGAGAACAGAGGTCAAATCACACTCATCTCATGAAGGAAGGGCAATGCAGTGACAGACTGCAGGCAAATGTTTGCAAACTCAAAAATTCTGATCAAATACTAGAAAATATCACTGTCTGTGCTATAGAATGTAGCACATTCAAATGCAGTTACCTAACTCTACCACAGATATGAAATGCTAGTTTTTCAACATATAGTAAAAGCTTTTGGATTGGAGGAATCTATGCAGCATATTGCCAAGCCACACTTTATGGGATAAGTCTAGGGGTATGTCAGATATTCAACACATAAATTTATTTGATGTTCAACAAATGAATAGTCTTCTGTCTGCCCAGCACTTACAAATATCCTGGTTTCTCTTTTATCTTTTAAAAGAAATAAACCTTCATAAATGATCATTACTCAGAAAGATGCTAAGTTGACAAGGTAAATGACGTCAGTTATCACTGCAAGAAATACCTGAATTCAAATACTGATCTTGCCATTCGAGTAGTATAAGTCACCTGGCTTTTCTGTATCTCCATATCTTCACCTGCAGAATGGAGATAAGAATACTTTGCCCAGAGGCTTTTTAAAAGGCCAAATGACTTAAGTTGTGTAAAGTACATAACACAGTGTTTTTCTTAGCACAAAATAATCGACCAATAAATCTGCTGACTCCCTTTTCCCCTTTGCCACAATTGCCTCTTCCCTTGAAGGAAATGCATTCAGATGGTCTCCTTTTCCTGTGGTTATTGATGTTCTGCCTATTTCTGTGTCCATCTCTGATTTTAAGGATGACAGACATAGAACAGGTGCTTCCCAGGTAGCTGGAAAGGAGGATTTTCTTTTGATTTAAGTTAATATATTTCACAAGAACAATAGCCATGGATGTCCCTGCTTGATAATCCCCACACCATCAGCCTTCCTACAGATGAAAGGGCTTTCTCTATTTCATAACAAGAGCAAGGCTGTTTGATGTCATACTGAAAAGTTTTAAAGAAGATGGAAGGAAACCTAGAAGTAAAATAACAGAGGCAGCTTCAGAAGAGAACAATACTTCATTTCTGTTCATAGGAAACTTCACCATTCAAAAGCATTTGCTTTTCACAAGGCACCTCCTCAGTTTCAGCCCAAACATTGAAAACTGAGCCCATTAAATCAGAACAAAAACACTTTTGAAAACATCTTTGGAAAAATGCAATTTTGGCACAAAGGGATAAGGATCAAGGAGGATGAAAAATAAAGCAAAATGAAATTCAGTTGGAGGGAAGCAAGTTCTCAGGTGGTTTGTTATTTGTGAAACTTGCAAAGTAGCAATCAAAAGGGAAGACTATACCCACCAGCACATATTGTTCAGAAATATCCCTGATTTGCTCTTTCAAACATTTAAAGAGGCCAGCAATTACAGGGGCCAAGGATCCTATTTTATCAGCTAGGGAGGACATGGACTTGAGTGCATTTAAGGTATTTATCAGAATCCTTTCTCCATACCTCTCCTCTCTTTCCAATCCTCCCTCTTCTTTATGGATTCTTTTTTTCCATACCCCACTGCATCTATAAAGGATTCCCTGACCACTGTGCCTGCCTGTACTTCCTGTCTGTTTCAAAGGCTGGAGGAGATTTTCTCTGCACTGTTTCGGGCTGTTTTACAGTCTGGCTGTGGAACCCAGACTGCCTGGATTGAACCCTGGCTCTGGACCTTGCTAATTAAAAAATCTTGAGCAAGGTTATTTAAATTCTTTGTGCACATATAAATAAGAACATTGAATGGAACCTATCATATCTATAGAATGGAAATAGTTTTAGTGTAATATCAAACCAAAAATGGTTAAATGAATTAAGGATTGCAACATATTTCAAACAGTAGCAGAAGTATGATAAACAAAGCACGCTGAATTAGTTATGGTCAATTAAATGGCCACTACCCAATTGTTGGTTTCAAACCAACACGTGAGTAATCTTTCTAAAAGCAAATTTGCCTTAACTACTTTGTGTCCAAACTCAGTGATTCTATCTGCTTTTGGAAAAATGTCATAGTTTTTTTTTTTTAACATGATGTGATACAGAGCAATGCACATCCCCCACACAGACATATGTCCAAAATATTCACTTAGTAACACTGGAAACTAAAAACATGCTACTTTACATGGCATCAATGACCTTGGTGTCATCCCTAGATTATCCAGTCTCAGCAACTGTGTCCTTTCCTTGACAGGGGGAGAGAAAGAGATTGATGATGATTGATCTGAGAGACACAAGGCTGCTGTCTTTGAAGGTGAAGGAAATGGGGCCATAAACCAGAGTACAGGCAGCATGTGGAAGCTAGAAAAAGTCATGAGGTCCTCTGGAGAGAAAATTAGGCCTCTGAAACTATGCCAAACTTCTGGACTAAATACGTGTGAGATAGCATATTTGTATTAAACCACTAATTTATGGAAATATGCTATGGCCATTGCAATATATAGGACTTGCTTTCTTCTCTGCCTACCATCAGGGCCTTGAAGATCCAGTTGAGAAGGAGGGCCAAAGGCCAATGACCAACAATTTTGGTGCATAGGAAGAATTTACATGGGTCTAATGGCATATTTCTAGAAAAGAGGCGAAGCAATTAAAGATTCATGTCCTCTGATACACATGCCCTCACAGTCTCCAGATCTGCAAAAATGATGGAATATCACTCCCATGGTTATAATTACTTATATGGTAGAGGGATTATTTTCAGATGTAATTAATCTCCCAAATCATTTGACTTAATACAAGGAGATTATATTTGTGGGAATTGAGTTTATCACATGATCCACTGGAATATAGATCCCAAGTCAGAAAAAAAGTAAGTCAGAGATTCAAACCATGAGAAGGTTTAAAAATGTGATCATTGGCTCTGAAGATGGAGAGACCCATGTTGCAAGAACTGTAGGTGGCCTCCAGACATGAAAAGTTACCCCCAGTGATTCACTACCAAGGAAATGGGGACCTCAGTTCTACAGCCACCATAAATAATCCTATGATCTGAGTGAATTCAGAAGCAGAATGACCTGAGTGAATTCAGAAGCAGATTCTTCTTCAGAGCCTCCAGAAAAGAACTTAGCCACGGCGATCTCAATTTCAGCCCTGTGATACCCTGAGCAGAGTACTTAGCTATGCTGGGCTGGACTTCTACTCACAGAACTCTGATTTAACAAATAGTTGTCACATCAACCTACTCAATGGGAGGAAAATATTACACAGCAATAGAAAACTAATACATAGGACAAGCTGATGCTGTGACAACAGGGGTTAATGCTAGTTGAGACTTATGTGTGGTTATGGTCCTGGATTTGAGGGCCAAGAACCCTGTGTTAATTACAGACTCTATTCCTGACCACCTATGTAAACCTCAAAAAATAACTTGACTCCTCCAAGTCTGAATCTTCCCACATGGTTGTGGTAAGGATGAAAGGAAATGAAGAGTTATAGCAGATAAGACATGATTTCTGGTACCTGGGAAGAGCTCAGTCAAAGGGGGTTATACACAATCTTCTTCCTCTTCCTCTTCTTCTTCTCAAGCTTTTATCTTCCTTTTCCTTTCTTCTGGAATTTCTTGATATAGTTGGAAAAGAGAAGTAGCCAGTTATCTGGAAAGATAAGCCAGTGTCAGATTTCAGAGTGTCTTAAATCCAAAGCTTAAAAAGTGTACTTTGTCCAACAGACAATGGGAAAATCAATCAATGACTAGTAGAAAAATTTCTTTAAGGTTCTTTCATACATACTGCTGCAGTTACACAATCTATTCATGTTTCTGTTTCCTCAATGATAACACAAGAAATATATGAGGACCTACCTTTCAATAGTAAATAAATTGATACATATACAGTACACAAACATATCTTAGATTAAAGATTCAATCAGTGGTTCATGTATTCATTATCTAATATTTATCAAGAATCTAGTCTTGCCTAGGAGTTGAGGATATATGGGGAGGAGGAGGCACAAAATTTGTAGAGTTGATATTATTATGGCATTCAGGCAATAAACAATAATTTGAAAATACTTTTTTAGTTGTAGGTGGATACAATACCTTTATTTAACTAATTTATTTATACATGGTGCTGAGGATCTAACACAGTGCCTCATACATGCTAAGCAAGCACTCTACTACTAAGCTACAACTCCAACCCAATAAATAGTATTTTAAATCTCTGTGTCTGTGTGTGTGTGTGTGTGTGTGTGTGATGTTAGATGATGCTCTGGAGGAAAAAAAAGGAAAAAGAAACTGCAATGAGGAATTATGCATGCTATGGAAGGGGCAAAGAAGAGGTCTTAATTATAAATGAATGGTCCAGGAATGTCTCATAGGGAGGGTAACATCTGACCAAGGCTGCATGAAAGACAGAATATGCTAATTACAAGAAGAAGAGCACTGAATGCAGAGAGAAGAACTAGAACTAAAGCCCCAAAGTGCAACCCACCTGAGATACCTAGTGAGGAAGAGAAAGGGGACACTATGTCTAGAGTCCATCAGGGAGACACTATGTTTAGAGTCCATCTGGCCAAGGGGCAGAGGGAGGCCAAAGGGGATGAGACCAGGAAAGTAAGAACAGCTAGATTTTATAGGACTTTATGGTCATTGTTAAAAAGGCAAGCTCCAATTCTTTTGGGATTATAAGTTACTAATTGTTTTTGAGCATAGGAGTGACATAGTCTAACCTATATTTTAATAGCCTCAGTCTGGGTACTGTGCTACAATTTGATGCAGGAGAAGAAGATCAGAACGACTGAACTAAGGTAGGATAAGAAGGCGGTATTTTCAAATAGTACTATAAAAGTTAGAACTTCTACCAGAGGTTGTAAATAAAATATTTGTTTTGGAAATCAAAATCTGATTTCCCCACTGAATAATTTAATACATTTTGTATAACTGAATTAAAGAGTTTTTTATTTCCTCTCCTGAAATAATACAGGTATAATAGATCTTTCTTCTTTAAAGCTCTTTGTACATCATCTGAAATGCAACCAGAATTGAAAGCTGGATTAAAATGCTGGCTGCTCAGTCCTCTGTTAACATTTGCTTTGTTTAAAACATGACTACTGGATAGATGAAGGATCAGGAGGATTCAGGAAGGAAATGTATAGCACTTGCAAGGGACTTGGTTGACAAATTACTGAGCAGTCGCAAAAGGCCAGCACAATGTCTTTGAGCTCCTTGCCTTGACTAGGACAGCATTTAGGTTTCAGATACCTTTAGGTATCTGGTGACAGTCTCAAGTACAGAAATGTCCAAGATACATCTGCCTCTTGAGGATGGCCTTAAACTGAAAATTTCAGAAAGAACGAACATTGGTATCTTTTTTTTTTTTTTTTTTTTTTGGTACTGGGGATTGAACTCAGGGGCACTCGACCACTGAGCCACATCCCCAGCCCTATTTTGTGTTTTATGTAGAGACAGGGTCTCACTGAGTTGCTTAATGCCTTGCTGTTGCTAAGGCTGGCTTTGAACTCGCAATTCTCCTGTCTCAGCCTCCCTAAGTGCTGTGATTACAGGCTTGAGCCACCACGCCCCACTGAACATTGGTTTCTTGACATTCTTCGTCATTGATGGCCATACCAAAGAAAGAAAATACTTCTTATTTCCTTCATTTGAATTAAGCATTCAACTATTAAGCATTTACTGGGAATCTGTTAAATGTCAGGCCCAATGCTGGGCATTTGCTAATGGGGTTTTGAGTCTTCTATGTTTAATAGTTATATTTGAGCAGAACAGTTTTAATCCAGCCTGCCCTCAGTTTTCTTACTTTTAAAGTCAGTGGAGGCAATCTCTGGCCATAGGATAGAGGAACTTTCAACAAATTCACCTGCCTTGATCCTACAATGAATTTTATAGAAATTCTGGTGAAATATAAATAATTTTTAAAATATTAAAACCAAATTTTAGACTAAAAAGGTTTAAGTATAAAACATTTTTCTAAACAAATATATGTTTACATGCAAGTTCTAAAGAAAGAAAGCTCTGCTCCAGAATTCCTGTGGACTGGCAGGAGCGCAGAGGGCCCAAAACTGCCCTCCAGAAACTCCACGGGTGTCCAACTAAGGGTTGACCAAAGACTGATAGCTACCAGCCACAGGGGAGCCCACACTCAGGGTAAGAGTTGCTGCAGAGACCACAGCATGAGAAGGCCCAACCAAAGTGAGACCTGGGCCCGCTCCAGTTCTGCTCCAGATTTCCTCTGGACAGGGGAGACAGAAGGCCCAAAACCTTCATCAGGGAATGCCAAGTGTGACCAACTGAAGGCAGACCTGGGCCTGCTAGCCTCCAGGCCCAGAGGAGCTCACTCACGCCCAAGGTAAGGGTCCCACACAGACTCTCCTGCTTGTGACCTGGCCTAAGTGAGACCTGGGCCCGCCTCCAGTTCTGCTTCAGAGTTCCTGCTCACAAGCAGGAGTGTAAGACAGGGATGAAACAGCCCTCAGGGACCACCACAGTAGCCCAGCCAAAGCGACTCCCACTGCCCTCTAAAGGTACGTCCACTACTTTCTCCACCAACTTTAGTGGCAGTAGTGCCCATCTGGGGTCACTGGGGGAACAGAAGTAGCTCCAAGGTGAGACAAGGTAATCTGGAATGTCAACACAAGACTATAGGATAGAAGCCACAATACCTCAGATCTGTATTTCAAGAAAGGAAGATACACAAACAACATGAAAAAACAAGGAAAGAAAGTGCCCCAAATAAACCTCGATACCACTGTAACAGAATCCATTGACAACACAGTTGATGAAATGTCAGAAAAAGAATTCAAAGTGTACGTAATTAAAATGACCAGTGAATTAAAAAATGACATAAATAAGCAATTACAGGCAAAAATTGATCAACCCAACAAAGAAATAGGAGAGCAAATAAAGGCAACTATCGATCATTCTAACAAAGAGATAAGAGAGCAATTACAAGTAGCAAAAGATTACTTTAAGAAAGAGCTAGAGATCATGAAAAAAAATCAGAAATTCTTGAAATGAAAGAAACAATAAATCAAATAAAAAACTCAATAAAAAGCATCACCAACAGACTAGATCACCTGGAAGACAGAACCTCAGATAATGAAGACAAGATATAAAATCTTGAAAATAAACGACCATACAGTGGAGATGGTAAAAAAAACATGAACAGAACATACAAGAAATATGGGACAGAATCAAAAGACCAAATCTAAGATTTATTGAGATAGAAGAAGGCACAGAATTTCAAACAAAGGAATGCACAATCACTTCAATGAAATAATATCAGAAAATTTCCCAAATATGAAAATTGAAGTGGAAAATCAAATACTAGAGGCTTACAGGACACCAAATGTACAAAACTTCAACAGATCTACACCAAGACACATTATAATGAAAATGTCCAACATACAGAATAAGGATAGAATTTTAAAGGCTGCAAGAGAGAGGAACCAAATTACATATAAGGGGAGACCAATTCGGATCTCAGCAGATTTTCAACCCAGACCCTAAAAGCCAAGAGATCATGGAATAACATATTCCAAGCCCTGACAGACAATGGATGCCAACCAAGAATCCTATATCCAACAAAACTGAGCTTCAGATTTGATGATGAAATAAAAACCTTCCATGATAAACAAAAGTTAAAAGAATCACAGCAAGAAAGCCTACACTATACTGCATTCTTGGCAAAATATTCCATGAGGAGGAAATGATAACTAACAATGAAAATATACAAAGAGAGGAACTACACTAAAGGAAAGACCATTCAAAAGAGAAAACAGTTCAAGGTAAAAACCAAAAACAAACCAAAATGACCAGAATTATAAGTCATATTTCAATAATAACCCTGAAAGTAAATGGCCTAAATGCACCAATTAGAAGACATAGACTGACAGACTGGATTAAAAAAAAAAAGACCGACAATATGTTGTCTTCAAGAGACTTATCTCACAGGAAAAGATATCCACAGACTGAAAGTGAAAGGGTGGGAAAAAATATCAATCACATGGATCCTACAAACAAGCAGGAGTTTTCATCCTCATAACAAATAAAGTGGACTTCAAACCAAAGATGATGAAAAGAGATAAAGAAGGTCATTTCATACTTCCTAAGGGAATCATACATCAACAAGACATAGCAATCATAAATATCTATGCCCCAAATAATGGGGCTTCTACGTATATCAAACAAATCCTTCTCAAATACAAGAATCAAATAGACCACAACACAATAATACTTGGAGACTTTAACACAGCTCATTCACCATTGGATAGATCTTCCAAACAAAAACGTAATGAAGAAATCATAGATCTCAATGAAACTATCAATAATTTAGACTCAGCAGACATATATAGAGTGTTCCATCCATCAACGAGCAAATACAATTTTTTT